>JAYXKI010000017.1:0-600000 GCA_037892935.1 Phlebopus portentosus
CAGCGCCCGAAGTTTTGCTCGATCTCTTCCAGCGCTGTGGCTTGAACGACTCAGGCTCTGGGAAAGACTGAGCGTTATAGCCTTTATAGGTCAAGATGAATAAAAAGGACTAAATGGCTTTTGCACGGGAAAACGATCGACGACGTACACATCCCAACCATGTCGAGAATAAGTGGGGTTCCTTTCTTGAGAGGAACAGCTTCCTTCACGTCTGGCTTCTCCCTTCGCGAAAGATGTAGAGTTGTGTCCTTCGAAGCGATTTCTGCTAACAGATATGCGGCGGCTAAGAGACCACAGAACATGTTATTTTTAAAATTAACCCCCCCCCAAGAGCAAACGGCTTACGATACATTCGGATTCCTTCGTGGATACAGGCAAGGACACCGTCGAGATGATCAAAATCGTCGAAGATCTATAGAAATTTCAACTATGAGACAGCGCATGCAAAGTTATACTTGATACTCACGGGCTCACGTCTGCCAATCGTTTCAATGATCGACTTATATACCCACTCTTGTTCATCCGGGTTCAGTGCTAACAGACCGAGAGTAGCCGCGAGAGAGTTTGCCGTGGTTTCTGTAGTTTTACGAATTAGAATGGAAGTCGTTACAGAATACATGTAACTCACCGTGTCCAGCAAACGTCTAATTAATAGACAGTTAATGGGTAATCCCACAGTAACGTAGAGCGAACTTACAAAAGCGAAACAATTTCCAATTATCTCTCTGTCTGAGAGGCTATTCTTTCCTTCAGTAAGGCGAGCATTTACCAATCTCCCAAAAATGCTGTTCAGACTGATCGATAAATCGGCTCCGTCTCCCTCCATAGCTCGCAATTTGAGCAACTCCATTTCGCGCTCGGCGATGCGCTCCTGCATAAACTCCTCGAAGCAATCGTACGCCTCGTCGATCTGTTTCAACTTTTCAATTCCAAGAGAATATGCCCATCTGGGGATTATGCCTCGCTCCATGATGTACGTTGCGACGTCGAAAATCATTCTTTGAGCAGATAGTTTTCCGTTGTCGTCTCTGGGTGGTTCATGCCAAGAAATGGGAATCCCAAATCCCACAACAGCAATCAGGAACAGCGCCAACTACTGGAATGTCAGCTTCACCTGCACGTTAGAAAGAAAGTTCGAACCTTATGAGTAGACTTATTGATGTCTATTGAAGGAGTTTCGTCGACATCCTTCCAACCTTCTTTGTCGAGCATGTCCCTATAGACGCTAACTGTAGTGTCCCAGACATTCCGATATGTGGAATGGCTGAAGGATGGTGCAGTGATGCGCCTGTGTCTCTTCCAAGTGTCTCCTATCGTCGTTACCACATTGTCGCCAAAAATTCTATCCTTTGTTTTAGCATAGAAGAAATTTCGAGACAGAATCCACCTACTCAAGGATAGTATTAGGGGCCTTGTGAAAATCGCTGTTTAGGCTCAGACTCTGATAGAATGCGTCCAAATTTGAGCTCATGACGAGCTCACGGCCAATCAAAGTGGGAACCAGGACCAGAGTATTGAGTGGAGCATCTTTGTATACTGTCGAAGGTATCAGCACATTCAATCGAGGTTCGAGTGATGGTTCACATACATGTATGTCGTTCGCTCCAGTGAAATCCAAGAACGCGATAGAACCGCGACTTAGGGAGGATCGCTCCGAGAAGCGATAGACCAGGAAACACGGAGAGTTGCAGAGGGACATAGCGCGCAAAGGTCTATATAAGGCAATGAAATCGACCGTATGAGGGCTGAACATATTTAACCAACGTGTGGCTAGGCATACCCTCGCAGCAGTCAGTAAGAAATGCGCTCGTTTGACGATGTACAAAGCAAGCAGGATTTTTCCAAGGAGGAGCAGCATGGTGGTTGGGAGCCAAAGAAGCGCCTGTTGCTGGTATCATTGTCAGCGTGAGACCACGTAGGAAGTGAGAATAAAATGAGATTTGGGGAATTCGTGAGAAACACATACATGTGATCTTCCCAATATGGTAGACGCAAATCAGATTGAGTCGGAGCGCAAAAAGATCCGATGATTTCTTTACTGCTGATCGGCAACCTTTTTGGACGGCGTTTTCAACTCTCCTTCTCACCGAAAACAACGTCGGCAACATTCAAGTTTTCGCCCTGACGCAGTGGCGGCTTGCATTTCACTGCGCATTCAAGGCGACCAGTCTCATTAGTGTTATCGTATGTCTGTTGTAAGATCACCGGACTTCCTGTTGAACGGCTGTTCCTCAGCATGAGAGTCGACAGAATTAGACCTGATACATCTCCATCGTGTGCAGTGTTTTACCGTTGCATCCTCCGTCATTCGCTCTCCGGAGATCAGTGGAAGAAGTTCCATCATTACTGCTTGCGCTAGCGGACCCTGATATTGCATATCTATGAATCTGGGAAGAATGTGCATGACCTATTGGCATCCTCGATGATGTCTGATGCACATGCTGTTAGCTCGAAGAAATCTACCTATCGACATATGTCGCTTGAGATCAACCTTTACGTGTGTTGGCTGTTGTTCAGGGAGTCTACATCAAATCAATCGTGCTCATCCAATGGAAGCTTGACCAGATCCCAAGGCTTGACGAAAAACATCGTCTGACCTAAGTACCGCCCCAAACCGGTGTGTTTCTCTGCACAGCCGAGCTACTTAATACGCCAGAGTCCAAGTGCAACAAGACTGCTTTAGATCTTCCCTTCCTTCCTCTCCTCGTCCGGATGAGTGCCGATGCAACTCAAGCTCTTGTCCAATCTATCTCTGACTCCTATACCTTCAATGTAAGCTACGTTCACTCTCTGATTGCTACATCTTCTGAGTCGCTTCTAGTTGGTGTTAGGTGCGTTTGAGAATCTGTAAGGCAAAATATCGTACGTTACAACCTTTCCCAGTCGGATCCCTGTTCTTGATCCTATATGACAATATCATATGCTTTCCTGCGTGAGTTGTAAAATGATCTCAAAGCAACTGAATACCGACACTTCGATCACGGCCAATGATTTGTCCAGGGAGGTCGGTATTTTTGGATAGGAGACTGCTCATCGCATAACAACTAATAGTTTAAGCTAAACATTAGTTTCGACTTGTTTGGGTGCGCCGTTTGTTCTCTCGACTTTCAGGTTTGGCCATTGAAGTCAGAAAATTAACAGAAAAGCAAGTGGACGCCAGGAAAATTCTTGTATATTGGATGCAGATACATTACACCGTTATGCTTGTTACCATTCATACCCTGTAAGTTCACTGCTTTCACATCTTGGATGGAAGTTTTATCATGATTTTACATCCACAGTGCGAATGAAAACAGATTGTTCAGCCTCTGTGAGTGAAACGCGAGCGAGATTGTGTGGATATTAACAAGTCCGTAGGCAAACAGAGTGTGGCTCTATGCTCTAGATTGGTCTGATGTTTTGCTCACTGTGTTGATTTGTCTCTACTCATGCGTAATTAGCAGCCTGTCTATCATAAGCATCCTTTGCCCGCAAAGTCCAGTTCTAGTTTATAATTCTGATGAATACAAACTTACGGTCTTGTATTTTCAGTTTTGATGTGTTTTCGTACCTATGTCCTTTACCGCTCCAAGAAGACCATCAAATGGTTCATTATTCTGCTTTACATCGTAAGTCGTGCTTTATCTGCAGATATAGCTCGTTACAGATACTACTGTAAAGGTCGAAGCGACGACACTAATTACTATGCTTTGCCTCATTATAAAAGGGGTATCATGTGAGTCTTGTTTTCCGGATCCGATTATGGAGCTCATGTTAGTCTTCTTAGTCCTGGAATTACCAATGTGGGTTTACTCCTGCCGGAAGGGTGCTTGAATTGACGTCTGATTCAAGTAAAGGAACTCCCTGCATTTTCTCCATCTCCGCAGCACCTCAGGGGCCGAATTTAGCCATGCTTTGCGCAGCGCTTGTATTCGAGAGTACCCTCTGGTTTATGTCCCTATCCAGACTGCTCCCGTTGGGTCTGTTCTCATTTTTATTCATATTCATCATGTACTGAAATGCTGTTCACCTACCAATCAGTTTTGTCCGGTCAACGAAGCATGGTTCTCCTTCTCTTTCGCGATGGTGAGACCGCTTCACACAAATTTCCTGCTCAGCATGAAGGAGTCCTCACATTTCGTAATATACAGGGATGTTATACTTTACTGTCGTCACTCTGTGAGCTCTGAAACGACGTAAAAATAGTCTGATGTTGATCACTTGCAGCTTGTGTCTTCCCGAGGTTATTCTGTATGCGTTGTTGCCCAAATCACGGCTCACTATCGCAACTATGGTCGAGCCCATTATGTTGGCCTTCTCTACCATGCTGTCCAGCCGTCTCATTCTTAACCTCAGAGCACACAATTCCGGAGAAGCCGACGGGGAAACTCAATATATATCGATGGGAGACCTTCAAGCCAGGGCAGGGAGCGGCAGACATTCTTAGCCTAACCAATTACACTATCACCGCGCGCTTCGTGTATAGCAGGGAATCATGCCAGATATATATCTGTAAAAGTAGTTACGTCGCCACATGTCATTACGTTTATCTGTGGATAATTTATTCAGAGTTATATATAGGGATATTCGACGAGCTACGGTCTTAGGGAGGCAATTCGCATGCTCGATAGTGTAAAACACATCGGCTTTCGCCGGATATCTCTGCATAGTATGAGATGCTCGTCGATAATCAATCATTTTCTAGTTGCTAGCGCATGTAGATGAACAGTAATATCCAAGAAAACACGTGCTAACTACATTTACGCACAACGAAATGGTCGCAACTGATGGTGGCATCTCACACATCTGACCTCTGGAGGGTCGCGAATGGAAGAAGTTTCAGTAAAGGAATGAGGATCGATACAATGTACGGCATGTCGATGCTGTCGCAAAGGTTGCGCTGGTGAATACATGCCAAGTGTGGACTCACTGTAAGAGCGACGTCGCTTCCACAGTATTATATGACTCTTATACGAAAGAATCGAATGCTACATCGTCCATGCAAGTAGACAAGAAAGAATAGTCCAGTAGTATCATTTGATAAATATACCACACTGCTCCAAATCCTCGCTGGATGCACGTCTTGTCTGTATTCGTGTAATACCAATTAGAATCAAAAATCTTCAAATGCTGAGAAAGGGTTACCTACTTGATGACCTGCCCAGCTCGACGCTGCCGTCCTGGAGCACCCCGTAATAATCTCTCAAGCCCGGGCATAGGGGCTTAGGATATGATTTCGTCCCTTCGCGCCGCTCGGCATGAGATTGGGAACTTAAGGCGTGATGAGGTGCAGCTTTGATGTGAAGTACCAGTGGCAGAGGAAAGCGATGCGCGAGAGCATATATGCATGGCGGCAAGGATGAGTCGTCGGATGGAGATGAAAGTTTTTTCAAGGATAAGGACACGAATCTGTGGGACAGAAAACAAGTTGGTGAACTGTCGATGGCGCCTGGGCTGAGTCCCACTTCTGAGGGGTTTCGGCTTGCTCAGTCGGTCGCGACGGCACCGTCAACGGGTTGATAATATTACTGTAATGCTCGAACATATGGCTTGGTAAACTCCGATAATTTTCGGCCTCGGTGTTCAAATGCTGGAAATACCCATGTATATTGCCGTCTTTATCGTTTGGAGCTTCGCGATGCAGCTCACATGCCAGCTTAGAGGAGACAGCATTCCACGCTCAAGACACCCGCAGAACGAGGGGTGATGTTGACCTTTCGGACATACTGGATCAGCATGATCACCCTCTGCAAAGGGTCGCACGCGAGTAGTATCGTTGCGTAGTCAGGTCATCCGTTGGATCTATCCCATTCTCTGTTTTCTCTTGACTCCTGTCGACTATGCGTATCTCCGGCTGACTCAAGGCAATACGTGCATGCAATATCTGACTTCGCCCCCCACTTGCAAGTTTTAGGATCAAACTCTTCGTGCTCGTTTACAGAGAACATTCCATGGATCGCGAACTATGAGCTTGCGCGACGATGACGAATGCGGGTGTTTCCTCTGAAGCCTTACCAATGGTGCATTAAATGGTCGTAGACACATGAGCAGGGTAATCAGAGGGAGCGTAGAGCAGTTGCGTTTTCTAACAGTTCCACATCCTCAATAAGGCTCCGTGTTTCATAAACTAGCACTTACAACTTTAAAATCTGCTCTGTCGGTTTGCATTGATTTCCCGGCCCTGCCTTTCCAGGTCTGCTCTCTCTTTCAAGCACTTCAATATATTGGCCGATGTCGAAGGACTGAACCTCATAGGGTTCATATTCAAGTCGGTATATTCAAATAATGATGAATTCTGTAGAAATCATATCATTAGATGGGTTGCACTCCAAAGTGTAGATCCCAACCATAAATGTGAATACTTTGTCTATGTACTCGAAGGACAATGGTATTGCTCACCATCCCTCATAACTCTAACTTGTGGGGTCGCCGCCATCGTGAGGTCGGTTTGAGCTCATAACGAGAGCACGACCAGCCAAAGCAGGGAGCATTCTCAAATGTGTCAGAACGTTTAATTCGCGTTCGAGTGATTATCGCTCTCTCCAGTGAAGCAAGAGTACGACAGTGCCGCTACTTTGGGAGGATTGCTCTGAAAAGCGATTAAGAAGGGAACACTGGAAGCTGTATCGGAAGATAGGGCGAAAACCTCTACATAAGGCAATGAAATCAATGTTAGATGAGGGAACATCATTTTCAAACGCCCACCCAGATGGGCATACCACTCTCGCATTCAGCAAGAACTGTGCCCACTTAACAATGCACAAAAAGCAGGACCTTCAGTAACGTGGTCGCTGAAAGTTATGTAAAGAAGCATCTGCTGTAGTGACGACAAAAAAAAGCCGTGAGAAAGATGCTCACATGTGATCTTCTAAACATAGTATAATCACAGCAGGCAAGCAAGGCTGGACGCGTGTGAGAAATAACAATAGATATTACTGTAATATTGAGTAAAGCAAATGCGAAGTAAAGTGATCTTCAGACAGACTTACAATTTTCAACCATGTCAACTAAAATATATTCTTTCACGTTAGTCCCGGGATGCTTCCGTAGAGTAATAAGCAGCAGCCTCTCCAAGTGTCAGAATTTCAATGCGCGGAATTTTATAGCACATACAGATTCCTTCATAGAAGCATGCTAAGACACCCTCGAGTTGAATAGAATTGTCAAAGCACTATATAAATGTCACTGTGCCAGTGATGACGAATGCTCGTACATGAGATCAGAACTTACAGACTTACAATAACGGACGGTCTCGACAATGGAGTTGTATACCCGATATTCTTCCCCTTCTGGGTACAAAGTTAGTAAATCAAGAATGGCTGCAAGAGAGTTTGGTGTCCTTCCCCTTCCTACGATTTCTTGTACGTTTTAATCTCCTCGAGACAGAATGTAACTCACCAAGCCCAGCAAACATCTGAAATCTCAATTACCAAACAAAAGACTCAGCATCAGGGTAAGTACTTGTAAAGATAAAATAGTGTCTCTATTCAAGACGCTTTCTTACTTTTAGTCAAGCGAGCAGTGACCAGCCTTCCAATGATACTACTGGAGGTTTCTGGCAATTCAGTCTTGTTACCTTCAACAGTTCACAAGGTGGGTAGCTGGGGTTCACTCTCGGAGACGTTGCGCTCCTGGAACCAATTGTACGCTCCATCAATCTCGTCCAACTCTTCAATCTCAAGTGAATGTATGAAATAATGATATCCCATTTGCCGATGTGCGGTGAGACATCAAGGGTCATTCTCTGTACCAAAGCTTCCTCTTACTGCCCAGGGTTGTGGAGATACCGAAACAACGATAGTTACAAGGAACAAGGACAACTTCACACATTTCAGCCTGACAAGAGTCCACAGCGGACGAGAATCACTTACTTTGTACAAAACTTTATTGATACCTGTAAGGGAGTTTCATCTACATTCTTCCATCATTCTATGATCAAAGTATCCGTGTAAAAGCGAAAGGTGGTGATCTGATTCATGAAGGAGGGTACAGTGAAGCGTCGACGCCTTCCCTGCGCTTCTCTTTTCATGGTCACATCGTCTCCAAACATTCTAACAGCTTTAACAGCGAAGATCCTAAAATTACGGCACGATAGCATGCTTACTCGGGTGTTAACTGCTGTCCGGGCAAAGACTTTGATAGAGCACATCCGCGTTTGAGCTCTTGGTAGTCTTGTATCCGTCAAGTGTTCAGACCAAGACGATCCTGTCTAAAGGGGAATCCTTGCAATGCTTGACGCCAAACCAAATCAAAATTTGAAACGCCGCCGCAACCACAGTATTATATCACTTGTAATTGAAAAAAATCGTATGCCTCAAGATGATGGTAATGAAAAGTTCAGCAGTATCGTTCGATAAACGTTGCCACACTGCTCCAATACCCCCGCTGGATGCAAGTATCGTCTATGTTCATAGTCATCAATCAAAATGTTAGGCTCTTCGAAAGACCAGGGAATAGGCCACGTACTATGCGTGCCGTCAGGGAAGCCGATAAGCTGCCCAGCTCTACGTTGTCGACCTGGACCATCGCGTAACAGCCTCTCGAGTTCGAGCATGTGCGCTTGCGGGACGACCTCGTCCCGCGCACCGCTCAGCATGAGGGTAGGAATTTCTTGAGGGATAAGGTGCACCTTTGACGCGGAATCCCACTTCTGGTGGCAGAGAAAGGCGACACGCGCAAGCATGGGCATGGCGCTAGGGATGAGTCTTGGGATGGAGAGGAAGGTGTTTTCGAGGATAAGGGCGCGAATCTGTCGAGATTTAGGATAGATTGAAGTGCGTTGGTAATCCACTCCTAGTATATTTAGACTGAGAACTTACTTTTGAAGGATTTCGGCTTGCCAAGTCGATCGCGACGGCACCACCAATGGATTGCCCATATAAGACCTTCATGAATGGCGGTTAGATTCAAAAAGCTAAACACAAAGTAAGTGCCAGACGTACGATATTTGTTCTTGACAGAACTGGATGTAGTGTTAAGTAATCCAATGAGGTTTGGGCATCCATTCGGATGCCTTGGAACGGGCATAAACATACGGACTTCAGTCGAAATTTATCGAGCCTTCGTACCTTTCTCGGATGGAGATCCTTCCGATAAGCCATACCTATGATGGACAAAACCTGTCAGCGCTGATCGTTCAACAGTGGATTTAAAGCACGAACCCGCGATATGATAGCATGAACACGTTACACCTCATCTCAACGTAGAACATCTTTGCAAGAGGTATACGATGCCCGAAGTTTCCTCCATTGCCATGAAACATCACCACTGTTGGACGCGTTGCGCCGTACTGTTTGATTCTCTTAGGATCGAAGGAAAACTTGTTTTGAAGAACACGCACCTCGTCGTCCGACATGCCACTTGAACCCTTTCCCGACAGAACAACAGACTCTCCTTGCGTAATGTCTTTTTTCTGCACCATTAAGTACGCGCGTACTTTTACATGGTCAGGCGTCTCGAGTACAAGCTCTTCGTAAGGAAGACCAAATGCTGATGGTACAGGAACCTCTTGTGAAACCAAACGTTCAAACGTGAGCATGCAACGCGCGGCGCGCGACAAACCCGGACGCACCTGTCCGCGAACCAGGTGGAAACGAAGAGGGGTAAATCAAGTAGTTCTGACCATAATATAGTAGTCCAAGACCTTGTTGAAGCATTAGATGAAGGCTGATTAATATGCGGAGAAGAACGAAGGGCTAAAATGTGAGCGCACTGAGTGTTGTGAACCCGACCGCACTCGCGAAAGCACCCTGTCGGTGACCATGACAATCCACAATTAGCCGAGAATAAGAATGAAGAGAATGCCCTATTTAGTTACTTTGGCGACTGACTCGATCGATGGATATGAACTCGACATGCAGGAGAGGAAAGGAGGTCGGATTGCGGACGAGATGGTATTATTTGAAGAAGAAACAGCTGCTGAAGACGCGCTTACCCGTGATCGCCACCCGGCCGTCTTCCAACTTTTCCTTTAGAGACCTGGATGCACTTTCTCATCACCGGCAACCATTTGGCATCAGCCGAACTTATTGTTTGAAATCCGAGCTGTTGATCATGATGACACTGCGCTGCGCCTTTTGTTTATCCTCTCAAGAGCCTCTTTTTGAGAAGACATGCTCAACTCCCAGTCCAGTATTCAGTCCATCAATGGTACGCACGTTCAGTAAATTTGGGAATATTGTCGTAGAGTGACATGGAACGTTTTGTCTATGTACAAGGTGGTGAAAAGAACTTGACGCGTCGACAAAAAGAATCGATGCAAATTCTAATGAAGGCATTAGCGGACTTCTTACACGAAGGTGCGATTCTTCATCCCTAATCTTGGAAGAAGAATTATGAGGCGAAATAAGACTTGTGGACCCTTAGACCGCTACGAAGCCGAGAGCATCGCCGATACCGGTGACTACGAGATGGAAGAAAAGTCTGAAAAGAGACCCTCGGCTCGGAAGAAGACAACAGCTCAGCGTTTTCAGGAGACTGAAGTTGGTCCCACAAACGTCTCTGTTTTGTTAGCTCCTGCGAGTGGACAAACAAGCCAGAGCCTTACCAAGTATGCAAATGTCTAGTAGGTTATTGGAGCGTCTAACCTGATCAATTCGTACAGCGCCTGTAATGCTCTAATAAGAGAGGTGCGCATCATTTTTGTTTCTGAGAATAACCGTTCACTTCTTTCATAGTCCGTTACGTTCGAATATTCTCTGCGTCCGTTGGGCGCGGGTGGGCCAGGGATGTATGGTGCCTGGGTTCTTCGGCGCAGCTTGCGCGCCTTCTCTGACGTCGTAGAAAGCTGCAACGTCGATGAGCTTCATCAAAGCTTTAACAAGTCGGATATTTCTGAACGTCAGATATTTCGAGCTTTAAGTCTCTTTATGGATTCTGAATTTGCTTATACAGGACATCGACTCGGTCCCTTTATTGACGAATTACCGGCCGTCCTTTATGGTTTATGGAAGGCGTTTGACGAGTTGGAGTCTTTTTTGCTCGATTTCGTATCCTTCTTCCATAGCGTCGACTTAACTCGCGTTTTTCAGTTACTGAAGGGTTCGCTTAAGGTGCGCGACGCCTGATACTCTGACGACATAAAACTCAATTGTTATTCGTAGAATCAACACGATTCTTTATTGAATCTCAGGACCAGTTGAGTAAACCTTGCGATAGTGAACGAAGCCAGTCTGATCTCATTATTGCTTGTAAGGATCTTACATTCCTCCTACCGAGGGTCAGACGATTAGAGACAAATTGCTAGCGTTCTTCTCGGAGCTCGAAAAGTCCTTTCAGATATTCTCATCAGAATTGTCCGAATTCCGGAGACAGGGTGTGCTCAGGAATTCCATAGTCCTCATCAATCTCAATCTAAACTCCTTTGATAGGCGTACCTCTTATCCGAACCTCCCAATCAAATCAATCTGACAGATATCTCATGTTTACGACGATATCTACCTTCTTCTCTGCAGTCACATCTGCGACGCTCCAGATATCCTTTCAGGAGGGCCCTGACAGCGGAAGTGATGTGCTGAATACCGCAGTCAACTTATTCTTTTTCTCGTCGCTCATATTCAGCACAGCCTCTGCGGTGCAAGCCTTGTTGGCAATGGCTTGGATACGGTCCTTCATGTAAGCTTTAAGCACTTGTTTATATGGCCTGGCGGGCTGATGTTAAAGCACTTTAGTCGCGTACCACGCGAAAGATTGGCATATCAGTGGGTCAGCAAAGGCCCGTTGTTTTCTCTCGTCGTGTCTGGTGTTTTCTTTGCGATTGGTTTATGTTTATTCGTCATCGCGTCGCAGAAGGCAAGCGGAACTCCGAACAGCTTGTGCTTAAGACACTTCTAATAAGAGCCTGACTCTAGGACTCACCAACGGCGTTCTTCACGATTATCTTTGCACTCATGCATGCTATCGGTCTGGTTGTCATGTCAGTCTGGTTTGTGTACGAGCAATGGAGGTTCCGTAGGCAATCAGGCGCTATCGGAAGGAAATTAACAGAGTCGTCGGTGATGATGTCAATGCTCGCCTGGGTTATGAAGATCTGGCAGTTGCATATCCTTGTTCCGTCAAAGCAGTTCGCCTCTCTTTTTCCGCGGCTTCGTCCCGACTGGCGACAAGAGGTGAAGAATGATTGTAGGCTCGGAGACGTTGAAAATTCCATTCCGAAGGAAGAGAGGGTATCCGACGCTGACAGTTTCGAAGTGGAGGTTGAGCCTCCGTCAAGGCCGGAATCGATCATGTCCTTCATCGACCCCAACGAAGTTAAACCACGGCTCCCGGCACAATTGGACAGCCTTGATTTACAAGCAAAATATAATGGCAAACAGCGTCGTCAGGATTGCGTGCACTTGGAGGACGTACCGGTGCGATTTGTCATCACGGCGGAAAGTTCGGATGACGTGTTGTTAGAGTCTATTTCCGGTGATATTCATGCTTCGGAAGAGGATCGTTGGACCTCGGAGTCGACCGATAAGGGGTATGTTTCCTGATGAAGGCGGCGAGACAATTGATTGACTATTTGCTAGGCATATGCATACGAGGCCCGAACCCGAACCAAAGGATACGTCAATGTCTTGGAATGCAGAGAATTCAACGGTTCTCGGGACAAGTATCGTCGAAGAGCCCTCGGTTGCTGAAGCGCTTCACACTTATGCAGGGCCTAGCTCAGCAGTGCCACTCCCTTGGCCTGACGCTCAACTTGCACTTCCGGATTCTCAAACGTAAGTCAGGTTTTTCATCTTAGAGAATCACGGACACTCCAATTTCGATGCATTCAGAAGTGATTTCTTGCAAGTCCGCAAAGAGAGTTGGCAAGAAGGGTTACGTCAGGATTCAATAACCTACATGGAGATGTATAACCGCCGAAACCCCAAGAGAAAGCGGACATACCCTTCGCTTGACTCCCCTTCTCCGTCGTAAACGGTCATCTTTCTCATGCTATGGGTGACTTCTCTTGCGTTGGATCTCTCGCATACCGTTACACCAGATTTATGTACGCGACCAGGACAAATAAAGCCGCATACAGGGACTGTACTCTACGTTGCATATACCATTTGTGTTCGTAGAGCGCCGAACTTGTTTTGAGCCAATGATGGTTTACTGTGGACAATTGACGAAAAGAAGTGAATAAAGTACAGCAATACATAGCGATGTCAGGAAATTATTGTGATTTTTTCAGCAACGATACATTCGTTAAGTTAAGGCAGTGTAGTACACGATATGTACAACCCAATAACACGACAATCCCATACAGTAGAAGTCAGGAAGTAAACCGGGAGCTCCCCCCTATATTGTCCCGAGTCTTTTTAGCGTATCGGGACGGGAACCTGAAGCACGGGAGCCACGGATCCTGGCAAGTTTATTTGCAAGCTCGCGCAGCTCAAGTTCTGCCTCGTCGACCTCGTCGTCGTCTCCCTCTTGCAGCGTCTTGCGGAACTTCGCCTCAAGCTCGTTATCATCCATACTGTTGCCTGAGGACGAGCGAGGTCGCGTTGAGGGTGCCTGGAGATTCGGGAAGGCAGTCCCATCCGGGACATGGAATTCCGGCATACGTTCATTGGTCATATCTGACCGTCGGCTATTCACGTCAAAGTCGCAGACGTATGAGTCCGAAACCATCTTTAAGAAAAGTAGAAAGGGCACATACGCATCGTCGAAGCTGCGAATAGCTCGCTTGATCTGGTTACCGCGCACACCAAGTTCATCAGTAGTAATGACACCGCGAGCTCGCATGGCGGTCATTCCAGACGCCTCCACTGCCGAATTGAGTTCGGAAGCTGTCTCGGCCTCCTCACTGTGTGTTATTCAGCACCTGCAACAGGCATAGACGAATGGTAGGTGACATACCGCAGCAATTGGAAGATCCTTCTCATCCTGCCAACGGCCAAAATCTTGTTTCTTATCGCCGCGCGGCGTTGTTCTTTGGCAGCTTCTTCTTCCGCTTCGGCCTCAGCTGCCGCTTCTTCATCTTCAGAGGATTCTTCGAGTTCTTCGGCCGAACAAACCGAGAGCACTCCAAGCAGCATTTGAACGACTGGAGAATACATTCCAAAGGCCAGTTAGTACCTCCGGACAACATCCAGAGCTAGCATGCGCACTTTTATCGCCAACGAATGGAAGGCTCCATGTAAAAGCATCCATGAAGTTTGGTAGCCAGTATGGATGGCTCGATGCATTGAATTGGCGAATAGTTATGTTCTTGTCGACATACTTCAACACAGCACCGCGGTTATGATAGAAGTCGCAATAGTTTGGGGCGGAAAAGATGGTGATGACTGATGGGAACTTCTTGGCGCGTGTTTTTCGGTACATCTGATATCTACAACCAACCTTTAGGGTCTGGCACACTTCTGTGAAAATGAACAGGTTATTTACCCTTGCTGCTGCACCTCGTGTCCACGGATAATACCTAGAAGACCGTTTCGCTCAAGGAAATTGCAGACAGCTTCATACCTTATCACAAGCCAATTGCCAATTCTTTCTCTCAAGTTACAAACATAAAAAACTCACGTGTAAAAATACGAGCATCCTCTTGCAGGATTGGGTATGAATGATTCGGGCACTACCCCATTCGCAGGAGCAGGAGGCGGTGTGTTATCAAAGTTCGGCACTGGATCGGCCCACAGCAAATCACATAGGAGACCATGGGATGGGGGTTCGACAAAACGATTCACCTAAAATCAAGATTTATAATAACGACTACCGTAGGGTTCACGTGAAGCAAAAATTCTGACCTTATTGATGTCAGCAAGCGAGTTGAGTTCCGGTGATATACCACCATGGACACAAAAGAATCGACGGTCGAGTACGGCGGCAACGGGTAGTGCGGAGAAGGTCTCGATGCAGGCGAGGTAGATAGCCAAGGAGTACTTTCGCGTACCTGCCAGGGGAAGACGAGTCATTTATTCCGATGTCAACGGAGGAGGGCCGGGCTATCAGCACATACATTCTCGGTGGAAAGTAAAGTATTCGGTTAGATGTCGACATTCATGATTTCCCCGCAGCAAAAGTATTCGATCCGGATAATTAAGCTTTAGCGAGTAAATGTAGAGCAGAGCCTATTGAATCATTCGAATTCAGCACGATTCCTTCGCATGAAGAGCTTAAGAGTGTGGATCGTGAAAGAAAGCAGGTAGAAGAAACCCAAATACCTCGATGCCGAAAGAACCCCTATCCACGTAGTCACCGAGGAACAGATACGTATTGTTTGCGACATCTCCGCCGATTTCAAATACCTTCATTAGGTCGTACTACAAGCGAGAAGTTAACACATTGGGCAAGTATGATAAAGACGTTCAAATAGGGAAAGCTATCGATGCTCACAAATTGTCCATGGATGTCACCGACCACTTGAAATGATACGAGTTAGGATCAACAACCAGTCTGAATGTCCGACGGGAATGAATGGATCGCGAAGGAATGGGGCCGAATATGAGCAGAAAGACAAGAGACGGCCCAGCACGATACGTGATGATCATGCTTCCTCAATATCAAGAAAAAATGCCCAGATACATCGGTAAATGATGTCTAGAGAGAAGCTAGAGAGAAGAAACTTGACACGGCAGGCATTCTTTGGTCTACCGTGCAGAAGAAAGCAAGCAAACTTTCTACGAGACGTACCTGTAATTGGACCCTGCACAGACAGTAGGTTCTCCTCTTTCGACAGCAGATTCTTCGTTTCTTGAAGAATGAAAAGCGTCTGCTCTTCTGTAAGACGGCCTTCTCGGAAAAGATGGTTCTTGAGGAATTCGGAATTTGGTCTTCTGTTCCCATAGATGTTCGATTGAAAGAATTGTTCATCTGAAGGCTTTTGCCAAGCAGGCTCTGGAACCTAGACGATAGAGCACTGATGTGTAAGAGACGACATTCATGAGCAACACATGACACTCAAGTTGAACGTACACTGGGAACCTGTCTGGTCCTGCACGCCTCTCTGAAGCCTGGATGCTCAATCTGTGTAAGGCTACGCTGGAGGGCCGGTCTGTTCTTGTCTGTGATTTGAGAGAATGCGTTTCGAAAGTAGGCTTGTTTGTCTTCTGCCATCGCGGTTCTAACGAGGACGACGGAAGAAGGCGAGGAGTGATAGGCGCTCAGGACTCAGGACACAGCGCGTCTCGCACTACGCGTGTACGTAAGCGTCGATCTTCCTGGTTTAAATTTGGGTCCCGACCCCGAATTATGATTCCGATCTCTGCCAATGTAATAACATAACTCATTCTTCTCAGTCCAGATAACTCCTCAAAACGGGCTTTCCGTTGTCCAAACCCCGAGGAAACTGGTACATGCGAACATGACTGCTCGTGCTCTCTCTGTGCGAGGTCAAAGCAACGTTTCAAGAAATCATCTATAACGGGTAAAACCTCCCAAACAGTAAAAGAAATTTCGACTCCATTACAAAAATGCTCGTTGTTGACCTTGTATATGGACCAACATGTCTACTCTAGGGTTTCACGCAATCCTCTAGAGATACTGTTCAAGTTTTGGGATTTGACAATTAAACCTGTAGTAGTATGTAGTATATCCTTCAATGTTTGACTCTCCGGGTCGAAAGCTACTAAATATGTGTGCCATCACGCACTGCGCTGAAGGAATAGATGGGAACACTTTTCATTGTATTAAACTTCCTACTGATTTGAATGAAGGAGTGGTGGTGCTGAAATCTGGCTAAGCAAAAGACGGCATGAGTTCGGCCTTTCAAGATTCGATTCGACGTAATGGGTTCCGAGGTGGTAGCTACGGCCAGAAATTAGAAGTATTTGTGCAGTTATGAATTGGAAGGCTGACCACAGGACTCGATGTACCGATACTCGAGCTGGATGAAGACAGTAGTGGCATAGAATGTTGTGGCGAAGGCACATTCCAGACTTCAGTTATATCCAGCGACCTTCAGTAATCCTTAAAAAGGAACTTCGTCGTATAGAAAGTGGCTTGTTTCCCATTTTCATGTGTAACGCACATTCTCTCTGCCACAGGAAAGAGTGAAATTGAATGTGGCTTCGTATGCAATTCGGAACTTACCGGTCTGCGGCCAGCCGCCATTCTGTGGCCAGGTGTGGACCCTGAGCATAAGACAAAGAAATGTCGCCACAACCCAGTCTTCTATATATACTCCGCACGAATTACCCTATACTGATCTCTTTACTCTCACTCGAACGATATCCTGCTACTATTCTCTGCTGCGTTCGAAATGGACAGGTAGGTTGCTGTACGCGATCACGTGATATTAGTGTCACTCACGTGCCTTCCGTTTTCAGTGCAAGCGTTAGTGCTCCTCCGGTCTTGGAGCCCCCACGGACACCACCGCGCCCACCGTCCGACGTCCCCGCTAGCGCGGTCCAGTCTTCTACTCCCAATAATAAGAAGGCATCGGGCGACCTTTATAATAGTACCGACAAAATTCACGCTGAGGACAACAAGAAAGACATGTACCGCGAAACACATAAGTACTTCCTCGGTCCCATGCCGGTCGAGCAGTTCTTGGAGGCCTTCGTCAAACCTAGTCAAGCCTGTTGCACAAGAAGAAGCAACAGGAATAAGGGGCTAGACTTTACGCTGGACAGCAAGTGGCAGGCTGAATCGGATATGTATGACCCGCTGGTGCGTGGCTTTCTTTCGTATAATCTTTCTCCCTAGTGACCATATCGTTCTAGATAATCGCACTAAACAAGCTAAAGATAAATAAATTGCACTTCGTAAAGACAGCTAACAGAGGCGATCCAAACTGGGTCGTTGCGAATCTGGCTCCCGACATTTCCGCTTATCCTAAGGCACGCTGGAACCGCTTGGACCTCGCGACGGACTTTTCAAGCATGGAATTCCCTATGGAACTCAAACCGAAGCGTTCCAAGGATCCGTTCAAAGACCCCAAAGAAGGTGTCAATGTGGCAGAGCATGAGTTCGTAAGAAATGACGATGAATCAAAGAGGATAATCGGACAGATCACTTCCTACGCAGCTGCGCAAATGGGAATGTCATTCCGGACTCACTGCTTCTCCGTGTTCATTGCAGGCGATTCTGCTCGCTTAATTCGCTGGGACAGAGCTGGCGCGATTGTAACCAGATCGTTCAAGTATGTCGAGGTATCCTGGCTTGTGGATTTCATCGAGCGCTTTGGTACATTGTCGCCGCTTCAACGAGGCTGGGATTGGACTGTCCGTCCCCCGACCACGATCGACCGGGAAGTATTAAAGAAGGCTAGGGAAGCTCTGATCCAGCATCGTTTCAATGGCGAAAGCGAACAAGAGTTCCAAGATCGATCTGAATACTTTCGGAGAGCGAGATACTTCAAGTTTTTGGTCCCAGTACTTACGACAGGTCAGGAAACAGGTGCAATGAGGTTGAAATCTTACATTGGTTCCTTTCCGAGACGATGGGCATGCTCATTGCTGGGCCGCAACTCGCGTGGGACGCCTGTTTTTGACCCAGAAAGTGGGCAGATACGTTGGCTAAAGGACTCTTGGAGAATCGACATGGACATGGTCGTGGTCGAGCACAAGTCGTACGAGAAAATGGAACGGTGCAGCGTGCGGAATCTTATTCCACTTGTGACCGCCGGTGATGTTCGAGAATTGGACGAGCTTTGCACAGAAAAACCGACTTACGCCGTGCACACCGATTTAAAGGCGTTTCGTGACCCCGACTCATCGAATGCGTTGGCCTCACCCTCTGAGGAAACGGAGGAGATGCCTATTCGCGGTCGCGTATACAACACGGTCCATTGCACTATGACCGATAAATTCATCCTCGAGGATTGGGTTTGTGGCGACAAGATGTTCCTGCAGAGAAATATGCTCGGTTATTCTCATTATCGGATTGTCCTCAAAGAGGTTGGGCGTGATCTGACTTCGTTCCCATCTACTACGGTACTCTTGCGGGCGGTCGCGGATGCATTGCTGTGTAAGTGATAGGTTGTATTCCATGACTCATCAAACTAACCGCATCACGCGCAGGCCACTGCGATGCTCAGTTCAAGGCAAAAATCCTTCATCGTGACATAAGCCCGGGCAACGTTTTAATTATGGAAGATGGCACGGGCAGATTGATTGATTGGGATCTTTGCAGACACGCCGAGCAAGGTCAGTCGAATCGTCCGGGTCGTACTGTAAGTCGTTATACTTCTCTTTATGTATCGCAACAGATTCAGATGTTCCGCTTAGGGCACATGGCAGTTCATATCTGGAATGCTCCTGAGATACCCGAAGATAAAGGTTCATGATTATGTCGACGACCTGGAATCTTTCCTTCACACGTCTACATTTACGCTGGTCCGATTCTCGAGCTCATCATTTAATCCTGCGGAAGTTTCACGATTCTTAAAAATGTTTGACGAAGAGTGGGACCACCCCGACGGCAAGACCTTCGGTGGAGAAGCAAAATGCGACAAATTGGCTGCGCGTGACTACGTTCAGAATTTGGACTTCCCTGGCCGACCTGGACTACGCAACCTCTTGGTTGACTTCGCAGATTTATTTATGCCTATCTACCTTGCCGGTCGATTGCAAACCGAGGATACGAAAGCGCAGAGTGAAGTGCTAAAGACGCAGAATGGAGGGGGACTAAAGGTTCGTGGAATGATTCTTGAGCTTCTCAAGCATGTGCAAGATTCCAAGGGCTGGGTGCAAAATCCTGGGTCGAAGAGAGTGGATATCCCCTTGTTGAGCTCACAGAAAGGAAAACGACGTCGCGAGTCGAACTTCCGCATGCCATTTCAGCCCGTCTCTTACACTTCTGATCATCTCCCCGGAACTATGGATCCCATACCGGAACGAAATGAGCATGATACTGAGGAGGAAGAAGAGGAGGAAGGAGAAGAGGGAGAACGGAAGACGAAGAGGATTCGCTCTGATGTAGAAACACACTAATGGCTAGTAAAGTTGTCTGTATTGATATTGTTGTCCTGTACTCGATCTATCCTGTATACTTTACAACTGCGAGTCAGTTGTTTAATTGATATTGACTAAAACTGCATGTGTTCGAAGTAGAACACGAAGGCCTACAATGTTTAAATATAAGCAGCATTTGTGCTGCTTCGACGGCACTCGTGGCTTCATCCACATTCACAATTCGGAACTTACCAGCCTTCTGAATACAAGACAAGAATGTGGTTCCAGGTCAGTTTTTTCCATCTGTTTCGCATACAGCACGCTCCGTGAAGGCTGCATCTCCTTTTTGAAACGCTTTCGGCCTCTTCAATTGCCATTCAAAATAAACAGGTATATTCCGCGTTTTGCCGGATACGCTCACGTAATTCAAAGTCGGCGTTCACGCACAAGCCTGAAAAACATCGATTTTCTCTGGCATGAACATACCTAGTACCTACGGAGGTTCAGTAACGGAACCCAAGCTACTGGCTATCAGTGATGTGGAAAGATACAAATTTGCGACCGTGCAGACGGGAATGACGCTCCGAACCCGCTATTTCTCTGTGTTCGGCGAAGGTGATACCGTCTGCCTGGTCCACTGGGACAGGACCGGCGCGGTCGTCACTAGTTCATACAGTTATATCGAGCTATCCTGGTTTGTGACTTGCTTCAAACGCTACGAGAAGATGTCGCAATTTCCGTGTGGACGGGACCAGACTGTTCCTTACGTTATCCTAAAAGATGCTAGCTTGGCTCGACATATGCTGATGCACCAGCGTTTCAGCGATGGAAGCAATGAAGAATCTCTTCGGGACGCGATATCTTTCAAGCTTTTGGTCCCGGCTCTTCGCATGTGTCCGAAAACGGATGTAGCTGGACCGAAGAGTCACACAAGTGCTTTCTCAAGACGATTGACATGGACATTGCTGGGCCGGAATTCGTGCGGAACGCGTGTATGTGACAGAGAAAGCGAGCAGATTCAGTGGCTGAAGAACTGCTGGAGAAAAGATATGAAGATGAATGTGGTCGAGCATTCGTCGTATAAAGAATCGGAACAACACAAGGTACAGAATCTTATTCCACTATCGGTTGCTAAAGATGTGCATGTCCGGGACAAGACGTATGGAGGACCGAGCTCTGCGGTGCATATCGACTTGAGAAGCTCTCGAGGTGTCTCTTCGAATGCGTTGGCTTCGTCTGTTAAACGAGCAGAACAGTTGCCTATTCGTGGGCCCGTACACAAGATGGAACACCGTATTGCCCCCGACAAGCTGATCGTCCTCAGAGAGGTCGGGCATGATCTAACTTTATTCCCATCCACTGCGGTACTCTTGCGGGCAGTCGCGGATGCGCTGCTATGTGGGTGGGAAATTGTTCTGATGATTCGTGGAACTAATAACGGCTCGCACAGGCCACAGCGATGCTCAGTTCAAAGCAGCAATCCTTCATCGGGAGATATGCCCTGGCAACATTTTGATTATGGAAGATGGTACAGGCGGATTGATTGATTGGGATCTCTGCAGACATACCAAGCAAAGCCAGTCACGTCGTCCGGCTCGTACTGTAAGCTCGCTTCATGTCCTGTCGTACCGCAGGTCATAACGTTCCGCTAATGCACATGGCAATTTATATCCGGAGCGCTTTTGAAAAATCGAGGCACAAAGGACCATGACTATGTCGACGATTTGGAGTCCTTCCTTCATGCGTTAACTTTCGCATTGATCCGATTCTCGGGGTCATCGTTGCATGACGACTACCTAACTTTTTTTTGGAAGGGTTCAACGACGAGAAAAAATATAGTGATGGCAAGACCAGAGGTGGCAGTGCTAAATGGAATAAATTAGCTGCGGGTGCCTACGTTGAGGATTTGGACTTTCCTGACCGACCTGGACTACACGGCCTCTTGCTTGGGTTCGCAGAATTATTCCTGCCTATCTATACTCCTGATAGGCGTCAAACTGAGGTAACTAGAACGCAAGGTGAGATGCTGAAGACGGCGGAGGGTGGTGGGCTGAAGATTCGTGGAATGATCCTCAAGTTTCTCAAGGAGGTGGAATGTTTCAAAGACTGGCCGCTCGACGATAGGGCGAAGAAAGTGGAGCTCCCATTGTCGAGATCATGAAGAGGCAAAAGGCCTTGCGAACTTGTTCATCGCATACGAGCTCAACTGTTCTCATGAGATAAGTCCTCCGCCCTACCAGGTCAAAAGCGCCCTCCAGGTTATAACATATCCCGGGCGGAATTCCGGAGGGGATGATCATGGGCCTGTACGGCAGGACGAAGAAGACAATCCGAGTCGGAAGACTATTGTAAGTGGATTCGCTTCGATGTCGAAACAGATTACTGCTATTACTGTAATATCTCTGTATACTGCGCTCGATCTGTTCGATGAAATTGAAACTGCGAGCCCCTTGTTTGATTGATTGAGCCGACTAAAACCAAATGGATGGGTAGGATGCGAAGGTTTCAGGACTTCGTAGTAGCAGTCTATGTGTGAGTCCCCGTGTGACAGGTTTGGCACATGATGTGTGACTGGCGCGTCTCTCGGCCTCAGCCTTGACCCTGACCACCGTGCCGCGTCTGACAGACGATGCTCATCGTCTAGCCACAACTGGTTCTTTCCCAAACAGTCTGTCTTGCATACTATGTCATCTCCGAACATGAAGTACCCTCGTATCGCTGGTGTGTCGGGCTTTAGTGACGTTGCAGAAGATCGTGTCAGGCTGATAACCAGTTTTGCATGCAGGCTTCCAGCTTATAGAGCGTATCGGTGGTGGTGGCTTTTCTACGCAAGCGTCTTCTTATCTACCTTCTCTTCTCCTGTAACTTCAACTGTAGAGTCTACAAGGCGGTTAACTTCGACTCGCATAGTGTTGCTGCATGCAAGGTCGTCGCGCTAACGCCGGAGACAACAGAACAAGACCGAAAGTCACTCGATAAGGAGATGCGGGTACATGCTGCGATGAAGCATCTTAATGTCCTCGAGTTTCTCAACGCAGTCATCGTAGAGAACGAGCAGAAGGCGAAATACTTTCCGGGCGTGTACATGTTGCTTGAACTTGCAAGCGGTGGTGACTTATTTGATAAGATTGGTACTTATTCATCATTTTCATCATGTTTGCTCTGAAGCTGAGATGCATCGATTTATAGCTCCAGAGATTGGAGTGGATGAAGAAGTCGCGCAGTATTATTTCAACCAGCTCGTAGCAGGTCTCGTACGTCGCGAAGGCCTTTCATTTCATCTACCTATCAAAACTGATGTCCGATTACGACATGATCTTAGCATTATATTCATGAGCAAGGAGTATGCCATCGGGATCTCAAGCCCGAGAACCTCCTGCTTGACGTTGCTGGTCGCCTCAAGATTTCCGACTTCGGCTTATGCTCCGTTTTCCGACATAAAGAATCCGGCCGAGTGAGACTTTTGACTGAACGATGTGGAAGTTTACCATATGTCGCTCCCGAGGCAAGATTCTTCTTATCTAGTTGTCTTTCTGGAACGCGGGCTAATAGCAGATAATCGCGCAGCTCAACTCCGACGATCCTTATCACGCTGAACCTGTTGATGTGTGGGGTGCGGGTGTTATTCTTTTTACATTACTATGTGGCAGTACGTTCTCTTCTCCCGGCTTGGGCAAACTCTAAGGCTCATCATCAATCATAGATACCCCATGGGATGAACCGTCAGCACATAGTAACGAGTTCCGAAGATACATCCGCGGAGAGATATTTGATGACCCACCTTGGAATCGGCTCACCCCCGATGCACTCTGTGTGTATGACTTACTATTACGATCAGATGTTATGTGCTTATTATGCCTATTAGCATTGATACGCGGCATACTGAATATTCATCCATCTAGCCGAATGACACTATCTGAAATCATGGTACACCCATGGTGCTTGCGGTATGATCACGCTGTTCAATCTTGAAAGAAATCGGAACTGACCGAAAACGATAGGCCGAGTCAGATTGAACGCGAAGGTCAAGTCGCTCTTGCTCAGCGCCTGACACAATCGCTTCACCAGACTGGTGACATGGGCATCATTGATCCTCATTACTCGTGCGAGCCCTATTCATACCGTACTTTGACCTTTCGCTCAGCCCCTCTTCATAGGCTCTCGGATCAGATGGACAGTGACGAAGACGAAATGTCCTCTTCATCTCATCTATCTCAATTCACGAGATCACTCCTGCTCTTTGTGAGTCCATTTACGCTTATTCACCAGCCTCTGTCTTATCTCTGCTATGCAGTCTCAAACACAGCGTGGCCGACGATATACCCCGCATCTTACGCGATTCTACGGTGACGTGCCTGCGGAGCGTCTCATGGAACTTGTTACGACAGCTGTGAATGATCTCGGTGTGAAGACCAAAGTAGCACCGACGGATGAGTCCCAGCCGGAACGACTTCGTCTGCGCGCTGGTGGATATGATAGACGACATGAGCTGTTTAAAGGCTGGATTGAGATTGAGCCTTTCGCGTATAACGGAAGCGAGGGATCATTCTGTCTTATGCAGCGTGATCAGGTGAGTGGTCGACTCAATTTGAATTGTTCCAGTGGATTTGATGTAAGAACAATGATCAAAGGGAAATCCGATCTCGTGGCGTCAGCTTTGGAGAGCTGTTATTCAGGACGAAAATGTCGAGCCACATGTTCTAAAGCGCACATAGCGTCCGCTTTTCTTCTAGACGTCTTATTTTGGGCGCAGACTCCGTATCTCATCTCATTTACATGTTATTGTTATAATTGTGTACCGTGGACAGATCGACCGTTGCTTTTGATTACGTGCATTTGGATTGTACTTACGTAGCTCTCCCACTTTTATTCGTTTGCTATATCAGTATAGAAAGAAATGTCTTGGTTAAATACTCGTCATCAATACAGGGAAATGATGTCAGGCATCGAGATATGTCACAATCGTCATAGATAAGATAGTCGGATGTTAACCTGTGGTTCTCGACGTCATGCTTCTCCATTCCAATATTGTCTCACTCCAATCGGTCACCGGTCCAGAAATCTTATATAAATCAGTAACTTGGTGCAATGAAGCGTACCAACAACAACATCAGCGAAACACTACGACAACATGAACCCGATGAGTAATAATCAGAACAATACATCGGGCGGTAACGGCGACATGCTCGACAAAGGTGTTGATTTCATCGAGGGTAAAGCTGGTCACAAACAGGTCAGAGAAGGCACTTCATCTGTCGTTAGTGCATACTGATGGATTAATCATCGACAGAGCCATTCGACAACGGAAAAAATTAGCGATGGCGTCCGTACGGGATTCAAGAAGATAAGCGGTACGTCTCGCTCCTCAACTCCTCAACCTCGCTCCCTGACATCTTTTTATTTCAGGGAAAGACGTCCCCGTTCAAGACAAGAACTACTCTTAAATCAATTTAGATCATGTATCACAGTTCTAGTTTGTAAAATTATGACAAAGCGTACGATTTTCGACGCCGCAAACTCAACTTCCCGAATTTTATTCATGATGAAAAAACATTGCGCTCCTTCAAGCATTGAGTGAGTTGGCATGTCATCCGCAAACATTTCATTCTTTATTAGCTTCCCCACAACTATCTTATTAAGTTCATCCCGCGAACCTCAGCTTCTACCACTCTCTTTATGCTATTAGCACCATCGTTGTGAAATCTGACTATGTCCGAGAGGCGTGAATTGCCACGCACGGGTGTCGGAAGGACCGAAGAAATCGGAGAAGGGGCAAGAGATGACGAAGGCAAAAGAGAAGGGCAGGAAGAACTTAGCGGCATGAGTTTTGCACGCAATTTATCTTCTGCCCAGGCCTCCGCGTCTGGGGAAATGGTAGACAAGAGAGAAGGTAGAACATGCTCAAATGCTCGGGAGAGGAAAACTCCAAGGCTGTAAGAAGAGGGGAAGGGAGACGAAGATGACTGCGAACCTTCCGGAGAGGAAATAGGAAGGTCGGTGGATAATCGAGCTAAGCCTGGCCTCGCACGTCTCGATACAGCCTGCGCCTCCAGTTCAGAGTCGGACTCAGACTCTAAGAACGAGCGAGCAAAAATAGCGATCGTGCTACTGATAACTGAATCCAAGTCCGAACCCGAGCTTGCATTGCCTGATTGCTCAGGTAGTAAGTCTAGCGTCGGACTTGGTATATGCATTTGTACAGAAGACACTGGTCTTGGTCTGGGAGGTATAAGCATGGTGACTCGCCTCAGCCCGCGAGGATGCTGAGGTTCAGGCGGCGTACGTTGGACGGATGTTGATTCGTGAGAAGTCGAGGAGCCATGACCGGTGTTTGCAACCATCGAGTCGCGGGAGTGTGAACCCGAAAGGTCCTCTGTCTGTGCAACAGCTTTGATTTCTTTGCCAGCATCGCCCTCTCCAGCGACGTCACATTTAGACTGATTATTTGTCTTGAATTCTGTCACCCTAGCGAAGGTCTCCCTCCGATAATCAACATCTCCTGCCCATTCTCTCTTCTTGGCACACCTGTCGCAGCCTGTAACGAAGTTCCAAATCTGCAAGGCCTTCTCGGACACGTTCAGTATCTCCTTTCCAATTCCGGTGTTCTTCCATCGCTTATGCTTTCCATCTGGTCGTCGCCTCATCTTTAAGCATCCCTCTACATTAAAGGCTTCGTCGAGCGCACGATCTGGCCCGTCTTCAGGAACAGCCAGAGGATCAACAAAGACACCCGGATTAATCACACCTGAATGCGGAAGTAGCTTGAGAGGAAGAGAAGGTACGGAATGATAGTCGGGAAGTGTATAGGCCTGAGCCGCGAGTGTATGCCAGTGAACTCCAGAGAAGAAGGAATGAGTGCGCAACTCCGGAATAGATATGCGTTTTGACGGGTCAAGCGCAAGAAGGGACTTGAGGAGGTCAAGCGCGACACTTTCGATCGTCAGTTTCTGAGCGCTCTTCTTCGGAGTGTCTAAAAACCATTCTTCGTTGTCTTCGTGGACGGACTCGGCTTCTGTTGGCGGATAGGGAGGTAAGCGGTCAAGGAGCATCTCATGGAAGACGACGCCTAGAGAGTAGATATCAGCGGAGAACGAGTATGCCTCCCCGCGATGCATCTCCGGAGCAGCATACGCAAGTGTACCACAGCCTGTGTCCGTCATACAGGACTTGTCCGCACCGGTGCTCGAGATTTCGCCTTCTCCTGTGACTTCGCTCCGTGAGCCTGAAGCATCGTCAGCGCTCTTCCGCCTATCTTTCTCGCGCCAGGACTTGAAGATGCTTAGATGCGAATTGCACATTATCACTCTCCGTCCTGTCCTCCGAACGTCACCGGCATCGTGCTCGAAGTCGTCCTCCGAGGCGGCTATCTCGAACCAACGAGACAGTCCGAAGTCTGCGAGGACTACGTTTCCGAGAGAGTCGAGTAGTATATTATCGGGCTTTATGTCCCGATGGACGATGCGCAAATCGCGGATCTGAGCGAGAGCTTCAACCAGCTGAGCCATAATCAGCACAATCCTGTCGTTTGGAATGGCTTTGCCCATCCGGTAATAACGGTTTATCTCTTTGCGCAGCGTACCGCCTTGGAGGAAGTCCTATTTTGGGATTTAGAATATACTGTAATCTTCAATGAAGCAACGGGAAGAAGACTCACAGTGACAATGTATAGATTGTGCGCATCAGAAAACGTCTCTCGCAGCTGCGTGAAGAAAAGCGATCTAGTCTCAGAAATACGTCTAAGGTTCTCCACTTCTGCGCGCGCCAGCGCACGCGTCGATTCCTTCTCGAGCTTTGTGCATCGGATGACCTTAACTGCGACCAAAAGCCTTCCACGGTTCTCCCTACTGAATCTCGGCATGGACTCATCGCCGACCTCAGCAAGGTAGACTTGTCCAAATGCACCCCTCCCCAAGCGCTGCCGGAAGGTGTACGGATGCAGACGCGTACTGAGCTCTTCACAACGGTGTTGAGCCGGAGCACAGCTCTTCGGCTTAACCGATGAGGTTTTCAGCGACGCAAACATAGAGCCGACCATGCTGGAGACATGAGGAAAACGAGGACGGGTCATGTATTGGCTGGCAAGGACGCCGACGCTCTCATTTCGTTTTCCGCAATTGGTCTGAGACTGTTTAGACCGGTCAAATATATGAAAGTCCGGCGGAATGGAAATCAGATGTTGGTTCTGAACGGAAAGCGGTGTCCGGCCTACATGTTAGAGTTCAGACCAGGAAAATGTGTTGGTTTTCAAACTACTCTGGTCTCGACTACGGAATGTTTCGTACGCTTCATCAAAACGTAGTCTTTCTTCATGCCATTGCCACATCACTTGTTGTGTAGATATCAGGATCTGCCGAGTCCTTAGGATGACTTCACCATTCCTCATGCGCGCGACGCAAGTCAAGCTCCCGCGTCCAAGCAGAACGGTCTTGCTTGCTTGGTAAGGTAAAAATAAGTCTACAATAAGGAGGAAAGGTCAATAATCAGTACGACAAAATATACGGCTACAAATTTTCCTTTGCAGTACATATTCGGGTTGAGCCGAACGTCCTCGTTGGGCTCATTCTTCCTCTCGCGTTTACGGTCGGTCAAGTACGAAAGGTGACCTACATGGGCAACCTAAGAAATGAATAAGAAAGCTGATGCTTAAAATATTGATCAACTCCCGTGTATGTTATCTTTTCCAAATTCCTTGTTCAGGCTCTGCGCCCACAACCCAGACTTTCCCGCGGCAGAGGCACTGATTGTAATGTTGCCCTCCGTGAAGCTGTTGCACGCGTGAAAATCAGCGCGCCACGCTTCCCGGTTTCGTCTAATCCCTTCTTCTTGGACGCGGTAATTGCGAGACAAGAAAGTGCCGAGATGGAGCGAACATCAGTATCTAGCGCCTATGCAACTTCATCATCCGTAGTTCCGAGGAATGGCTTCATAATACCATGCCCGACGTTCCGGACTGCAACACAGAGTTGAATGTAACCAGTGAGCATTGATGCGGTTGAAGGCGAAGGTCAAGGAGACAACGTCGTATGTCTGCACCGGGAAGGAACGGCGTGGAGGCCTGAATACGAACGCACAATCAAGAACACTGCAGAGAAATCTGAGTACATCGGCCCCAGCGACGGTGATACTTGGAGCGGTATTCTTCAGGGGTTCCACGCTTCTTGCGATGAGCCTGACTCGATATCCTTACTTAGCAAACAACCCCGTGCTATGTAGTCCGTAGGTTATACCATAGAGCGCGATCAAATGTTCATGCAGCCGCGGTTGCAGCTCTAATCCCTATAGTTATGATCTTTGGATTGAGAAAATGCTTGATTAGAACAAAACCAAGATCTTACCAGAATCATTTCCGATACCGGCGACTACGACTATTGAATGGGGTGAGGGCTTTGCGCCTTGTTTTGAAATAACTTGGATTGATGTAATTAAATACGAGAGGGCAAGCGAGCTCGCCAAGTGTAAGTAACTTTCTGGCCGAGGCACTCATTGACTGACTGGGACAAGGTGCGATATCCCTTCTTGATGGGCCAAAACGCCTGCTAATACCATCATAGTATTGGGGCATCAGGAGAAGCCAGAGAAGAGGGGGGTGGGAACCCAAGACACGTTCTGAGGATGTGGAAACGGAAAATAAATATATTATCCATGAATATAATTCATTTGATGTGATCGATGTACAAAAAGACCGGAACAACATGATAGCACACCAGCGACAAATTCGAGGTTGCTCGGTACACACGTCACAGACCATGAATAAAAACAATCTGAACCTAGCTACGACCGCATCCGTCTCAGAAAAGAAAAAACTGATGCCAAATGCCTGCATCCAGTATCTGTCGCATGAGAGGAAACGCATCGCGTCTGGTTCAGATCAATATCCAAGGTCCATAGAGGTAAAATCACGACCTATAGCCCGCGTTCAAACGACATGATTGACACAATCGAGCAAAGTAATGGAAAGAAAATACGGCCTGGACAAATCGAACTAATATCTGAACTACTTGAAAAAGGTAGATGGACAACGTTCTGAAATTTCAACGTTGCATTCCTGCCATCACTGTGAAACCACAGCATTGATCAAAGGCTGCTAACGCTTTGCATCTGACTATGGCTCCTTGCTAGGCCCGTATCATGCGATTCCGGCACATACACGGCGTTCTCCAAAATAAAGAAACGCAACTCACCATATCTCGAGAATCAGTAAAGTCCTCGGTTGCTATTTTTCGAGAGAAGATGAAACGTCAAATTTTCGGGCTAATTCCAGAAGCGGTTTGTTCGAATGAGACAGTGGTACGACTCAGAGCCTGCAGGACATGATGGACAGGGCTCAGGGCTTAGGGTGACAGGGTGGATCCGGATTCCTAGTCACATGACATGAGCATTGTCCACACAAATAAAACCAAACAAACAGACTTTTGTTGTGCGCGCTTCACCGACACAGGTCCCACCAGCGACCACCGCGTCTGGTGTCTGACCATGGTAGAGCCTTCGAAGTGTCCAGTTAGCTCGAAGCGACACGCTCAGCTTATCACCTCCTCAAGCCATCTATCCAAGAAACATTCGAAGCATGACCTAAATTCCACCGAGAGGGTGGCTCACTCCTTGGTTCAAGCAAGAAGTGCGCGTCGCGATGAGACTATAAGCTCCTCTCCAACACAGAAGGATGTGGCGAGCGTATCTGTCGTCAGAAAGCGTGCGTTTTGATGGTTACACCACTTAAAGACATCATTTGACCTGGTCTCGTACACTGCAGTCACAGTTTCTCGTCGGCGCATTTCTTCGATTATCTCTCCCCAGGCAACCCCAAGAATTCGCCGAAAAGATGACTCAGAGAAGGAAAACGTGAAAGTACAGAATGACGTTTCTATAAGGCAGACAATAGGTCGATCCGTATCCGCTGCCACTCTACGAAGGGCTCCGGTGCCACTGGTGAATGTCCGCTCTCTCAGGGCGAGGAATTCGCAAGTCATTTCTGGAAGCGCGAATAGCGATATTGTTCGACTTCCTCGGTCCACTGTTTCTTCTCTTTCCGGCGAAAAGTCTGTATCTGTATTACCACAGCGCCAAGTCTCGCCGAAGAACCGTAATGCGCTTTCTTTGGAGAATTCAGCTCGGACAAACTGTGACATCGCCGAATCGATTGAACAGATTGCTTCTGGCCATTGGTTTCCTGTCTCTGAACCTGTTGCAGCTGCTGCCGGCAATGAGAATATTCCTACAGGGAGCGTCGTTATTCCTTCCGGCGATACAGAGGGACTCAGTGTCTCTGCACTTCCTCGGAAGCTCGATTCTGACGCTTTAGACCGCATCATTTCTATCGCTACGGAAGATACGGGTGCGCTTCATCCTCCATCTTCATTGAATGGATTCACTGCTTCAGCAGCCGAGCTGTCCGGCCTTATTGAATATGAGACGTTTCCCGAGTCGTTTCTTGAAGGTCATCTGTCGTTGCTGTCTTCTTTTCCCGAGCCTTCTGATGAAATGAGTCGATTAGAATCAATGTCTAATCCTATTTCTATCGGCAATCCATTCCGATCAGCTGAAGATGGCGAGGATATTCCCCCTTCAGACGAACGTAACAACTTCGAACTCGCGGATATCCCGACAGTTTCTGAGAGCCACCATAAATCTGGCACGAAGAAACACTCGCCTCGTTTACGTCCTGCATCGAAGATTAATATCAACAAATCGAATAATAATCTTGGTATGGTCTGTTCTGTGTCTAGGAACATGTATAAGGAAACTCTTTTGTCTTCGTCGAAGCCTGAGCCGACGTCGGAGCTGAAATGTCTAGAGAAGCCGAAGTCTCCGGAGTCAGTCCCAACCGTGGTCAGTGAGTCCGATTTTTCAGATGCAATCGGATCAAGCGAAGGTAGAAACCAATCAACAGCTGGTGACTCCGTCATAGCCCGATCGCAAACCTGTACCATATACGCGCCGTCTACGCCACCTCCGACGCCTGTTCATGGCCTTTCTCCCTCTCCTTCAGTATCTATCGCCGTGCCTATCTTAACAACGATTTCTTCTCTCCCGCCTTCCATATTTCCTCGTCTCTACACCGAATTAGCTCCGAGCTATGCTCACTTGGGCCTTGGGACTCGGAGCACGCTTAATAGCACAGTCTCGACAAGGCGCGCGATCGAGAATCCTCAAGCAGAGAAAACTCAGGAAGAACTTGCAAGACTTCGTGCTGGAGGCTCTGGCTCTGTTCTCGCTCGCGCTCGCGTCTTTGGGCAAACCCTTTGGTCCCGGTCTTCTCAGTCTCAGAAGCAAGGCGTAGTAACAGCTAAATCGTCCGACACTTCCCTTGGGTATGGGGTTCAGGGTTCCGAGAAAACACAAATGCACGAGATGGGGAGCTATCAAATACAAGTAAGTGAATCTGGGTCTGTAAAAACGCCGCCTCCTTCTCCAACATCTCCGGTTCCTGCAAGTCCGAACTCGATTGCGAATGAGTCAGCTGATAATATGCCGAGCCCTCAAGGACAGGGGAAAAGGACTCTGGGGTGCACCAATCTCATGCGCGCTGTGGTCATGGCGCAGCGCTTGTGGAGTACGAAGAACTTTGTTTTGGAGTGAACGGCTGTTTCTATAATAACAGTCTTATATCGGTGTCCTGCTTGTCAAGTTTCTGCGTGCGCGTCTGGGTCTCGTTCTCGATTTTCACGTACACAAGGACATACTACGGTCTATATATGTCTGTAGACTACTTCACCTAATATGGAAAATAGACCGCATTTTGCTTGCTATGGTTGCCAGAGAGAAGCGTCGCTCATGCAGAAGAATTAGCTACGTTTCACGGCGACCTTGAGTCAAACAGGGACTTTGCTCGCATACTGTGAAGCGCTCTGGACAGTCACTCACTCGTGTCTTGCAAACAAGAGTAATCATTATGATTCGTATTGATGGATATCATTGATTCATAGTCTTCGAACCTCGCGACGAAGGATCTCGATTGGTTCGTTCGTCTCTGTTCTGTTAGTCTTCGCTTGTGTACGTCGGTTCTGAGAGAATCTTTTCCGGGTAAGTGTGATGTCTTCCCTGAGTCCTTTCACGTACCCTGGTTATCTCACACCTCGAAGATGTCATGTCAATTTCTGAATCGTACGCTTTACTTCTCGTTCTAAAGCAAGATGAGAACGAATAGTATTCATTGTTCCAAGACAAAGTGAGTTCTTTCATTCCCTTGTTACAGCAGAACCCACCCCACTGTGCCAACGGAGATTGAGACTCAACTAAATGGTTCGGCTGGTCAGTGCTGAGCTTTTCATGACTCGTCCCTTCTGGACATACCTGACGTGTACTACGGCTTTGATATCCTTTGCCAACAATGGAGTACTCTGCATTCATGATATTGTTCATTGAAACTTGCAGTTGTATCGCGAACGGGATTCGATACTTCCGTCTTCGTCCAAGCTGTTCGCTCAGATATCAAAGCAAAAGAATATCTGTATTCGCTTATTTTTAGGCCAGTATCCTACGTAAGAGAGACTGATGGAATCTACTCTGCTCTGCATTGAAATTAGGTGGATAAGATATCCGTGGCTCCTGCAGTATCTCAGGTTGCCGTAGGTTGCTGTATGTCAAACTTGACTTAGAGGTGAGAAACCGAGAGTCTGGCGACGGATGAACACTATTACCTTAAGCTTTTCTGATATGCTTTGCATATACCTCACCCAGCCCGACATCGTCCATCTGCGAGGAAGCAACTTTGAGGTGGGCATCTTCAATCTCCTTGGCTCCTTTAGATGAAAATCTCAGTCCCTCTAGCTTTAGCATCTCCGTTACTACACCCTGTGCAGTTCTCTTGTTGCCATCAGGGAACGGGTGGTTCATGATGAAACTCCATCCAAGGCAACCAGCAAGCTGAGATATTGTAGACTGTGGCTCCCAATGTGCCTTGTTCACGGGCCTATCCAGGGCTGAATCGAGCATTGTTTTATCGTAATGTTTTGGAGTTCTTCCTGTGACCTGTTTGTTTATCTGAATAGCAAGCGCGGTAGAGACCCTTGCAATTGAGCGAGACATCGTGAAGTATGACTGATACTTGAGAACTGATTTCCTATGGTTTTTTTATCCGGTATTTATAAAATTTCAGAGACCAAGAGAACTGCAATTGCATTGTTCTTTCTGATGACTCCAGCAGCCTGGTCCAGAGACTTTGTTCGAACATATTGCTCGATCTATGCAGATGCTAGTGCAGTATTCTGCTTGACTTGCGCTCTAAACAATTTCGAGACGTCGATTATGGACTAGAGAGTGCAAAGTCTGTCCCTCAGGGGTTTCTGAATTCTGGTGCCACCAGAATCGAACAAACTTCGTGACCAGGTTATTACCATAAAAGCCTAAGTCTTGTATGCGAGCAAAATGCTTCCGTACTGCCACATTGGAATATTTGGGCTCGCTCCTGAGGAACTTTGGAAGCGCCACCAAATTGCAAAGGTCAACAACCAAAAGCAAATCACGTAAGTTTGCCGTAAATTTGTCAAATTGAAAAAAGCGCTGATACATTTTTCCGCGCTCATATGACAACGTTTGCAAAACTGTCTTGAAGTATTGGAAAATCACCCGCAAAATTGAGTGACACTAGGACTGTTTTGAAACTTATTGATATGGCTAGCAAAACCGGCTTGAACTATCCGACCGATAGTAATGTGCTTACGCAAGTGGTTCCACATGCGATATCAGAAGCGAAACGGAATGGCCCGGATGCGACTTGAGCACTATGCTTTTGCAGACGGCGCCCGGTTCTCCTCTGGCGTCCTCTACACGCAACAACGAACGCAATCTCATTACGTTGATCCTGGGCGAGGTGCTCACAATACTAGAAAACCCCTCAATACGAAAGTAATCATTCGTGGAAGGAGTCTATTGGTCCGTAAGCTTTGCAGAAAAGCTGGTCACTCTCAGACTCTGTCTGTCTGTGCCTGATAAGTATTGCTCCCTGTAGACCCGGCTGCAAATTTGGTGAGCAAACGATTTTATGTGCCCATCCGAGTTACACCAATGAACATGAAGGACTTAGCCAGAAGGCAATTCACGTCTATTGACCCGACGTTTGAAAGTAGCGACAGGCGAGGCCTAGGCTTCAGTCGGAGTTTAAAATCTCTAACCCCTTCCGTTTTTAGCAAGTTTTTTTTTTCTTAGATACAACGACTCGAATGTGGGCACAGTTTGGAAATGTGACGGCAACTTCCTGGTACCTCAGTTCGCAAACTAGGATCTAAGGTAGGGAAAGTATAAACTCGACCAACCTGTCACATGTGACTGATGACCCTGACAGACCCTGATTTAACCCGATTTGGAAGGACCCTGCGGCAAAAATCTGAGGTCTGGTTGACCCTACCCAGGACTTTTGTTTTATTTCCCTTGAGACTCATAAATTTTAAGCTCTGCAAATGTAGATTAGCTTCCTAGAGCTGGTTTGAAGCCTTTGGTTGGCTACTCTATGCTTTTCTGGTCTTTCAAGTAAAACTACTCGATCTGGATATGACAAAGCTATTACAAATGTATGACAAATGTATGACAAATGCATGTTTTACATAATAATTTTGCACATGTAAGCGGCAAAAATCTAAGTCGAAAATTTTCAAGTTGTGCCAAAACGTGCAAAAATGACATTCTGAGTAAATTTATAAGGTCAGGGTTTTTCCTTAAATAGGAAGCTCAAATAGCCATATTTTTAGGAAATAAGACCAACAAAATGTAAGTATGGATCCCCCCTACAAATGCACGGAGTCAGAATTTTCATTTGAAGTGTTGTGTTGTGTGTATTTCTGTTGAAATGTTGTGGGAGGGTGGATGACCAAATGGGGTAAGCGCGTCGCGTCACGGTTGGTCGGGTTTATACTTTCCCTACCTTACTTAAGATGGATGAACAGACACCTGTGCTCTGCATAAAGAAACCGTCTATGCATTAAATATGTATGAGAAATAAACAAAGGAACGGTACTATATAGTCTTCTTCACCGGTTCAACAAATTGTCTGACGTCGTTTTAACCTCGCGGCCCTTCATCTGATCGAGCACTTCAACTGAATGTTGTATTGCGTTTCGAAGCCTATTTTTTCCGTAAGCAACTGCGTAGCTCGCGAGTATTTCTAGTCGGCGATGGGAATGCCTGTATATTCGTCATATCCCAACGCAAGGTTCAAATTCTGTTTGAATGTAAACCGAAAGTCAGAGCTCAGGTCCTTAGAAAGAATTGAGAACAGATGGAGAGTGAAAACGTACTTGTAAGCACTGCGTTGCAGCACCCTTCAATAAGTTGTCCAGTCCACCCACAACTACCACTCGATCTCCATCACTGTGGACTTGGAATCCACCGACGATCCATCCTTGTTTATCTTGTATATCCTCTAACGTCGGTACACCACTCTGGATCTTGGTGAGTTTCTCGTTCTGATAGGCTTCTTCGTACAGGGCTTTAATATCGCGCGCGGAAATGGATTGTTGGAGAGGCGCGGAGAGGACGGAGATGATCCCGCTGAACCAGGGGGCAACGCTCGGTGTGAAAGCGACCTCTATCCTTCCCTCTCCAGTAGAAGAAAGAAGGGAGGAAAGATGGAACCCCGCCTCCCTCTCATGTATATGACCCGTTAACGAATACGGCTTGATCCCTCCTTTCAAGCTCTCCGGAGAGACTTTAGGAAGTGTGATAGGCTTGCCCGTGGATGGGTCTGTCGCGCCGCTGATGGTTCCTGCGCCGCTGTATCCCGAGACGCCGAAGACAGTTGGGATGGGAGAGGAAGGGGAGACCAGACCGGCTTTGATGAGAGGTGCGAGGAGGAGCTGTGTGTTGGTTGCGTAACACCCCGGGTTTGAGATTCGTTTGGAGACGCGGATCTTGTCCCGACCATAGAGTTCTTTATTTTGACATAAATTTATTCAATCAGAGGAACCGATAACCAGACATTAACATTGGACCGAATCAGTAGACATAGAAAAAAAGACAAACAAGATTTTATAAGTAGACGAGATCTTTTACATGGTAGATGACGCCTTCAACTGCTCACCCGGAAGCCCGTACGTCCAACCTTCCTCAAATCTATAATCCGCGCTCAAATCAACAATCACACTTTTGTCTTCCGTCTTCCCAGCGTCAATAGCATCAACGAAAACCTTCGCAGCTCCGTTCGGCAGAGCAAGCACCCACGCATCCACTTCACCATTTTGCTCCATCTTCTTGACGTCCTCCGGAGAGAGGTTGGAGTAGATAACGGAGGATTTGGTATATGAGGTTAGAGGGAGACCGGCGAGCTGACGAGACGAGACGTGCGTAAGCGATAGTTGGGGGTGAGAGGAGAGGAGGGTAGTGAGTTTCGAGCCTGTGTACCCCCGGGCGCCAATTAAGGCGAGGCGCTTCGGAGAAGTCGAAGGTACTGAAGCAGGAGTTGCAGCAGTTGCATAACCGCGAGTTGAACCGGGAAGTCGATGCTTCACGCCCGCTAGTGAGGAATACGAACGACTCCCGCCGGGCACAGCAGATGCAGCGGCAGCACGGTGAGGAGGTGCAGCTGGTCCGACGGGTAGATAGCTCCTCGGGATACGTCCCTTACCCTCTAACTCCTTGACGAGTCTCTCCACGTCCTCAATATTCGGAATGCCATACCAGAACAAGCTGCGCCCTGCGCGGGTGAACGACCCATCTGCACGCTCAAAGTGCCATTCCGGACCCGGGCGCGCAGTAGAGGATATTCCGTCCTCCGAAGCTGAGGCGATGGTTAAAGTGGAAGAGAGGGAAGGAGAAGACGAGTATGGTGAGGAGTATGAATCTGTCGTTTGCGCTGTCCAGAATAGACGTCTATGGTCGCGTTTGATAGAAGCGAAGACATTGTCTATGACCGAGTTCAAAATTCCATTCCGTGAAGTATAGAACTTCGTCATCACAGGTACCTCGCCTTCAGGATGACTCACAATCGCGACAACATCGAAAGCTTCATCTCCATACACTGTAAATGCACCGTTCTTCTTAAGGTCATTAAGCACGCCGCTGACGCTTTGTTCACCCGAGAGAGCATCCACGTCGCGATCATGTATGACTTGGCGGAGGCGATCAGCACCGATAGCATCGATGGAGTTGTGCTTGAAGAGCTTGTATCCACGACGAATGAGTGTACCTGCTCCCGAATCGGTGAAGAGCTCTTTTTGCAACATGGAGGCAGAGATAATTGCTACAGATGAAGAGCGTGGGAGATGGTCCAGCAGGTCCTTGATCTCGCGCAGTTTGAGCTTGGTTCCGTATTTGACCCATGGTTCTTTCATCAGGCTGTCGTATTCCTACAAATTATACTATTCAGTCCTGCTGTCCAGGAGGTAAAGAAATTGCATCGACGTACCTCGTCAAGGTTGATCGTGTCGAGCTTCTCACCCGTAACACCATGGAACAACCCGCCCTTCTCATTCAAATACACGATCTTAAGTGGTTCAACTTCCTTCGCAAGTTCACCCGCAGCAACGTCCGCGTTGACGTTCAGAATCTGGCCCTCTTCGCTTTCCGCAAGACTGCACAAAATCGGAAGGGCACCTGCACGAATGGAAGCTTCGATGGGACGTTTGTCTACCTTTGTGATCTTGCCGACAAGTCCGTATTTGTCGCGGTCGAGGTGGTCCGCCGTAAAGACGCCTGAGGTGATAGGACGAGCGCGACATCCGAGGGATTCGAGTGCTTGGACGAGTCTGAGATTCTCCTCGAGGAAGACTCGGCGGGCGATTTGAAGTGTTTTTGCATCTGATCAAGAAGTTTGAATGAATTCCTAGATGTGATCAAAGGAAGCAGATGGACTCACCAGTAATACGAATTCCGTCAATGTAATCCGGGATAACACCCTCCCTCTCTATAATCTCATTCAACTGCGGTCCCGCGCCGTGTATGACAACTGGGTACAATCCCACACGATAGAGGAAACTCAAGCTCAATGCGAGCTCATCCATCTCGTCCAAGACCGCACCGCCGACCTTGATGACAGCAAACTTGGCAGGGTGAGATGGATGAGAGGAAGACGAGAATATGCGCAAGTAGCGCTCGACTTCGCGTTTCGTGCCGATTGAGTAGAGAAGGCGTGTGATCGTTTCCTGCGACATATGAGCAACGAATGGGCAGAAAAAGGCTGATGTTGAGATGAACGAACCCGATCGGTCTGCTGGATAGACTTGGAGGACGTCGCCAATGCCCTTACTCGCGTATATGGTGCTAACGCTGCAGGAGCATTTCGACCAGATCTAACAACTCGGACCACGGAGCGGCGCAGGGAAACCGCTCTGGAGGACTTGATTGCGTTGATAGCAGTGGCGAATAGCATTTTGGGTCTTCAAGCAGCAATCGATCGTCTTTAGTTGCTTATGGAGGTGAAGACTTATCTGGAAACCCGTCTATGCGCGCCTCAAACGGAGTACGGGGAAAGAACCTGGAGATGGACGGCTTCGAGGCTTTATATGAATGAGCGATTGGCTGTACACGGAACGCTTACTTGAGCCTTGCGACGACCTAGGGAAAGAGGAGACGAGCCAACACTGGTTTACTATAGACCCGATCGTTTTTTACGCAGAACTTCGGCGAATTGTAGGTAGCGATTAGTGCTCAGAAGCTGGTACACAGCTCACTAGATAGACGCTCTACAGCTATTCTCCGAGCAGATCGGTCTGATACGGTAACAAACCCTACACGCCGCGCGTCTATCAAGACGCAGTTGTGGAATCGGAGCGAGAAAGAAAGACGGAGAGACGAAAGACAAGTACGAGGATGAAGGAGAGGTGATTATACTATAATGAAAGCTAAAAAGATGCCTGAAAAATTGCAGCGCCGAGAAGCCGAGAATGTCCGAATAAGGTACTCAAATCACATAGGTATGAGTTTATCTTATCTTATCAATCCATCCTCCGATTTGCTCGGTCTCTATCTCCAGATCAGAAACCTTCTCTTTTGCACTGCCCATATGAAAAACTGAGATACAACAGAATGTAGCAGCTCGGTGCACGTACAAATGACTACAGCGACACGCAGAAAGAAAGACGAGGTTATTCGATGGTCTTACAGTTTACAGATAACTACTTAGAATAATCCAGCCAAGTCCGCAAAAGGATCTTTCCCCTGTGAGGTTGCCGCCTTCGTCGGAGTCGGTGCGCCAGCAGTTGCTGCAGGTTGTTGTTGAGGTCTTTGCATCTGATAACCAAGCGTGCCACCACCGCCACCACCATTACTACTACTCTGACCGCTATTCATACTAGCCAACACACCCAAACCAGAACCAGGCCGCATACTCCAGAACGTACCCTGCGGCTGTTTAGGCTGCTGAGGAGTCTGGAACGTCGAGGTAGAAGTCGGAGTTGGAGAGGTAGGTTGCGGTTGGGTGCTTGGACCAGGACCAGGCGACCACGGTAGGCTGATGCTGCCCATCCCACCATGTCCGCCTTGAGACGGAGATGGAGATGGGGTACTGAAGAGATCAGCGAGCGCGTTCGAAGCGCCGTTGGACGCCGGCCCTGATAAAGAGGCTGTAGGTTGCTGGATTGTTACCCCGGGATGATGTTGCTGTTGCGGCTGCTGGTGGAAGGAAGACTGAGGGGTTGGCGCAGAGGTAGCGCTTTTCGAAGGGCCAAAGAGACTCGCCAAATCATCCGCTGGATTGTTCGAGTTTGCTGCTTGATCCAGTTGGTCATCGAAATCAATGAGTGAGGTATCTTGTGTCCGTGACGTGCTTCAAGAAAAAAAAATTCATTCAGCCTATCTCAAAAAAAAAATATGATAGCAAATTTACCTAGTCAGTTCTGCGGGTACAGGGTTCCTAGCAGCTGTATAGTCACCCTTCTTGAACGCCTCATAGCGGTTTAGCACGGAGTTTATTTGGTCGTTCATTTGGAGGAAGATATCTGCGTGACGTGTCGGAGATGTTCATTTTAGCGTTCATGAGCAGACCTGAGCAGACCTACCTAGCATTTCTGGATCGCTAGCCTCCGCATCCGATATCCACTTTTGGATCTTGGGTCGCGCAGCGGACAGAATACCGCTAACTTGCTGAAGCAATCATCAGCCCATTTTTCAATGAAGTAGCTCGAACGAAAATAAAACCGAAGACATACATCATATGCATCCCCGGTTGCGAAGCGCTCTCCGTGTTCTACATCGACATTATCCAACATCTCATTGAGCAAAATCACCTTTTGCTCAAGTTTGTTAAGCTCATTGAGCGATTGCGCGCGATAGTCGGGTTTCTTCTCTGGTTCAGCCCCAGCAAGGACTTTCATTAGTTCCTGCGCCGCAGCAAGGTCCCGCGGTGTACCACGCCGGATGAGTTCTTGCAACTTAGCTTGCTGAGCTTCGCGGTCTTCTTCTTCAAGTTCTTCTGCTGATTTTAAGCTCTGCAAAGATCAACTTGTTAGATGCACATTCTAGACGGTTATGCGAATGAAAGTACACCCACCGAAGTAGACGCAACAGCAGACTGAACACTACTAGGCACACCCACGTCTCTAAACCTATACCCTTTGAAAGTTAAAAGCCTGTACATATCCCTGATATTTCCTAGATCCTCCTTCCAGCGGCTCTCCATGCAGAGCGTCTGGGTCCACGTCTTAACGAGCTCGAGGATCTTGGTCATCACGGGCCCGGGAAAGGGAGGCGGACGCTCGGGGAATCGTCGAACGAGCTCGTTGAGGAATTCTTTTGTGGCGATTTGCAGGTGGAAGGGATACCCACACTGCGAGACGAGGGTCTCGAGCAGGGAGAGCGCGAGGAGGGAGATGTGCGGGTTGCGATTGTTTACGATACGCGCGATAGACATTGCTGCTTCTCGTGGGCTAAGCGCCATCGCCAAATAATAAGAATCAATAACGAAATAGCATAATAAAGTTACATGAAGCAGGATGAAGGGTGAAAAGACGAGACGTACGTATTCGCCTTCTTCTTATTGATGTACTCCGCCACCTCCAAATGAGCGGCATAATCGGGTTCGAGCTTGTATGGATCTACTGCACGAGCGATGAGGTTTTGGAGAGGAGACATGTTCCTCGTGAAGTCGCCGCTAAAGACCGACTGCATCTTGACCTCTTCGAACTAATTCTGATATGATGATATGTAGCACCTCTTAGTCAACCAACTATGCTCTGCGGGCCAATTACCAGCAGAGGAGAGCTTGGGAATCCGGACGTGCTATGAGAGAGATGGCGAAGCTGCGCTTTCCGAGCTTGTCGGGTACGTGGCCGACCTCGATTCTAACCCGGGTTCAAGGCTGTCTGAGAAGGACTCCATGCAAGTGAGAAATAGATACCATATTTGGATGATCGACACATTGATTGCTTATGTCATTTCACTAGCACGTAAACTGACTGACACGCAGCTGGCCCAACAGTCACCATCTAAGCCAAACGGTCCCAAGCCGGTTGGCCATGATGAACAGACCTTTCGTATTATCACTTCCGAGATAGTTGAGTGGCAGATTGCTCCTACGACGAGATTTTGGAAAGTCGACTACGCTGGTCATATTGTTTTCCTCTTGTCTCTGCCTTGTCGTTCAAATCGTATTGTAAAACACCCTGTTCCACTTTCTGACCGTCGTCTCCATCAAATTTTATCTATCTTTTTATCTATGCATTCATGACTGAGCTGCGCATGCGAGAAGGTGCCCTCTCTGGCGAGAACGCAACTGACCAAATAGCGTCCAGTTGACTCTTGTCCGAGGTGGCTGTTTCTCTTCATGTTGCTTACCCTCAGTATTATTGCGGGCGGTGCCAGATTATGAGATGAGGGCGTGTCTGGGCCAACATGTCGGGCACATGATGGACTTGACGTTGCTTTTGATTTAAAGAACAGGATGGAACGGTTGCAAATGATGGAAATTTTGTTAAATCATGTACTTTGCGTGGTGATAGGGCTGTAGTCTGTAGACGTTTCAAGTACAAGTGGTGTTTCATACACGTGCATTATACGTGGTGTGGCAAAGTAAACATCTATATATTGATCTTATTTTCATTTTATTCTGGGCTGACAGAGTTCGCGCTAAATATAGAGCCGTTACAGTTCGCATACTACATGCTTTATCTCCAAAACCAAAGAAAGAATCCGAATCGCTCAGTTCCTGTCGTTACTATCGTTGGGTGCACGATTCTGCCTCAGTTCCTAGTCTTTGTCGGCGAAGGGCACATCGCGACCTAGCCAGAGAAAACGTTGAGCGTTTCGGCTCAGTGGATTTTCAGGGAGTGGACTCTTTCACTTACCCGTCAGCTTGGAGAACCCAGAGCGAATACCATCGCTGATCTTCTCTTCGGTGTCGCGCGACTAGAAACAATGCGTACATACTACTTTGGACTTTGAATATCAAATGAACTATGAATAGAACTCACGAGGTTGCTATGGCCGGTTTTCTCCGCGGCGTAAGCGACACCCTTGTCGAGGAAGTCCTGCTGGCCAGAAGAGCCGTGCGAGCCCGTGTTGCTGGAGGAGCCATAAGAATCTGTGTTTCCAGAAGAGCCGTACGAGCTCGCTTTGTTGTCATCGCGATTGGAGGAGTCGGAGCCATAAGTGTTCCCAGAGGATCCGTAGGTGTTGCCGGAAGAGCCATAGCTGTCACTTCCGCCATTTCCGGACGAATAGTCGTTATCCCTCTTGTTCGATGAGGAATTATCGTTATCGTCATCCCGAGATCCATATCTGGCTCCGCTCTGGTTGCCAGAGGAATAGTCGCTGTCCTTGCGCGAGGAGCCGTAGTTGTTGTCATTATCGCGGTCGCGGGAACCGTAGCTCGAATCGTTGTTAGCAGAGCCGCCGTAGGTGTTTTCGCTGGAGTTGTCTGAGGATCCGTAGGTACTAGACTTGTTCTGGCCATACGAGTCATTGTCATTGTCGCGGCGGGAGCTTCCATAGGAGTTGGAGTTGTCATCGCGGCGCGAGCTGCCGTACGAGTTATTGTCACGGTTGGATCCTTCATACGAGCCTGAGTTGTAACTGTCGTTGTTGTCGCGGTCACGACCAGAGCTCCCGTAGGAGTTGTCGTTGTTTGAGCCGTAGCTGTCGCCGCGACGGTCGGAGCTGCCGTACGAGTCGTTGTCGTAGTTAGACATCTTGGTGTGCGTCAAGGAACTGAGGAGGATTGCAGGTATGGAAGGTTTCAATGCTAGTACTTAGCACGGATGTCTTCATCTCACCACTTTGCGCGGTATTTAAGCCTTATCGTTAGCACCGATGTGGTCTCCCGAACTGCGTCAAGTCCTATCAATCACATAAAGTCAGCATAGCTCTAAGGCCCTCAATCAACTTCAATCCCCAGGAAGTGGATTAGCTCTTTTCGTTAAGAATAATCCAATTAGAAAAGGATTGCGCAAAATGGTCCACAAGGCTGTGTACCAGAATGCAGACTAAAAAGGCTCAGTGCCTCATCCGGACTTTCGCCTCCTTTCCCCTCTCAAGCCTTTTCGGTTCCAGTCGCACCCGTCTGATCGGAGGACAGGGATCGCCTGAAGCGGTGCATTGGAGGAACTAAAGAAAGAGGGGCACTTGCTTGAATCCGGTATGCACGTTCGCACCCATGACATCGTGGTGGTGTTGGTGCGATGATATGGCGTGAAAATGTTCGCTTGGGACCTACTGGAACTCCTCATGTGGTCAAGTCTGGTCAACTTCCCTTCACTACATCTTGTGCCTTGCGCGAACATGTACAGCATCACGTACCTATCTCTTCCCCGAATACTCCTGATCTGATATAGAAATCCCAGCCTATTTTGGTGCGTGTTGTGTGATCATTGAGCACGCAAACGTGCTGCAAGACTGTGCATAATTAAAACCTGTGTACTTGGCCTTACAAGATGGCTCAGTTGAAGTCCGCTGCGACGCATCGGCCGGTCGGGTCTCGACTCGCCTCACGTGTTGTACGTGTAGCTACTTCGCCGGGACCGATCCATTCCCGTCGTACTGTGTCAATTTTTTGTCGGGTAAGGTTCTTGAGATTCCCGAGGATAATTACAACCTTTCCTGACATGGATAATTTCAAATCGTGTTGGTATTCCTAGTCGCGAACGACTGCTGCTCGAAGCTCTGGACTGTGAAGTAGCACCAACAAATGTAGTTCTGCACCCCAGAAACGATAGAATCATACCTGTTGGAAGTAAGCCTTGCCCACAGACTGTGAACAGCATGCATGACCTTGGTGGCACTTTTTTTTTCCCAAGGCGGAAAAATATTGACATGCTGCCGCATCTTCAACTCTTCCGTATTGTCATGACCTTCCCTTAGGACCAATTTATTACAATGACTAATAGAGGTTCTCCAAAAGCCAAATCTATGTAAGTATCTCGAATTCAAGTGTATGAAGTTAGTCCGCAAGATTTCATCAAATCGAAACTCATGGTCCGCCTGGCTTGGCGGTGCATGTTGACGACTAGGCACTGCCAGACTCAGGTTGAATATGCACGGCATCTTTTCGGTAGAATGACTTCCAGCTCCGGGGTTTGCGAGATTATTAACATCATCGATCGAAGATATTCAGAGAAAGGGCATACACTAGGTGTTCTTCGGCTTGAGTTTGTCGGTTTGTTAATGATGGAGAAAGTGTGGCATTAATGAAGGTATATACAGTATAGTTTGTGCAGAAGGGCCGCTTTCAAGTTCCTCATACTTGAGCAACGTCAGCTCAGCTAAAACGTTGTGTCGGATGGAGCGCATAGGAGAGAGAATTGCAATAAATCCTGGTATTAGCAATGGTTATCCTTCATGCGGTTATAAGAGACCTCTATCAAAGGCGGATATGAAGTAGAACTGATTTCCAGACGAGACTGGAACCATAATGGAGAATCAGAAGTTCTTCGAGCAAGTAGTGTAGAACAGACAACTTGAAGAACTTGAAAACGCCGCGGCAATTCGACAAGGTCACGTCACGTATGTCACATATCACATGATGTGACATATCGCTTCCTTCTGCTAAATCGACGAGGGCTTTGACTCGGAGTGAGGAACCGCGACAGCAGAAATATGTCCTCCTCGAGTCAGGGCGAACTGAAACTTCAGCTTAGAACGATCATTGCGGCAAAGTTCCCCTCATTCATCTTCATCCGAGATACCTCATCTGCCAACGTGGCTCAACTAACGTTAAAGCAGGTTTTATCCGAGCAGCTTTCTTCCTCGCGTCCTGTTTTCGCTTTTGTCGACTGCATCGCATGCTTCACACAGAGGCTTCTGTTTGACTCTATTCTGTATGCTCTTCTGGATTGCCGCTCCGAGCCCCATGCCGAGGCCAAATACGCTGTACTGACGAATCAGAAGAACGATATTATTGACGATTTTCTGCACAACATTTGCGCATTATTCCCTAATGCGGAATTGGCTTCGACGCTGGACGAGAAGGACGGCCCTGTGAAGATAATCCTTGTTCTGGAACACACGGAGAGACTGAAAGAGACGCTACCGAGGCTAATATATCCGTTATCCAGACTTCAAGAGCTGGTAAGTCCAGTTATTTATCCTCAAGGATATACTAAATCTACTATTCATAGACGAAGCTCAACGTTGCAACGATATTCATATCAGAAGACGCGTGGGAGAATATCACACCGGCCCCCGGTACTCTGGCTGATCCCTACATAATTGAAACAGATAAATTAAACAGAGAAGGTTTGCTTGAATCCCATTCTCAGTATTGCGCAGCTCATATCAGGATTAGACACTATAGAGAGAATATGTACTACTTTTCCTAAGGATACCGGAGATGCGGTATCAATGTATAACTCATCTCTCGAGCCACTATTCCGACATTTCGTTGAAGCAGTATTCTACGTCTGCTCACCCTTTGTTTCCGATCCCATAGAACTCGCTTACATTGTGGCCGTACGGTGGCCTGGATTCGTTTCCCCTGTACTAGAAGACTGGAAACATCAAGAAGAAGGTCCGTTCGTTGCTCCATCCGAGGCTGCTCGGATACAACTGTTAAGAATTTTCAATCCAACGCTCATGAGCGCCGTGGAGAACTTGTATCCTCGGAGCATGGGACGGTCCGAGTGGAGCGCTGTCAACTCGTTTCCGATGGGATTTGGGCTTGATGATTTGAGGCGAGCGCAACTGCCCTCTGCATCAGATCCGTCAATAGATGCAACGAGCTCGGTTTCGAAGCTGCCCGTTCTCTCAATGTTCGTTCTAATGGCGTCCTTCCTCGCGTCTTATAATCCTGCAAAGACAGATTATCGCATGTTTGGTCGGGGCGCTGACGAAAAGTCACGACGTAAACGTAAAGGAGGCGGTACGAGAAAAACGAAGTCTGGGGCTATTGCTAAGGTCTGCAGTTTGTAATCATCATTTCTTCATGGACTGATCAGCTGCAATCGCGATCAGGTGCCTCAGCGCCTCATAGGACCTATGTCGTTCTCATACGACCGGTTGGTCGCCATTCTCGGCTCACTTCTGCGAGAATATGATGAGATCGATAAGAGGTTGGACGATGTCTCCGAGCTCAAAGTAGAGGTAGACGTACACCGAGTTCAAACGTCGGCTTCGGTAAGCCACATTTCAGTTCCCACCGATTTCTTTCTTATGTGACCTTCTAGATACGGGAATTAGTTTCGATGCATCTCTTGCACCGTGCAACTGCTCAAGAAAAACTTGAAGGAGTCTCGTTTAGGTGCGGAATTGGGTATGACCAGGCACTCTTGGTAGCGAGGAGACTTGAGATACCGTTGAATGAACTGATGTGGGAGCCAAACTAGATATATCTATATTCGGTTACACAGACTAGTCGGTGAGAATGGACCGCATTATTACCCATGCATATCAACTATATAGTCGGAATTCATTCTGCTGAGTTGATAAGGTGCTATCATTGAGGAACTATCTCTCCCAGATTCATGGATTTGTTTATGCATCTACTGGCGAGTGGAGCTATCGCGGCACAACCCTGTGGATATAGATGCCCTCTCATCCCGCGCCTTATAAGGTCATGTCATCCTTTCCACACGTAATCTCTCGGAGACCGAGTCATGTTCCGCTTTGAGATTTTTTTTCCTATAGAGGCGTCGAAAATTGCCGTTTCTGTCTACTCGCCCTAACATCGAACAACCAGAACTTCTTCGACTCGAAGAGCCCTGATGACTTTCGTTTTAGAGACTACCATCCGAGTAACATCGGCGGCATCTTCAATGATCGATATGATATCTGTCGCAATCTTGGATGGAGCATCCAATCGACTGTTTGGCTCGCTCAGAATACACAGTGAAAATGCGTCTTGCGATCCCTCAAACCGCTTAACATAATATCGTTCCTGCAGAACTGCCGAATACTGTTCCTATCAAAATACCGACTGATATGTGGGACCTATTATACATTGACCTCTATCATGGCCTGGCCGGGTGAGCTATGCACATACATCGGTAAGCTTGACAAATCTGACGCGACTTTCAGATCATCTTCAGCAATACTGTGATGCATACGAATCCAAGTCCCTAGGACCTTCCATACTTAATTCCGTCTTGCAGAACTGAAGCATAGGAAGAGATCGACTTTCTACGTCACAGCTTTCAAAAACATGGTCCCTAAGATGGAGAATAAACCTGCTAGACAGGATCGAAGACATGCTGATCATGACCGGTAAAGCAATATCCCTGAGCATTTCACGTCGTTCTGGCATGAACAAAAAGACCAGGACCTCTGAAAGTAATAACCTAGAGGGAGCATCTAAAGTCAGCTTGATAATGAAGTATGTTACCGTTTGGACTGACATCGTGCAGCCTGTGAAGTATAAAGCACCTGATTTGGGGCCATTATCAGAAGAGAAGAGAGGCAATTTTCAGGAACATTGCTCGCCATCGCGCAAGAGAATCAAACTAATACTTCGTTGTCGCGTCAAAACTGATAAAATCAGTTTCAGATCAGAAGGAAACAACACTTATAGGAAACTAATGATCGCACCAACTCGGAGTAACTTGAACAGAGACAAGATCCACAGGCTAGCTCCCAATATGAATCCACTGAGATAGGAGCCTATCGACCCTGCTCTCGGTATGTAAGATACGGAGAAGATGCACGGAAGTCCAGAACTGGTTCAAAGTTGTCATTCCCAAATGTATTCGAGCGTGCGGCATGATAACCTACACCACTGCTGGCCCAGATGAAACTATATAAGTGTGAAAACCGTCGCAAACCCGTACACAGGAGTAGAATTGACCCACATGCCACCTTTGCGGTAATGAAAATGAATAATCCCAGGAGCGACACTAGTTCCGCCTGTCCAAAACGTAATATGGAATAAGCAAAGTGGGGAGCGATGATACTTACGACAAGCAGTGATATAATACACCATTTACCAAACACGCTTCCAGAATAGAGTGCGTAAGTTCTCAAAGCCATCAAACCTTTTGTTAAAAGGCATGAATAGAACGTCAAAGGCAGTACTGAAAGCCATCGAACTGACACTCCGGACAAAATGCGCCTATCAAGCCCAGCCTGAGGGGAAGCTGGTGAGATCAGGAAATCAAGACTAGTAGGCCCACGTACCATAACTGAAGGTGGAACAGTTGTTTGGTTTCCTAAAAGTGCATTTATTTAGATACCGGGGGCGTAGGGTATTCAGGCTTCAAAGACCTACAGTTGACGAGCAATCGGTTTTAAACCGTACTAGAAGTGCATGTACATAGATGGGAGCCATCAGACATGCACAGTATATGAAAATTAAACGAAAAGCTAGGAAACGTACTAGGAAGTAGCACCACCAGGTAAAGAAACATCAAATAGCGGCACCCAATATACAAAATTTTACCCGTCGACCATTGTGCATTCTATGTGAAGATTAGCTCAGCAAACCCTAAAATGGCAAGGAATAAATAGATGAACCCATATAAGACGACACTGATTTCGAAGACATCGTTAGTTGCGATATGGATGACAGTGCTGATAGCACTGACTTCGCTAGTGAAAGTAGAATGAAACGTCAGCGTATCTTCTCGAGAAAATACAACGAAGGAAGGACACCACAACATACTCTGAAAAGCATATGACCATGTCGTACGCGGCCAGAGCCAAGAAAGCAACTGAAATGTCCGTCAGTTCTCGAGACAGGCCACCTGTATTTCGCAGCATACCGATGACGACCTATTGAAGATGTAAGGATTGACGATAAGTAGTATTTAAAATTTCTGCTTACATTACAAGTTCGCAAATCGAAGATTGTTTGATAAAGTAATTGAAGTTGCATTGAGGTGTCATTGTCCATACTTTTCTCGGTGATCCTAAAGGCGAGGGCGAGAGGTACAGCAATCGCACCTCCTATGTTACCCTGGACTTATATGGCCACGAAGACAAGAGACGGATCATCAGACCAGTGCTATTGTACCTCGTCCCCTGTAAGCCGTTCATTCCCAGATGCGGATTCAGTGATTGATACCGCCGATCGGGTATCGAAAAGGATAAATGATCTAAGCGGAATCAAAAGATTGGAGGCTTCGTTCGGTGTTGCTACTCTGGGGAATTGAACGACGCGCTCGATTATTTGTAACGAAGAAGTCATCAAAAATGTGTCCAATGGAATTTTTTGAGATACACTACAGCCTGGTGTCTGCGAGTATGGAAGCAGATGCAAAGGCTATAGTGGGATATCACAGGAAAACTCAAACACAAGAAACATGCACGCATAAACGTAAGGCCGACTGGAACCAAGTAATAGGAGTGTAATGGAGGTGGAAAGGAGATGGGCATGGGTCGTAATCATTCATCAACAATGTGAAGCATATGAATTAGCAAACCGTGGACTCTCCTTGGTCGACGTTACTTCTTGGAAAGATGGCCAGGGAAGAGAACGGCTCTCAACTCGACAACTCTCAAAACATGCTCTCTGAGATGAAGAATGAAACGGCCGGATAAAACAGAGGACATACTTATCATGATGGGTAATGCAATGTTCCTAAGCACTGAGCGTTGCTCTGGAACGAAGAGAAAGACCAGGACTTCTGACAGGAGTAACTAAAAGTTAGAAACGAGATTAGTCTGCCTGTATATAATCGACTCGGACGCTCGCAGACAGACTGACAAAGTGCAAACCGTAAAGTATAGAGCACCTAGATGAATACGGCAAGTCTCGTGCCAGCCCAGGCAAGAGACTGAAAGAATAGCTCTTACCATCACGTAGGAGAATAAGGATGATGCTACGTTGTCTGGCTAGGACTGGTATCCTAACGTCAGGGAAAATAGCATTTACTGTAGCATACAACGTCCTCAAAAATAACCGAGACCGAAGCGTACTCCGCTAAACAGATAATGGTGTCATAGACTGCCAGGGCCAAAAATGACACTAAGGCCTATCTCAGATTACAGATGGGCCTTCCCAGTATGTGAGAACATACCGACGACTAACTGGTATAGTGATGTAGGTCAAATAATGCAATAAACGAGCAATTTTAATTTGATACTTACATTGAACGTCCGAAAATCCGAATACGTCTGCAAAAGCGTTTCCATTGCGGCATCATTGTTGCAAGCCTTTATGTTCATACTGCTGATCGGGTAGAGAACAGGAGGCTAAATCCCGTACTTTAAATACCAATCAGCTTGCGGCCGGGTATCATGGTTCAGGTGCCGAAATATTGGCTATGTAATCCTCACGGAATGCTGGCCAATTGGTTGTTCATAGAAGATCAACCCTGAAAATGCGTGCATAGTGGCTAGTGATTGTGATCGTTGGAGGAAGGCGATCGAAATGGTGTCAAAGAGAATTAGACGCGGAGGTAGGAAGGAGTTCCCGGCGATACTGCATTTGGTCCCATCATCATAACACAAGTAGTTCTAGCGTTGATGTTATGAATGACACGTTCCAATTTAGCATGATACCAGGCGATGCCTCGGGAACTTGTCTGCGTGCTATCAGGGAAAGACAAGAGCACCTATGAGCACCTATGGTATGGAGATGCGGCACATCGTTGCGGACATCATGGAGATCCTGATCACCCTGGCCATTCTCGAAACTCTCCATGAGTCAGGACAGGAAACCATACAGTGATCGGCGCAGGGTAGAATGCATTCGCAGAAAGGGGACGGAAGTCCGAGGAGGTGGTCGTAGGCGGTCGTACGACATCATAGGCAACTCCCAAGAAAATGAACCGATATGGGTCCATTCGTTCGTTCTGTGACATTTGAAACTCCCAGATGATAGTAATCGGTACTCTAGGCCTTACGGAACGGAGGGAGCATCGGTAACCGTGGGAAACATGAGTAAAAGATAAATACAGACCGCAACTTCGTCGAAGCTCAAAACTTGTACCAAGTTGATTGGTCATTTCAGCTTTGCAGCTTACTTACTGGGACAATTGCGGACACTGCAAATATTGGGGTGAGAAAGCTACAGAAAGCTACAGAAAGTCTTATTAATGCGTATGGGAGCACAGCTTACTAAACTAAAGCTTGGACTCGGAAGAACGATATAAGACGACAATATTAATGTAGGTCGTGACTGAACTTCTGAGAATCTCACAACGATGATCACCTTCTATGATATCCCCTCAAAGCTGCCGGGAAAGGCCTGGTCGCCAAACACCTTCAAAACCAGGTAATGGTAACACTGATCGCTTTATTTTTGTAATTTCTGACTATTTGACACTCGTCCAGAATCTCTTTAAAGTACAAGGGAGTTCCATACAAGACAGAATGGGTCGAATACCCTGACATCGAGCCGACTCTGAAGAAACTCAGCGGAGCACCGACGTCGAAGAAGGACGATGGCCGTGATCACTATACGCTACCTGCGATTCATGACTCAGCTACGGGCAGGGTCATCACAGATTCCACGAAGATCGCGGAATACCTTGACGCTACCTACCCCGACAAACCGCTCTTATTTCCACCGGGATCCCGTGCTTCCGTCGCGACGCTGGAATACGTCTTCATGCAGACGATTGCCAAGCTTTCCCCCATTCTGCTTCCGGAATCGAATTATCGCCTCAATGAATCTAGCGAGGCGTATTTCCGCAGCACACGCGAACAGTCGTTCGGAAAGAAACTCGAAGAACTGGCCCCAACGGGCCTTGCTCGCGATGCTATCTGGAAGGAAGTGAAGGAAGGGTTGGACAGGCTCGCGGAATTCTACGACAAGAACGGAGAAGATAAACTATTCTACTTGGCGGACACGTTCTCATTCGCGGATGCCGTCGTCATCGGATTTTTGTTGTGGATCAAGATTATTCTTGGTGTTGACAGTGCCGAATGGAAAGCGCTTGCGAGCTGGTGTGATGGAAGATGGGCAAAGTTGGTTGAATCGACGAAGGAACTTCACGTTGTAGATTAAATTGGGAAATTGAGACCAGCGGAGACGCCGATGTACTAGCATACGTATATCAAACAAGTTACAAAGGACGAAGAGAAGATATACATGTACTGTGCTCCGGCCCCTAACGCCCTCTCTAAGGGTATTTGCCTTCCACAATTTACTCTCCTTACTTTTTCGCTTCAAAAATTAGTCAGTCAGAATAGTGCATATATTGGCAGCACATCTCACAGAAAATATAGCCAAAAAATGTTGTTGAGAATATTTGAATGAATTTATGAGGTGGAAGTAAAAAAACCTTGTGTCGTGCAAGAGGGCCCGAAGTGCACAGCTGTGGGAAACATTTCACGGTGTGGCAAGATTGCTTGCTATTACTCACTCATTCACATCTTTGCTGGTAAACAGCTAGAGGATGGCTCCCATATGCACTATTTAAACATCTGAAAGGTATCTACTGCTATATCAGCCATAGAATGAGTCCTAGGACCAGGGTATCACTAGATTTGAGTGCAAAGCACCTGAAACTTGATGTTTTGAACTATACTGATTGAATCTGCAATTATAATTTATATCTGAAGAATTTCTCTATGATCTCTTGTAGTTTGCTTCACTGCATGTCAAGGTTTTGAAAAGTCCAATAAATTTTGAGAGTGTGACTCAGGATGCTGCAGGAAAAAATTGTGCAGCTGATGAATGCAAAAATTCTTTCATGTTTGAAGTGCCAATATCATGTGCTGATTGCAAATGTCATATTTCTATCCCTAGTGCACTTCAGATCCTGAAATTTTGCAGACACCTTTCCTTCATGCTTGAAGACATGTATCCAACATTTGGTGGAGAACGGACAGTTGTAGAGAAGAAAATTGATTTTGCATTCCGTGGGAATAGTTTTGGTTCACTAGATTTTCCCAATTTCTTTGATTGACTGAAATGCGAGCTTTGTATTTCAGTGAAATTCAGAGTTTCTACTCCAAACCTCATAATTACATAGATGACATGCTAAGCTAAGTGTGTATAAATTTCTATGAGGTTTCAATAAGAATTGAGTGAGAAATAGTCAATGTGGGCGTTAGGGGGGGGTCGGTGCATTAGGGGCCGGAGCACAGTGTATGCTAATCATCGGGACTAGGATGCATAAGCGCTGTCCGCAGAGTACGGACTGACCATACAAGTAACTACTACTCAAATGTTGAGGTCCCAGTGCCTCTCAGGCTGCTGTCATGACGGTCTACTGTCTCTAGAGATTTGTATGGCTGAGTCAATCATACAAATTCTATAAAGTGAAAGTGAAATGAAATGGTTCGGGGCCGACGTGTGATGATCACTCTTGGTAATTATCTACGGAAAGATATACTACATAAGGCACATGTTGCCTAATGGGAATAATGTTTTCTGAAAGACTCTTACAAATGCATCCTTGCGTTCTCTCAACCGCCCAACTTACTAACATGTCAGATATCGGTGAAAGCATCAGAAAGTCTTATTAAGGAGCTCGAGAGCCCAGCTTACGAAAAAGACAGAAGGACGATTTAAGACAGCCATGTACACTGACCTCTCCAGCTCTCACAGACAAGGATACAGATTTGCGGCCCAGCACTCGCGTTCTTCTGCGATGATCACCATGTACGATATTCCTTCAAAGCTGCCAAAAAGGCCTGGTCGCCAAACACCCTCAAAACCAGGTATCGGCCAACACTGATCCTCCATTCTTGTAATTTCTGACTATTTGACACTCGTCCAGAATCTCTTTAAACTACAAGGGAGTTCCATACAAGACAGAATGGATTGAATACCCTGATATCGAACCGACTCTCAAGAAACTGGGTGGAGCGCCGACATCGAAGAGGGGGACGATGGCCGCGATCATTACACGTAACCTGCGATTCATGACTTGGCCACGGGCAAGGTCATCACAGATTCCACGAAGATTGCGGAATATCTCGATGCTACCTACCCGGACAAGCCGCTCTTATTCCCACCGGGATCTCGTGCTGCCGTCGCGATGCTGGAAGATGTCACTTTGCCAGCGATATTCAAGCTTATTCCACCTCTGCGTCCTGGGTCAGCTTATCATCTCAGCGAGCCTAGCGCGGTTTATATCCGCAGCACACGCGAGACGTTGTTCGGGAAGAAACTCGAGGAGCTTGCCCCGCCAGGTCCTGCTCGCGATGCAGCTTGGGAGGAAGTGAAGAAAAGGTTGGACAAGCTCGCAGAATTCTACGACAAGAACGGCGAGGATAAAGTATTCTACTTGGCAGACACGTTTTCATTGGCAGACGCTATCGTCATCGCAGCCTTGGTATGGACCAAACTTGTCCTTGGAGCTGAAAGTGCCGAATGGAAAGCGGTTGCGAGCTGGAGTGAGGGAAGATGGGGAAATTTGACTGAATCGATGAAGGAACTTCAGGCTGCAAATTAAATCGGCAAGTTGTGTACAGCGAAGACATTGACCATTGACGTACTAGTATATCAAAAGTTCACACATGCCTTGATGATAAATGATAAAGAGTAACATTTACAGTACTGTGAATATATCAGTCGGGATGATGAATAAGCTGTTGATGATTCGTTGAACCGACGTCCCCAGTGCCGAATGGCCATATAAAAGTTCCGATCCATGAACTTTCTCTCAGATTCAAGCCACAATGATCACGCTCTACGACATCCCCTCACAACTACCGGACAAGGTCTGGTCACCAAATACGTTCAAATCCAGGTAAATGATCTAACTTGTCGCGAAGTCCAGATACTAATGTTGGGCAAAGAATCTCCTTGAACTACAAGGGCATTCCGTATAAGACGGAATGGGTGGAGTACCCCGATATCGAATCTACTTTGAAGCAGATTGGCGGTGCACCGACGGGCAAATGGAGTGACGGTCGCGATTACTACTCGCTCCCAGCGATTCACGACTCGGCAACAGGCAAAGTTATCGCAGACTCGGCGGGAATAGCAGCGTACCTCGATGAAACGTATCCCGATAAGCCCGTCCTTTACCCACCTAGCTCGAAAGCTGCCACCGCGGTGCTGGATCATGTTGTCGGAGCGAATTTTTCGGTCCCAATACGTCCGATTAATCTGCCAGCAGCCCACAAAATCCTTAATCCGCCCAGTCAGGTTTACTTTCGCACCACACGCGAGAAAATGTTTGGTAAGAAGTTGGAGGATTTCGCACCACCCGGCCCTGCTCGCGATGCAGTCTGGAAAACGGTAAAAGAAGGATTGGATAGACTTGCGGGTTTCTACGAACGGAATGGCGAAGATAAATTGTACTACTTCGGAGACACGTTCTCGTTTGCAGATACGATCGTGATCGGGTATTTGTTATGGACCAAGATTGTCCTTGGTGCTGATAGCGACGAGTGGAAAAAGGTGGCAAGCTGGAATGAAGGCAGATGGGAAAAGCTCATAGAATCCACGAAACACTTGCAGACCGTAAATTGAAGTGGGAAGAGTAGCAGTTGAATAATATACAAATTCGCTGAGAGACGAAATGCATCAGATAACACGCACAAGAATAGCCTGTCCCCGAAAAGCCTCAATCTGGACGGGGTGTGGATGCAACGCTGTCTTGTTCTGGCGTACCACCAGGTGTTGGCTGAAGAGAAGGTCCTAAAACTTCCTCTAATTCTGCCTCATCATCACCGCTATCGTCATCTTCGTCTCCAACACCCTCTGCATCCCCAAATACGTCGACTGCCATTTCATCATCGCCGGATCGGCTCGTTGCTTGAGGAACAGGTGACATGCGGTTGCTGTTGTGAGGAGACAACGGGAGCTGCGGGCTGATGGGCACAAATTCCTCTAGCTCCTCGACGTCGACAGCAACGCGCGCTCTCCAATCATACTTTTCGCGTAGCAGTGCGACTGCACGCATTGCACGGTCGCAGCGTGCGTCGTGCTCGGATTTAATGCCGTTGCATGCATTCAGTACGGCTGTATAAGTCTCTATGGACGTCGGACGCTCCTTCTGCATCGCAGCTGTCGGTAGGCGCTCTGATAGCCTTCGTACAATATCGTTCTCAAATCGAAGAACATCCGTAGTCTGTTGGTTCCGCAGCAGTGGGATAAGGTCGTTGTCGAGTTGCGGGTCCGGAAGGGCAGAGGAAGGATGGAGCGTGAACTTCGCCAATGGCTTAGTAGACGAAACTTGGTCAGAAGAGGCATGGGAAGATGGTGGAGCGGAAACCAAGGAAGTAGAGAGGTTGTGAGTTTGTGAGAGAAGGACATTGTATTTAGCGAGTATGTCCGGCCAAGATGGCATCGCATTCTGACCACCACATTCGATTGTTCTTTGGAGCGACACTATGGATTCCATAATTTGAGTGATTTTGAATTTCGTGGATTCAAGTTGCGCGATGGGGATTGTAGGCTGGGAGCTGCTACTCTGAGGTTGGGTTGACATGTTGGTGTTGGTAAAATCGCAAGCTTGACGAACTCGACTTTCAAATCAAGAATTACGCGGTCACGTGTGCTCATATTCAGACAATCATCGAACTTCGAAGAGCTCGGTTCAAACAAGTTAACAACAATTGAAATAATAACAGTCGTCATCTCACGACATTACAGGAGGAGATGTGGTATGATTATTCCCGACACGAATCAATAGGCCTGTCCCAATGCTGATTACTCTGCAGGAACCACGTATAAACGTGGGGTATCAATATCGACAGTCTAGAGACCGAGGAGCCCAGTAAGCGTGCTTAGGACACTACCTAGCGTGCCCAGGCCGAGGCTCGCGAGTATGGGGACGAGACCACTGACGAGAGGCAACAGCGATGAGAGTAGACCATCAACTTCTCCAAGTAAGGCAATAACGAGCTGCGAAACGACCTGGTTGATGGCCCCGATGACCACATTGAGCTTGGACAAGTCCCCGTCAACCAACTTGAGAGCGGCGTCGAGAATAGATGAAAGAAGCTACGGTTCATGTGAATCATACAATGCGGTTCAGATAGTGAAGAGTTCAGTGCTTACAGTGAGGACCTTGACGATAAGCTGGGCAACGTCACTGACTGAGATCGGCAAGGTTCCAGAGGCGGAGGTAAGGATAGCCGCAACCGGAGAACCGAGGAGACCGTCGACGTTGCCTGCAGCGCCTCCGACGAGGTCGACGACCTTTTCGAGGATAGGGTCGAGCGCGGCAACCACATCTTCAGTGCCAGTGAGCGCGGCTATTCAGAGCGGAAATTAGATTGTATTAATTGACGCTCGTTGGAAATGTATACTACTCACTGATTTCGTCGACGAGAGGGGTGAGGTCCGCAATCAAGCCGTCAAGGATGTCAGGTATATTGGGCTGCTCGGTGCGAGCGACAATATTGACACTCTCAATATTCCGACGAGTAATCACGTCAGCACGAGCAACAAGACCGTTGTCGGCTTTGAGAGGAGCCGCCCATGAGAAAGCGGAGAGCGTGACAGCCACAGCGAGAGTGAAGATTCCGAAAGAGCGCATGTCTGATGTAGGATCAAAGAGTGTGGTGGCGCCTGAAGGCGGGAAGTGATGAGGGCGTCAGAGAATTTGGTTAGACAAAGTCTGAAGGGAAAAGTTGGAGGTGAATTGGTTTTTATTCCTTTACGATGTTTGTTTTGACCGGGTCCTACCGCACACGAGCGAATCTCCGTGATCAATAGATAGGAAATCGAATGTTTCGAGTACATCGAGAAGAGGAGTTGAATGAATGCGCAATGTCTTGGCTAACCTTGGTAAATTTGATCGACGCGAGCCAGAAGATTCTGCGGGGAAACGAAACAGTGATGATTAGCCTTGCCCGTTTCGTAACTCACAATTTTCGGCCAGATAATCGACGTGGTCAAAAAGACATCATGATTGTGAAAGATGCCGTCTTCAATTATATTCTCAACCTCATCAGAGCTTTCGGCTGGCAAGAGTTAGAGAGATGCTTGAATGATACATATGGATACACCACACGCGGTTCGTTTCGAGGTCTGCGAGCAACTCACTGTGGCGCCATCCACTGCAGTCTCTCCACTGGCATGATACTGCTGAGCGCGGCGAGATAATGGCATCCGAGTATCTTCATAGATAAGTCAGCCAAGCTTCTTTCCGTATGAGAGAAAGGTTCTGCATAATGGGGGGAAAGGTCATAGTCATGTGAAAACATGAATAGTCGTTGCCAGCAAATGGCGATTTATCATTTAGCACCTTCGACAAAAGCCAAGGATAAAAACGCCTGATAACGCTCTGGTGAGATTACTCATTGGCAACTTTCCACTCTCGATAACGTCATCTAGAGAACGAACGTCATCCGTTCGTCAGCTCGGGTCCCTTCATCTGGGATGAATACTGAAGGAAGTGGTCGATTCCATCGTCGTCGCTGAATGAGTGTATTGAGGAGTCTGTCCCCATTACTGTCACCCTCCGCACCCTCGCAGAACCATTAAACTCGTTCATGTGGCGTGCAGAGGATGCGCATCGAATGTGGAAGTAGATCGAACGAAAAACGAATGCACCTTACGAGCATCGGGCCTGTGGTCATTTTGTTTATTATCATCTCTTGTTTCGGTATGTTTATATATATATATATATATATATATATATATATATATTTGAGATCCGGGTCTCGTGGCCGAGTAAAACTAGGCAATACTAGTATGTAGATGATAAGCTCCGAGTAAAGATAGTGAGTGTGGCTCTAATAATGTGTGAAGTACCAGGGAAGTCCGAGGGAAATTTTGAGAGATACTGGTAGAATGTACAGGTGGATTCATTAGGTCCTTGGCCCCCTTGTTTATGGAAGGAGGATTTGCATGCTATGTATGGTACTGTAAGCGTCGGATACAACCTTGCCAGCTTGCTCAATATCGGCAAAGATGAGGAGACGTCAGGGGACACCTCGCTTCACAGTCGTTCGTTTATCGAGAAGGCACGCAAATCACCTTCCTAAACCAGGGGGCCAAAGACTTTATGTACCCACCTGTACAACTTGCGCGTGAGATCCTAGGGACGGCAAAGCTTCTTGTCGTAATACCGCCCACCGCTATGCGGAAGCATCTTGATAAATTGTTCACCATCGAAGCTCCGGCAGGGCCATGATTATAATCGTTCAGCAGGACATATATACGTAGCAAAAACCACAATTCTCGGCTTTGCGCATTCAGTTCAGGGACTACTGCATCAAACTTACTCCAGAGTACACTATTCTATTAATTACACTATTCTATTAATTCTAGTTATAATGAGCTACTGAAGTAAGATGTGAGGAAGGAGTATATGGGCGCAAAGACATATCGATTTTCAGAGGACGAGGTTGAGAACGCTGCCAAGCGTCGTGAAGCTGAGGCTCGTCAGTGTTGGGACGAGACCGCCAACGAGAGGGAGAAGCTCAGAAAGCAGACCACCCACGATGTTGGTCAGTCCGCTGACGAGCTGGGTAAGGACATCGTTGACCGAAGAAAGGAGGCTGCCAACGTTGGAAAGATCACCGTTGACGACTTTGAGTACAGCTCCAAGAGCGCTGACGACCAGCTGCAAAAGCAAGTTGATCAGCTTATATTTTATACATTGATGAGTTGGAATGACTTACAGTGAGGACTCCTGAAGTAAGCTGTGCAACATCAGAGACAGAGACCTGGACTTTCCCATCCACAGAGGCAAGGACAGTTGCAACAGGTTCGCCGACGAGGGCATTGACGTCGCTTACAGCAGTACCCACGATGTCAACTGCCTGGTTGATGAGAGGGCCTAGCTGAGCGACCAAATCATCGGCACCGGTGAGAGCGTCTATATGATATAGCGTTGCCATCAAAAAAAAGCGCTCCTGCAGAAATCGGAACCAACTCACTGATCTTGTCAACTACAGGTGAAAGCTCTGCGGTCAAGTCGTTGAGGATCTTAGGAATAGACGGGGGGTCATCGCGTGACGAGAGAATCTTCACATCCTCCACATCGACGTCGACGAGATCATCGCGCGATGAGAGAATCTTGACGTCCTCCAGATCAACATCCGCAAGTCCTCGAGTGTTAACCTTCACACCGACATGGGCACCGCCATCAGCAGTGAGGGGTGCTGCTGATGAGAAGGCTGAGAGAGCAAGAGTGGCAGCAAGGGAGAAGATACTAAAAGAGCGCATTCTGAATCAAACGAGTGTGGGTGCTGAAGAGCGAGAAAGTCTGGGATAGCAGAGTACGAATGGATCTTTGAAGATGAAGATCGACTGAAACAATGTCGGTTTATATCCCTCTTCCGTCTGGCTATTTTCGGTGTTTGTTCCTACGATCGGCTACCGAAAATGAGCCCTGCATTCAAGGGGAAAAGCCAAAACATAAGTACAAGGTCAGGACCTGCAAATCAGACGACTAAAGATGGAAGTTTCTGGTTTCATCAAAGGAAGCGATCGGCTAACAGTGGGATGAAGGTATCGATTCAAAGGATTGGTTCACAGAAGAAAGTCCTGGTGCAATCCGCGAAACATCTTCTAAATAAAACGATATCGTCGATTGGCCTTACCCAATAGGGAATCTGAAGACAAATGCAAAACGGCACATTCGGCTAGATCAGCATGAAGATTACTTCCCGTCATATAGGACGTCAATCGGATCTAAAGGGTATCCTTCTGGAATCTGGATGTCATCACCGCATTCTGGCTCAAGACGGGTAACACAAGGTAACTTAACACAACACGCAAAATCCCCTCGTAGCTGAACATGATTGCAGTGGTTCTAAAAGCACCGCGAACCCCAATTGAAGAAGCGAGATTTCGCCAAAATGAGTGTGGAGCTGGATAAAACATAAAGAAAAAAAAAACGCCTCGTGACCGCTCCCGAGAGGCGAATTTTACTGTCGCGAGATGACGTGTGGACGACTCAATCTCGTCGGGCATGACCCGGGCATGCAATTGTAGCGACAGAGGCAAAGTACAGTCGCACTTGCGATTGATAATTCCAGTTTCAAAATAGGTCGTCAAGGAAGTAGATATGCAAGTCGAACAACACACTCTCCGGACACATACGTATTTACTCGAATATTCAGCTTCAAAATTCCTCTATGTCGTCGTCCGTAAGCAAACCAGCGCCATCGGCATCTTCTTTCAGTTGTTTTCTTTCTAAGCGCCGCGGAGCATCCTCTTCCACGGAAACCTCGACTTCATCTGCCACATTGGTACCCCCGTCGAGCGCTAACGCCTTCTGAGACGCTGGCTTAGAAAACGTCAGGGCAGAAAATAACGAGTGGGAAGCGGGCGCGTCGATAACATCTGCGTAAGGAAATCAATCGGGTGCACGAAAATCCCGTAAGATGTATCGACTACCTTTCAATTTGTCGGAAGCGCTTCCTCGTGTCTGCATCTTCAGAATTGAACCCATTTCTGTTGCGATCTCATCTCTTGACCATCGCACGCTTCCCGATTCTTGTAACCAGTATAAAACGTCCGAGACTGCATCCTCAGCATCACGTGCTTTCTTCAGGAAGTCAAAGAACTCGGGTTTATATATCTTTTGACCACGTCGGGTTACTGGAGAAGGAAGAGAATGCAAAGTTCCAAGAGCTAGAAGGTGGAATTGGTGGGGATTTGCCTGATGCCACTAGGGAAACTCTCAGATGCAAAACGAAGTGATCAGGTAAATCTTCACAAACTTGTTCTCCCCCGCTTGAATCAACCCAGCTGAGCCAGCTACTCAGCTCTCCGCACTGATCGATGTCATTACAGAACTGAGGGTAGTTTTGATGAATGTAAAGTGCGAATAGACCGGCGTCTATGGGCGACTCGGCATATAAAGTCTGAAATCATATCAGATTTGATCGTCATTGACAGTGACTGGCACTCACATCTACATCCACTCTACTCGCTCGGCGCTCGTCATTAGCTAACCACTGCGGCAGCGGCGGGGAAGTCCTTAAGCGTGCATCCAATGCCTGCTCGCGATGTTTGTCCTTAACCGACGTTGTTGCGCTCAATGGGTCACCTTTGCCTGTGCTCATGATCAATACATCATAATGGCTTAATGAATCAATTAGACAGACGCTTATTATAAAGCACCTTTCCCATCAGATGGAAAAGGACCAGAGCCTGCTCTCTCCTTGTGATTGCTTCCATACTTCAGAAGGTTGAGTATTTATCAAAGGATCGACTCTTCGATGTTACAGATACTTACAGCGCTCGGTTTACTTTTTTTTTGCCTCTCTGGGCATTTTCCTTCGTGCCACCTAAGACACAAGCAAACTGAAGCGCCATGATGGAGCTACGAATGTCGCCGTTGGATGTCTCAACGATTATATTCAAGTCATCTTTGCTTAGCCGACTGAATTGGGAAGCGTCCAATTTCTCATAGTGGCGGCTCAACAACTCCTGCAGCGCTCGAAGCATGAGCGTAGGAGCGACAGGGTTGAAACTGATGAAGAGCATGTTAGGAGATTGGTGGTGAAGATAAACAGATGATCGTACATGACTTGCGTGACATAAGGGCCATTGAGCAGAGACGAAGGCAGGACAGTTCGAATATCAACCGTCTCACGGGAAAACCAATGCCCACTTCCTTGAGCAAGACGCTCATCCCTGACTTCTCCTCTCGTAGCAGCGTCGCTGATAATTATGACTAGTGGTGTGCTTTGAATAGAAGTCACGAATGATTCCAGGACAGTATGAAATGCATCCTGTGTGGACTGATGTAGAATATTTGGGAGGTCTTCCAGAAGGACGATTTGCCTCTTCCCAAAGTTCGATCCGAGAGCAAGGTTCGATGACGAAGACGAAGAACTTGGAATTCGTGTCCGGGGGGAGGAAGTCGTCGTCTGATTCGACGCGCTTAACAACTGACGACAAGAGGTCGCACGAATTAGAAACGCTTCGAATTTCTGATTGAGGCTTTCCCGGTCTGGAGAAAAGTTAAGCGGAGGCAGTCACTTGTCGCGTGAGGAGACAAACCATAGTCACCCTCCTGATAACCTTCCTCCATCGTATTTCGCCATTCTAAGATGTCAAAATCTAGCTCCTTCGCCAGAACACGCACGGTAGTCGTCTTTGCAGTGCCCGCTGGACCGGTCAGCACCAATATTCTCTGCATGGTGCTTAGCAATAAATGTGCTTCACATTATCCACTACTTACACGGTACTTTTTCAGCTTGCCTGTTGGTCCACCTTCGAACGCCTCTTGAAACCACCTTCGGACATCTTCGACCTTTCTCTTATGTACAGCTAGTTGAGTCTGGCACGCTAGTTAACTAACTGCTCTTCCTTAGATGTTTGCAAAACGACGTACTTCTGTCTGAGGTTCATACATGTCCACCCAGAGTTGGCTACCTTAAGTGTCCATGTCGGGAGTGAATACATTGGCATTTGTGATGGAAGATTTCCTCACCGACGGAGGTACCAGACGCGTCTTTCGTGTCGCATTCATCGAGCAAGGAAATAACCTCTGGCGCTGGTTTCGCCTTAGCCTTTTTTTTGCTAGACAAGTCAAAAAAGGGAGGCTTGGAGACCTATTATCTAGCAGTTAATCAGTCAATTTGTTGCTATTCAAGGATGTGTAACAACAGAACTGAAAGTAGTGGCTTGACTGGCTTTTGCTTAGTGCCTACAGTGTCTACGCTTGCTTTCTTGGACTTCGTTATCGCCAATTGACTTTGAGAAGAAGAGGATGGATCTTTTTGCTTTTTTATTTGCTTAGATGGCATCTTGTAGCAGGACGACGGTCGTTTCACCACTAGGTGTAAGTTGCTAGTGTATGTAGTGGGAAAGGATGTCGTGTTGTTTGGCGTTCTGTTGTCGCGTCGCGTCTGGATCTTGCGGCAATTCCCGTACGCGTTACTGCAGTGCGGATATCCTCGTCGTGCTGACTCAAGTCACGTCAACTTCCAAACAAACTCATATCCTCTATGGAAATCTGTCGTTTACGTTGGTCAATAAAAGAGATAGAGCAATGCCATGGTGTATTTCGATCAGAGAAAACTCTTCCTGAGGGACAAAATCTTTCGCCCAACAATTTGAAACACGGAGCTTCGATCACTCAATAAGGCAGTCACTTAAGGGAACGTCGATCAAATGCCCAATTCATCTCTTTCGTAGATGCAACATGCCACAGGGGGCAAAACCCTATTTCCGAACCTGAAAAATTTGTCCGGAATTGGAAAGCTCAACTCTGATTGGCTAGATTTCAATTCCGGATCAAAATTTTCAGGTTCGGAAATAGGTTTTTGCCCCCTGTGACACCTAGTACAACATTTCTTCACAGCAGAAAATCTGGGGAAAATAACATCCTTTACTGTAATAATTTCATCTTCAAGCAGGCCTTTTGGTTCGGGCATCACATGCTACTTGAGAATTTTGCTCTAACTACCTTCTTTCACCTCAGCACTCCATTTCAAACACCCAAGGAATCTGGAAATTCTTTCTTGAATTTATTTGTATTTTAATTTTGCCGGAAATTCGAAGCATGCCTTGGCATTTTTGGAAATTTATACCAAGTTTTTTGATCACTTTTCTGAGATATTTTACAAAATAATACAGGTGGAGTTGACCGCAACGCCAAGCATCTCAAAAGTACACTCAGTCAAATCCTACACTTCAACAACTTGAATGATAAATGTGTGGAATGCATTACTCAATGGGACAAGAATAGACTGATCCAGTGAGTAACAATCAGGTCTGTCTTCGTCTGAATAGAACATGCGCCTTTGGATCTGGCGCAAGAGCCTGGGCGAACTCGATATCTTTGGGTCGCTGTGAGCCTTCCGGTAGCTTGATATCGTAAGCAAGTACAATGTAAGCGAGCATTGCCTTCAACTCATTTGCCGCGAAGAACCTTCCAGGGCTAGTCATAGGCAAATATGCGCCGAATTAGTGGGTTGTTTCAATGAGTGAGAAATAATAATTTACCAAGCATGACGACCGTGGCCAAATGGGAGGTACTCGTTGCTCGTTGAGACGAACTGGTGCTTTGTTCCTTCTTCCGCGCTCTCATCGCGCATTTCTGCAAAGCGAAATGGGCGGAATTCTTTGGCATCTTCATAGTTATCATCGTCATTATGAACCGCAAAAGCATTGCATGCAACGTGAGTTCCGGCAGGAAGGAACGTGCCGTCTGAGAGCGTCATGCCGACAATGGCCTTTCTGGACATGGACACTGCACAATAAGAACGAAATCCATCGGCAACAGCTCGCACAAGTAGAAATGAAATTCCGTACATGAGCCAATTCCGGTGAAGCGCTGACTCTCCTTTAGAAAGCTATCGGCCTTCCTCATCTTTTGCATAGCAAGTTTTGTCCATCCTTCCGATTGAATCACGTGCTCGACTTCCTCGCGAAGCGGTGCGATATACTCAGGACGAGCAGCAAGATGTAGAAGAGCGTGCGTGAAACTCTGTGCGAGAAAGATGTGTATAAGTCTACGCATAGAGTAACATGTCTTCTGTACGTTACCATGGACGAAGTATGGATCGCTGCAAAGTTCAAAGTGAGGACTCTTTGTGTCAGCGCCAGCACTGTGCGTTGTTCACCCTCAGGTGCTTCTTCTATTAACCATTGCAACGTATCATTCTAATATGAAAATAATTCTTAGTCTGATTCTCATTGAAATCGAACGAAGTATCCTGACAGGCTTCCCAGGCCAGTCGTGACCATGCTCTTCCTCTTGACGTAACCGAAACTCTATGATTGGCCCAAGATGTTTCAATGCTCGACGCGTGGTCGCAGGAACAGACGTCAAGAGCTCTCCGACCGGTCTGGTAATACTATCATTTCTGACAGTCTTACTTACTGATACAAAATCTGGCTTACCGTCTCATGAAACTCGGGAACAAGTTGATAATGTGAGATGCTTTGATCACATCTATAGTAAAGCGAACGTTTATGTCAAGATAGTCTTTATCCCTGCCTGAGCGAAGGTCAGATTGGTACTTGGCTATGTATCGGAGAAAATCTCCGTGCAAACTCACAAACAGGAAGGCCAACAAACACCCTATTGCTTGCCCTTCCGACGACCTGCATGACAGTGGATAACGCAGGTCTCGAAACCCACTCTACAGTAATCCGCATCAGAGAACATCCGTGCAAGCAAAGAGACTGCTCACCAGATCCAGATGCATTAATGCCCTCATCAAAACCGAGCGCGATTTCCTCCTTGATTCCGTTGAACAATGCAGCGATATTTCGCGTCAGTTGAGTGCGGACAACTGCAACGTGGTACGTGTCGCTATCTACGAGACGGCCCATAGTAAACTCCGAGGCTATAGACTGTTGAAATAAATGAAGCTGCATAGAAAGGAATGTAATACATTTATAAGAACTTACATCTCTGACTGCCTCCAAGAATGAAAGTTTAGTATCCGGCGCTTTGCGCACCTCATCAATGAGCTCGGAAGTATTGACGACCACAAGCCATCTTCTCGGCTCCGGGACTTTGAATGTGCGAGTCTTATACTAAAGGGGGAACAACGAAACAATTAATAGCTTTTCCGTCTGAAATACGATATATGTTCACTTTTTCATACCCTTCCTGCAGCATAGCACGAGCCCCCATGATATATTTCAGAGCGCCGTAGTACGAGGTCAGCCAGCCGGAGGGACCAACTGCGGGAACATCGACCTGACGGAAGGTGTTAATTTATCCTTGCTTATCTGAAACATCCCCAGAACATACATTAAGCTTTCGAGCTTGCAGGTATTGTAGGGCGGAGAAGCCAAGGACGACGGCACCACTGACCAGATAGCTCACATTGTCTCGTATGTCAAGCGAAGGCCCCGCGTGGGGGGATGTAAATACGGAGGTACCGTTGTTGACGAACATTCGCTTTCCTACGTGAAGTCAAGACGGGATAGTGCTGCGGCGACACACAGGCTGCACTTGTAGCCCCCTTTTATGTTGGCGTATCGCTTCCGAATCATGCTTTAATGTGCATTCTTCAGAAACCCAGCTATATCCCGTGGGTACAGACGTCGTGCGAAGGACCGAGTAATTCTCACCGTGTTCAATATTTCCTCGGCCCCAGACGCAAGTAGCATCGGCATTGGCCACGACGAGACTTCGCGATGACTGAGGCGGCAAAGAAGTTGTTTGACAAGAAGGCAACCTAGAGACTTGTCGCTCGGTAACGCGCCGTTGTGGGTATATAGAAGGAATCGCATTGGCCATCATTTAGTCTCTTAAAAACACACAGGGCAAAACTTCATTCCGAGCCCTTAGAAATTTTGATCGGAACGGGTGAGCTCTCATCCGATTGGCCTTTTTTCCATTTTGGATAACATTTTCACGGTTTGGAAATGAGTTTTTGCCTGGTGTGAAAGGTATGTCAGAAACAAACAAAGGAAAAATGACACGTGCGGTGGAAGTTCGAACGAACACTTACAATGTAAAAGCATATATGGACCCATTCCGGTCGTTGAGCCATTGGATATACTGGTGAGTTTCCAAAGACAGAGTCAGCGTAGATGGTTTTGGAAAAAGCTAGTGCTTATGAATGTTTTTGTTTATTCATTGTACTAGAAATTCGGATAAATATTTTTCCGTCACGTATATTATACACCATTATGGGACAACCATAAAGCACTCTAAAACGCATTTTCCAAATCAACCACCAAAGCACGATAGCCCACATTGCCGGGTTGATGGCTGTACAAGCGATACTCAGCAAGCACCTCCTGCGTGCCGTACTTTACCTCGCTGAGGACCGGACGCACAAGCTTTTCGCGTGTTAGGAAGGCGATGGAGGCGGAGTAAATCACCTGCGTATCGGTGTCCTTACGATACTCAACCACGGAGGTGATTGGACTGTACCAATCATCACCACGCTCCTTTCCGAATTCCCAGACCTGCTCGACAGTGCGTTTCTCCTCGTCGATGCGATACTCGACGGCCCGGCTATAGTTCCCTTCAATTTTGGTTGGGGACAATTGACGGCCCCAGCCATTATCGAATACGGTGAGCGTGCCGCGGCCGGAAAGCCATGCCGTATGTTGCGTCCACGACCAATCGAAGCTGCGGGTGTACGTCCCATCTTCCAAGCGAACAAGTGGTTGACCCTGAGCATCAACAGGAGTGAGGACTTTGTCAACGAGTTGTGTCGGCCATCCGCGCGGATCCGCAAGGATCCATTTGACTTGTTTGTCCCGTCCAACTTTCACAATACCCTGGTGGCGTGCGGAGATGATAATACTATCGTCCTTGGGATCATAGGCGATCGAATTAACGTGCGCCCAGTTCCGCCCTATTCCGACTCCGGGGATGTCGCCGAACGGCAATCCTTCACCTTCTAGTTTCTCATTCTCTACTAAGCTATCTGTCTTCTTTGCGCCCGAAGGCAGGAAGATTGCTACGCGACCCAGCGTATGCAGCAACGGATCGCGATACGGATCAAGAATGGTACCGAGATCCCAGAAGTCCAGCACGTCGCCATCCGCGTTTACCTCGATGATATGATCACGTACGGTGCGCGTCTGCGTCCCATCGGTCCGGCGATAGTCAGCGGCAGCAACACGAAGAACGTATGTTCCCTTGGGTGTTTCACGGATTTCATGGGAGAAGTCTGCGAACTTGCTGGGCAAAGTACGAGCCCAAATGATCCGACCAAGCAGGTCGAGTTTGTAGTACCGCTGACCCTGCCCAAAAATGATCCTTCCATCACGAGTTTGTTGGAAACCCATGGTCGCACCTGCGCCGTCTCTTGTTGTCGAATCATGAATTTGCTCAATATCCAGATACCATCTCACTTCACCCTGGCTATCTGCAATCCAGTTTACTCCCACGGTGTCCCATTCCAATGCACCTCCTTGTGGTGTGTTCCATTTCAACAAGCGACTGTTCCCCGGGATCCGAGCGAGATGATTGAAGAGATAGAGACGACCTTTGAGCTGTGAAGCGACTGTTACAGGTTCGACCCGCGGAATCGAACTCCCTGTCTGATTCGGGACTGCAGGCAAGCGAACGGGTGGCGCGTATACCGAATATCTCTCACGAATGCGCTCTCCGTTAAGTGTGTACGCAACCTCAACTTTGTTCGCATAGTCGGGATACAGGCCAAAGAGCGGAATTCCACCATGAGTCCAGAGAGCGCTGTTAGACACTGGGTAGTCGATATTTACTCCAGAATCCCCCTTGCCTACAATGCGCACTCGTGCGTCCAACAGCGTCTGACCTCCGTCTCGAATGACAGCTGTGAGAGGAGCGAGGCGATACGGATTTATCACGATCTCCCCAAGACGAGCGACAGTCGCATCTGGGATGTCGGCTGTGATACAGGCGCCTTCAGGAAGTGCTGGTTCACTCATTCTGGGCTGGAAGCAATCTTCCGTCGTCAAAAGCCAGATAATACTCTTGATTTTATATCGTTATCAATACCCGCCCGCAGTCCAATGTACATGGTCGCACGGCTGCGGCCCGATGTATATGCATTGAAGACGAATTTTTGCTAATGGTATCGTGCGAATTGTGCGATATGCAGCGTTCGTTCATACTGGTTTATTTACTCTGTCTCTGCCTTGTTGGAGCGCTCAAGCCTCAGCCTGCCTCAACGCGGCGTACTCATTTGACCCTGAAGACCTTGACGAATGAATTCGAATTCGAATTATTCTCCGCTTATTCTATTTTTACTGCCTCGCTACACGTGACCGATTCTGTGTACGTCATTCAAGTTATTTACTCCATGTATATCCAGCGTAATACGTCCTCAACTCTGAACCACTTCGTCGAACCTGACCACATGTCGAACGCAAATGCAAACTTCTCTTCTTCGACGGGTATAGGAGGTGGTGACCCTGGTCGCGACTATAATCCAAGCTCCACCGATCGTGACAATCAGCCAGCAGGCAACTCGGGAAACTTTGGTGGAGGCATCGGGGACCGTACTCAGGGCTCAGGGGATTATGGCGGCGGAGATGTTCAGAACTTGAGCACAGGAGATCAGTATGGAAGCGGCGGTGGATATCTTCCGGAAGACGTAAATAATGAACCTCGCGGTCAGTCGGCGGTTAATATGGAGGAGAAATAGTAACATGTCTTCGTTCCGCTTTCGATTACTTCCTCTGATCATTCAGTTAGATAGGTGTCTATATTCCAGATAGTGGCATATTGTGGCCGGTTTCGGAGCAACCCCCAGTTGTGAGTTGTATTGCTTACGCTTTCTCGTTGCTCTGGCGCTCAGTTTCTTTGGGAGGTGTAGCATAAATGTACCATCAGATGACTCAAATATTCAGGAAACAAAGTACTATTTACGAAGGCACGCACTTCTATAATTGAAGGCTACCGATGTCAGTATCTTTCACCTGCTCGAAGAAAGGTCTCTCTCCTCCCCTAGCTGATGCACCTTGTGATCCACTTGCCTCTCTTGGCGTTCACTGTAACATGGCCACATTGCAGAAAGCTAAGTTCTCGGAATGCAATACGTTATGGAGCTCCAATACTTTACGTTTGTAATGCGATCTAGATGCAGTTATGCAGGGAAGTCGACGCCTTCCATGCATCCTGTTCAGGCTTCATTAGAAGAGGCGCGTCACCCCAACGTAACGATAAAGACAAAGTCGTCTCAGTGATTCCGCTTTAGCCAGTTCAGAACCCTTGGCAGACTGAATGCTAACCTGTCCATGCCTCGGCAATAAACCATGCCCACTTGTTACATCAGACTTTCTGTGGCAGATGATATCGTTGAACTCCAAAATTACCTTCCTAGTCCTGCACTGCACCATTGTGAAACCCCGTTTAGCTTGACGGACTTCGTACTAGGTGCGCGGACCTAGTTGGTTCTAAGTTTAGGACCCAGGATGGCCTTCATGTGTGGCTTTCGAATGCGCCCCAGGCATGGAACGCTACACACCTCACATACGCCGCAGCCGGAGCATCAACCACAGGCTGAACGTGATCAGCTTGCATAATTGACTTCCAGGCCTATAAAAGAGCAGCTTTAGGTCGATACTCAGTCAATCAGCTTGCGTACTCTGTCAAATCAGTGACTCGTTTCATCTATCAGTATGTCTGGATCGTCGACAAGTGATCAACCTGTTTTCCGGATTCCAGATAGCGAAGACCATGAGCGTGTCTCTGCTCTGTTTTTGGGTCCAAAGGCGGAAAACCAAGCCCTGCTGAGCCAGTGTTTCAATATTGTTGTCAGCAAACAAACTGAAGCACGGCAAGCATACTTTCCGTCCGATCCTGTACGTCCACAGTTACCCGCTGTATTGTAGTCGGGAATTTCTGATACAGCTCCACTCGCGGTCTAGAATTTTATCACGTCCGACATACAGGCGCAGAGTGCTTATGTTGCGAAAGCCCAAGAGCTCCAGGACAAGCTCGGAACTCTGCTGCAGAACCTTGGCCAGTGGTCTCTCCCCTTCTACTCGCCACGCTATAGCGCACATATGTGTGCGGATCAAACTCTGCCAGCAATCCTGGGATATCTTTCAACAATGTTCTACAATCCGAACAATGTTGCGTTTGAAGGAGGACCCTACACTACACAGATCGAACTCATCGTCGGCGAGCAGCTTAGCGAGATGATGGGCTACGACCCGGATAAGGCTTGGGGACATATCGCATGCGATGGAACGGTGGCCAATATCGAGTCAATCTGGTAAAATGCATATGACTTGTAAGGAAAATCATGAGCTGACACTCATCATCTCTTTTTGTGTAGGGCCTGTGAGTAGTCATGCTTGCTGATTTTTGTAACTAACGCGATCTTATCTCCCGACCGTAGGTCGCAACCTAAAGTTTTATCCACTCTCTTTGCGCTCTGCAATGGAAGCAGGGGAAGACTTGGAATTCATCGCTGACTCCTTTAACGTCGAGTTGTTAGATGGGACCACAAAGCTTCTCAAGGATTGCTCCACCTGGGAGATGCTCAACTTGCCCGTGTCCGTCGTCCTGGATATTCCAGATAGACTATATTGATCAGTATTCGATATCCTCGACATATCTTGAGGGTGCCTTGAACAATCATCTTGTTCAGACCATCGGTAAAGACGTTCTTATGCAGAAGTGGAGCATAGAACTGCAGCCTACGGTTGTAGTTCCGAGCACCAAGCATTACTCTTGGCCAAAGGGTGGTGGTATGAATATTAATCCTTTTTTCCTAGTGTCAAAAAGACTAAGGCTCTTTATCCAGCATTAGCAGGAATAGGCTCCGACAATGTCGTCAATATCGACGTCGACGTCGACGCGCGCATGAACATTGGTAAATTGCGAGAGTATCTCATGGACTGCGCCGAGAGCAAGAGGGCAGTCTACCAAGTCGTCGCGGTGATCGGAACCACCGAAGAAGGCGCCGTTGATCGTCTTGAGGATATTGTTAATCTCCGGGACGAACTCAAGCAGTATGGTCTCACGTTCGCCGTTCACGCCGATGCCGCATGGGGAGGATACTTTGCTACAATGTTGCCTCCGGCGGATCAGTCGCGCGCGGACCCGCCGTTCGTACCGAATGTTGGCCTGAGAACAGATACTGCCGCGCAGCTCCGTGCTCTCAAAGATACAGACAGCATTACCATTGATCCGCACAAGGCAGGATATGTTCCCTATCCCGCAGGTGGGCTCTGTTATAAGGACGGACGCATGAGATATCAGGTCACTTGGACAGCACCATATATTGACCAGGGTAATCTCGGCGAAAACATAGGTATTTATGGTTTAGAGGGAAGGTGTGTATGCGACTGTCCAATGATTTCGCAGGACTAATGTACTGTGTTATTTAGTAAACCAGGAGCAGCTCCAGCTGCGGTTTACCTCGGGCATCAGGTTGTAGGACTGAACGCGGACGGTTATGGCGTCCTTCTCGGAGAAGCTTCCTTTACGTGCCGCAGGGTAAGCCGCTTTAGACGTCACTGACGACCTTTTATCTAATATGCATAAAAGTTCGCCTCTCACTGGGCAACGATGTCAGACGATACAACTTCGTTCATAATCGTCCCAATGAACCGCCTTCCTGCTGAGATCCAGGACCCTTCTGACACGAAAGCAATAGAAGAACAGAAGCAGTTCATTCGAGAGCACATCATAAATGTGGCGAACGCGGACTTGGTAAACGATGCTGATGCATTGACGCTCTTGAATCAATTGGGTTCCGATCTGAATATCAATGCATTTGCCTGCAACTTCCGCTACAGCGATGGCACGCTCAATAAAGACGTCGTGGAGGCTAATAATCTCAACCGTCGCATCTTCGAACGCTTGTCCGTGAGATCTCCTGGCCAAGATCCTCTGGCCATTCCTTTCTATGTCACTTCCACAACCTTTACGATGAAGGACTACGGAGAGTGCTGCCAGAAGTTCAAAAATAGGCTTGGTCTGGAAGGTCCACAGGATTTGTTTGTCCTTCGTAACGTCGTGATGTGTCCATTCTCCACCACGCATGGATTCCTGCGTGAATTGACAGATTACTTCCAATCGGTCCTTGAAGAGGAAGTAGAGGTCAGTCACACTAATTTGCATCTTTTCTTATCATGCCGTGCTGAACATGGTAAATTAGAATGCACGTAAGCGCAATGAGGAGCAGCCCGGAACGCATAACTTCATTGTTCAAGGAACTGACAGGCTGTACCTCGTTCATCTTCCTACATTCCACATGGCAAGTGGGAGGCGCCAGATCATTCTTACCGCTGCCCTGTCCGCAGAGGATCAGCAGAAGTACACAGATGCCAAGGCGGCGAACCCTTCGACTGTTGTAACGCTGCGCAATGTAGATGCCATGCTGCTCGACGATATCGTGAATGGGAAAGATTTCCAAGCTACCATGTCGTTCCCCGACCAGTAAGTTGCCTTGTTCTTCGTTCTGAAGATGTTTGAATGATTGATCTCTTCGGCCGTCAGGGATATTACAGTGACAATAAATAGTGTACAGATAGTCAAGTTGCGCTCTCTGGACACGGAGGACTTCGACTCTCAGTACCCGAGGTTGATGCCGTTCTACCTATACGGAACATCTGCACAGCCGCATATCGACCATATGCTCGTTCTCGCCCCGAACATTCAGCTAACAGCCGGATTGGTTCAGCTCACGCTCAACGATGGCTCTTCCGTATCCGACTCCGATCTCACGACGGGTGTTATCGCTATTGCCCAGGACGTGCACGAGAGAGCAATGCAGCCGTTCGCAATCATGTCGTCTTCGCAGGTCCCAGAGACGTTCTTCTTTAAGGCCGGAACTCAGATGGCCGTGAAGATTTATCGTGACCCGTTTCCGACTTCGACTCTCGATAAGATCAGCATGGATGAGGTGACAGAGCTGTTGGGTGAAGGAAGTATTCAGATCGTTGGTGATGTATACGTGGATAGCGATAGTTTGAATGGCGACGACTCGTCGAGCGGCACGATGTCTCAAGCGACGAAGAAGGAGTGGGTCGATGCCGTTGATCAAATGCACCAGCAGTTGAGCTCTTGAACGTGTAACAAGAGCTAATGAATAGTCTCGTGTAACTGAAGTGTAACTGATTGAAATGATGAAATGACATGCGTCTCGTAACCCTTTTTGGTATCCTCTCGTCGGACGCTTTTCGAATATAAGTTGAGGGGCCCTAATTCGATATAGTTCACAGTCAGTACTAGTCAAGTTACTTTTCCGTATATCTTCATGACTCCCGAACGGGAAAATGCGTTTTCATCTTGTCCAATTTCATGGTCTTCGTAATAGTCTAAATGTCTATCCGATCTGAATAAAAACATTGATGATTCTGTCACTTATATAAATAGACATGTTCTATGAGTCCCTTGACAATACTTCTAAGAATAAAACTTGCTGAAGAGACGTGAGCATACATACAGGTGCCACAAGGTCCAAAGAACTCATTTGTGCTATTCGTTTGGAGCCATTTTGAGACCGAGCAGATGTGAGTGCATAGATAGGCGCACTTGGGTATAGCGCTGGTATCGGCCCAATGATTAGTGTACGACCTAATCCATGCGGTGGGAACAGCGATCCAAAGGCAATGGTTTGAGGTCAGTCAGAGTGTCCATCATCCAAAGCATGATATTACAGGTAACGAGATACCGTCCTCGAAGAGAGAAACATGTATACGCAAAGATGCAAAAGTAGGATTTTATGTGCTCACTGTACGTGATTTCTAGCATAATACATATACCGTTCAACGTAGACTAAGCTTCCTAGGCACACCAATGATTCGAAATTAACATTCATTACTGATACCATAAAATATAAAATAAAATAAAAAAACATAACCGCAATTGCAAATCGCTCGCTTATGTAATCCGCACGGGAAACATACAAAGTTATAAGGAGACGTCGCGACTGTAATTCCACCTCGAACGAAACGTGAGAATCAACCAGCAGGCACCATTGGGGTACGCACACAGAGCCGAAGGGAATAGTATTAGTGTGGTGGATATGTACAAGACTTGAGCACGGGAGAGGGACTATCTTCCCGAAGAGAAGACTGTAAAAACATAGTGACTTGGAGGTCAGTCGAGGGGTAAATACTGTAGACGAGAAATACAGTACAGTAGTAAGTAACATACCTTCTTTTCGTCTTTCGTTTTGATTTCCTTCCGCGGCCCAGTTCTTCTCGAGATACGTAAGTAAAATGAACGTAGCGTCAGGTGATAAGAACATTGAGGACGAAGTCATACTCATACACGAGTCTTGCAAGCCACTTTACCTCTTTTGGCTCAAAGCATGACATGCCTTATGACAGTGCATCAGAGGACCGAGTTTTCAGAATGTAATGTTGCTGAAGCAGCTCATCCGGGAACGCATCATAAATGTGGTAAATGCGGACCTGGCAAACGGTGCGGAGGCGATGGAAATCCTGAATAAACTAGGCTCCGATCTGAATATCAACGCATTTGCCTCAGGCTGACAACTTCCGATACTTACAGCGATGGCACGCTCAATAAAGGCGTTGTGGAGGCCGATAATCTTGACCGTCGCATCTTCGAACGCTTGTCGGTGTTATCCCCTGGCAAAGGCTCCATTCCTTTTTATGTCGCTTCTATGGCCTTCAAGATGAAGGATTATGGTGAATGCTGCCCTCTCTTTACCCTATTCCCTTCGTGTCATTTATATTTTCTTGAATCGTGAATCTCAAAACTTCTCAACGTGTTGTTTGAAAACATTTGGTTGATTGATCATTCGCGTGAAGTTATAGGACATCTACATTAACCCACTTTGCTATAGGTTTTTTAAATCTCCATCATCCCGGCAAGGGCAAGAGGATGATGAGAACGCGCAGAAGACGCAAAGGAACCCTGGTGCCGGTCGTAAGGAGCGACGAGAAGTTTCAAGCAAGTAAGCAAACTAACTCGTTATTGCTTTAAGAGTCCGATTCAGAGAAAACTGGTATGTATGAACGTGGAGATAAATGCACACGAGATTCAAAAAGACTCAATATTCAAAAGCTTCATTCAGAATTCAAGCACAAAAAAAAAACATGTATGGCTTTTTGAGAGATGAGGCAATTCAATGCAGTACGAAGAATGAATAACGTTGAAGAGAAGAAAGATGAGAAAGAAAGGAGTGAAAAGAAAGGTAAGGAGCGGAAGGGATTTGTATGAAATCCTAATCAATTCTGTTCTGATTGTTTGGGAGGAAGGCTGTGCGTAGGCACGAGGTGGGTAGGCGTAGGGAAGGGGAGACGACAAACGACCTATGAGCGGGCAGAGGAGGGGACGCGACGACAACGGCAGAGGGAGACATGAAGGATCTGAGCAACTACGAGCGGGCGAAATGTCCATGCAACTAAGAGTATCCACAACGATTCATGAGATGTAGGACTAAACTAGGCAATAGTAGGGGAGAGAAAATTAAAGCGAAACAAGAGTCTTCACTACCGTAAAAAAAAACCCGCGTAAATCGTGACTAGGGAGAAATATAGAGCGTTCAAGTTCGATCGATTTTCCTGTCGTCTAATTTCAACAACAAATAACGATAGACGAACTCGGAGAGCGTCAAAGGCAGAGCCGAAAGAGGAAACGTGTCTACTACCCCTGACGCACAGGCGCGTGGGTATATGGGTCGAACTCGCCACTCGCGCTCGGTGTGGTCCTCCCGAGATCTTTATACGGACTCGGGCTGCGCAGGTCAGCGTTGCTCCCCCACATAGCGCTGTTGTTGTATGCGCCCTGGAGAGGCATCATCGTCGCATCGCTGTCACGCTGGCGCATTGTGCCCGGCATGCCCATAGAACCGGATCCGGGCATGGACGAGGCGGCAGCGGCTTCGGCCTGCTTGCGGTTCCGCATACAGATACCGATACCTGCACCGGCGAGCCCGATGAGGACGATGCCACCGACGATACCGCCGATGATGATGCCTGTGTTGGAGGAACTGCTCGTGTCATCTGATGAAGCAGAGGAAGAGGAGCTTGAGTCTGCGGAGCCGGAGGCGCTGTCGAGCCGCGCGGAATCTGGGAGGGAAGCGACCGAGAGGACCTCTTGAGTGCCAATTTGACCGCTCCCGACGATTCCGTACGTTCCGTTGGAGGGAACACCCTTAACTGTGACGAAGGTGAACACCGGTCCGGGTTGGAGGATATTTGGGTTCGGTGGAGGCTGGGAGACGTGCAGCACGTACGACCCGTCGGAGTTGACGGTGTAGGTGTTGTTCAGCGCGAGCGCACGTTGGCCCATGTTCATCGCGTGCGTTGTGAATCCCTGGCGCATCAACCAGACCGTCGTGTTATCCGCCGCGTCGTTCGCACTACCGGAGTACGAGTTCGCAGGGACGGTGATATTGAAGTAATCTCCGCCGTATGTGTACTGCGTGGGCACACCCTGGGGCTGTGGACGCGTGCTAGAGAAGTACGGTGGGTAGAAGATCTCGGCTTTGTACGTCGTTGGGAAGATGGTGGACGTGTTGACATCGATGTTGGGGTTCGAGCCTGCAACGAAGACGCTCGCGTCTGGAAGGAGGACCGCAGAGGAGTGGTACAGACGTGGGATGGTAGAAGCTCCGAGCCCTTCGTCGGACCAGCGCGAACCCTTGGATGCCTTGGGATTATAGATCGCGGGCGTGTAGACCGGCTCGGAGGCTAGAGACTCGCCGAAGCCCATGTCACCGAAGTTTGACGTCTCACCCGTTGCTTGCGCGTATCCGGCCGTACCATTGCGTCCACCGTTGATGACGAGAAGGGTACCATCGGGAAGAGCGATAAACTGACCCATTGTACGCGGGTCGAGCATGTCGTCATCCTGTTCGAACGCAGCTGCGCTCCCATCCGTCGGCTCAGGCGTGATCCTCTGGCAGTCCGCCGATGCACGTCGCTCCCAAGTGTTAACTCCGGGGAAAGAGTAGTCACCCCACTCCTCGTCGTTCATGTTGTTGAAACCACCGCAGAAGAGGACGGTCTGCGTGTAGTTGTCGTCTGGGAGGAGCGGCATCATCGCAGTCGCGCCCGAGGCGGGGTACACACGGACGACGCCATTGGGCATCTCTGGCAGCTGAGTCTCCTCGTTTGTATCCGGATCCCAGATTACTAAAAAGGCGCATTAGAAGTGAAATATATCCTTTAATATTGAAACGTACTGGACGACGTGTTGGCCTGGAGGTACATCCTGCCAGAGGACAAAAGGAACGAGTGCGCGTACGAGTTGAGACCCGAAGTGTCGACCATGAACTGCATAACCTGGGCGTCTCCTCTCGACGGGAAGAACTCGTACGTCGGTTCGGCAGCGCCACCCTCATAAGCCGGGTCCGTATTCGGATAATTGCGGTTGATGTACCCTCCATTGACGAAACCACCAATGATGGCAACGGTGCCGTCGCCGAGGGGCTCAGCGGCGGAGTACCAGCGGTCCTTCTGCATAGCTGTGACGTTCGGGTTGTCGTACCAGAGACAGTTCGAGTCCCAGGTGTCTGGGGAACCGGTACAAGGGTCGACGATACGGATGGCCTTACGGCCGTCGTAGACCCCGATTGTCGCGTCGTACGAGCCGACGAAGCCGTCGTTGACGCTGCCTAGCGCGCCCCCGGTCCCGACTGCGCCATTACCGCCGAGAGTGATGAAAGAGCCGTTGGGAAGGTGCATGCCCGAAGCGCAGAAGACGTTTGTGGTCACGTCCATAAGTGTCGTTGACCGTGATGCGATGTCATAGACGGACCCCCAGGCGGGATGGCCGTTGATCTGAGCTTCATTTGACTCTGCCTTGTCGAGGATGTAGATTTTCTCGTCGTTGCCGACGAACATCTGTGAAAACAAACGAAGTGAGCGGCTGGCCATGGCAGGGCGGGGGTTGGCGACCGGGACTGCGTGGTGTGAATACATACCATCATAGCTGAGACGAGGGTGTCACCAGCATCTTCGAACGAGCCCGCCGACTGAGCGAGGGCTGCAGTAGGAAGGAGGGCAGCTAGGAGGGCAGCGCCCTTTAGTCTGTGATGACGAGGAGCCATGATGAGGGGAGGTAGAGAGTCGTCGTCGTTGTTTAGGGAAATAAGGAGAAAGAGAGCAAGTCGTGTCGTCTGATGAAAAAGAGGGATGAGAGCAAGATAGATATGAAGATGAACAACAACGACGACGACGACGACGACGACGACGAAAGAGTAACAAAGGAAAGCACTTCACACACACAATGAAAGATGAGACCTATAGCCTGGATCCCTTTTAGTAGTGTTTGGTCCCACGCCAGCCTCTCTCAGCTCAGCCGACTTCCTGCCGAATCGATCGTCAGCCGCTTTGCCGATTTCATACTTTTATTTTTACTTTTATTTTTACTATCCATGGGAGGTGTGACTGGCCCTGCTCCCTTCCAATCAACCAGCTCTACTCCGGCGTGGCATCATTTCGCCCTCATCCGATCCGAGTTTATCCACAACAAACGACTTTGTCCGACTTCGTTCTCTTCATCGCGGGGCAATTTATTTCTTCATTGTGACCTATTGTGACAGGGAACATGCGCGTGGATCTTCTTCCATGGCGACGTTCCAAAAGAGGGTGAACATGTCGGGAGCCGTCGTAGCGCGACGGTCTAGAAGATGATGGGAGTTATACAAACACTTGAGCGCTCGGGAGATGAACTTCCGAGCTTCAACCTCAGCTCCCGATTTTCACTTGATGCACTCCGGCTCTTCCCTTGGCTCTCCGTCGACTTTCATAAGTTACGTAGATTTGTTTTCATTTGGCCACATTCGACTTGGCGTTATCTTGGTCGCAACGCATTAAATTGGCTGCCCAGAACTATGCAAGCAAAAAAATAAAAACTCTGTGCTCCAACTTTGCGAAGTGGATTTCTTTCGCTGTGTGCCAATCCTCATGTTGGCAGTGCGTGCGCGTTGAAGATGACGGAAATACGCGGTAGAGGGCGTGAGTGGACACGGACTTAGAAGCTCTCTCGGCCGCAAGACCCGCCGCCGCCTAGCACTCTTTTTACTTTACTGGACTGGATGGCTCTGGCCAGTCTAACACGTCTCCTATCTATGCTCTCTACGCAAGCCTCTGTATTCGGGATCCCGAATACGGATCAAACGGCCGGGTATCGTTGATATTGACGCCGTTCGCTCGCTTCCGCTTTCCGCTTTCCGTCTCTTTACTTTGTATTTAATTTGTTATCCCCTTGGGCTTTACACATCTCTTTGCATCCAATCACCTCGGCCCGTCAACCTGAAAAAAGGACTCATCTGTAAATAGACTACGGAATCATTCCGGACTCGGAAGATGCGGTGCGCCGTTTGTGGAATTTGACTGATCTGTTTGTTTGTTTTTCTCTTTGGTTTGTTCTGACCGCCGACAAAGGAGAGTTTTTTCCCACTGAAGCGTAGTACGTACGTATGTGTGATGTTTAGGACTGATGCAGAGTATTCAGAGGGAGCTGCTTTGTTTTGCTTTGGATTGTCCGATAAATCCGATTTTCTCCCATCTGTCATGGTCTATAAATAGCTTTCGGTATTCGCCCCAAGAATAAAAATAAATCCAGCAACTAGAAAATTTTATGTAGTATGTATGTGGTTATTAGAAGAAGATACTCGGGTGATTGGCAAGAATGCGAGAGGCCGTTTGGCTATTTGTCTGTTTTGCTGAAGGGCTTTCTAGAGTCCGTAGATGCCCGTATGAACCTTACTGCCTTTTTGTCACTCGCGACTTCTCTGATTTTTGTCACACAGAACACCTCAAAATATAAAAATCACCGTATCTCACTCAATTCTTGACCGTTTTGCGTGATATCAGTTGCTAAATTCATAGTTTTAAGATATGTTTCAAATTCCAACAAGGATGAAGAGAAATGAGCAAAGAATGAGTGAAATATGTCACAAAAGGCCGATTTTAGACACTTCCTTCATATGCATTTTTTCCTGCCCTCAGACTGGGTGCTACAGTCCTACAGGGAAGTCCAAAATGATATAATTGCTTTATTGTAAATTTACAGACTGACTTTGAGCTGTATTCTGCATTGTATCTGCTGGTTTGATACATGTCTGAGCTGAGCTCAAACCTACCTTTTCTCAAGGGCCCCCAGACCTCAAAATAAATTTATTCTTAGGAAAGCTGATGCCTGTAAATTCATATAATGCCAATAGCACCACTCTGATGCAGTCTAGGTTGTTGTAGCACCCAGTCTGAGGGCAGGAAAAAATGCATATGAAGGAAGTGTCTAAAATCGGCCTTTTGTGACATATTTCACTCATTCTTTGCTCATTTCTCTTCATCCTTGTTGGAATTTGAAACATATCTTAAAACTATGAATTTAGCAACTGATATCACGCAAAACGGTCAAGAATTGAGTGAGATACGGTGATTTTTATATTTTGAGGTGTTCTGTGTGACAAAAATCACAGAAGTCGCGAGTGACAATACATATGAAAAAGGCAGTAACAACTGTGGTACTCGCCAGTGCCACTTACTTCATGCACTAAGACTGCGGCTCGTCATCGTGGCCTCAATGCGCTCACCGTGCGTTGATGAACTTACAAAATATAGGAGGGATTCATCATCTACTTATTGCTTCTTGTTCTCCTATCAGGCGATTCAGACCGGAACTGTCAGTGGTATGCCTCATCTTAGATCCTCCGGGATAGGATGGATATCGACATACTGATGAACGTGACGGTCCGTCCGCTCTACTTAGTAAAGATAAGAGAGACGACACATAAACTCCGTTCATGTTGTATTGCACATTTAATACCTTTTCTTTTTTCGTTGGATGCGGTGTCACCTTGTAAAAGCGCTTTCCGAATTCTCTTGAAGAATCCGCGGCGACTTGTGGATAGTGGGATGACCTGCAAGAACAATCTTCCTAAGGACTCACGCGGGTGTGCAAGGTACGAGTCAGCTTGAGACGATTTGATCCGCCCGCTTTCCTCTGTTCTTTTCTCGCATCACTCCCGTTAATGGGACGCAATAGTGAATTGGAGATGTCCCGGATTCCATAACAGACACATGCATGTGCACAGCAAGGGATAAGAGGATCGAGAGCAGAGGCGAGGTCAACGTGTAGAGGGAAAATAAACGGATTGAAGTCATTCCCGATTTTATTTCTTCTCCCTCCTGAATCGATCCAACACGCTCGGCTTGCGTGTATCTTCGGGGGATTCTTTCCCCTTGGCCGCTAGGATGGCCCGACGACGCTCCTCGCGTTGTTTCTCGAGTTTAGCGCGAATGGCGATCTGATTAGATGAAGAGAATGGGACGCGTTTTTGTGAGCGACGGAGTGCGGTAAGGAGAACAAAGCTAAGTGACGTACAGTGTGTGGGTCTATGACGTTTTTGCGGTGTTTGCGTAGGTATCTGAAGAGATAATTAGGGCTGAAGAGACTCGATGGAGGATGCAAATGCACGAACCTCTTCATAGCTTTGTTCTTCCCTCGCATTTTCTTTTTCGTGCGCTCTTTCAATTCTTTCTTCGCCTCTCCCCCTGCGCCGGTCCCTTCCTTCTCCTCAGCTTCATCCTCGGACCCAGATTTCCCGTCCTTGTCCTCAACATCCGACGCATCTTCTTCGGTGACGTCGTACTTCCCCGCAACTTTTAGTCGGTCGATACGTGGGAGGCGCGCAAAGGGCACATCGGGCGTCTTCCCTTCTCCGCCTGGGAGAGTTACTTTTGGTGGTGGGACGAGCGAACCCGGTTGCGGACCGGTAACTGTTATGAGTTCCGGGGCAATCTGTCGCGGCAAATGAAATAGTTCGTCAATGAGAACCTCTAAAGGAAGGGTGGAATAAAAGAGAAGTCGACCTTGTCTAGTAATCCGCGAACCTCCCTTTCCCGACGCATTCGACGGTTTTCGTACGGATCTGCTTCCGTTGAGTCGAAGTGCGGTTCTCCCGAGCCCGGGACCAGGATGGTTGAAAGACCTTTTGAATGCCCGATAGTGAGGACATCGTGGAAGGGACAGAACCGGAGGGAGGTTAAAGGGCGGTGAGGGATTGGGTGAGTTAGGTACAGAGGCGGTGGAGCGTGCGGGTTGGAGGGGACGGGCGTATGGTTGTGTGGGGGATTATATGTCTAGATCGTAACGTGAATTAATCCAGAACTTTTTCCGTGCCGAGAGGATGAATTCGACTTACGTTGACTGTTCCTCCGGATGCGACTGCGAGTACGCCTTTGGCACTCCATTCAACTTCACCTCCGCCACCTCGTGTCGCCCACTCTCGTACGACATTCCACATTCGGCAATCCCATACTTTCACTAACCCATCCACTCCTGCTGTAGCAAGGTATTGTCCACCATCGCTTGGATCGACCGAGATTCCCGTCACACCTCCACGGTGAGCTAAGATCTGCACCGCTGGATAAGCCTGGTTCGGCGTCCATAGTGTCACTCTCCCATTCTGATGCCCCAAATATAACACTGCTGTATGAGGATTTTGCGTCATGGTGTGGCAGGAACCTAATCCTGTTCGGTGAGAGGCAACGAGTTGACCTGTAGATGTGTCTTGATACTTGAGGTGACCTGTGTTTCCGATGCTTGCGAGAAGCCAGTGGTAAGGTAGGAATTCGAGGCGGGCGGGTTCGACGTGGTTCTTCAGTTTGTGAAGTTCAACACCATTTTGGTCGTAGATGAAGGCGTATTTCTTCTGAGCGACGGCGAAATGGGTATGATCATGTAGGTAACTAGAAATATTGTTAAAAAAATAAAAGCGAAAATATAAGGATTTAGCTCGACGAACGTGATGTCTCGACATGTTTCGCGGAGCTGTAACTCAGCATGCATTGTCCCAGTCTGCCAGTCGTATGAAGCAACGTGGCCCAGCTTCCCGACAATCGCAAGATGTCGTCCGTTTCGAGTGTACCTCGCCCTATACGGCCCACCGTCCAACTTAAACTCTCTTTGCTGTCGTGCAGCTTCAACACCTACCTCACGTACAATCTCGTTTTGACTTAGCCTCCACGTCTTCTCCATCTCACTTTCCACCTCGATGCGTCCTGCATCTGCACCGATGGCTTCGGTGAGGAGAGCAGCATCTTCGCGGAGTGCTTGTGCTCTTGCAGTTTGTTCTTCTCTCCTGTCAAGTTCGAGCCGTAGTCGTCTGTTCGTGATGTGGCCGTGTTTCTTGATGCCCTTCGGCGGAGGGGATTTCGGGCGGAGAGAGCGAGGAAGAGCTGTGCTCTTTTGGATGGATGTTAGCGTTGCTGAGGTCGCTTGATCGGCTTGAGGTTGAGATTTTTGGGAAGAGGAGGGTGTAGGCGTGCACCCTCGTTTGGATTTGTCTCCTTTCCGATTGTTAACGACTGGCCGAATGGCGTCGGCTCTGGATATGAGAGCGTCCATTGCTGTCAGTCGTAATTACAAGTACCCTTCAGGACTCTCCAACAACGACCAAGGCTTCAAGCGGTTATTCACTTACAACAAAGCAAAGCTACACGAGCTGGGGGCATGCGACGAAAGGACCGTTGCGTTGCACAAAAATTTTGCACGTTGATCCTAAGGACGATCTTCTCTCACGTGGCATTTTCGGGCTGCATACAGTCAGCATACATACGCTGGCTGACAACATATATTGTATTGTAAATCTAAATCTATTCTTCATCCCTGTTTTTCCCTAGCTCGCATTACTCAGTCTCTTGCTACCAACTTCGCGTCATGGTACTCGCCCCTCCTCTTAAGCTAAACCAATGGCTCTCGGAAAATGCAGAAAAGCTACAGCCACCTGTGAATAACTTCTGTCTCTATTCTGGCAAGGATTTCATCGTGATGGCTGTGGGTGGACCGAATGAGAGGAACGATTATCATGTTAATGAAACTGAGGTGAATGTTGTGAAAGAATATCTGCGAGCGTCCGAAAAATAACTAATATGCTGGTATTTTTAGGAATGGTTTTATCAGCACAAAGGCGCGATGCTTCTACGCGTCGTAGATGGTAATGAGTTTCGGGATATCCACATCAAGGAAGGGGAGATGTTCCTTTTACCCGGTTCGTATTGACCAAATGAAGGACGCCCAATTATGTCCCTAAACTACATCATATTATCAGGAAACACGCCTCATAACCCAGTACGTTTCGCGAATACTGTCGGTCTCGTAGTTGAACGCGTGCGGCCTACAGAAGCCATCGGTAAGGCATTTATTTCTCTTTGGATTTACTAGAAGAATAGCAAAGCTAACCGCAACGTTCTTCTAGACCAGCTTCGCTGGTACTGCAAATCCGGAACTCATGCAACACCGACAATAATTCGCGAGGAGTCGCTTCGTGTTACCGATCTGGGCACGCAGTTGAAACCGATAATTCAGGCTTGGTTAGCTGATGAAAGTCGAAGGAAGTGTTCGGATTGCGGATGGGTTGCTCCGCCGAAGTAAATAACTGACTTGAAGATGCGGTTGGATGAGGGTAGACTATGGAATAAAATATGAACAGTCGACTACTCGACCCAAGATTGACGAGAAGAGGTAATCGGTGGGATCAAACTCTGGCAAAGATGGCAAAGATGGTAGCTATCGGCACTGATTCGGCGTATATGATTACGTAACTGGAAAGTTTGTTCCGAAATCTTCATCGATATCCCTGACTGAGGACGAAATACTACCACTATGGCCGCAACAAAAAATGCAAAAAAGCGCACTGCGCCAACAAACTCAGGCATAGCACACAAGAAACAACATTTGGAGCAGACTGCTGCCTGTCTGGGAAAGGCACGTCGAAAAGCTCCTGTTACAAGGATACAAGTCGTTGCTGAGGTCTCGGATAAAACGGATGAAGAATCAGACGATGAACAGAGCGAAGAGGATGACTGGGAGGACCTTGCAAGCAGCGGTGTAGACTTTGAAGAAATAGAGGGCGAAGAGGCTGAGTTTGAAGACTCAGATGAGAGCGGAATGAGTGTTGGGGAAGAGGCTAAGCCGAAAAGTGCTGTCGTTCAACAAAAGGACTCGACAAGTGCGCATATTCTAGCTGTTTTCATTTTGCTCCTGTTTCTAAGATTTTCGGGCCAAACAGACACACGAGAATCGCGTAAAGCACAAAAGGTTCTGCAGCAAAGTCGCAGATCCTCGAAACAACACTTCGACGTTCTCGCTCAGGCCAAACCACTCTGGGAGCGCGCACGTCGTAAAAACCTGTCCCCGGAAGAACGTAAGAAGCATGTCGGCGAGTTAATGGAAATCGTTAGAGGAAAGGTGCAAGACGTCGTGTTTAAGCATGATGCAAGCAGGATAATTCAGACGCTTGTGAAGTATGGGAGTCAAGACATGAGGGATGAAGTAGCGAGGGAATTGAAGGGACGGTATAAGGATTTGGCTCAGAATAAATATTCGAAAGTGAGTGCTCTTTCATAAGCACTCAAAATGTTCCTACGGATTTCGACTTTTAATGCCGTCTAGTTCATCGTAACGAAACTCATCCGCATCCTTCCTAAACATCGAGTATCAATCCTTCTTGAGTTCCGGGGCCATGTTATTCGCCTCCTCTTACACCGTGAAGCCTCTAGCGTTATTGCCGATGCATATGAACTCTACGCCAATGCATTCGAGCGCTCACTGCTTCTATACGATTTCTATGGGAAAGAAGTGAATTTATTCTCGAGTGCACTGAAGAGGGGTAATATTGCTGATGCGGATGCAAAGGAGAAGGAGATGCTGAAGAAGGGGCTGAAGGGCGTTCTTGAGGATGCAGATAGTGAGAGGAGGAAACGGGTGCTTGCTGCTGTGAAGGAGAACTTGGAACTTGTGTGAGTTGAAATAAGGGATATCCATGGAGTCTCGCACTAATAGCGGCCTTAGGATGAACAACCCTGAAAAAGGGGCAATGTCCCATGCAATTTTTCACCGTGTTTTGTGGGAGTATCTTTCACAAATTAATGAGCTCAAGGATGAAGCATTGCAGGAGAAGTTGCGGCGAGAGATATTTGAGGCGCAAGTTTCATGGATCCTTTCTCACCAAATTTTATCGCTGACTGTGTATCCAGATGCCAAGAGCAGATGGCTGAGATGGTGCACACAAAAGATGGAAGTAGGGTCGTTCGGGAGGTCATCGCGCAGGGCACTGCGAAGGTGAGGAATTATTTGCTCTTCTCCTAATAAATCTGCTTGCTGAAGTCCGAGCGCATGTAGGACCGTAAACAGATTGTCAAGGTCCTCAAACCTCATATCGAGAGAATATGTAATGATGAAGAGGCTCAGAACGTACTGTTCACTGCGTTAGACGTTATCGAGTAAGTTTCGTTCTCAATGTCCCATACAGCTCCAGCTTTTAATTCGCGCCTTTCAGCGACACTAAGTTGACAGGAAAGTCCCTCGTACCCGAAATAACCTCTCGAGCCCAAGTGCTCTACAAATCTCCGCAAGGCCGACGGGCTCTACTATACCTGCTTGTACCCCGCGTTTCCCGGCACTTCACTCCTGTGCAAACAGCGATCCTAGAAGAGACAGATCCTATCCGCGCAAAGACAAGTAAAAAAGACGAGAGAATAAGGAGGGAAGAAGTATTGCGAGCTGCTAGTCCAGTTCTCATTGAGCTCTTAAAGGAGAAAGAGAGGACGGAGAGGATGTTGAGGGATCCCGGAGGAAGCTTGTTTGTTACGGAGATTATGCTGTATGCTGAGGGTGGTACGTGTGAGCCGTGTTTTTCAAATCCTTGTTTGATTCGCTCGGTTGAATTGATGTATTTGTCCTTCGGTCAGATAAAACAAAGGCGACGGAGACACTTGTTAGTCTAATTAACGAGCCTTACCCGTCGCCGAGTGACAACATGCCTCACGTCATCGACATCCCACACGCAAGTCGGGTGTACAAAACTCTCCTCCAAGGTGGACATTTCTCCCACGCAACCCAGACTATCATACCGGCTCCCGAAAGGACATTTTCACCCATCCAGTTTTCGAGAGCGTGGATGAGGGGTGTCGATAAGGAGAGGACGCGGGAGATAGGACTCAGCGGGGGGACTTTCGTAGTTGCTGCTCTTGTCGAACGGGTGTTAGAGAATGGGGAGGATGAGGAGAAAAGGGAAGTGAAAAGGTGGTTTGATGAGGTGTTTTTGAAGAAACTGACAGAGTCGGAGGCGAGGGGGAAGAAGGTGCTTCTGGATGCTCTGGGTAACTGATCGAAGCGCAAGATGATAAAAGGACAGAATTTTCACAACTGGTTTGCTGGTACGTTCTAGATCAAGTCTTGAGAAGAGAAATAGAATCACAGATCGCTCAAATGGCGATAGTATAATTTTATATGTCGTGTCCCATTTTAAGCTACGCATACCCTATTTCGCCGATAGTCTTAAGCCGATAGTTCGTGCCCTCATGAGTGCCTACTTCACCGGCCTCTTTTAGGTGAATGAGTAGATGACATCCGAGAATGCAAAGGTAGGACTCCCAACGGATCCAAGAAAACCCCAGAGGTAAATATTCGGTATCGTGAACTGGTTAAGAAATATGTTTATGACGAAGCACGCTACAGCGCCGGATGAGAAAAATATTTGATTGATCAGACCGGACGACTGGTCTTAGTTTGGGAAAGTGGACTCGCCACAGGAGGAAGTAGAGTAACTGGTCGATAACGAGTGTTTTGACTAGGTTGAAGCCCTTGAAGTCGTTGGCCAGCTTCCAGTATTCCCTGGCTTTGTGAAGAGCCAATCCCATAAGAAGAGTGCTGTAGATTAGGGGAATAGCCCTGGAAATTGCAGTCAGCTAAGAGATGGTCGCAAAGCAAGAGGGAATACCAATCCGTTCCGCCTTGGAGCCGCGTTATGATCCTCTTATAAGATACGGCGTATACGCTGTACGCCCGTATGCGTATCAGCTCGAGCAGTCAAAATATACGCTATGCGTATACAGCTGGGTGCAAAAATGTAGTAAGTCACGTGAAAAATATGTAACGTGCGCACTCAAACCTTCGCACGTGACTTACTACATTTTTATACCCACACTGAGAAATAACAATAGATATCAATAAGGATATTTTGGATATATCTATACATATTTGATTATGTATGTAGACCAAGGAAATTATAAATATTAGCATGTGAAATACACAAAAGGATATTTGAACTGTCTAAAAGGGCATCCAAGGCTTGAAAATTTAGAGCAGATATGATTACAGATATTTAGAATATCCAAAAAGGTATCAGAGGCTCAGATATTGGCTAGAGATATGCTTATAGAAATTTCAAATATTGCAAAAAGGTACTAAAGGTTCAGATACTCTAATGTAGCCAATGATATTCTTTAAAATAGAGTATCTGAGCCTTTGTTACTTTTTCAGATATTCAAAATTTCTATAAGCATATCTACAACTGATATCTGAGCCTCTGATGCCTTCTTAGATATTCTAAATATCTATAATTATATCTGCCCTAAATTTCTGAGCCTCAGATGCCCTTTTGGACAGTTCAAATATCCCTTTATGTATTTTACATACTAATATTTATAATTTTCTTGGTCTATATATATAATCAAATATATATAGATACATCTAAAATATTATTATTAATATCTATTGTTATTTCTCACATATGCTCAGCCTTACTTGCCTGCTGTGCCTATATACAGGTGGGTATAAAAAGTGTTTATTACCTCTAAATTTAAAGGGCAGATTTGCATGCCTTCTTAGAAAGTAGCCAAGGTGATCTCTCATCTTTGCTAACATGAAGAAGTTGATGAGATGCTATTTAATGCTTATACTGTCATACAAAGCATGCAAATCTACTTTCTTAAAATAGAGGTGATAAACACTTTTTGTACCTACTTGTAGTTTTAAAATTTTTTATATATATAGCATATATTTTTAGGTCTAAAACTGGTAAGAAAACTTAGATTTTAATTAATAAATAACTACTTACTAAAATGTTTTTTTACAGAAGGTAAACCTTATTTCTAAACCTAAAAATTTTAATCTGAAACTGAAATTCAGCTAATCAGAGATGAGCTTTTCAATTCTAGTTTCTATATAAGCAGCTTAGAAATATAATTCTGCCCTCTGTGTTTAATATTGAATCTCAGTCTCAAGACCTAATTATCAGATTTGATATGATATCAAGGGTTAGCTGCTTGGTACTGAGGCATGGAAATTATAACTGACTTTTAGTTATAGTTCCTAACCCCCCTTACCACTTGCTCTTATAAGTTTATCAATACTTATATTAGTTGTTAGTCAGTATGATTCTATATACACTGTATACTATATATGTATATATATATCTTGCTTTAAAGACAAATATATATATATATTTTATATGACTATATGCATATGAAGCTGAAAATATATGTGCATATTATATATAATATGTATAGAACCCTACTCACAATGACATCTGTGGTGTAGCTGAACTTAAATTTAATAATGCGATATACCTAACACAGATATATATACATGCTTCTTTGATATATTGTGCTATAGATTATGATATCAAGTCTTAATAAGACAGTAAAAATGAGCAATGTTTTTAGAGTATTTTGCAACCTGAAACCATTTCATAAATCTTATAGTGCCAGACAAGTAATTAGCCACTCACTATGAGTATAAAGTGCTAAGACCTCCAGTGTAAAAATATCTTGGAAGTGTTAAACTAGATTAAAAAACTCTTGAGGTGATGTATCAAGATGTCATATAGTCTATCAGAACAATAGTACACCAGTCTTAGAATTTGATCAAATTACCGAAACTATCAGAATATAAAAGAATGCTTACTAGCTACGTTTCTTGACCAGCCACTGAAATTATTTATAGGGTATCTCTCAGATCTGTATTGCTGATCAAATTTAATGTATTCTACATCTATATCAAGTAAGCAATTAGTTTCTTAGACAATAAGATATAGCAGATAATACTAAGCTTACTTACAATAATGAGGTTACTTTAAGAGAAAGAAATTCTTTGATAGATGCAAGATTAAGCAATGAGTGTCATTACTCTTAAAAAAGTTCTTACTGACAGAGTAGTAGCAATATAGTTCCAAAAATGCTAATATATCAATTCTTGATGCAAAAAGTGTTAGATATTATAAAAAGGTATAATTGTATATATGCAAGTCACTCACTACAACGTAGATACATGCAATACTGATAGACTTCTGATGATTGTTCTATCAGATATATATTAGGGATGATATTGACAGCCTGTTGGTATGAAGGCAGCTTAGTCAAAAGTATTTCATCTATGTACATATATAATATGATTAATCATTCTTTTTCATAACAGAAATCTTTTGTTATACTTCATAGTCCATCTAGTGCACTGAAAGATGTTTAGATTTAGTATTTTTATTTGAGATTGCTTGATACATATACTAGTATCATAGAGCAAGATAATGATAATAGCAAGCTAGAAACTAAGTAACATATTTTGCTAATACATGTAGGTATGAATAACTTTAGTATTTAGAGCTACCTTGTCTTTGACATAGATCAAAAGTAATATGCTAAGAGTAGCTTATAGAGAAGAAGAATATAGAAACTAGATACAAATAATAAGATAATTGTATTGACCCACAGATAACTCTAGTAAACTTTTATGTATAATCTTCTTGAACTATCCTAGGGTTTCAGTAAAGGGCAATGCTATTTAATTGTATTAGCCTAGATTGAACTTTTCTATCAATCTGCCAATTCTGGAACACTGTACAATCAGTGTTGGTATCAAATTCTTGCAATAATGTCTAACTGACAAAGATAATTATTGTATAAAACATTGTTAAGAGATTGGGGTAATCCTAAGAATGTTGCATCTAAAACTATCATAGTAAATGAGTAAATGACAATTGTAAGGAGAGTAAATTTCAATGTTGACTGTTCTCTGAATAAGTAAAGTATAAAATATAGGTGAAAGCTAAGAAACTAGATTTTCTCAAATCACCAGGTCTAAGATCCATAAGGGGCAGAATTATTTCTGAGCCACTTATATAAGAAACAGAATTTAAAAGCTTGCCTCTGATTAGCTAGATTTTAATTTCAGATTAAGAATTTCAGTTTCAGATTAAAATTTTCAAGTTTGAAAATAGGGTTATTGTTAGGCGGACGGCTCAAGGACTGAGTCGAGGCAGGCCAACACAACAACAAACAAGCATGAATGAGATAATCCCAAACACGTCGCTCAGGTCAAGACAGCTAAGACGAGGCTTAAGTCCAGACCGTCGAACGCTAGGTCGCAGTGAAGGTAAGTAGAATTCAGCAAACTAATAATACAAGAGTAGATACCTAGGTCGCAGTGAAGGTAAGTAGAATAGAAAGACAAGGAACGAAAGAGTCAAACTATCTACTTATATAGACTTTGGGCGCGGGAAAGGTCTACCCTAATGGGAAGTCACATGACAAGGAATGGGATGATTAGTGAGCGTGATAGAACATTGTGGAATGTTCCGGCAAAAGGATGAATAAGCGCATAAGAAAAATAAAAGAAAAGAAAAAGAATATTAAAATAAATGATGATGTCAGAAAAGAAAAGGAAAATGTTCGAGTCCTTACATCACCCCCCCTTCAAGGTTGGGCATCCCGACCAACCACATAAGCCTTCTGAGGACGTGAACTTGTACAGCGCTCGCAGGCTTTGTCGAGGTATCGTTAACTTCCTTGGAGCTCCAGGATGTTTGCGATAGAATTCTTGAATTGACTCCTGCGCATTATTCTTGACGTCGGATTCTGGCTGCCAAGTCGCTTCCTCATATCCAACCCACTTGACCAGGAATTGGAGCTTGCCTCGATGCAGACGCGAGTCGAGTATTTCTTCAACCTCGTACTCTTCCTGCTCATCAATGATCACTGGCGGTGGTGGAGGTGGTTTCTTCTGCGATTCAAAGGACGGTTGGACGGCTGGTTTGAGCAAGATCTCATTGAAAACTGGATGGACCTTCTTCCAGGTCTTCGGTAGTTTGAGTCTGTATGCGCTTGCGCCAACCTTTTCCACTACCTCGAAGGGACCGAACTATTTATCATCCATCTTCTTTGTCGGTCGGATCGTCTTGATATTTCGTCCATCTAAGAAGACTTTCTGCCCTGCCTCATAGGTAATGGACTTCCCAGCATGGCGGTCGTAGAAACGCTTCATGTCTTCGTTTGCTTGGGTTAGGTTACCTTGAGCGAGTTCGTGCACCTCCTTGACATGTTTGGCAAATTCTTCTGCTGACAGGTTCGATGATGCCGTTCCAACCCCCGTGAAGTCTAAGGGGTGCATTCCCGTATTGACGAAGAAGGGAGATAGCTTCGTCGCTGAATGTTCACGATTGTTGTATGCGAATTCTGCGAGAGCCAGCCAGTCCGCCCAGTCCGACTGCCGATGGTTGACGTATAGCCACAGGTATTGTTCTAGTTCCTGATTAACCCGCTCTGTCTGTCCGTCAGTTTGTGGGTGATACGCTGTCGATGGGTTGCCTTCAATGTGGAGGAGCTTGTACAACTCCTTCATCATCTTTGCGTCAAATTGCACCCCTCGGTCATGAATGATCTTCCGTGGTAGTCCGTGTAATCGGAAGACGTGGTCTCTGTAGATCCTAGCCATGCCTTCCGCCGTTAACTTTGTCGTTGTTGGAATTGCATGGATTTGTTTGCTAAAGCGATCGACCACTACGCAAATCGCATTGAACCCATTCGATTCTGGCAACTCTCCGATTAGGTTGACCGTGACAATCTGCCATGGCGCCTCCGGCACCTCATTAGGGTGCAAAACCTTTGCTCTCGTTGTCCTTAGAGCCTTCGTCCGCTGACAACGATCACACCCCCGCACGTACACCCGCACATCTGCACTCATCCTTGGCCACCAGTACCTGCGTGCTATCAGCTGGATCGTCTTTGTTGCTCCTGGATGTCCTGCCAGGGTCGAGTCATGGTGTTCCTTCATGACGTCCTCTCTGATGCTCGCTGGTACATATAGTCGGCGGCCCTTTCTCCACATGTCCCCTCTCTTCTCGACGTCCTTCGGCCTCACTCCCTCGTCCTCTTGTCTCTGCGCTTCCACAACCTTTTCAACGAGTACTTCTCTTGACGTCTGAACCATTCCTCTAACCAGCCATTCCTTCTTGATGAAAGTCATGTTCTCATTATCGCGCTCGCCCTTGTCATAATCCGCCCGGCGTGACAACAGATCAGCTTTTCCCAACGTCTTTCCGGGTTTATGGACTAGCATGAAATCGAACTCAGCTAAATCGAGTCGCCAACGAGCTTGTCGACGATTTAACTTCTGTGGCGATCGGAAGTACGTTAGATTTGCATGGTCTGTCCATACCTCAAAAGGTTGGTTAGCTCCCTGGAGATATTGTCGCCATTCCTTTAGGGCTTGAATGATGGCGAGCATTTCCTTGTCGTAAATCTCATAGTTTCGCTCTGCCTCTAGGAATGTTGACGACCGATAAGCGATCACCTTCCATTTACCGTCTTGTTTCTGGAGAAGGACTCCACCAGTCGCAAAGTCCGACGCATCTGCTTCTACACGGAAAGGGTCCTCGTTGTTGGGTATCGCTAACACGGGAGGACTACTCAAACGACGCTTCAATTCCTCAAACGCTGCCTGCTCATCTTCGCCCCATTTCCATTCCACCTTACCCGTTAGGGTAGTCAAGGGTTTGACGACCGAACTGTAATCCTTAACAAAACGTCGCAACCAATTTCCTAATCCCAGGAATTGTTGCAGTTCGTGGACGTTCCTTGGAACTGGCCAGTCCTGTACTGCCGCCGTCTTCTTGGGATCCATTCGAACTTCGCCATTGCCAATAATGTGCCCGAGGTACTTGACTGTATCAACTTCGAACTCGCACTTCTGCGGCTTTAGGAAAAGTCCGTTTTGGCGAAGGATCTCAAAGACTCGTTTGTTGCGTCTGCGGTGTTCTTCTAGATCATTCGAGAAGATGAGAATGTCATCGAGGTAAATGATGACGATACCCTCATGAATTAGCTCCCGAAAGATGTCATTCATAAAGCCTTGGAATGTCGCTGGCGCATTACACAAGCCAAAAAACATGACTGTGGGTTCAAATAAGCCTAGATTTGTCCGGAACGCTGCCTTCCACTCGTCTCTCTTGCGAATCCGGATGTTGTAGTATCCCCAACGAACGTCGAGCTTCGTGATGTACCTTGCATCCTTAACCTTGTCGATGAGCTCATTTATCAGTGGCAACGGGTATTTGTTCTTGACCGTTCCTTCATTGAGCTTTCGATAGTCTTGGATTGCTTGTAAGCTCCCATCCTCTTTCTTGATAAAGAAGAATGGTGATGCCATTGGAGACTTCGACTGTCGGATACGTCCTGACGCTAGGTTTTCCTCAATGAACTCCCTCATCGCTTCTTGTTCCTTTGGCGATAACGGGTAAACCTTGCAGTCACTGGGTTTGAAATCCGGTTTCAGGTCAATAGCGTGGTCCCACGTTCGGTGGTTTGGTAAGCGTTCGAACGATTCCTCACTAAAGACGTCGGCGTATTCCTCCAGGTAAGGTGGCCATTTTGCCGCTTCCTTCATCCGCACATTCCTCACAAACTCTTCATCTATCTCCTCGCTCGACAGTGGCGACTCACATTCATCAGGGCAACGGGTGAACTTAACTGTTCCTAACCTCCAATCAATCTCAGGATTATGCTTCGTCAATCAGTCATGTCCGAGGAAGATGTTGCTTGACGCTAAGGATGTCACTGCCAGTCGAATCTCTTCCTCGTGTTTCCCAAAGAACATTCGTACGACTACGTATTCCTTGATCAATCCAGCCTCGTTGCTTGTTCCGTCAGCATTGAAGACTGGTCTAGGCCGAATGTACCTTTGGGTGGGGAAACCATACCGTTTGACAAATCCTTCATCGATGCATGAGCCCGTGCACCCTGAGTCGATCAGTGCATGAGCATCAATGAAGTTTTCCTCTTCGAGTAGGGGGTTCGACAAGTCTACTTCGTCATCACCTGCTACCTTTGGGTGTACGATGCTAACGAAGGCGTCTAACTCCTTTCCTCCCGCCCATCGCACGAACTGATCTGCGTCCACAATGCCCTCGCACCATACCTCAGCCGCGCGTCTGCCTACTACATCCCACACTGCTTCAGTGACGTTCGCCTGAGCAACAACGTTCTCGCGGTAAGGTGCTTCCGCCACAACCTCATTTTTTATAGCGGTTTGATTCCGCTCTTCCTCTCTCAATTCGCCTGCTTGCGCATCTGTTCTTCTGACAAATAAATCTTCATAGACTTCGAAGTCATCGTTGTCATCTTCAGATTCATCTGGCAGTACGTCGGTAAGGATCTTTTGAAGGATGAAACCGTCACTGGTATTCGCATCTTGATATTGTACAACAGGACGATTATATTTTAACGAGTCCAACGAAAAGAGTCCTTTAGGAGACCGACCAGTTGTTCCGACATCTACGCCTGGTCTTCTGGAAAACCCTCACCTTCTATGAGTTCTTCCAGCTCAGCGGGTACCGCTCGTACATCGATGTCGTCGTCCTCTTCGAAGGAGGATTCTTTTGCTTGGCCGAGTTCCTCGAAGAGTGCCTTTCTGTCTGCTGGGACGAAGGCTGCGATGATGGCACGTATTGCTTCACGACCTCGCGGGCATTCCCTGATGTAATGGCCCACCTGACCGCACTTGTAACAAGCACGTGTACGACGCGCCTGGTTCATCATCACATCCATGGGTTGTCCTAAGCCTCCATACGTTACTCCTGTAGCATCACGACGATCTTGAGCGGGGGGTATGAAAGGACGGGCTGTGTTACGAAAATTGTGGATATACAATGCGGCGTCGTATCAGACATTTTACACACCGAATTATGCAGCCTAATCAAGAGCATTTCGAAAGGCTCCAAGGACAGAATAGTGGAGGTGATTCTCGCCCACTAGTACAGCAAGGACCTGGGGAGGTCGCTGTGGAATATATTCAAGAGGAACCCGATCGACGATATTACGAGGACGAACGCGATGAAAGGGAGGACCCATACGATTTACAGCAAGGACTAGCTGGAATGCACATTGGACATACTCCTCCACCCGAGCGAAGCTACGTGGATATGGAAGAACGGAACATCGCAAGATACGTGGAACTCCTGCAGAAGAGACGATATCGACATAGTGCAACCAGACACTTTGTTCATGAAAGCCTGGTTTGTACAAACTGCTATTTGGCATACCAAAGGAGTTGGGTTCTTTCGGAGTGGCTCCTCAAGAACTTCGTGGAGCGCTTAGTAACTAGAGAAGGGGCCGATGTCAAGATTCGGCATAAACCCGGACCCTCAGAACGAACGTTTGACCAACCATTGCCGAACCGCGGAATGAGCGCATACGATCACGAGGTATCTGTATGGCTCGGCGACAGGGATATCTATGCACTGAAGGTCGGCGTGAGAGCTTGGATCAATCAGCATCGTCACCAGACCTTGTGTCGAAACACTGCAGTGGAAGTCGACTGGCCAATCTATTACAGTGCGCCATCGGACGTCGAAAGTCTTATCGAAGAAGCAACAGATCGGATGCTAGAAGCATGGGAACGATCGGAAGAAGGGGTTATTACAGTCGACGAATGGCGCGAGACGAATCACCTGGGAAGAAGATACAGGTTAACGTCGGGTACCGGACTACAATTCTCCGACATCGATATCGCGGCTAGGCACAGAAGGGTGTCTGCTAAATTTACACAGCCGCCAAGGTTAATCTCCGATGATCGGCAGGGGTTGCCGATCCCAAATCCCGAGATAACGGTCAGCCCCATGATGGAAGACTAACGGCAGAAGCTCGGCCGGAGTAACGGAGCGCCGGCGAAGCGAGATCGCGGCACATGGAAGAAGTCTCTCGTGGGAGGATTGGCGTTAAGGATTAACATGTGATAGGAACGGAGATCGATAGAAGCCTGGGGAAAGCTTCTTCGGAACGGAAGGAAATTAGTGCCTGCCTAATAGGGAAGGAGGTAGTCGGTGGTGCAACCAGGAGTTTCGGTAGCACCACCAGAGTTGTCAGTGGTACTACAGACTCAAGAGAGTAGTAGTAACACCAGCTGAAACACATTGTCCTAACCAATGGCGAGGCATGGTCGGTAGTATTTGGTAGTCGGTAGTATTCAGTAGAAACTTTATTTAAGGCGCCAGCTGAGCGGGGTGTTGTCCCTCAGCAAAATTATTTTGTACTTTCAATCATAACTGTACCCCTTTGATTGAACCTCTGCTCTACTGCTGGGTCAAGCTTGAGCCTATAGCTCGCTTCTTAGTAGTATATCTAACCTTCGCTACTCTACTCTCCAAGCATACATTGTCAGAAGGAGGAAGCAGGGACTTGTTCCGGTACGCTCGGACTGACCACCTCGTCCGAAAACGCTGGTCCTAACATTATAATTTTGCTCCAATCCTGGGATAATCAATCTTGCTGTTTCATAGTGCAATACCCACTATCGATCAGTAAGTATTGCTCTGCCCTGGGAGGGTTTCTTCTGTGCCTGTTATACAATTAGCTGATCACCGATAAGCGTATCGTCGACGGCTAAAGCAGGCTTACACACTCCATCGGAGTTTTGTTAGAGCGCTCCATACATTCGAAGAAGAAGTCGATTCGGCGTTTCGCACGATAAACTTCTATCGAGGTAAGAAGCACTCAAACACCCCTATCCTAGAACCCTACCGGTCGGTTATACTATCCGCCCTGGAGCTTCGAATCACCGCCGAAAGACACGAAAGAGTTGGGAGGAAGTTCTTGCTTGTACATGCGGACAACCTATTGAACGGACACAGTTTCAATTGGGAAGCACTCAGAGGCCCGACGCCAGTTGAAGAAGAACTACTCGCTCTGTGTCAGGAATATAAAGCGTTCGAATACACCTTACTCGAACATTCTCATTTCCTCCATCAAGTCCTTTTACAAGTCTATCAAGGCAACTATACTACTGCAAAACAACTATGTCACCGATGGAACTGTGGCAAGTTGGTTGGTCTAGTCTCTGGCTTACACTCTGCATCGTCTGGTTTTCTTCCATGGTATACATCGTTGCTCAACAACTCCGAGGTCGAATCAGCCTTCTTCGAGGCTTTGGAACGCTATGGACGTGGATGGAATGGCAAGACAACGAAAGAAGTACCCCATTCCGTCAAGCCGGTCGGAGATTTCTACTCCAAACTCAACGACTGGCAGTTCCTCAACCCGGACCTGGAGAATGTATGGAATCCGCTCTGGCACGCATCAGCGAACGACTCGACAGTCTACACGGACGCTTGGACCGAATGGTCAGTACTGACGGGCAACCCAACCAAGTTGTCTCCGCCCTGCGACACGCCGTCATCGACCTCGACAATCGACTTACTAGCGTTGATCGGTCCCTCAGAACTCTCACAGCTACTGTCGCTCGACTCTACGACATGGGCTCTCAATACTCCGAGAACCTTACTGTAGAAGGACAGACACTGGGGGAGTTTCTGGCGCATATCCAGGGACACGTCGGGGATGCGATCGCCGAGGCAGTCATCACCAACCTCAGGCGAGAAGGCGAACAGCGGGACGTACGACTCAACTATGCGTTCGGTATTCTTCAGGCTCGTATTCTGGGAGCGGTAACAATGGCCATTCAGGGCAGTCAATCAGCCCTTGCTCAACAAGTGGTCAACTCCCAGCAAGAAATTATTCGGCTGACTGGTACGGACTTCCTGCAGTTACACATGCAGGCTAGCTACCTGGTCGAACAGGTTGAGGCTATCCGAGCCCGGATCAGCAATGCCGAGGAAGAACTCGCGGCCCAGTACTCGATCACGGAAGGCATCCGTCGGATCCAACAAACGATTAGGCTTCGTCAATCCTACCTGACGCAGCGAGCTAGGCGAGGAGGGGCAAGGTTGAGCCCTGACTCCCCGCTGCAAGGTAGAGGCCTAGGTCTAGCTAGCCGCTTTGAAAGTGTGAGCTCAGACTCCGACGACGACCAGATGCCCAGCCTGATCCCAGCAGGAGAACGCTTTGTGGATCAAATGGTCGAGATCATTCGCCAGAGCAGGGAACCAGGAGGAATGGACACTCGAACAGGACAACCGTCGTCGCAGTTGCGACAGCAGGCAGTAGAAGTTGGAAGGAGCTACGTCGCCGAGGTAGTTGCGGAAAGAGGGCTGGTAGCGCCTGCTGCGCTCGCCCAAGAGGAACAGGAAGTTGAAGGAAACATCGAAGTTGAAGAAGATCTCCCAGACTACGTCTCCACAGACACCCAACCCGGAAGCCTGGACCAGCAAGCAGAAGAATTGCTGAGGGAGGTAATTCCGGAGTCGCCACAGCCCTGGCCATCCAACGACGGATGGGGACCGCCTCCCGATGCTGGGGAAGCATGGGAGGCGGACAACACTCGAGAAACGGGGTATGGCACGGGAATCCCGGAACTCATGTGGAACGAGCAAGGAGAGCTCATCGAGGGAGCTATCCAAAGGCTGGGATGGAACGGCCACTACGTCGAAAGAAATCACCTCCAGTACCCGCACCAGGACTCGCCGCCAGGATCGCCTACTCCAAGTGCTCTTGTGCTTGAGGAGAGAGAAGCAAGGCTCCAGGCGGTCAGTGAGTACTCCCCAGACTCCGATTATATTTATGGTCCTATCATTCGTCCTAACAGCTGCCCTATACCATCGGAGTTTCTCGATATACGAGAGGGACTACCAAGGCAGGGGGTAGCAAACATGGCGAGGGTAGTTTGGGTGCGAGGTAACGACGTAGAAGAGCCAACCAGCGAGGATCAAGAGTACTTCGATGCTAATGACGACTGGGAGACAGAAGAGGAAAGTGAGGAACACGAAAGCGGCGAAGAACGATACGAAGCTCGGGAAGAAAGGAGATAGGCCCTGGTTTAGAGCTGGGAGCTTGCCAGGAGGAAGGAAGACGCCCAAGAACCGACCGGGAGGAAGGGTAAGGTGGCTAGTTGGAAAGCGGAGGTGGTACTCGCTGGATAACTTAGCTACTAAACCGTGTATTATTGTAATGCGCTGAATGAGAGTGATACTCATAAAAATGTTGGTTGAATTCGTCTAGGTCAATATGTCAAACAAAGACATCATGAAGTATCCCTTATTTAAGGGAAACCCTTATGAGTCGCTTGAGAACTTCCAGAATCAAATGATCAGCCGGTTGAATGAAAAACATCCGAGCGACCCAGTCAAGAGGGTTAAGATTATTTTAGAATGTCTGCGAGGTCAAGCTCAGACTTGGGTTAATGGCAAATGGGCCGTGAACAGAAATCAATTAGTCTCCACCTATAAGCGGAATGCGAACAATGAGCTTGTTATGGACAAGAAGGGTGGATGGGACGACGAGGACGATCTATGGAACGAATTAGCGCTCAACCATAACGGCATTTTTGGACTTCAAGAAGAAGCCGAGCGAAATATTAGGACGATTTATCAGGAACGGGCGCGGGTGAAGCAGTATAACAGGGCCTTCGACGATATTAGGATGAGGCTGCCAAAGCATTACGACCACCAGGCGCTGATTTATGAGTACAAGAGGGGACTCAATCAGACGATCCTAAAGGCCCTGCTTACGAATACAGACCACCCAGGTTGGGACCTGAACCAATGGAAGGAGAACGCTAGCAATCTGGAGGCCAGTCTGATGGCTGCCAAGGTGATAGGCAGTAATAGGAAATACACCCCTATGTTTAAAGATGGGCAGGCGGTATCGTACACGCCAGTGCCCCCAGAAGCTCGCCGTCCAGCTGAGTTTCTGGGTGAGCCTATGGACATTGACATGTCTAGGCGCTTTACTAGAGGGTCCCGAGGAGATGCCGGGATATGCTGGGCATGCGGCAAAACAGGTCACTTCGCACGGGACTGCAACAATGTAGGGCGAGACACACAGGGAAGCCGTGGACACCGAACCAACTACAAGAGACGGGTGCAGAAGAGACGATCTGGCAAGACTGGCCGCTTCCTAAAACGCCGGGAAGTTGGGATTAGCAGCGATTCTGAAATGGAAGAACTACTGGACAAGAGAACGAAGTTACCAAGGCGTAAGGAATGGGCTTCGTATTCCCTCGAGGAGGATTCCGAGGAGGATTTTTGAAGGGCCGTCAGTCGACATCGGACACTGGCGAGGGCTCGAAGGACACACAAGAGATAAAGCGCCGATGGACTATTGCTAGACCAAATTCCAACCATCCTACTATACCCATTGACGTCATTCAGGGACAGAAAAAGGTTAATCTCTCGGCTATGATTGACTCCGGATCTGCAATCACTACTATTAGCCCCACGGTGGTACAGAGCCTAGGGCTGAGAACAGTGCCTGCAGAAGGTAATTATACCATCCGGAATGCCGATGGATCGATTAATCATGGTGGATGGACTCGGAACGTCAGAGCAATAGTGGACACAGGGATTACAAGAGGTTTAATGGACATCGCAGTGGTGGATACACACGAAGACAAGTTTCTCATAGGAAATGATTGGCTTGAACAGCATAAGCCAACCATCGACTGGACAAAGGGGATTCTTCGCAAAGGCGGGAAGGAAATTGCTTTTAATGGGACGGCACGACTGCGTTCCATACAGCTAATCCTAGCCCCAAGGAAGCTCCGAAAACGCAGAAGATGGCGAAGAATTCCAGACTACATTCCACCCGAGTGGGATGCCGATGACGAAAAAGAAGAAGCTTGGGAAACTAGGGTCTACTACCACAGCGACATCGAAACAGGACAAGAAACCGAGAAGGAAGACATAGAAGAAGAACCTACGATCGTACCACCAGATAAAGGAAAAGAAAGGGAACCGACAAAGCCGCTTGTCACGTTCGACGAAGTCATGCACAAACCACCGGAGCTTTCCTTCATCAAACAGGAAGGAAGCTGGAAATTCTTCTGGTTTGGGGACAAGTGCCAAATCACTAAGGACGAACAGACTTGGCACGACTTCGACAGCCTCGAAGATGCGGATAACACGGTTTACCGCACCATGGTCAGAGACATGGACAGGGGCGCAAGTAAAGATGAACTCTTCAATGAGTATGGCAGCATGTACGCGGCACGGCTTCAATTATTGGCGATACAGGAGAACGTCGGAATAGCAGCGTCGCCAACGACTTCGGAAGCACAGGCAAGAGTGCGAGAAGAAATACATGCGCAAATGACGGTCGATGCCGAGGGATCGGATACAACTAGAAGGAAGAAGCCTAGTGTGCCGCCGAAGGGAGGAAAACCGGGGCACTATACAGCAGATCCGCTCAGGGTACGACGACAGAAGAGTGGAGGAAGTGGTACGGATTCGAACCCTGTCATAAGGAGTATTAGGGTGGAGTGGACTCCTCCATCCGTGCACGAGGGCCAAAATGACTCAACCCTGGCAGTGCAGAAGCAGTCGGTAAGCTTCACCACACGAAGCAGGGGTACAAGCAGGAGTACTTCGGGTCGGGAGCGCCGTAGAACTAAGGCTACGAAGCGTACTAGGTTCGGCCACCTAGCGAGATCTCCTCCTACGAGAAACCGAGGAGTGACTAGACATGAGACGCCGTTCAAGGGTAGGCTAGTGTCTAGGAAAGTGGTCCACCCCAAAGGGAGGGTAGTCCCACTAAATTGGCACAGGGCCGAAGTTAGTACGCCGCAATCATCAAGTAGGCTAGCTTCGGGAGCTCAAGTGCGCCCGCGAAGACCACGGTTTAAGAACCAAATGCAGGGCCCTGCTCCGACAGGGAAAACAAACGGTAAAGGTAACAGGTTCATTTTGAATTATGCCGCGATGGAGCAGGGGCTCTCGCAGGGGCAGAAGAGGCGCCGATGGCGCACGCCTGTTGACTCGGTCATGCAGCCGCCCAAAGTGGAAGGAAAAGTGCTAGAGAGAAGAGCTGGATCTGAGACGGAGTTCAAGGGTATCCTAGGATCGCACAAGCCTGCTACCTCAGGGGAAGCAGAGGACGCCTCTCGAAGAGGAAGGCCACCCAAGCCTCCTCACTGGATTCGCCGTCTAGAGCATCGACAAGTCGCATCAAGGAGAGAACGCCTTCTCAAGTATAACAGCATAGCTCAAAAATATGCGCAGGAGAAAGCACTCGATGAAAGGATGGCAGACTCTGCTGGCGACAAATCTCTCGAAGACATTCTTCCAAAACAAATATGGGAGTTCAGGGATAGGTTCGACAAGGACGCTGCTAAGCGGCTACCTGAGTCGGGACAATGGGACATGAAGATCGAGCTCCTACCAGGGGCAGAGCTCCCGAAACCTGGACCGGTATATCCACTCGCTCCTGCTGAAAAGCGTGCGGTAGAAGAATGGATTCGTGAGGATCTGAAGAAGGGATGGATTCGTGTTGTAGGAAACCGAGTACCAGCTGAAGAAAAAGCGAACACTTGCGCACCAGTATTTGTCATAGCCAAGAAGACAATAGGGAAGGATGGCAAGCCGGAGTACAGAATTGTTATCGACTATAGAGGGCTAAATGCGGTGGTTATTCCAGACCACCAACCGATGCCTCTATTACATATGCTCCCGGACGACCTTGCGCATGCCAAATGGTTCTCTACACTGGATTTGCGAAGTGGGTATAACAACATTCGAATACACCCTGGGCACGAGAAGTATGCCGCCTTCAGGACTCACATGGGAGTATACCAGCCGATGGTAATGCAGTTCGGATTAATGAATGCACCTGCGGTATTCCAACGTGCAATGAACGAGCTCTTTCAGGACATGATTGGGCAGGGCATACTCATTTATCTTGACGACATTATAGTCTATGCGGAAACGGAACAGGAACATTGGGACCTGCTAGCAGAGGTATTGCGCAGGTTAAGGGAAGCGGACTTCTTCTGTAAACCAGAGAAGTGCTACTTCGGAAAGAAGGAACTCGACTATTTAGGATTTGTGGTTAACCAGTCGGGCATGCAGATGGATCCCTACAAGGTAAAGGCGGTTCAAGAATGGCCAGATTTGTCAAGCAAGCGAGACATTCGAAAGTTTATCGGTTTTGCAAACTTCTACCGAAAATTTATCGAGGGCTTCGCCAAGATCGCTAGGCCACTAACGGAACTTATGTCAGGCAAGAAGACATTCACCTGGGGAGAACGACAACAAGAGAGCTTTAAGAAACTTAAAGAAGCTTTTACCACTGCACCAATGCTAGTACGACCGGATCACGAGAAGCAATTTGTGCTGGAAACCGACGCGTCAAACTTTGCGATGGGAGCCGTGCTCTCGCAGCTCGGGGACGATGAAATTTTGCACCCCATTGGATATTGGTCGAACACCTACCGAGACGCTGAGAATAACTATCCAGTAATGGACAAGGAATTACTAGCGATTGTCAAAGCCTTGAGCAACTGGAGGCACCACTTGGAAGGAGCTAAACATGAGATTCGAGTGGTTAGCGATCAAGCGAACCTTCGATATTTTATGGGAGCAAGGAAACTAAGTGGCCGCCAAGCAAGATGGGCGACATTTCTCAGCAGATTTCGATTTCGAATCGAGTATCGACCTAGAACCAAGAATTCACGAGCGGACGCATTATCAAGGAGGCCAGACTACGAACAGGGCCAAGAGGACCAGCCAGAACAAGTCCTACTTCCTCCGCAGTTGTTCAGGACATCGGACCTGCCCATGCGCACAGTACGGGTATTTGAGCTTACAGGGGGTCCTGAACTGGGAGAGAAAATTCGAGACGCCTATGAACGATCCAAAGAGCCAGCAATCGGAACGTTCGAAGAAGGATATTGGTGGAAGGATGATAAATTGGTTATCCCACCAGATGAAGAAGTTAAGAAGGAAATCGTACAACAGTGCCATGACGCACCGGCGTCAGGACACCCGGGGTTACAGAAAACTATAGACAAACTGGAAAGAAGAGTTTGGTGGCCGAAGATGAGGGAATGGGTCGAAGAATATGTGCGCACTTGCGACGTGTGCCAGAGGACGAAAGCGCGACGAGGAAAGACACAACCACCGCTGCAACCATTGCAGATAGCGACAAGGCCCTACGACGAGATTACCATGGACTATGTCACCGGACTTCCAACGACGAGCAAAGGAAACAATGCGATACTAGTGGTGGTAGACAGGTTCTCTAAAATGGGAACTTTTATACCTACTACAGTAAATGCAAACTCGAAGACCACTGCAGACTTGATGATCAATTATGTCTACAGCAAGGTCGGAACTCCTAAGACAGTAATCAGCGACAGAGGACCCCAATTCGCTAGCCGGTTTACAGAACAGGTGAACCAGGCCCTCGGGATTGAAACGAAGCTTAGTACGGCGTATCATCCACAAACAGATGGTCAAACGGAGCGAGTAAATCAAGAAATGGAACAGCTGTTACGTTGCTATTCCAGCTTGCAGCAGGACGACTGGGACGAACATTTGCCTATGGCAGAATTCGCCTATAACAGTCGCTCTCACTCCAGTACAGGCAAGACGCCATTTGAATTGGTGTATGGATTTCAGCCGGAATTAGGATTCAAGCTTCCGATCCGAGGAACTCAAGACTATGTGGCTATGCGAAAGAAGAATCAAGAAGAAGCAACAAAGGCGCTGGAGAAGGCACGAGACGCAATGAAGAGATTTGCAGATAGACACCGAGGCCCGATGCCGTCATTCGAAGTTGGCGATAAAGTTATGTTAGATGGTCGGAATCTAACCTTGCTAGTTCCCACGAGGAAGCTAGGAGATAGAAACCTGGGACCTTATCAAATTATCGAGAAGCATGGGCTAGTCAACTACGAGTTGGATCTCCCGAAGGAATTGAGGATCCACCCGGTGTTCTACGCAGGACTATTAATTCCCTATCGAGAAAGGAAAGATCCGGCACAGAGAACAAGACCACCACCAGAAGTTATCGCTGGAGAAACCGAATACGAGGTTGAAGCGATCCGGGACATGAGGAAAAGGCACGGAAAATGGGAGTATCAGGTTAAATGGCTCGGCTACCCGGAGGAAGAGAATACCTGGGAACCTGTGGAAGGGCTACGCAATGCCCCAGAGAAATTGCGGGAGTATCACGAGAGGAATCGTTGGCCGGACACGATAGATCTTCCCTCTAGAAAGAAGATTGCGGATATTATAGACTCTACGCAGAGAGTAATCGACATCAAGAAAGAAGATGATGAGTTCCTGAGGACGGCACTGGGAGAGTCCGTAGCTCAGAGGGTAATCAAGAGAAGGAGATACCAGAGCAAGACAGGTATCAAGCAGCGAGATTTCGGTTATCCGGAATGGCACAAGCGTCATTGGAGAGCCGCAAAAAGGCCATTCACTCGAAACAAAGCGCTGCCAGTTCGCAGATGGGATCTGCCAGAAGAAAAAGGGGATCCTTCATACAAGGATTGGTTTTGGGCTGACTCCTCGGATAGCGAGTACAGCGAGGCTTAGGAAGGCCTAAGCATATTTGACCTGAACAAGTCATTAAACTATTCCAAGCGTACTGGGACGTACCTTGTAAGTTGGGACCGACACTAATCGAGGTCATATTTGACCTGAACAAGTCGTTAAACTATTCCTAGCATGTTGGGAAGCATCTAGTATGTTGGAAGCCGACACTCAGCGAGGCTTTGAGTTATTGAGCAAGTGTCACGTGACCGCCGCCTTTCTCTGAGAACAGGTTGAGCGTCAATCACGTGATTGCCACACTCTCATCCAAATAGGAAGTGTTTAAGTCACATGACTGCCGCACTTTTGTTCAGATGGGTTGTGCGTCAGGTCACATGATCAATAACGAGATGAGGACTCTGGATGTACAGTGCTACAGTTATTCCAGACAAGAGGAATGAGACACTAGTACACAAGAAGGGTCTGGTCTAGGGAGCAACGATACGAAACAGCAAGATTATGGCTACCACAATTAAGGGATCCACACTCTCCTTGCAGTCCGAAGTGGATCTTAAGGGGAGGAATGTTACGAAAATTGTGGATATACAATGCGGCGTCGTATCAGACATTTTACACACCGAATTATGCAGCCTAATCAAGAGCATTTCGAAAGGCTCCAAGGACAGAATAGTGGAGGTGATTCTCGCCCACTAGTACAGCAAGGACCTGGGGAGGTCGCTGTGGAATATATTCAAGAGGAACCCGATCGACGATATTACGAGGACGAACGCGATGAAAGGGAGGACCCATACGATTTACAGCAAGGACTAGCTGGAATGCACATTGGACATACTCCTCCACCCGAGCGAAGCTACGTGGATATGGAAGAACGGAACATCGCAAGATACGTGGAACTCCTGCAGAAGAGACGATATCGACATAGTGCAACCAGACACTTTGTTCATGAAAGCCTGGTTTGTACAAACTGCTATTTGGCATACCAAAGGAGTTGGGTTCTTTCGGAGTGGCTCCTCAAGAACTTCGTGGAGCGCTTAGTAACTAGAGAAGGGGCCGATGTCAAGATTCGGCATAAACCCGGACCCTCAGAACGAACGTTTGACCAACCATTGCCGAACTGCGGAATGAGCGCATACGATCACGAGGTATCTGTATGGCTCGGCGACAGGGATATCTATGCACTGAAGGTCGGCGTGAGAGCTTGGATCAATCAGCATCGTCACCAGACCTTGTGTCGAAACACTGCAGTGGAAGTCGACTGGCCAATCTATTACAGTGCGCCATCGGACGTCGAAAGTCTTATCGAAGAAGCAACAGATCGGATGCTAGAAGCATGGGAACGATCGGAAGAAGGGGTTATTACAGTCGACGAATGGCGCGAGACGAATCACCTGGGAAGAAGATACAGGTTAACGTCGGGTACCGGACTACAATTCTCCGACATCGATATCGCGGCTAGGCACAGAAGGGTGTCTGCTAAATTTACACAGCCGCCAAGGTTAATCTCCGATGATCGGCAGGGGTTGCCGATCCCAAATCCCGAGATAACGGTCAGCCCCATGATGGAAGACTAACGGCAGAAGCTCGGCCGGAGTAACGGAGCGCCGGCGAAGCGAGATCGCGGCACATGGAAGAAGTCTCTCGTGGGAGGATTGGCGTTAAGGATTAACATGTGATAGGAACGGAGATCGATAGAAGCCTGGGGAAAGCTTCTTCGGAACGGAAGGAAATTAGTGCCTGCCTAATAGGGAAGGAGGTAGTCGGTGGTGCAACCAGGAGTTTCGGTAGCACCACCAGAGTTGTCAGTGGTACTACAGACTCAAGAGAGTAGTAGTAACACCAGCTGAAACACATTGTCCTAACCAATGGCGAGGCATAGTCGGTAGTATTTGGTAGTCGGTAGTATTCAGTAGAAACTTTATTTAAGGCGCCAGCTGAGCGGGGTGTTGTCCCTCAGCAAAATTATTTTGTACTTTCAATCATAACTGTACCCCTTTGATTGAACCTCTGCTCTACTGCTGGGTCAAGCTTGAGCCTATAGCTCGCTTCTTAGTAGTATATCTAACCTTCGCTACTCTACTCTCCAAGCATACATTGTCAGAAGGAGGAAGCAGGGACTTGTTCCGGTACGCTCGGACTGACCACCTCGTCCGAAAACGCTGGTCCTAACAGGCTGCTTGTTGAGGTGGCATAAAACGTCTTATTGATGGTGTCGGAGCTGGTTTCATCGCTGTCGAACTAATTGTCTTTCTCCGACGTTCAGCCATCAGGTCCCTGATTTGGCGCTCGACCCTGTCGACCTTGACGGCGGCTTTCTTGAACTCTTCATACGACGTCGGTTCATTGGGCAATCTCATGACCCCTTCCACAACCTTCGGGTTTAGCGCCCTCTTCAGGCGACTCATCAACCATTCGTCGTGTGCCTCTGTTGCTAGGTCAGCATCCACTCGACAAATGTCAAACTTGTTGAAAAACTCGTCGGCGTTGAGGTCTCCTTGGTACATTGCATCTAGTCGTTCGAAGGCCTTTTGGGATCTGGCAGGGTCATCGAACGAAGTGTCCAGCTTCTTTAAGAAGGCGTCCCAGGCGTCCGTGAACGTCAGGTTGCCGTCTGCGTCGACTGCTCCACTGGTGTAACTTTCTGCCCAGCGAGCCGCAGCACCACTCTTCATGTACGACAGGGCGAACATAATCTTACTCTTGTTCGTCCTGAACTCTGACTCAGATGCGTAGATGTAGAGGCGCAGCTCTCGCTTGAAGTCCACATAATCGTGTTCACCATCGAAGTCTCTTGGTTTGGCGATGTGGACCTTCTTCGACACCTTTGACCCTTGGTTCGCACCTTCGCCTGCAGCTTGGAGCGCTAGTGCGACCACCGTCGCGAGATCAGTCATCGCTTCTTTCGATAATGACATCTCATGTTCTTCTTCTTCTTCTTCGTCTTCTTCACTCGGTATAAGCGGCGCTGGTTCTCGGAACTTCCCAAACGCCGGAGAAGGCTCGACAGTGGGGGCCAACGCTTGGGTGGTCGAACCCAATGGTTCTGGTAAGGGGGCTGTTGGTTGCGTCGGAGTAGGAGGTGAGGGCTCGTCTACGTCGTCTTCTTGTTTCACTCTCCAGTGGATGGACCTTCCTTCCCTCTGGGAGTACCACCTCTTGGCAGTCTCGTCCCACCAGGCGCCGAAGACTTGATTTCCTGCTTTGACGATATAATGTCCCCGCGAGGCGCTCCACCTAGAGTTCGCAGGGAGGGCCGCTCGTTGCTCGTCAGTTAGCTCCACCTTGATAGGCTGGGGGTGGAACGGGGATCGGGATGCTGTTCGGGCGGGACCGACTTCGGATAACCGGCTCGTCTTTGAAATTGATGACTAAATGAAAGGCTCCGAGGTAGATAATGAAGGAGATACTTGTCGACGACTGGACTCTATGCGTTACCCACGAGAAGGTTTGATGGGAGTTCCAGAGAAGGGTGATTCGGAGTGCCACGGTGATGTGATTGGTTGATACTTCGGGTACTATCGGGTCACGTCAGAGTCAATCGGACTTCGACGGGCAAGATAGGGGTTTGTTGTCTGCACGGTAGGAACCGGGTTTCGTTCGATGTCGTCCTTCGAAGATATACTTCAGGGGACACGTCACAGGCGAGCGCTCGACGACAACGGAATCGGGCGTGAGCCAGAGGTAGGTCTTTCTATTATGTTAGGCGGACAGCTCAAGGACTGAGTCGAGGCAGGCCAACACAACAACAAACAAGCGTGAATGAGATAATCCCAAACACGTCGCTCAGGTCAAGACAGCTAAGACGAGGCTTAAGTCCAGACCGTCGAACGCTAGGTCGCAGTGAAGGTAAGTAGAATTCAGCAAACTAATAATACAAGAGTAGATACCTAGGTCGCAGTGAAGGTAAGTAGAATAGAAAGACAAGGAACGAAAGAGTCAAACTATCTACTTATATAGACTTTGGGCACGGGAAAGGTCTACCCTAATGGGAAGTCACATGACAAGGAATGGGATGATTAGTGAGCGTGATAGAACATTGTGGAATGTTCCGGCAAAAGGATGAATAAGCGCATAAGAAAAATAAAAGAAAAGAAAAAGAATATTAAAATAAATGATGACGTCAGAAAAGAAAAGGAAAATGTTCGAGTCCTTACAGTTATCCTAGAGTTATGTACTAATGATATCATGTAACTTCCTGAGCCTGTTGTAAGCCCCAGAGTCTGTGTAAGTCTGGTTGGAACCCAGCACCAGTATAGGCATCAGTAAGAGCTGCAGTGAGGACACTAACCGACTAACAACTGTACTATGGAGGATGCTCACTGCCACTCCCTGTTAAGAAAGTGTTACATATGAGGTTTTTAAAGTAGTAAGAGTTAGACAGGCCCACTATATACATTGCCTCTTGGCATTAGCCAATACTCAAGAACCCCAATTTCACTGGCATGCTCCTACTAACTGACAACAGCATTAAAAAATTTATCTTATCATCACTCTAGGGGTGCCTTTAACCCCTTACTATTACTCTCTCTATTAGCACCTCATCTATAATGAGTACTTGGTTTAACTGGAAAGGCATGGTGGAGATCCCACCTGTGATGGCACTTAAACTATGACAGACTGCCTTTGGGCCCCTACCTGTGACTAGGAGGGAGGGGGGCAACTTTTCCTCCTAGCAACTTCCAGATGCAAGCAGTGATATGTGCATGTAGCTGTAATGGCTCTAAACCAGGTTTTCCCAGAACTACTTGTAGGTGAATGGCACGTAATTATCTGTTCACCCAACATTACACTACGCCCGACAAACAAGGTCCAAAAAGACCTAAAACTAATGAAACAATTATTATATTCCCTAAACCAGGGGAGTTTTTTAGAGGGCCACCCCAAATTTTTTCTCCCATCCCTTAATACTTTGGCGCTGAGGCCAAACTCAGTACACGAACCGTGCCCCATACAGTAGGAAATTGCCTTCCCTGGGGTGTCCCCTTGCTGAGCCCCAGGAGCAGAAAACTGCGAAGTCGAACTGTGGAAAAGTGATGGTGGAGATGTTTTGTCATGCCGGTAACTAGGCTGGATGCCGCCAGATGCCGCCAAGGCAAATTGAAGAAGTCACCTATTCATCAGTAGCCAAGAGAAGCTCAAGGTCCTGTGGTCGATGGGAGCGGCAAGTGGAACGGGAAGGTGGAGTCGGGATTCAGAGGGGTCGTATAAACTGAGGAATGTTTGTTTTTTTTACCCTCGCTTACTTTCAAATAAATCACGCTTTATGACCCGCCGCAGATCTTCACAGACGCCGATCACCAAATCTGGTCGAACAACGTACTACTCGGGCTAGAAACGGAGATGTGCTGAGATTGGATAACATTACAGAGACAGCGATGTGTGATGCCGCCAAAGCAGTGATGTCATGGCCACTTGCTCTTGGCGGAATGGACGTTACTGTTACTGTATACTGTTACTGTACCACAGATGCGGTAATCCAGATGTACGTACGAATAATTTACGAGAAACAGTCGTGTCACCACCAGAAGGTCCACGACAAGTGTCCTACTAGTCGTCCTCGATGGTGATCAATTCGGGCCCACTTCCTTCGTCGATTTTCTCGTTTGGATTGTCAAGAATCAGTAGACCATCTTCCTCAAAGCGTCTCTTTTTGCTAGGACTCGCCAGGTTGACTTCTGGCGCCTTGGTTGCTTTCACCCGTTTCGCCGGTGGAGCACCGTCTTGAACACCGTCTAGGTCCAGGGCGCGTTTTCGGAGAGTACTTAGAGCCGTCACTCCCTGACCAGCTGGCTTAGTCATTTTCGGAGGTCTCGGTAGTGCTGACGGCAAGATAAATGAGGGTCCATCAGGAGGGTGATTGGGACTGTTCCGAACGGGTTAGATGGGTCTTCAATATTACCGAATAAATGAACATACGGCAAAGGCAAAATGGCAGCTGCGAGGGTGCCCAGCTCACCATCTTCATCAACAATTGTAAGGAATTTACCGTGAGTAACACCAAGGCTCGCGAGTGATCGATCCAAATTGTCCTCAAAATCAGGATCTGCTAACAAGCGTTTATCCTCGTATATACCCACATCACGAGGACCAGTCCCGTCATCAGCACCTTCTCCAGTTCCAAGTAACCCATTGATGGCTTCGGATAAGATGACACGCTCGGGATCACACAGTAGGTCCACGTACGTATCCCGACAGACGCCACACCCCGTTGAAGGAAGTCCAACAGTGCACGCATTAAGCGGAACTTCTGCCTTGCGCTGAAGATGAACGTTGCGAACACCCTTATAGTTCTTTTGCAGTAATTGTAAAGCCTGCAAAACGATTATCCCTGCTATAATAGCGTTCGTTGTTGCGATGGCTGGGATGATGTTTCCAGCCATTTCTTTTTACGGTCGGAACGTTTGGACATTAAAATCGGCGAAATCTCCACCAAAAGACTCGAGCACGGCACCTTTAATTTCCCATCGACTTTTCCTAGGAATTCCATATGCTGCAGAACGCAAATTAGAAGCAGCCGTTACAAAGTCAAGCGTATCATCGTCATCCTTGTCGAAAGAGATCGTGTCTTCCCCATTTCGCACCCGCGCGGCTAAGCGGTGTGTACTAAAGGAGATGTTTAGCATTTTGAGCGTACAACGGAATCAGCTTAACAACACAGACCTCGATACAAAGAGGACCAGGCTTTCTTGAAGTGACAGTTCCTTCTGATCTTTGAGACCTGAGGATGACTTCGACGTTGACCCTGAAGCGACTGTCTCCGACGTTCCGTTCAACGCCCTTCTTGGCGACTTGACATCACTTATAGAACCCGCATCAGAGGCATTTGCGCTTGAAACAGGAGCAGGCTTGAAACTCCCATCGGCTATACTGTCAAATTCCAGAGGTGTTGGTGGAGCTCGATTCTTCCACATATCCCCCATACTGAGGAGGTTCCTTATGTCGGAGTTAAAAACCTACGCGAATTGATGTCGTAGATAATATGACAGCAGGTCATAACTGACTATTCCTCATACAACGTCTTACGAACCTTATCGAAGACAAGCCGGGCAGCGTCTACGGACCTGCTACCAGTACCCACTCCATTGATAATAGTTCCGTTAGGAGAGGGATCTGATCGAAATGCCTTGCGCACTACTGCAAAAGCTTGTGCTTCCTTCCGTAAGTTCGCGATTTCCTGGGCTAAATCCAGATTTTGGCCGTTAGCAAACCGGAATGTGACAGTTCAAGCGGTGTACCATTCTCTCCTGCCTTTTCTGCAGCATCTAATTCGTCACTGCCGTCTTCGTCTTCGCCAAATAATTGACTTGATGCAATAATATCAGTGCAAAAGAATGAATTATCGAGCTGGAAATTGTATGGTGTCTACTTACGGGATCAGGTAACTTTTAGCCCATACAATACAGTGAACTGGCTGGCTTGGAGTACTCCGAATAGTGCAGACCGGAAACGTTTTTGCCATCGGTTTAGGAAGACAGTCAAAGCATTCAAATCGGTCCTACAAATGCGATAGTCAATATATCTTGTCCTACAGGTCCAGGCTCCTGTGCGACGGCGCATCCTTCGCGATTGATATCATATGTAGAGAGGGACTTACCTTTAAGATTGGTTGCACCTGCCCAAAATACCCAGCCGTACCAGACTCCACTAGTGGAACACCAGCAGCGAGACATAGTTTGTTGACGTGCCTCCGTGCATCTGTAAGATTTGGAAGAAGTTACGGTCCGTGTGACGGAAGATCAAATGCCTATACAGGCCAACGAAGCTCATACCAAGGTTATCCAATGCGTTCAAAACAATATCAAACCCCCGGAACCATGCAACGTCGAACTGAGGTTCTTTAATATTTGCGTGTATGGGAATTATGCGTACAAACGGATTGAACGCCTGGGCGGTCCGTGCTGCAACCTTAGAGACAACTTTTTGAGTTACACATCACCAAGAAAGATACATTGCTCCAAACCAGTGCTTTTGATTGTTTGATATCCTTCTTACGAAAGAGAAATTGACGGTTTAAATTCGAAAGGTCGATAGTATCCAGGTCCAATAGCGTGATATGCCCAAACCCAGTCAATACCACATTCTTTACTGGAACAGAAAGATGGTTTGCAACCACCAAGACGTAATCAGACATAAGAACATACAGAGTTCGCAACCGATACCCCCAGCGCCTACTAGAAGAACCTTCAAGCTTCCCAGGCGATCATGCAGCTCTGGTCCAAGGATAACCCTGGTATGTGCAGAGCGAGAAAGGTGTGTTGAAACGGCCGAATCGACCATGATGGACATAAACGAAGAGATCGGTGTCGTCGATGTTGGGCAACGGGACAACGATGACGGGCGGGCGGCACGCACGTAGAACGGGTCACAGACGCGGTGTTGGTCACATTGTACGTCACGCGTTTTCTCATCTCTACAAAAAAAGTGCCAAGACCACTCCGATTACAACACGGAACGATACAGTAGACACAAAAACAACAAAGTGATCACTACTCGTACAAGTACACTTGATAAGTTTTTCGGATGCCATAAAACTTACACAGGACGTATCCGCTCGTCATTGCATTCGCATCCACAGCCTGAAGGGCAATATTTGAAACGTTGTAAGTTCCAGCATCTTAGATGAGCAGTGTGACAGCACACAATGCAAATATGAGAAATGCCTGACGGATAGAGCGGTAAGTTATAGCTGCTCATAGAACAAGAACAGAAGAAAGAAAAGAACACACCTTTCACCGGGGCTCGACACACGATACACGACGGGTACGATTTCACAGAAGAGTGTGAACACGTCGGGCTTCCCGGCACGGAGAAACATTTCGGACACAGACATTCCACGCCTTCACGAGTATGAGAAAAGAAACCTGAACCTTGTAAAATCAGACCGACACTTACCGAAGCCAGCTGAATCATGATGAAGCGAAGCAGGATCTGAGGTCTTCACAGCCTTGTACAGCTCCGTGCGTTTCTGTAGAAGCCGCCAACCGTGCAGCATTTCCGCATATGCATCAACATGGGAGAGAAGCTGTGCCCGTGTGATATGAGAAGATGCGCTACTGAAATCATGAAAAATGAGTGTCGTAGGTGGGTCCGGAATCCAAATCATTCACCTGAGCCGATGGTTAGCGAAACGATCCTGTCTAATGCCACTTTTCTGCGAGAACGTAATCCGTTTGCCATGAAGTAAAGGGTTCTCGGACTGGGTAATTGTTACTTTCCTGGTAAGAGACTACCTTAAGCTACGTACTAAACTGAAGGCATGACAGAGAAAGTACTCACTCTACAGGTGATGGCTTGTTCCGAATTTGCTCCTGATTTGATCCAATCAGATGGCGGACAGTTCCAGCGTTGAAAAGGCTCGACCAAGATCCGCGAGACGAAGCAGAAGAGCCGTAGCTCTGACTCACGGCGGGAGTGACCGGAGATATAGGAGAATGAGTTGCACGGACAAATGTAGGGGAGACCATTCGAGTGCTTTTTTGCTTTCTGACACTGAAATAATCCGAAGAGTGGGATCCAGATGTGTATAAAAGGCTCGTTTTCCCTTTTTTTCCCAGGATGCGGTTTGAATGGGTCAGCTCAACGAGACATGTGGTGGGAACTCGTCCCTTACCTTTTTCAGACCGTATGCTGGATGCATCTAGTTGTAAGACAGCGACAGCAAACATGGCTAGTATTTGCACATCCTTCAGCTGTATAAGCTGGGAATGACTTGACAAAAAGATCAGACTTCGTGCCGACAGAAGCAGAGCACACGTACAGCATCTCGATCAAAAGGCTCGTGTATCTCAAGCCAGGATGCTTTGAATCTGACCTCATGGAAGATTGTGTACCTTCCCGTAAAATATCGACTCCTCTTAATATAGTCGCGAGACTAAGGAGGAGTCTTTCATGATCATGGCGATAATGGCGACGGGCTATATTGGCATTCGACGTGCAATACGCGATAGGATCGTCAACGTTGAAGTTATAATCAACTGCCAGGCTGCGATGAGCACCGACAACGGAAGATCTGTCTTTGACAAATACGATCGTCAACCTCTTCGGCAGAAGGGAATAATTGTTCTGAGTGTTCTCCGGTTCTCGTGTCGGCTCGGAAGAATTCTGCTTGGGCTGAGAGAAGGAAAGCAGGTTGTTCATTATCCGCAGGATGCTCTCCATATCTTCTGGATCCCTTGAATCAAGGAAATCGTACGAATGGTCATTAGCAGCTATGGCTAGTCTTCGGACCGCATCCGATAGCTGAAGAGGAGAGCGAAATAACCTCGGTACACCGTCTGATTCTCGTGAAGGGAGTGCCGGCGTGGCGGATAAATCCCGCGGTACAGTTTTCACTAGACGTGGAAGGGATCGGAAGATACAAACAAGTTGGCCTATCGAAACGGTTAATAGTTAGCCGGAGAATGGAAGCTGACTAATTACCATTTGGTCCGAAGACGCCTTGCGAAGATCGAGGTTCCGCTAAATTTGGATTGTCACGAATCAGAGAGGCAGAGAAATCCTTGCCCTTCTCGACTTCCGCTTGCTCAGCCTCGTCCGAAGATGTTCCCGAATCTAGACTGATTTTCTTCCCTCGCCTTCCGCCATCACCAAATAACAGAAATCTCAGGCATGCTTCGAGGCACGGCCGCTGACTTTCCCTTATCTCTCGGAGTCTCCTTTGCATATATGCCCGCCTCTTGACTGAAATCAAAGGACTGCGCTCAATCTCCACGAGAGGCGCACCCTTAGGAGGCTTTGCAATAGGATAGTCCTTCGGAAAAGTGAAAGTCACGCGAACGAAAACATTCACTGTAGACGATTCTCCCCAAGGACCATGCAGTCCAAAAGTACAGGTGCGATGCTTCGTCAGGCCGTGCTAAAGGGGAAGTAATCAGCACGTAGCTTAGGCTGATGATTACTATGGCGTACACGTTCTAACTTAACCTTTGCCGGAGTCAATTTGTTAACCGCAGCATTTATTCTATAAAGATCATCAGGTTTGGTCTTCCTCGATGCGTAGTATTAATCAAAGAGCTTACTCGTCGAGAAGAGCCGCAGAGCTATCGGGCTCTCGTGGCATCTCTTCAGCTCCTCCACGGCTGCTGCTCCTTCGTCGACCGGAATCAAAATTGGAAGCATCTCGTGTTGAGGTTGAGGGTGGACGAGGAGACCCTGAGCTAAGTCGGGAGTGCTCGATGCCTTCAGGTGTAAAGCTTGACAGCCATGTTGCATGATCCATTCGAGACCTTCCTCCCTTCGTGCTACCTTTACTCATAGTGCCGTCGCGTCTATCTATGATACCTGAGGCCAAATATCGTTGAGCTTGATTCGGCAGCAACTCTTTTTCCTTGACTGATTCATGCCGTATGCCTCGAGCAGCCGAACCTTGACGAGGTAAAAGAACAGGATTGTTTTGAGGTGTAAGCGGTGAAGCTCGGACACCAGCCAGAATGGAGCGCACTCCAGTTGGCGCGGAAAGCGCTGGCAAAGCTCCTGTTCCGCTAGGCTGCGCTCGGAATGATACCGACTCGTCCCTTTGGAGAGGCTTGAAGTTCGTTCCCTTCAGTTCTCGAGACGTCCCGGCTTTCTGAGCATATGAAGATCGTCATTAGTTACTCAACGCAAATGGACATGGACTCCTACTTGTATGACATCCCGACCTATGGGCCAAAACCGCAGGGTTTTGTCTTTAGACCAAGTGATCAACTGAAATGCTTTGTCTTTCCTATGATTTCAGCTGAGGAGGTAACGATCGAAGACTTAGACTTACCACCGATGCCATCTCCGTCTCGCGCCCGCCAGACAAATTCTTTGATTACGTCCGTATGCCCATCGAAAGTATGTACAGGGGCTCTACCGTCGTCATAATTCCACAATTCGAGGACAGACTCTCCTCTCTGAGGAACGCTCAGTACTCCGTTTCCAAACGGTAAATCCCTAGCTCTCCAGACTGGCCTATTTGTTTGCAAGATCTGCGATGGCTCGAGAGTCGATGATTGGAATTTGCCTGTATCCCAAATTTTGATAGTTTTATCAAGTGAGCATGTTATTATTTCATTGCGCCTGGAATGAGACCAATCGATCCCATATATTTTGCCATCATGAGCTTTGACACGAGAAACAGGAATAGACCCTTTCTATGCTGGAGGTTCATGGAAATTTGCTGAGAAAGATAAGCATGACTGACCCTGCGATCCCAGATAAGAACTTCATCCAAATGAGATGAAGCAAGTATATTGCCGTCTTTGCGGTTCCATTTTACTTGCGTACCTCCGGCTCGTCGCGAAGTCAGGCCCGAATTGCTCCCGAATGCAAGAGTTGCTCACCATTGAAAGCACACAAACCTTCGTGCGGGCAAACATTTAAAAAAGTTCAGAACATAGATTGCATATCTCGAGAAGTAACTGACCGAACGCCGGTTTCTGTGGTTGTCTGATATCCCAGGCCCAAATCCAAGAATCTATCCCAATGCTGCAAACAACGTCTGGATCAAATGGGTGCCAATTGATATCGGTAATCGCTCTATAATGAGCCTGAAGAATGAATTCTATGGAGGTCTTGTTGACAAGCAGAAGATTCCAAATTAACCTATAATCATATGAACAAATCTATCATCACAAATTGCAAGTGAAGACAAACATTCGCTGGCTTGACGTTGATACAATATATTCGGCACGACTCGGACTTGGGTTCCACTGCACGTCTGCAACATCCCATGTCCCGCCTTGCGGCAAGAATCTAGGAATCTTCAAAGGGGCTTCAAGGTCTATAATGAATAGACCTTTGCGACTGTCAACACGCCTTCTTAGTCAAAATGAGGACCACTTCAAAGGAGATTGACACACGCAGCGAGAACTATATCCCGACTTGTCGGACTTATACTCATCTTTCGATATCTTGAGTCTAATCGAGTTGTATAAATGTATGAGCAACTCACATTCCCAACGGAATCGCCCACCATTCTCGCCATGCCGATCTGAATATGCTTCAACTTCCCACCTTCGTCTGCCGAACCAGGTTCATTTATTGTTTCATTGCGAGTACTGGAGAACGGCTGCAGGCTGGATGTATCCTCGTGCGCTCGATACCCATTCTGAGGTAAGGATGGTCTTCGGGTTGATAGATGGCTCAGAGGAGGTGACGGTGCCTTCTGAAATGTCTGAGTTGTTCCAGTAGTTGCAAATGAACGTTTGGCAGACGGTGACGGTGAGGGCATACAGGAAAGACGTTGACTGAGTGAGCTGAGACCGAGACGTTTGGGAACCTAGGCTTCTTACGTAAGCAATCCGCTTGCGTGCAGGGAGACTTGTATCCCAGCCTTACTTGTCCGCTGTAGCACGGTCGATCACTGGGATCACTCATGTCAGCCTGCCTCCATCACTTTCTTCCTTGTCTAACTCTCACTTTACTTTGAATACATGTTGCGAGCGTGCTCACAGTTTCTTCGTCGGGCATCGCAAAGGAGTCTGCATTATAGCACCAACTGGGCAACGCGGTCCAATTCCATTGGAACGCTACGACTTTTTCCAACCCTACAAACTCTGGACAAGGAAAACTCGAGACTTCTGGCGGTTATCGACAAACACATTGATGAACGACATTCTTTATCCTTGCAGGTTCGCAGCTCTATTTTGGAGAAGAGAAGCAACTGCAATTGAACAAGAACATTAGGCCAGTAACTCTGATTCAGGTATCGTCGATGTTGAGCTTTGTAAACGGCTGAAGAACTTGGACGAATTCTATAAAACTTGGTGCATCTGGCAAGAGACTAGAAAGGTGCGTTCATAATCGAAAAGCAGGATAAATTTGACTGATCATGGTGCAGTAGCATCTATCTGAAACAGCTCTCCTCCTCAGAGATGAAGATCAGACTATTCGGGACCTTGCAGAAGAAGAATACGAGAAGCTTTTGGACTATCATAATACTTTGCTGCACGAGAAGATACCTGCACTTCTTGTTCCTCGCTCAATAGCGACGGATGTTTCTGCTTTGATTGAACTCAAGCCCGGCGTAGGTGGCTCCGAGTCATCCTTGTTCCTTTCCGACCTCCTGCGTATGTACACCCGTTACGCAAATTTGCGACGTTGGACTGCAAAAATCATCTCATCGGATAACAAAGACGGCGGAGGTTTGAAGTACGCGATCTTGGAGATTGGTGGTGAAGGAGCTTACGAATGCCTTCAGTGGGAAAACGGCGTTCATAGAGTGCAAAGAATACCTAAAACTGAAGCTTCCGGACGGGTCCACACCAGTACTGTTCAGGTTCTTGTACGTTTCTCCGCTTTACATCTTCCTTGGTGTTCACAGCTCATTGCTTCTAGGTTCTACCTGTACCTAAAGAAAACTCTGATGTAAATGAGGAAGACGACGTATTGGATGAAAAAGATGTCCGAATAGAAGTGATGCGAGCTCGTGGTGCTGGTGGACAGGTTCGCGCAGCCTCTCGATTTTATCACCTACGTCCAGTTGATCTTTCATGTTCTCAATAGCACGTCAACAAAACGGAATCAGCCGTTCGACTCACACATCTTCCTACTGGAATTACCGTATCCATGCAAGATGAAAGAAGCCAACATATGGTAAGTCAAGTCGCTCCTGGGTGCCCAATCCGCATCTGACTTGCTTCTGAATAAAACCAGAACAAATCTAGAGCCTTCAAAGTCCTTCGCGCTCGACTACTTGACCGAAAACTTCAAACGGAAGTTACGGAACGTAGAGAAACCAGAAGAAAGCTTGTGAAGAGCGCTGATCGTAGCGAAAAGATTCGAACTTACAACTTCGCACAGGTGTGTCTCCGACCGGATTTTCTCGTAATATTACGCAGACATATTCACCGTGTATATAGGACAGAGTGACGGATCATCGAATAGGGATGACGGTGAAAAACATCCCTTCTGTTCTCGAGGGCGACACATTGCAAGACATTTTAGACGCGATTCAGAAGAGCCACCGTCAGGAACTAATCGAGGAAATGCTCGAAAACGTTTGATGGGCACTATTAGCGGTGGACACGGAAGTGGGTTATAGAGTTGATTGCATGCGATTCAATCCAAAAACCATATGTCACCCAAAGCATAGAACATATAATGAAATATGATAGATAACCATTCGACGCCCAAAAGAGGTCAAGATCTCGGGAAAGCGCCAGGAATCGTTTGTCGTCTCCTCTCCGGATGATGGAAATATGTTCCGTGTCTTTTCTTGGAGGGCGACAAGGTAGTAGCGGTCGCCTGTATAGACGAGTTAGACGGACCAGCACCGTCTCCGGCGGTAGACGAAGACGACGTATTCTCATGAACAGAGCTCGACTGGCTATCATGCGCGTAATCCTCGTCCGAGTCGCTCCCTATGTCCTCCATTAACCAATTTGCATCTTCGGGCAGAATTATGACACCGGATGCATCGTCGAAACTCAGACGATGGTTCACCCTTCGTTCGTGCTGATTCTGTCCGTCTGCCCGAACGTCGGACCATGGATTTCCCAGTGTTGATTCGGCATCCGAATATCCTTCACGTGGACCTGTTCCTGCCTGCTCTGGAACGGTTACCTGGCTGACTGTTCGCCTTCGATTTCCTTTTCGGATGGTACTATATCGTTTGCGCAGGGTAAGGACGACTGCTTCATTGTTGTCTGGTGCATTGGAAATCGCACTCCCCCTGTTGACAAGCGTCTGACCCTTCTTAAGAGGAAGCCAAGGCTGCGGGAGCACTCCATTAAGGGCCGGATGCCCATAACGACGCCTTCCAGTACTATGCGATGTTACTACGCATGCACAATCTATAACCAAAGCGGTTGGGACTCACTTCAAGACTCCATTATACCAATTGCTCATCGGCGGTTGCGACTGAAACAAATTGTTAGAAAGAATAACGCTAAGATTCAAAATATGAAGTACTTGCATAATCTGTTCGGTCATCTTCCGGAGCAACATAGAGTGTCTCATCGTTCTGGGCGTATCTTCTTCGATTCAAATTACTTATCGGATGCTAGTCAGGTAACACAACTTTGCGTAGTAGGATACAATTACCTTTGTGACCAAGTGACGGGATGACCAGCCCGCATCCTGAGCAACTCCGCTGATTCCTCGCCACGTTGCACCTCGAATACGGAGCTCAAGTTGACATACTTGCTCAAAGGTTCAAATACCTTGGCGGTGTAAATGGACCAGGCAAAAGTTCCAAGGATAAGCATTCCCATGAATGAAGAAAGAACGTAGCCCTTCTTTAGCAGGAAAAGGCCAGTCATGAAGATTTGGAAGATGATAATACCCCAAACAAGACGAGCGAACGTGATGGGCCAAGCCTGTCCTTGAGATTCATATGGTTTGTAGAACACTGTACAATTCAAGTAAGACTCTGACAGATGCCATGCACAGCTCTTCTCACCAAATAAAAGCTTGTACTTGTAAACCAAATAACCGATCCCGAAGTAAAGTGCACCGAAGATCAATATGGTGGGTTGTATTATGCTATAAAGCATGGTGACAACGAAAATAAGAATGGCTTGAGGATAAACGACGCCATAGTTGATCATTGGAGGTGCATTGACCTCAGCGAAATCTATTTCGCGTCAGAACATATACGTTGCGAAGACAGCAAATTGGCCATACCCCTTGGCGTACGAGTTACGAAGAGCCGAAGAATGATTCGCGGAATTATGACTCCAAGATTAAGAAGTTGCAGAGGCATTATGCCTAAGCTTTGCAGGATGACATAAGAAAGGAAGAAGTATCTGTCGGACCGTGAGCATTCAACGGCGAGGCACCGTCATTACATGTGCTGTGCTCTTACCTTGCACGACCTTGATGAAGGGCCTGTGCTATCCTTTCCGGAACCTTGGCCGGCGACTCTGCGAGCTCTCGTATCAACTGCCAATACGTAGAAGCGAGAAGGAAGATGAACACGACATTGACGAGTAGGAAAAGAAAGTATTTCTTCATGAGAGAATATTCGATCCAGCTTCTGGCTTGATACCCCTGGAAGTATGTAAGAGCTAATCGAAATAAGGGAATCGGATACGTCAGCTAATCTATGCGAGAAGACGATCTACCAGGTCGTACCTTCGAAAAGAAAGGGTAGTAACGCGTTAAATGAAATCATCGCGACAGATGGCAGGACGTTTTGCACGATGGCGCGAAGCTGATCATTCGCATCTATCCAACGTCCAAGCCACGGCATGGTTTTCTTGATTTCCTCGTAGCTCAGCAGACTCGCGAGTGCAGTGATGGGGAAGATCCAGAAGAAGAAAATGAGAAGCATGATTCCTAAGACAATCAGCTCTCGCGCACGTCTTACGTTCCTTGTATGGCCCATGTTATCCCAGACAATGTCGCGAGGCTCCGGAGCAAGGACCGTTGTACATTGCAATGGTTGTGGAGCGTGCGCAACTTGAGAGGCAATTTGCTATTGGCGAAATCACGTCAAAAGCGAAAATTTGCGATTATGAAAGCAAGGCACTAACAGCACTAGACATCCTCTCGAATGTCACAAAGGCCGTATGGGAAGCCTTGAATTTCCCAGTCTTCCTTCGTTGTTTGACGGCCTCATCTGCCTCTTTGAAGCGCTCGTCCAGAAACTCCAACGCGTCCACCTTTGACTTGAACCAGCTTGGCCTGATAGAGGGCCTTTTGCGATGAGGCACGACTGATGGTGCGGTTCTATTTGAAGGAGCTCGGCCTTCCTCAATATCGATCAAAGGAGGAACAGCACTGTTTGAAGGATCAAAGACGTCCACGATACTTGGGTTCCCCAGATAGGCCGTCCAAGCCTTCTCCAACTTCAGTAAAGCTTCTGTTCTGATATCAATCAGCTTCCTGAGAGTCAAGACCTCTCTGCACAGGCTGACGCTCTCGACAGTCAAATCCATATTCTCGAAATAGACCGCCAAAGCGCGTTCTCCACGTAGATGAGGCGGGAGGTCTGTGACCATCACCGTCCGCGCCGCGATGGAATGGACGAGCTCGAGTGAAAAGAGCTGCCGCGCTCGAATAAACCGTGCATAATTCTTGTGAATGAACCGAAGAGCAAGGAAAGTGAAAATATACGCGAAGAGGAGATGAAGCGAAAGGTACGAGTTAGCGTCGTTCAACAGATCCATCCAATCTCTTCCTGGAGTCTGAGAGGGTTTCTTCGGCGCATCGTCGAGTATCGTATACCAATCAGGATCATCATCCTCGTCAGTGGGCATTCCGATATTATTCTGGTCCAAACATGAGATGTCAATCAACACGATTGAAGGGTTAATAATTACCTTGAAATTTATGGGCATAATTATTGCGACTGCGAGCAGAGACATGACCGTGAAAAGATAAAAGGACATTTTGAAGAAGTTCAAAAGCTGCATATAATCAGCGTGATGAACGGCCAAAACTCGAACGAGCGAAACTCACGACAGCTGCGTCTAAACCGACAATTTGTAGAATGGTTATTTCTGAAGTTTTGATTGTTGGCATGATCCAGCCAAAGAATGCGAAATGAGCATGAGCTTCATGAGGCGAGAAACCTTGAATTGCATCATCATTATTAGACATAAACAAGGCTTTGAGGAACGATGACCAACCTTTAAGCTTCGTTCTTGGTGCGAATAGCAGAGGCCATCGAGTTCTGGAGTATGAGAAGACCAGGAATGATACTAGTCCGATGGTCAACGATAGTGTCAACTGCGTCGTAAACCATGGTCCCTCAAAAGTGCCTGCGCGCCACGGCTGCTGAGAAACGATAAATACAGAAAGTGAGAAGGGTGCATACGAGTTGGAGGTGAAGTTGGAGGGGCAGGGCTTTCGGGCTTGTCATAATCTAACGAGAAACTGTATTCGTCAATCATCCTGAGTCCGAGTCGAATGTATTGCTGGGATATGTTAGTAGCATGTTAAGCAGGTGTGGTCGGTGTGACGCGACGTGACCGGGACGTCGGACGGATGAAGGAGATCCGAGCGTGTGACGAAGTAACCGTCACCATGCTTTCCTCCATAGGGTTCCGCAGCGTAACGCAGACGTTACGCGCGGAACCATATGACTAAGTATCTTACCAATAGCTTATGTGAGCGCGACCCTATGCATTTAGTTAGCTTTAGTTTTCACGTTTCCCCCATGTGTAGTTTAGTTTATATAGCTGGTAGATAGCAAATGTAAGAGGGATTCTTCCCTCTCGACTATCACTCTAATACTACGGTTAATCCAGTCAGTAACGGTGTGATCTGAGTGCCAGAGGAATCTCTCGTGTGACCGAATCTTACCATTCGTCACATATTTTTGACTGTTCAACCGAACTGCTTCGTATTTGATCGCTATCTTGGTAGTCGACGTTGTCGAGGAGCCTACAGGTCTGATCAACCTACTGGTACCCGCAATAGTTGACTTATTATCTAGAAAAACACAAAAATAGCTGAGTTTCACTGATTTTCATTTGTTCTGTGTTGTTTTTGAGTGCTCACCGTATCTATGGATCCACCAAAGAATATTATAACGTTGCGCAACAAGGAAGGACGTGTTCGGGAAGTCAATAGAGACATACCGATTGTAAAACGTCAATACCGGGGTAGACGGCTGTCTGTGGGGGTTGTTGAAGAACAACTCTCCCCGAATTCGATTCGTACTGAACAAACGAAGAGAAAAGAGTCAGAAGAAGATACTCTGACTGGTGGGGACGCTCACCGAGATACCGCAGCGGTAGTTCCGCCTGCGAAGGGGCGCATCAGGGATGCAGCTCAAATTTTCCGCGAGAGAGTCGAAAGACCTCGCGAAGAACCGCGTGCCAATCCCGCGAATGTTACCAAAGAAGTACAAGGTACTCACCGGATTGACGTTGATGATAATCCGTCTATATCCAACTGGAAACCGGCGGGGTACTACCCTTCGACCGGTCCAGCTACTGTAATTACATCAGAACCAGTAAAATCAGAAAGAAATTTGGGAACACGCACCAGAACTGGGGAACAGACCCCCATGAGTCAGTATAGCACAGTACCAAGTAATGTACTGAGCCATACCACAGCTGATAACGAAGGTTTTATCCCAGTAAGCAGGAATAGACGAAATTCCGAAGGTAAACGTACCAGTAAGGAATTATCGACGCAAGAACTCGAATCAGCTGCGCAGAAAGTGCAACGCATGTTCACTGACATGAGGCTCGAATTTGGACTAGACGAATCCAATAGATTCGTGGTTGCGCCACGAGGCGAATCAAATATTCCTCTTAAGGAGGCAGTAAAGAAACTCAATGAAGAGTTGAATAATCCACCTCGGGAAGGGAGCCGCAAGTCCGACAAAGTCGAGGAAGAGAACGAAGATGATCAGTTCTCGGTTTTCTCGACTCAGACCGACTCGAAAAGTAAGGCCGAGCGTAAAGCGGACAGGAGGGCCCAGAAAGAAGAGAAGCGGTTTCAACGTCGTGCAGAGGAGATACGAGAGTGGGCTTCCGCTAGCGCAGTAGGGTTGCCCATCTCCAGCGGATCTCTTCGAGTATCAGGATATGACCAGGAATCTATGAGTCAGGACACGAAGACACCAGCAAAATTTAAGGGTAAATTACCAGACCCTGATAATTACGGAAACGTGGGACTGGCCTTCACGTCTATCTCCGATATAGATCAGCAGATGGAGTACCTTCAGGCAATCAAGTTCAGACGTATGCAAGAACAAGAAGAGGAGAGAATGCGTGCCAAAGAGGCACGCACGCAGACCTTTCGCTCAGGATACGCCGGACCGTCTACCTGGGATGCCTCATCTCCTGACCAGCTAATTGAAAAGGAAAAGAAAGAAAAACAGAGAACTCATCGTCGGTACAAGTCCAAATCCAGATCGCCTAGTAAGGAGCACAATAGGGAATTCGACCGAAAGAAGGAGAAGAACATCAAGCGAGATCCAAGTGAACACGGGGACAGACACGAGTATAGCACGCGTCAATTCCACAGAGGACCCCCAGAAAGTCCGGATCACAGTTCCGATGAGAGCTCGGATGACAAGAGACGAGGCAAGGCACCCAAAGACTCGGACACAGGCAACGAAAGCAAACTATCAGATGAATTATCTGATAGTGAGCTTGATGGACCCAGACAGTCGGTACGAAAAATAGCCATTCTTGCTGGAAGACACAAGTCCCGAGTACAAGAGACCAAGAAAGCCAAGAATAGGGAAAAGCGAGACAAAAGACATGAGAAAGAGAAGAAAGAACGACATACAGGTCGTTTCGCGTCAATCAAGCCTTCTGAGAATTTAGGTCATCAGAGTTTTCTCAAACAAGCAATTCGTCGATCGTCTCGTAAACCTACCAGCCCATCTTCAAGTAATCCAAGTAGTTCGTCTAGCTCTTCATCAGATGATTCTGATTATTCGAGTGATGATACGTTAATGGAACCCTCAAGTATTAATTCGAGTGATTCGGAACATACCAAATCCAAGAAGAAACGAGCTAAACGTAGATGGAAGAAGAACATGTTACTCCTCAAAATTCAATCTCAAGGAGTAAAAGCGATTCCACCTACCCCGTACGATGGAGAAGCCAACTTGACCAAATTTAATAAGTTTGTGGTCGAAACAAACTTGTATATGCGCCAAACAGGGTTAGAAAGACTTCCAAGACAACAAGTAGGTGTCTTACCTAGTTTCTTGAAAGGTAAAGCAATGGAGTTTTATCGCCAGAAAGTAGGTATTGAAGACCAAAAATGGACTTTGTCGAAGTTCTACACCGAGTTAATGAATTACTGCTTTCCAACAAATTATTCTGAGGACTTACGAAGACAATTCCAGCATATGAGACAAGGACGCAAAGATATACAAAAATATTTGTATGAAATGGAAGTCATGGCCGAAAACCTGGGAGATATTTCAACTAGGGAATTGATTCGCAGAGTATGGGAAGGCTTACATCCCGAATATCAAAGACAATTGCGTCTAGATAACTTGAGTCCCGATACTGTGTCTTACGAAGATCTGCATGATCGACTGGACAGCATAGAACGAGCTAACGAAGCAATTGGTGTAAAATGGCACGAGGGAATTTATACCAAAAATTATAGTCAGCAAAATTTACGTTCTGAACGTCCAGAAGAACGTAAACACTCCCCAAATGTCAAAGGCAAGCAGCCATGGAAGAACAGACGTCGATTTGAGGAAAGCGAACGATCACGTGCAAAACCGTCTCATCGGAATGTTAGTGCTAACAGCACAAACATTCGCCCTAATAATGCAAAGAATAAGGACAGAGACGAGAGAAATAAGAAGAAAGGCGCACCTAAGAAAGATAGACGTCCAAAGACCGAGAATCCATATGTAAAGAAATGGAGTAAGGAGAAACTGGATGAAATGCGAGCTAAAAATCAATGTTTCATATGCGAGCAAGTTGGACACATGGCGAAAGATTGCCCAACTAAGAGTACTGTCAAAATGGAAACGACGCTACCTAGCACCTCCAACGCAGTAACTGTCAATTACGCAGCGTTGGACAAGCTTCGTTCGATGAATCGAGACGAACAGTACCTAGACCTGGAAGTGGTTACACAAGGAGCTTCATCATCAGCTGGACAACATACAATCAATGCCTCAATGATATATGTTGACGAGACCGAATACGACGAACCTGATGATGAGTTGGAGAGCGATCCGATGAGTTACGAACTCATACGAGACATGTTCCGCTTGTCTCGAACGGATCTACTAAACACCAACCATTTTGTAACCTATCAGTCAAATGCATCAGAACGCGAATTGAATGTCAAACCATTGAAACATCACACAGGGAAATTCACCAAACCAAGAATGATACGTTGCAATGGAAAGAAACCATGGGAATATAAGGATGCGTTCAGTTATGGTGCGATTGAATGCTTGAAAAATGGGATACCTTACCCATTTGACCGAAAATGCGTCAAGAAATGGAAACACCAGTATGGCATTTCGAAACGGTTCCAGGTTACCAGAGTAAATGACGAATATTTCTGTGTCGAAGATTGGTGGGACAGAGATGAATTCATGTTACCAGTCGAATTGGCGTACATGCCTGAATTCGACATAAGAACATGGTATGCTTTAGGAAGAGAAGCAAGATACTCACCAGATGTTGTGAATACGAATGGGGTAAGGGAAGAAATCGAAGATATCTTCAACCCTAGACTGTTCGATCACCTAGACGAACCTGGAATTGAGCAATATTTTGAACCACGACTATTCGATTTGGACGTACCATGGAATAATCAACAAGTTATAAACTTGTTGCGAGGTTACTCAGAGCAGGAATGTGAATTCTTAGTGTATTGTGCACTAGCTTACCTAGTACATGGCATATTGGAGCGAGCAAACGAAAATACTGTGACAAAGATTAAGTATGAATATATTGTCAGGAGCTACTCCGTGAACGCTGTACAGACTAAGAAAAACGTACATTCTGTACCTATGCTCGAACGAACATCTGCTTACGCAAAAGACTTCAAGAGAAGTATCCCGAGTCCCATAGTCGTGATTGTACATCTTGAGGGACAGCCTGCAAGAGCTTTGGTCGACTCAGGATCACTTGCAGACTTTGTATCATCGAAATTTGCTGATCAGATTGGTCTAAGACGAATTCCACTAGCAAAACCGTTAGCAGTGCAATTGGCAGCCCAAGGATCGAGAACGAAAGTGAATTACTGTGCCTTGGCAGAACTCAAGTTTGGGAGTGTGAAATGTAAGAGACATTTCGACATAATGAATTTGGACAATTATGATATCATCCTAGGGACACCATTTTTGTACCAACACAAAGTTTCGATTGGTTTCAACCAACCAAGAATCTGGATCGAAAGCTCAGATCCATTACCATTGGAAGGTGAACAAATCACAAACCTTTCTTCGATGGTAATTGACACTTACGAACGCGAACTTGAGAAATGCCGGCTGGAAATTAAGGAATACGCACGAGATCTATTCAAAGATGCTTCGCAAACTTCCTTACCACCACTTCGAGCAATAAATCATTCTATTCCATTGATAGACGAGACTAAGAAATATAAATTTCGTCGTTCGACATGTCCAGATCCCTTGAGAGAACAATGGAAAGAAAAACGTAAGGACTACATTCAAAGTGGAAGATGGAAAGTAGTTACCGGTTCAAACGCAATGCCAATGTTATTGCTGCAAAAACCTCGTAAGAATAAAGACGAACCGATTCGATTGAGAACGGTTGTAGACTTACGAGATCGGAACGCGAATACTCGAAAATTATCTTCACCATTGCCCGACATTGAATCTGTACTTCGCAGAGTCGCATCCAAGAAATACAGATCATTAATAGATGGAAAAGATGCTTACGAGCAAATTCGAGTTGTCCCAGAACATGTATCGAGAACTATATTCAATACACCTGACGGCACAATGGTTAGTCAAGTAATGCAATTGGGAGATTGTAATAGTGGAGCGACGTACCAAGCTCTAATGAATCATATCTTTCAACCATACCTGGGAGATTGGATGGATATCTATCTTGATGACCTGGTGATATATTCTGATACGGTCGAAGATCACATTCGACATCTGAAAATTGTTATCGACATTTTGCGCAAAGAACAGTTTTACCTTAGCGAACACAAAATGCAACTGTTCCAATCAGAATTACGCATATTAGGACATATAGTCGACGATAATGGTATCAGAATGGACCCACATAAAATAGATTCGATTCAGAAATGGAAGGTACCGAGCAGCAAAGATTCGTTGAAACGATTCTTAGGAGCAGTAGGATATTTAGCACCGAACATTCCACAACTAAGAATACCAATGGGAGTACTTACCAATATTTCGGGTGAAACTGCTCGATTTCGATGGTCATTTACTGAACAACGAGCGTTTGACCAAATTGTAAAACTGGTACATGATTTTCAGAATCATCACCGCGTAGTTTTGCAGTATGGAAAGAACGCACCTCCAATCAATGTAACTACAGACGCGTCTCACACTGGAATTGGAGGAATAATCAGCCAAGGAGAAGACTGGCAAAATGCAAAGGTCGCTGCATTTTATTCCGCTAAGTTGAATTCTGCACAGCAGAACTATCCTGTACATGACAAGGAATTGTTAGCAGGAGTCGAGACTATGCTCAGACACAAAAACTTACTTCAAGGAGCACATTTCCGATGGTTTACAGATCATAAACCACTGCAACACTTATTCGAACAGCCGAATCTAAGTGGCAGACAAGCTAGATGGATAGAGAAATTGTCGGATTTCGACTTCGAAGTAATCTATGTTGCAGGAACTGAAAATATCTTAGCAGATGCATTATCACGCATATATGCAGAAGACTTACCTGGTACAGTTCGAACTAGACCAGAATACACAAACCAGATCGATGAGGACGACATACCAATATTAAGTCGCTTGGAAAACAAAGGTGCAAGCCCAATACTAGTCAATCCAACGCATATACTTCATATGTATTCTATTCCAATCCATGAGAACATGGATCGACTTTCAAACATAGCTATGAACGTACCTAAACGACTCCGAATTACCTTCAAAAGAGGAGAACAGCAAGATAATTTGTCTAATATTCAGGAGGGCGGAATGCAAAGACCACGAATTAAAAAAGTGACTTTGAGAATCCGAAACCGCGACACACCTAGCAACAACGGTCTCGATGATCGACAAAACGATCTGCGTGAGAAAGACGCGACTCAGCAAAAAGATCGACTCACTGATCTATCCTCTGAGCCAATCACTGGAAATAGCAAGACGATCCAAGATCGTCCTCATGCGCCAATCCCATCTGAACCTTCGCAAGTCGCGACTTCCGAATCAACGCATACAGGCAAGGAAATGGATACCATTGATCCACAATTTCCTACAATACAGTCAGATACTCAAAATTTACAACAATCAATAGAACCAACACTCACCGATGTGATTGCACAAGCACAACCGCAAATCCAGTTTCCTAACTGTTTGAAAAATCGATTTCATGAAGATCAGTTTTTCAAACTGATCATGGAGAATCCTGCCCACTACAAAAATTTTCACGTCGAAAATGGATTGATATTTCGACGGGAGGGCGAGAGGTATCTGCTATGTATACCCAAAATTCTGATTAACAACAGGAGTGCACGAGAAATTGTAATTGAGCACGCACATTCAATTCTAGCACACTTGGGAGCACGGAAAACATTGCAATATCTGAGAGACCAAGTCTGGTGGAAAGAAATGGTATCAGATATTAGCTCATATTGTGATTCATGTCATACCTGTAAGATTTCGAAGCCGAATCACCAAAGACCATATGGATTGTTGAATCCATTGAATGCACCAACGCGACCCTGGCAAACTATTGGTATGGATTTTGTAGGACCGTTTCCCGAGTCCAAGAATCGACTTAGTTCGTTTGATATGATATGCACGATTGTATGTTTACTCACCGGAATGGTTCATTTGCTACCTTGTAAGCAAACGTACAGAGCCAAAGAGTTTGCTGAGTTAATATTCGAAAATGTATACAAATTGCATGGCTTACCTGAATCGATTGTGAGCGATCGAGGATCACTATTCACAAGCACGCTGTGGAAACACTTGAATAAATTGCTTAATGTCAAATTGAGGCTATCAAGTGCTTACCATCCACAAACCGATGGAGCTACAGAGCGAATGAATAAAACGATTGCTCAAATGCTGAGACAATGTGTTTCACCGAACCAGAAAGATTGGGTGATGAAATTACCTATGATTGAGTTTGCAGTCAATTCTGCAAGATCAGAAACAACTGGTTACGCACCTTTCTTCCTGAACTATGGAAGAATGCCTCGTTCCATGATATGGAATGATCCGAGCCAAGACGAGTACCCGGGGGTAAGAACTTTTGCATTGAAGCTGAAAGAAGCAATCATGTCAGCACACGACTCCATCTTACAAGCTAGGGTAAAACAAACGAGGCAAGCTAATAGACATCGGCGGATGTCACCATTCGAAATCGGAGATTTGGTATATCTGTCAACAAAGAACATGAACTTACCAAAGCAACGTGCACGAAAATTAGTACCTAAGTTCATAGGGCCCTACAAGATACTTAGGGTCGCTGGAAACGATTCATATGAGATCGACTTACCTAGAAGTTTGAAAAATCGAGGCATACACCCCATTTTCCATGCATCTTTGTTAAGAATACATATGCCGAACGATGATAGATTGTTTCCTGGAAGGGATATCAGCCAAGTAACTAATTTGGAGGACGGTACTAACGAATGGGTTGTCGAATCGATAGATACCCATTATGGGAAAGGTACGGATTCATTGTTCAAGGTCGTATGGAAAGCCGGAGACCACACATGGCTTCCATACGAGAAAGTAAAGCATCTCGAGGCACTTAATACGTACCTCGAGGTCCTGGGTGTCGATTCTATAGAGAACCTGCCTATGGGGAATGATGAGCCGGATACAGATGATCCACAGATAACTGTACATACCGTTTGGGTAGAGCACGAGGCAATTTTAGCCTCTCTGCATGTAAACAACGTGTACCAACTAAAGGACTCACATAAGAAGCACTGGAAGAAGTTCAGAAGAATATCCAAAACGCTTACTATGAATTCTGACAGCCTCCCAGTCAACTTCTTTGCCCCGAACTCGAATGTTCCGAATGCACCTCCCGAAAGATTCACTGAGCCGGATACTGGCCCAATCACCCAGTCCTGGGCCACGTTTGACACGGCCACGTCCACGTCGTATGTATTCCTAGCCGCCGAATTGAGGAAGGTCTTCGAATTCCATCGATACATCGAGACGAACTCGATCCCGCCTGGTGTTAATCAACCAGAGCGTTATTTGATTATACGCAGGTTGTATAATGGACACGTACCGGATTTCTATGCGTTGGCAGCCTTGCCCCCGTTTGCAGACCCGAGGCACCTCGCTGAAGCGATCCAGAACCATTTCGACTATTCGAGACGCAAGAATCTTGCCTCGAATCAAGGTATACAGTTGATACTCTACTCCAGAACAAGTTTAGTTTTGTCACTGAATAACTCGCCGACAGGTTCGAAAGTCCGTGAGGCTCGTTTCCGAGAAGGTAGTGCCCCGTATAGTCGTCGAAACCGGGCAGCCCAGCGTAAACTCACCCCGGGAATCGAAAAGCGGCCCGACGAACCAAAAGTGGGGGATGATACCACACTTTCGTTGATTCGTCCTGCCGTTCTTCCCAACCTCGCGAGCTCGTCCAAGTTTGATGGGCCGAGTCAACCCTCCGTACGAGTCCCGAACACACTCACCCACTCGCAGTCCGCAGCACAGGTTGTTGATACTACGCCAAGTACTTCGATGACCTTCATGACCTCGAAGTCCGCCAATTTGCCAACGACCGGCACGTCGTTTTCCAATGTCCCTGCGCGTAGTTCTACTCCGATACCAGAAGGGCCTCTCTTTGGTGACGACGACATGAAGGATTGAGGACAAGTAACGTTAATAGTACATTGCTGCGCGAGATGTGATATGTGTGCTACTCTCCTCTATGCTGCTTATGTAAACTCTTTTTACGGAAATGATCGGCGAAGTCGATCGTTTACCCGATCGACTTGTCTTAGATATGTTTTATGCCGTCCTTATGAATTCACACTTGGAATATAAATTCTATACATAGATTATGTTTATTCCATTATGCTACTTTACTATAAGAACTTGTAGACAAGTTCTGGAGGGCGTATGTGACGAAGTAACCGTCACCATGCTTTCCTCCATAGGGTTCCGCAGCGTAACGCAGACGTTACGCGCGGAACCATATGACTAAGTATCTTACCAATAGCTTATGTGAGCGCGACCCTATGCATTTAGTTAGCTTTAGTTTTCACGTTTCCCCCATGTGTAGTTTAGTTTATATAGCTGGTAGATAGCAAATGTAAGAGGGATTCTTCCCTCTCGACTATCACTCTAATACTACGGTTAATCCAGTCAGTAACGGTGTGATCTGAGTGCCAGAGGAATCTCTCGTGTGACCGAATCTTACCATTCGTCACAGAGCGTGACCGTGAGGTGAGAGGCGAATGTAACGTAACAACGACCGCCGAGTCTAAAATGCACACCAGAAACCGTCCCAAGCAAATCGATTTCCTCCCATCCACACTCATCCGCAAGTATACCACGTCCATAATGGCCCCCGCTCCCAATGCTGTGAGTTGCTTCCGCATATGTTCTCGTTCATGGACCAATGGGCATGCAGATGACATTAAAGCGGATTAACCGTGAAATAAAAGACCTCGAGAAGGAAGATCTCGGTGACATGTCCCTAGAACCTACTGAAGATAATATGTTCGTCTGGAAGGTATGTTTAATACGTTCCTTTTGCTCTTGGGCTCAAGGTGTTCATCAGGAATGATCACAGGCATCCATCCCCGGTCCCGAGGGGAGTCCTTACGAAGGTGGCGTATTTATTCTGAGAGTTGAGTTGGCACCGGATTATCCGTAAGTACTAATGCTTCGATCCTCACGTTCGTGCACTCATTTACAGCCCCTTAATAGTTTCACTGCCCCCAAAGTTACCTTTGTGACTCGGTGAGCGTGCAGAGCGGTTCTGCCTTTGACCTGTGTTCTTCTCAGCATTCCATTGACCACCATACGCCGCTGTACTCAGAATATACCACATGAATGTTTCCGATAGAGGAGGCATATGCATCGATATTCTCAAGCAGAACTGGTCCCCTGCTCTCTCGCTCTACAAAGTGCTCCTCTCCCTCTCGTCGTTACTGACAGATCCAAACCCAAGTACGTAATGATTTCTCATGTCAATCAAATGCGATACTAATGCGTGCTGTTCCAGAGGACCCTCTTGGTAAGGCTATGTATGAGTGTTGCTTCCGGAATTGAGAGTCTTATGAAAGCGTGCAGTACCGTCTATCGCATCCGAGTATATCCGGAATCGAACAAAACATGACAGTACTGCTCGGGAATGGACACGACTGTATGCTCAGAAGCCTAAAGAGACACCGGTTACGCTTCCTAATGGCAAGGGTAAAGCCAGGGTATCGGCATCGACTTCGCGTAACGAGGAAAATGCACGAACGCGACGCAACGCTCGACAATCGCAGGCCGGTCAAATGACTAATATTAATGGAGGAGTAATAGACCTGAGCGATTTGGAAGGGCAACAGGTTACTTCTCAGGCTTCCCAGAGAACAAGCACACGAACTCGGGCTGGTGGAACGAAACGCAAACGTGGACCAGATGACACAAATGAAACCGTTGGGGCCGCTTCCTCCCGGAGACGAATGCTTGCAGATGATGTTATTATTATCGAGGATTAGTGTACAACTTGTATACAATGCACCTGCCAGCTTTTCGTTGTACTTCTCGTGTAACGCATATTTTGGAGGTACTCTAGACAATGGTACGATGTAATGGGACCAACGATTAAGTTTGGCTTTTAGACTTCGTGAGAAATAATTGACATATAAGGGTCTTTCGAACTCTACCTTTCTTCTTGTGTTCGTTCAGCTCAACTTTTCACTCGCAGCCTTTTGCTCATATCCGTAGAAGAATGGCGCAGGATCTCAGGTTGAAGAGAAGAAAGGAAGGCCAAACCTTACCTGCGTCTAATGGAAAGAAGGTTGGCACTACGTTTTTTGCTTAATTCTTCATTGTTTATCCTAGGTGCTTGCAGAGAAAAAATGCACCTGTTGATTTGCGAAGTGATACTGAAGAGATGGAATCAGTAGTCGAAGAATCGGACGTAGGTGAATTCGAGGGTTTGGACGGAAATGAAGAGGATCGGGAAGGAACAACGTCGGGGGAGGAGGCAATAACTGAAGACACGGGTACTCGTCGAGCCGGTGATAATGTCAATAAACCTCCCACACGCGATGAGCTTCGCAGCATCAAGGAAGCTTCGGACTTGTATAAGTCAAATACATTCAAGTTGGCCGTGCGTGTTCCGTAGGAATCACCTCACGCTCATGTAAATTGATGCTGCGCATAGATTGATGCCCTTCTACCAAACGTCAGGCCGAAGGAATCACGAATAAGGCCTCTCGATGAATTTCTTCGCCTTTTGTATGCAGCGCTCATGTCCCTATCACCGATTTCTCCTTCGCATCCATTAGATGCTTCAAGAAACTTGACAAAACGGGGTATAGCAGTACCGTATCCTCCACCTCAGCCGTCGGAGGAGACAGCTTGGAAAGTCGCGTTTGAAAAGCCGAGCGATATCGTACTTATTGGAAGCTGGGCTACGAAGACGGGTGCGAAGAGTTCGAGTAGTGCTTCCTGGACGGTTGATATTGCCGTAGAAATGCCCGCTGTGCGTACCACTATGCCGTCTAACTTATATCAAAATTATCCTTATTGAGTCGTTGTGTGCAGAGCCTCTTCCAGGAAAAGGATTATTTGGACTGTCGATTCTTTCATAAGAGGGCTTATTACCTTGCATCATTAGCTTCGGCTATTCGATCTGACGCGAGACTCCATGTCGATGTTTTCTATGACTCTCCGTTTGACTCGCGGCTCATATCTCTCATATTAGTTCCTCGAAAGGGTTCGTACACTATTTTGTATAGAACGACCATGGTCTGAAAAGGTGCCGCACTTTTCAGATGAATCACCGACCAATTTCTCAAAACTGAACGCACATATACGCCTCCTGCCTGTCCTGCCACCTCTCAGTCCCGTGTCGTTGCACCATCTGTCCCCAATGCATTGTAATCTTCGTGTCAAACTCTCCGAGCCCGATACAAGCACTTTATCGCAACCCACTCCAATATACAACTCCGATCTTCTCATGTGCGCATCAGCTCGCGAACGCCTTTTACGTACCCACGAGCTTGCGCAAGAGGTTTCATCGCTTCGCGATGCTCTAGCTCTCCTGAGAGTATGGGCCAATCAGCGTGGATATAGTTCAGGTCCGGGAAGTAAGGCTGTCGTTGCTGGTTTTGAATCAAGAGGCTATTTTTGGGCGACCATTATGCATGCGATACTTTCCGGTGATGAGACGTTTGGTCAGAAGGCAGTCAAAAGCGCCTCAAAACGGACTGTAGGCCGAGGTCTGAGCTCGTATCAGTTGTTCAGGGCTGCGCTAGAGTTCATTGGTAGGCACTTGTCGATCTCCCCGATTTAATCTTTGCCTCACAGCGTGGTTCAGCATCTCACGATTTCAGCTCGGAGCCAATCTTCCTTAAAGGTTGTACAAGGGTATGCTCTTTTCAAGTTCCGAGGAACTGATCTGATTTGTGGTTAGTTTCCTCCAGGTACTTACGAGACTCAGACCGCGGTGCTTGTGGATAACTGCTCCGTCAATATATTAGCAAATATACCTGCGGCCTCGCTTAATCTCGTGTGTATTTTGCCAAAAGGTGTCATTATTGCTTTGCTAACGCAAATATCCTATAGCTTCGGCGAGACGCTAAAGTTACTCTTAATACACTTAACAGTAGCCCGATTGGAGCGTCTGTGGATCCCTTCGATGAAGTTTTCCTTCGGGATCGAAGACAACTCTTGACGCGCTTTGACGTAGTGTTACGGTGCGCCGATACTTCCGAAGGAATATGAAGAATAGGTACTGATTTACTCTTGTCCCTCTTTAGTGTAGACATGAGAAAAGCGTCTTTGCGGAAGTCCAATGTTGCTGACATACTTGACCATGGCTCGCCTTCTTCTCTGATGATCCACACCCTGAGCTCCATCCTACGTCGTGCTCTTGGGGATCGCGTAAATGCCATAGCCATCCTCTTACCAGCACGCGACCTTCGTTCATTACCTCAAGGAAATACCCTTCCAGCTCTCTCTACCGTCCACCTTGGACTAACTCTAAATGCGGAAAATGCTTTTCGTCTGGTTGATCACGGTCCAATGGCAACGGAGCAGGATAGTAAGGAAGCCATCGAGTTCCGAGACCTATGGGGTAGCAAGGCGGAGCTGAGGCGTTTCAAGGACGGTCGAATCGCCGAGAGTGTTGTATGGGAGGTGAAAAGCGTTGATGCTCGCTCACGTATACCTGCCGACGTTGTGTGCCATATTCTCGCTCAACACCTTCGGTTGGATCCAATTCGAGATATTCGGACCTTCCAGAAGGATTTCGATGATCTTCTCCGTGTGCCAGATGCATTTGCACAGCGGGTTGTTTTGCCTGGCGTGCAGCCGGGCTTTAGGAGCGCGATGACGGCGTTTGATAATTTGGTTCGGCAACTGAAGAACCTTGACGAGGAGATTCCGTTGGCGGTTCTCAATGTTAGTCCCGTCTCTAGCGATTTGCGATATACAGGCATCTTCGCCCCGATCCCTATCCCTCCGAAGAGCGCCGGGTCGGTAGCTTGCACGATGCGCTATCTCCCTTTCATAGAGATTATCATACAGTTTGAACGATCAGGAAGATGGCCGGACGAGCTCATTGCCATTCAGAAGATGAAACTCGCGTTCTTCGAGCAGATCGCAAACGCGTTGATGACGAAGGTGTCGGGTTTGCGGGCCAACATCGTCGCCTGCACCCAGCAAGCGGCCCTGAGCAACTTGGATACCGCCTATCTGGAAATTGTTACTCCTGAAGGTTGGGCATTCGCTACATGGATATGGCATGATCGCGAAGCGACTTTACTAAATCGCATCAATGAGAAAAGGAGGCCCGGCATGCCGAACGGTGTTTCGTCTAGTTCAGTTGTCAAATCGAATGAGCATAATGACAGGCAGCTTGCATCAAAAGCGTACGAAATGTATGTGAGGCACTACTTACATGCACCGAAGCATCATCGTGCAGTGGCAAGTTTGTGTCATCGATTTTCGGCTTTCGCTGGTACAGTGCGACTTGTGAAGCGTTGGTTCTCTGCACACTGGATATCAGCTGAGCACGTCACTGACGAAACTATCGAGCTTCTCTGCGCGTATGTATTTGTCGGAAACTCGGTGTCAGGATCGCAAGGTGATAAAGCACATGTGGACGTTCCGGGTTCTAAAGAACTTGGATTCTTTCGTGTTCTGACGTTTTTGAAAGAGTGGGCTTGGGAGTCAGGGCTTTTTGTTTCTCTGTACGAATCCGACGAAAACATGGATAACGAAGGCGGACTTGCTGCTGTGCATGTAAAGGCAGGATCGGGAAATGGAGCCTGGACCATTACGACAAGCGCAGACCACTCGGGACGCGTCTGGACAGCTGAGGGCCCAGACGCGGTTGTTGCGCGAAGGATAAAGGCACTGGCAAGCGCGAGTCTCGAGTACGCGATAGTTCATGAAAGGGAAGGGTTTGTACCCAAGGTCAGTTAGACTCGCTATCTTTTAGTCCGTTCCTGTGAGGGCTCTTCTAATTCTTTTCTCAAGTCACTGTTCCTTCATCCGACCAGCGATTATGACATTCTCATCCGCTTGAAACCCGAAGTGCTATGTCGCGCGCATCAAAGTCTTGATCCGGGAGATGTACCAAAAAGGAGATATGCGAATATCCCGGCAGTTGCTTCGGAGGACGATGAGCTATTGCGAGTTAGTTTTGACCCTGCATTGATGTTCTTCAATGATCTCAAAGTGAGTGAATCCATAAACGAATAAGCCTCTGACCTGTTAAATGACTATATTTTCTCACAGCGTATTTATCACGGTACACTTGAGTTTTTCTTCGACCCGTACGGTGGAAGCGCGATTGGCGCCGTCTGGGATCCAAGTTTATTCGAGGAGCGGCCTTTCCGCGTACTCGCTGATTATTCGACGATGCCTTCGGTAAGCGGCTATGACCGAATCTTTGGTATCGAGGGTCCGTTGCTTATATTGCTTGATATCACAGAAAAGTGATGAGAACTCGAAGCGGAAGTCGAAAAGGACAGTTGTTTTGAACCAGACAGCTGTACTTGCGGAAATTCAGAGACTTGGAGAGGGACTTGTGAAAAGCATTGAGGTGCAGCGCAGTCGACCATGACCCATGAGGAAACGAAACGGGTGCTTTGTAGGAAAGTATTCTAGAATGTATTTTATTGGATGAAGGGGAGCCGAGAATAAATGATGAGAAAAAAGATATATTGCCGAAGTGTGCCAAGCAATAATTGTTGGTTACTGATACTGAGCTGATATATATATATATTCCTTCCCGACCATTTCTTGTTGGCCTCTTCTCTCGTCTCGTCCTTCATCTTAGCGCTCCTCGCCCGCCGCTCCTTTGCAGGCCTCACACTCTTTACTGTTCCCTCATCGCCCTGACAGATAAACAACAACAATGTTCGCTCAGCTCCTTATCTCTTCTGCCGTCGCAGCCCTCCCGTTGCTTGCCAAAAGTAAGTTCCTCAAGTTTTCGAGTTTTACGTTGGTGACCAGAGGTCGAATGCATCCTCTTGCCGTCAACAGCGGCACTCGCAGCCGACTGCGCACGCACATACACCGTTGTTGAGGGTGATATTTGCGACAGCATCTCGGCTGCGAACAACGCATCGACGTACCAGCTCGCCGCCGTCAACTCAGGCACTATCGACTCGACCTGCAGCAACCTTGCCATTGGTAGCTCCATCTGCCTTGGCACCGTCGGCGAAGATTGCCAGACGACCTACGTCGTCCAGGAGGGAGATACGTGTGACCAAATTGCCTCTGCGCATGGTATCAACACCACCATCCTCTACACGAATAACCCGAACATTGATGACGCATGCTCGAACATTTACATCGGAGAGGTGAGCCATTCCTTCCCTTCTACTGTTGGTCGTTGATGGCGAGACATGAAAAACGTCTATTGTAGGTTCTTTGTGTATCTGACTCTGTCCTCGTCCCGCCCATCCCATCGAGCGGTATCCCGGCGACAACCATCCCTGCCACCGCCGTGAACCCTACACAAACCGCTAATTTCGTATCCCAAGATGACGAGGACGATGAGGACCTTCCATGGTGCGACGAGCTCTAAATACACACTTTGCATAGCACCTCGTCATTCTTGCATTCGCATCTGTCGCCCACACTCACTTGAACCCCATCTATTATCGTCAAGTCTTCATCCATGATGCTCACCTGCGATGACATACGCATCAGCTACATACCCCATTAACTCTTTTCTTACCTATCTCTGCTGGCTTGATGCCAAGCAACCTTTCCTCTTAGCTATCTCTTTAGCTTTTTCTAAGGTTGTGGCATCGGTCGTAATTTCATTTTCTTGCGTGCCATATATACCATGTTTTGTTTCGGTTTCGGATTTCTTAGCGCCAGACAAGTCTACTTTCGCTTCTTCGCATACGCATGTACTGCTGCTAGCAGGGAAGAATTATATGATTGATCATTTTGGACTGGTAGGAACGCATTACAGAAACACTGAGTAGGGATGTGAGGGCTTATACAGTAGGAGCCATATTGATAAGGTGACACAAGGCAGGTAAACCTTGCAGGGCATTTTATTAACGAGATATCTTGCCTCGAGCGACGTTCAAAGCGCCTTTTTGATCGCCTGCACCGAAACCGGAGCTAAGCGTGGACATTACACTTTGAAAAGCGGCATACACCGTTTCACTCGGCGCCGGGTGAATCGCGTTTACAGTGTGAAGGCTGATTCGACCTGTGCGTGGACTGAATATGTACGTTGAAGTTCTGTATCAAATATAAGCAAGTATGAACTTCAGTTAAAGCGCGAGCCACTCACACATCCCATTCGGCGCTCTCCTTGCTCAGGCCTAGACGACTTATTCCTGAGACAAGCAAGGAAATCGTGATTGCACGCTCGCGCTGTTTGTCCTCGGAATCTCGTGCTTCATTCCGCGCAACCGGCGAAGGTGCCGAATCAGAAGAGGTAGAGACTCGAGACTTGCCAAAATGTATCTGAACTTTGCGGATAGCAACAGCGAGGTCGGTATATAGGGCGTGCATCCCATGGCGTAGGAAGACAGACGAGGCGACGTAGAGCGGTAGGCCTGAAACAGGGAGAAAGTCAGCGAGCTGGTCGGAAGACTACAGTATGGTGAGCTTGGCATCCACAGACCCTCTACTCTGAGCATGCGCGGAAGCGGCGCAGGAAGAGCTACGGGTGGCGTATATTCCAGTCGGATTGTCCTAGCATAGATGCCCTCTTCATCACACTTCTCGCACTCTTGTTCATCTGCGCGTCCTTTGCCTTTATGTGTCGCACCCAGTAGACTGTGTATATGCAGTGGCAGATGGTAGTTAGTGGCAACCAGTCCGGTGTTAAAGAACGTCGGGAGGGTCTGCTGAAGGACGTCTATGGCACGTCCTATGCGCCAGTGTGATCAGCGTTGTTACAGACCTGAAGACGTTTGAACTACTTGAATATAAGTAAATACGCGTGGAGCGAATACACATTGACATACCGTACCTGTGCGTAGCTCCCATTCGCGGTCGGAAACATACTCGTCCTCGCCCTTCATCTTAGGTGGAGGCAAATGGCGGGACGGCGGTGGGTTGGACCCCGCAGAAGCGGACGATGAGGACGGAGGATCATCGGCTGCAAGCAAAAGAGCATTTGCTGTTGACGAGCGTCGCGAGGAATGAGGTTTTGTCGCTGTGCAGGTCGGACGTCGTCGTATTCGCCATCGCACTGGCGGCAGGCAGCGCAACATCGCACCCCTGGCGTTACGCTTGACGAAGAGAGAAGAGAGAAGAGAGAAGAGAAATGCGGGGAAATACTCTTAATTACATAAGCGAGTGATTAGCAAATCAAAGTATATTCGTAGGAGGAAAAAACAAAACAAACAAATGAAAATGTCATTATATTCCTATACGTGGTGGTGGCGGACGTGTGTTAGCTGCCGATTTCTTCCAAATAACCTTGTACTAGCAAATGCTCGACATCAGCTCTTCGGACCATAAAGCGTTGCCCCTTCTGGAAATCGATAGCACCCAGCTCCGTCTCTATGACTCCGCAGTCTCGGACGACGCGTACAAGGATGTGTATGTCTTTCGGAGGATTCAATATGCTGCTTGTGATGTCCAGCTCGTCCGTGAAGTCTGCTCGATAATCGACGACCATCGCGTTATACTCGCGCAAAAAGTTCACCTCGTGTGGGGCGAGATTTGCTCTGATGGCAGGATTTGATAATATGGGCGGAAGTGCAGCTCCAACCGACCAGTAGAGGGATTTAAGAAAGTTCATCCGATGTTGGTGGTAAGCAAGCAGGCATCTCTTGTTACGCGCGATAGTAGCCTGATGGATGTAGAACGATGGTGGGACAAGACTGGGGTCGGCGTTTCCAGGCATGGAGTCGAGCGCATTGTTGACAAGCATTTCGAGCCCGCGCTGTTCACGAATAAGCAACCGGACGAGGGTATCGTTGTACTTGAAGAGCGTGTCGGTCGCTGTTGATCGCCGTGACTCCGTAATGAGCTGCGTTGCGAGGTCTCCGAGTTGCTTGCTGTCGACAGACATGGTGCTCGAGTCAGCTCGACTGACCACGACGCGTCGAAGCGTCTTTGAATTGGTGACAGATCACGGTCCACGACTCGTCACATCCCGTGAGGCCTTTGGCAACCCCGCCACATTTCCGGCTCTGTCATCGACGACGACCACAGCGATTGGCGCGATGACCGCGATGACCGACTCCCAGGACATCGAATCGGCGACGACGGCCATCGGAACGTCCCAGTATGCACACTCGTGCGCATATAGTCTGCTAATTCATTTCTAATCTAATGCTATTCAATCCTCAAAGATCGACGTCTGGCCCGCCAGACAGCAAGACTCGTCGATACGATCGTCAGCTTCGGTGAGCATTTTCGGTCTCAACTGACTCAGGATACTCTTTAATCGCATATTTTCAGGCTCTGGGCGGCCTCCGGACAGAGTGCACTCGAATCTGCCCGCATCCTCGTAATCTCAGCATCCGCCACATCTACGTCTATCCTAAAGAACCTCGTCCTGCCTGGGGTTGGCCATTTCACTATACTGGACCCAGATTGCGTCTCCAAGGAAGATGCAGGGAATAACTTCTTCTTTGAAGGTCTAGATAGTGTTGATAAAAGCCGAGCCCAAGAGGCCGTCCGCTTGTTGAGAGAACTCAATGAGAGCGTCGATGGCCTCGCGGATACAAGCGTGCGTAGTATCATCCTACTCATCGTTGACATGCTTTATCTTATTATCTAATAATTCCTAGGATCTTTCGAGCAGACTTGTAGATGCAGATTATCTTGCATCTTACAATCTCGTCATTGCCCACAATCTTTCGGAAACTCTTCTCGTTCCTCTTTCAAAACTTCTTTGGACAGACCCAACGTTCCCTCCACTGATCACTATTCGGTCTGCTGGCTTCCTCGCGGAGTTTCATATCCAAATTCATGAGCACGCTATCATAGATTCGCATCCTGATACTGCTCCATCATTACGCCTAGACAAGCCTTTCCCTGCTTTGCTTGAGTATGCGCGATCACTCGACTTCGAGGCGGTGGACATCACAGACCACGGACATATTCCGTATGCCGTCATCCTCGTCCGTGCTCTTGACATATGGAAGCAGTCAGTGAGTGTCGACTTTCGGGGCCGGTTTTCATTCTGACCAGTAGTCATACAGCATGATGGGCAGCCACCTAAAAGCTCGGCGGACCGGGCCGCATTTAAAAATTCTATACTTGCCATGAAGAGGAAACTTGATGAGGAGAACTTCGATGAAGCCTTTGCCCAAGCATACCGTGCTTGGACTGAAACAAAAGTCCCCTTCGACATCTCACAGCTCTTTGAAGATTCTGCTCTCAAGGACCTGACTCCTACATCCCCTCCGTTTTTCCATTTACTTGCTGCGTTAAGGACGTTCACGGAGCAACCTCCCTATACGCTTCCCCTATCGGCAAACCTACCGGACATGAAAGCCGATACAAAAAGTTATGTACATCTCCAGAAACTATATAAAGCGCATGCGGAGGAAGAAAAGGCTCGATTCAAAGGTATCCTCAAGGATCGAGGCATACAGATAGATTCTACCATGGTTGATGAATTCATTCGCAACGCCCATGGCCTCAAAATCGTGCGAGGACACAGATGGGGCGCACTTGACGAAAATCCTGAGACAATTGGTAGGCTAAATCTGAAACAGTATACAGCTTTACTGACAGCCTACGAAGCAAGGTTGCTTCTGTCGGAAGAATCGGCAAAAATGGCGGCCACGCACGTGGCATTGTCAGCAGTCTCGCACTTCCTTGCTAAGAATCCGAACAAACAGGAGCCGACGACTGAACAGCTGAGAGCATATATTCAGTCGAGTCTTCCCAGAGGAATAGATCTTCCGGAGGATATTGCCATAGCCGTAGGCGAGGTGTATGTTCGCTTGGTCCATCGTCTCGATATGTATCTTATTTGTTCACAGCGCTCGTGCCCCGACAGCCGATCTTCCCAATACAGCTGCTTTCCTCGGTGGTCTTGTCGCCCAAGAAACGATCAAAGTGATCACGAAGCAGTATGTACCCGTACGAGGGACATGTGTGGTGGATCTCATCGGCAGCCAGACGGGAATATTAGACCCATAGAGCATTGTGTTATGTACACTAAAAATGAAACTTAGAAACGCTGTCGATTCTCGCTATCCAAAAGCAGGTGCTTATGTGAGCGCATCAAGCGATCACCTAGCTTCTTCGCTTGGCTCATGACCGTTATGAGTTATGACTATGCTACCTACACCAGTCTGTCATGGCATGGTCGAGCTTCCTTCAGCATCTGAGGAACGGTGCCACTTGAATGAGCGACTACCGTCGGAGATTGAGCTCGACTGGAATACACTATCTCCCATCTCGAAACATATTGCTCTTGGTCTTGCTATTACAGTCGGATCTGCATTTGGGGAATTACCACCATCGCGTGAGCAATGCCTGGCTGCATTTGTCGTACCGAACAGTGCTGGTCTCACAGCCGGAGCACGTGCCTGGACAAAGCACGCACATCGATCGGGACATCGTGAAGGCATCAGCTGGTGGGGTAACCCAAGAGGACCTGTCTCGTCTCTGAATGCCGGTGCTCTCGCAATGTTTGAGAAAATCATGCAACACAGCTCATGGCGAAACTTGCACTGGCTTCCTCACGCAGTGTTGGTATATGAGATTCGCGTTGTCGAGGGATATGGCATGCGATGGTCACAGAATATGTCTGTTTTAAACGCGCGGCACGAATGGGTCTTCCGGGGTTTTGTTGAACCAATGATGCAGGATGGCCACGAGCTTCGGTGGAGACACTGAAGGGGAGACGACGTGGCCTGCAGATATCTACATGCTTGGCAAGCCCCCTCTTCGTGGTCTTGGTTCGAAGCAGGAAATCGTAAAGAGCTGGATTCACTTGTCGTTTTCCAACAGGCTGTTCTGAACTCGTGTTCTTACGGTCAGCCTGATTGCGGCCCAACATTGCATTTCCTTGTCTATCTCCTTTTCAGGCGACTTAAGCAACAGGGAGACGACCTGGATGGAGCAATCACGCCGAACTGTGCTGCTTTGACCGGAGCGTCATCCAGATCATTCTTTTTCATCAGGCAGATGCGCTTTGAACGCGGCGGGAGGATTGAGGAGCTTGACTCAGAGGAAACCATCATTCTTGAACGAGCCGCGCTGGAGCTTCGACCGGAGGTCATCCGAATCATTCTTCATCATTGGTCGATCTCGCGATCCCTGGATGCGAAGACGGCGGGAGGATGGAAGATCTCGAAGAAGCCATCACTCTGGGACGCATGGCACTGAAGCTCCAACCAGATGTATTCGGCATCCGGCATCGTTCCTTGTCATTCACTGCATGTCGGGCCTATCTATTCATACCTCTCTAGATAGACGCAGATCAGCCGGAAGTATATTTCCTAGTATAGCAGTACTAGTAGATGACCTAGATAAGTCAGTGCATAGATGAAAATATATAATCTTTTTATTACCTATGAAAGTCTTGTTCTAGATTCTCTAAGTCGATTATCTCGAAAGACAAAATCAGAAGCCCTTTGTATACCTATGTGGTCTTACTCATAGATCATCTGTTCAGAGCATTCAAAAAAGTAGAACTAGATAATCTGCTGTGATCTATGCAATGCACTCCAGATGATCTACAGTTGTCTGTATCACTAGATGTTGATGAAGAAATGAACTTCATGTTCTCACAGATCTCCACATTCCTGATTCCTCCTTAACCCTGAACCACCATGTCATGTCATCATGCCTCTTTGTGGTCCAACCATCTGCCATATTTATTCTTTTAATAAGATATAATGATTGATGATAGATGCACACCTGATACACTTTCTACTTGCTATGTTGCAGTCAATAGATGGGTTGAGCACATATGTGCCACTGCTATTATTGACTGCATCAAGAGCAAAGTAGGTCAGTAACAGACTGCAGCAGCTCTTCTTTTTATCAAAAAAATCTTCCATCTCCTCTTGCTCTGTCCACACATTTGCATACACTCAACTTTAGCCAACCTACAGTCCAACCTGCTTCTCAAGCCTAGCAAGTTCCTCCTCAACTTCCTCCAAACTTACATGCACATACACTCCGGCTCACTGGTATAGAGCAATGGCCAAAGCATAGAGATAAGAACTATATCAAGCGATCAGAGAATGCATACATCTTGTTCTATTGTAAGTACTGCCTGCAAAAGAATGAGATGGAGGTAGCAGCAGCATGGGAGGAAGACCTGGTGATACAATAATAGTGCTAAGCAGATCATTAGGACTAGCGTTTTCAGACAAGATGGTCAGTCCAAGCATACCAGAACAAGTCCCTGCTCTCCTTCTAACAATGTATAATTGGAGAGTAGAGTAGCAAAGGTTAGATGTACTACTAAGAAGCAAGCTATAGGCTCAAGCTTGACCCAGCAGTAGAGCAGAGGTTCAATCAAGGGGTACAGTTATAATTAAGAGTACAAAATAATTTTGCTGAGGGACAACACCCCACTAAGCTGGTGCCTTAAATAAACTTTCTACTGAGTACTACTGACTACCAAATACTATTGACTATGTCTCGCCATTGGTCAGGACAACATGTTTTAGCAGGTGTCACTACCACTGCCTATCACCTGTGTTGCTACCAAGTCCTAGCACCCAGTGTCACCACCGCTCCTAGGGACTGGTAGTACTACTAGTTACTTCCTTTTATATTAGGCTGGCCTCTATCTACCTCTGTTACTCCAAAGCTTCTTCTGCACTTCTTCTGATCACTATTTATATCACATGTTAATCCTATCTGCTAATCCTCCCATGAGAGACTTCTTCTATGTGCCAAGATCTTGCTTCTCTGGCACTCCATTTCCTCAGCTAAGCTTCTGCTGCTAATCTTCTATCATGGGGCTAACTGTGATCTTAGAGTTTGGGATCAGCAATCCCTGCCAATCTTCTGAGGTTAATCTCAGCAGCTGTGTAAACTTGGTAGATACCCTTCTGTGCCTTGCTGCTATACTAATGTTAGAGTACTGTAGTCTGGTGCCCATCGTTAACCTGAACCGTTGTCCTAGGTAATTTATCTCACGCTATTCATCTACTGTGATAACCCCTTCTTCTGATCATTTCCATGCTTCTAGCATTCGTTCTATTGCTTCTTCTGTAAGACTTTCAACATCTAATAGCAACCTGTAATATACTGGCCAATTGACTTCCTGAAAGGATCTGCTCAAAAACTCACATCAAGATTGACATGATCAGCAGATCAACAGGATCAGCATTTCAAATGCGACTAGTAATAGTCTAGCAGTCACTAGAGCCAAACTACTGTTAATGCGACTAAGACAATGGTCACAGGCATCAACGGCAATATACGGGCACCTAAGAAGCATGCTACAAGTACGTAACCTCGCGGACTACTTAACACTGCCGACCAGTATTTACTACTGCCAACTGTCACCTTAATGCCACTGACCAAACTCCCAATCCGACCTGATCAAAAGAAGTCAAGAAGCGATCAAAACACCTAGAAGCCCGAGAAGTCTAGTGTTAGGTGGATAGCTCAAGGGCTGAGTTGAGGCAGGCCAACACAGCAATAAATAAGCATGGATGAGATAACCCCAAACACATCGCTCAGGTCAAGACAGCTAAGATGAGGCTTAAGTCCAGACCATCGAACGCTATATCGAAGTGAAGGTAAGTAGAATTCAGTAAACTAATAATACAAGAGTAGATACCTATGTCGAAGTGAAGGTAAGTAGAATAGAAAGACAAGGAACAAAAGAGTCAAACTATCTACTTATATAGACTTCGAGCATGGGAAAGGTCTACTCTAGTGGGAAGTCACATGATGAAGGAGTAGGGTGATTAGTGAGCGTGATAGAACATCATGGAATGTTCCAGTGAATGGATGAGTAAGCGCATAAGAAAAATAAAAGAAAAGGAAAAGAATATTAAAAATAAATGATGACATAAGAAAAGAAAAGAAAAATGTTCAAGTCCTTACATCACCCCCCCTTCAAGGTTGGGTGTCCCGACCAACCACATAGACCTTCTGACATTGTGAATTTGTACAGCATTCGCAGACTTTGTTGAGATATCATTGTAGACTATCAGACTCTCCTAGATAAGGGCAAAGGTGGCGGCAGCGGCGGCATTCAACCACAGGGAGGCAATATCAAAGGTGTCGAGAGAAAAAGGGGAAGTCCTACCAGATCTACAGACTGCTACAGACTTTTAAAAGCGACACTCAGCTCAGATGCATAAGGGTCCAGGCGTCAGCCGAATCCGCCACGCCATTGAATAACTCGCCACAGTGATGCAAACCCCGGCAGTATCCGAAAGGATGAGTAATGACCGCTGAGTCCTACTGAACCAGTGAAGGGGTCAAAGTGGCAGGCTAGGTGCAGCGGTGACGGTGATTTACACCAGTGCAAATCTGGTTGGTAATCGGGCGAACAATATGGGAATGACACAGAGAAGGTGGAGCTGAGAGACTATTGATACCACTCAAAAATGGGAAGTGATGTCGGCAGTGGAATAACACAGAGGTGGCGGAAGCAGTGAGACATGAGAATCTGGATTGAGACAGAGGAGAGGCACCGGCACCAGCAGTAGCGGTGGGCACGAGAAGAGTGACAGCTGCATCAAGACATAGAAGAAGTATCACTGATGATCTAAGTCGAGCAGCAGCAGGGGATCGTAAGAGGAGATGCTGATGCTGATAAAAGTTGAAAGTCCCTGAAGCAATTACTAGAAGAGTGATGGCTGTGTCAGGACGTTGAGGAAGGATCACAAACGATCTAAGTCGAGTGGCGGTAGAGGATCATAAGAGGGGACACCGATGCAGATAAAAGTCAAAAATCCCTGGAGCAATTACTAGAAGAGTGATGGCTGCATTAGGATGTTGAGGAACGATCACAAACGGTCTAAGCCGAGGGGCGGCAGAGGATCATAAGAGGAGATGCCGATGCAGATAAAAGTCAAAAATCCTGGGAGCGATTACTAGAAGAGTGACAGCTGTGTAGAATGGAGATCCTCGAGGCGGCGAGTGAGCTCAGCAACTTCTCTTGCACTTCTAGATGTGTAAGGTTGCTCGGCAGTGGATTCTGTTGTGACAGTGCCTACTCCTGTGAGATCGGGGGCCACGTCATCAGGACAGGATCGGTGGAGGCACGTGACTGGGAATTTGCCCGATCCAGCTGTCTGGCTTTCTGTATATACTGCCTTCTTGAAGGGGGCTCTCTACTTGTGGTTGGGTTTTGGTAGCTGCATCTTAGAGTGTATATCTGCTGCTTTTCTAGGATAGATATATGCTCTCTATATATACTATGAGTCCTTGATAAGAAATATCACTAAGGTGGTGGGTGGCGAGGCATGACAGGTGCACTGCGATGGTGAGGGCCACCACCGAGATGCGCTGCCAAGGCACTAAGACCTAGGGGTGCCCCAATCAGAACAGCAGATGCTGGTATGTCATGTCGAACATTGGGGCCATTCATATCGGTCAGGGCATGCTCTATATAGATCTGAAATGCCAAGGGGTCGAATGAAACTAAAAAAGAGGAATATACAAATGGCTGCCGGGCGCGCTACCATGCTTAGCGTACAATGTGGGATGATAAGAATATGAAACAATCAATAAAATGGACCTGAGATTGGCTATTATTCACTCGGCTGACGTGGTGGCGGGCATACACCTCCATGATGGCGCAATATACATCCGCCGCAGCGTGTCCAGCCGTCATGCGAGCATTTCTAAAGCCCGGAATCACCAGATTTGGCAGAACAGTTCTTGGGAGAGGCTGGAGAAGGGGAACTAGGATCTGGTCAAAGGGGGGACAGAGTGATCATAAGATAGAAGTGAAGGTGTCGCTGCCAGTTTGTATGGTTGGCAGCGGCAGCAGCGTGGGTGCTGTTCCTAGGCCGCCAAAGGTCTGGCGGCTGCTGAGCAGGCTGTATTATGAGTAATGGTGGTGAAGGCTGGTTTACTGACACTAGTACGCGGGGTGTCCTGGGTCTGGCATAGGAGAATACAGCCCTTACAGGCCTGTGCCGCTGGACCGGTACAGGCTAGTGCGGTGCACTACATCTCCTTCTGACAAACTAAAAAAATGATTAAAAAAATACTAGGTAGTGTAGGGGAGGTTTTTAGGCAAAATTGAGTGGGGGTTGTGATGTAACTGGGTGGTATGTCTGCGACTTGTGCCTGGATCAGTCTTTGGTTGTGAGATTGATCATTGGCGGATCGTGGATTAGTTTGGCAGTGTTTGGTGGAGGGTTGGCTCCATCTGCTGAAACTCCTGTGGATGTTCTGATGCTGGACAGGGAGTGTATAGTTCGAGGGGCTGCCCTAGAATACCTTCAAGCGGTCAGCAGAGAATTACATACGAGCTAAGGGCACAAAGGAATAGAGGGAAATAGGGATATACAATGGAGGGCTTAGTGAGAACTGAGGGATGTGAGGGAGGTGCTCGAGGAAGAATTCCAAGGGTGAACTTCTTCCGAGATTGACAGTGGCAGTGCAAAGGCTAAATCGACTCTCCGGCTCAACTGTGAGCTCTAGACTAAAGCCGACTAACCCAAGGCACAAGAACTAAACTAATTAAGCTACGCTAGTCGAACCACCAACTTGAACGTGACTAATCGACTGTGCTAACATACTGGTAAGCAACTGCAGTCGATCTCACTCATAGTCTAAAGTGTCAGAACGTGGCGTAATGATTTAAAATGTGATACGATGGACAAAGGACAATTGCTGAGTGTGTCAAAATGTGATGCGAGGGATGGAGGTGCAAAATGATGATGGAGGGGGACTGAGAGAATCGAAGGATATGCGTGGGATGATGGAACCGACTGTATCCAATTGAAATGATATGGAATAGCGCCGGGCTAGACTTGAGGAAGTGAGGAGAGGAATGTCAGGAGGAAAGGGGTGATATGGTGTCCTTTCCCAACAACACTGGAGAGGAGAAGGTGTTGCGAGACCAAATGCAAGTGGCACGCAGAGTAACTGGATTACGAGCGAAACTGGGCAAAACAGTTTGGAACACGTATGGAGGTTTCAATTCGGGTGAGAAGTAAGAGGAGCCTTTATACGATCATAGCGAACTATACAAATGTACAAATGGCTCTGCTGCGAAGAGAGATCACCAATCGACTGTACAGAACACAAAATATCGTATATTAGACTTTAGAGATGAGAGAGTCCACTACAAACAAGTAGACTAGAGGACGAGGGACTTTGAGACGATGTGAGAACTGCCTAGCTAAGCTCCAACTAAGCTCCAACTAAGCTGTCCCTCTACTACGAGAGTCGTGCTATATTTATACTAAATGTCCAAGACTGAGCCTCCTAGCAGTCAGAGAACATATATCATAAAGAAAAAAAGGAATGCATATCACTATCTACAAAGAAGAGGAGTGCATATGAATGGTTTAAGAGACACATAAGTCAAAAGAAACAATGCTGAGCATGTCTGGAATGAGAGCATAATGGATTAAAGGGGACGCATATAGAAAGGTCAGAATATGAGCGAAACCTTCGGAACTGGATCTCTTTAAGCAGAATGAAGTGGAACTCGGGGAAGCAACTCAGAAGGGCTTTGGCTAGCCTGACAAAGTAAGTCTGCGAGATTTTACAAAGGAGAGGGACTGAGGATGAGGTTTCAGGGTCAAATCTCTTTGTCTGGAATGTGGATCTGAGATCCGGAGACTTGTGATCAATGCGTGCAAACTCGATGCCGTGATTCTCCCACCTTGATGGCCAATCAAAGAATGGTGCACGTGCCATCTGGACTATGGTGTTCTTGCTAAGTCCACTTGTTCGAGCGAAACTAGTTGAAACTGAGTGAAACCAGTTGGAACACCGCGGAACTGGTTGTAACAACTCTGTACGTTCCCAAGCTTCAGACTTACTCTTCATCTCCTGGGTTCATGAAATAGTGACCATCTGCAGTCACTCCTATCTCAATCTGACGTATGAGAGTTTCGAAGCATAACGTGTCGCATCCAAATTTTCTTCCACTGTCATCTCTTCTTCATTCTCCAGCATGTTCACTTCTGAAGAAATTGTCACGCTCTTGGGACCCATCAACTCCAATAACGACTGGAAGGCAGCGGTCGCAAAATTTGAGGCAGACGTCACCTTGGCCAGGTCAGCAATAGATAAACTAGACCATGGCATCACGACAGTAATTCTGCTGGAAAAGACGAAACCAGTCGAATGGATCGCGCCTACAGATTTGATGATGGTATGGTGGTTGACGAATCCAGTGATAGAATCTTTGATAAATGGGTGGAAGGCAACCATGGTGCATAAACCGTGCACTCTAATCAAGAATTTTATTAACGAAATTTGACAGGCATGGAAGGAAGCATTAGAGCAAGTCCATCCCAAAGGAACAAAAGAAGTCTGGTTGGAGATGGTGTACTCCAACTACTGCGACATGGATGCTCTCCTACAGACACTGTACTATGATCGACAGGAATTTTACGCTAAGATAGAGACCAAATGATGAGCTTTCTTCCACAGACACAGGGCTCCATTCCAACCTGCCTCATTTGATTTGACTCGTGGCTTCTTCTTGGGTGAATTTTTCCCTCCAATGTTCCCGAAACTGTGCCCTAACATCGAAAAGGCTCTCGAGAATGTGAGAATGGAGAGCTCCAAGTTCTAATGCACAGCAAGGTTCACCGGCAACACAGATTACACACAAGACGAAGCTGTCCAGAGTTACATAGGTACTTCTTCTTGTCTATCAACTCCATCTAATCCTTCCTACAGCAAGCATTTGAATATTGGGAGGATATCGACAATGACACCTTTGTGTAGGGCACATCCTTCACATTGACAAGGTGAAATTGAGAACGGTCTAGCTCCTCTGGGAATACTACGGCTATTCCATCCTTTGTCATCAGCTCTATCAACTCGTTCGTGCTCAGGAATCTGAAACGCAACATCAACAACAGCAACAACAACGATCACAACAAGTGCTGTCTGAACCTTCTTAACCTCTCTCTCAACTGCAACAACAACAGCAGCAATAACCAATGCTGCCTGAACAATTTCCTCCGCAACAACAACAACAGCAGCAATATTAAATGCTGCCTCAGGACATCGATAGTCTAATGGAGGTTGATTCCGCTCCTCTTCATGTCGAAACTGGCAAAACAATTGAGGACAGAGAAGTCGCGGAACTGGTCAAAATGCTCAAAACCGGAGCAGAACATTTGGAAGGGGCTAGCCGTTCTACACCCTTAACCTCACTTGAACCCACAATGCTCAAGATTGAGCTTCGCAAGAGTGAAAGACATGAAGAAGAGGAATGCGCTGCTCAACACGCCAAAATCTCCCAGATGGCTGCCAAAATCAAGGCCAACATGCGATGACGATTAGATGCAGGGACTCGCTGCATTTGTGGTAGTCGGCAAGTGGTGGTCTCAGATGAGGAGACACCTGCGATTTAGGAAAGTCCTGAAAGTCCTCCTCCTGGTCATCGGGGAGAAGACTCCATTATCATGAGTCCAGGCGACAGCGGAATGGATATCAGTGATGTGGGAATGGAGGCAAATGAGCCATTTGAGGTGGACGCAAGCCTTGAAGAGATTCAGGCTCTCAATACCGCAAGCAACAACAACAACAGCAACAACAACAACAATAGCGGTACTGCTGCTGTTCTGCATGAAACTGTCAAAATGTAAGCGAGATGTGTTTCTCTAGCATGATGAGCATCTTCTCAACCTGAGGCTGGTCCTTCTAGGATTCCAGCTAATGGTGGTGGTTCTGGTGATGACGACAACGATAATGATGACAATGACGATAATGATGATGGCGACAAACGATTGAGTGATAGGCGCATTCATCATTGGGTTCTATGTGACCAGTGCCAGAAGCATGGCCGTGATTGCGTGGGTCTTCTACAGAGGACCTGCGCTCTATGCTTGAAGCAGGTGAAGGGCTGTAGTCTAGCCACAAAGGGCAGGGCTGTAGCTGCAAAGTGTAAGGCAGCTCGGGAGGTGCACGATCAGAAAGCAAAATGCTAGAAACTCACAGCTCTGGTGGCCAGATTGGTGGGTGGTCGCATCGAGCATGAAGTTCTGCAGTGGGAGGTCAGAGAATCTGAGCTGCAGTTCATGCTGGTGTGGATGGATCACTGGGACAAGGTCTTGTCCCACATGCTGAACAAATTCAGTGTCCTCATTGCACAGGTGCATGCAGATCATCGTCTGCTGCTCGAGTTGGCTGGCGTGAAGATGGGGGAAGGTGAAGACAAGGAAGAGGAAGATAGAGGGGAAGTGGAGAGGGTTCGTCAGTCGAAGGGAAAAGGTAGAGCTCGGAAATAGAGTATAATCGTCATGTATGCTCTATGTCCTGGTCGGACTTTTGTAAAATAGAAAAAGAAAAGGACAAAAGAAAAAGAAAAATAACTTGTACTGTACATAGTTGTTTTTATAGTTAATTTATACAATTTTGTTTCGGTTTTTGTGAATTTTCATGTGATCAAGCGAGACTGAGTGATGACTAGAAGAATAGATCAAGGAATTCAAGGAATAGGATGAAAGGAAACTGATACGAAGTGAATTGAGGCGTTTTGCTGTCGTTCTGCTGTTTTGAATGGCAAAACTGTGCGGAACTGCATATTAAGTAAAAGTACATGTGTTAGATCCTATAGTGGATCACACTAGCAGAGACAAAACTATAGAAGGAGAATTGGAAGATTAGAATTGATCAGAGGCAGAGAGAGAGAAAATTGGAAATAAATAAGGAGCATATATAAAGGGAAATGAGTGATTTAATTGGAATTTTGGGACTCATCGTCAGGGAATTTCTCTGGCGAATCTTCTATTTCAGGTATGTCATCATCTTCGTCCGATCCAATGAGCTTGGTCACCAGAATGGTCAAATGCAAACGTGGGAAGTACGGAACCAGGCAAAACACCGCTACTCGGAGTTTCAAAACTGCTCCATCAAGTTTGGCGATGATATACAAACCAGCTTAAGTGCATCGAACTACCACGTAGGGGCCTAAATAGCAGAGTTTCATTTTATGATTGAGTTCCATCTTGATACGCATGTTTTGCAGGAGTGCGAGGCTTCCTGGCTGAAAGTCATAGTCCTTAATTCTATACTTCTCCACCTCCATGAACTGCTTTGCATATGCATGCCTTGCATTCATGATGAGTTTCACAATGTGATCTAACTCTTCTGGACACTTCTAGAGTTGTTTCGCACGTATTACAATGAGTTCTGACGTCGTAACTGGTGAATCAAGTGGCAGTGCTAGGTATGTTGCTTCTGCGAGGTCGAAGGGCAAAACTGCTTCGACTCCATGGGCCATGTAATACGGGGACATTCCTATCACTCTGTTGATCATGATTCTTTCTGCCCAAAATACCGAGTCAGCATGATCACTCCAACACTTGTCATTACCATCTACAGCTTTAATCAAGGCTTCCTGTACATCGAAATGTCTGCGTTTGACTAATCTATTTGCACGTGAGTTGTATGACAAAATCTGAATGTGGTTGATGTGATACCGCGTCTTCAAGTAATCTAGCATGGCAACAAATGGTGTGCCGTTATCTGTAACGAGTTCGGGGCATGCTCCATATCGACACAAGAGGTTCTGGAAGATAAACTGGCCTACGGTCTTACCAGTTTCTTCACAGAGAAGTCTAAATTTGGGATATGTGGTTAGGGAACAATGCACATGCACAATATACTGGAATTCACTCGATTTTGGCATGACCTTCGAGTCAATATGGATGTGTTGAAACAGAGGGGCTACCTCCGATACATTCAGTAGGATAAGAATATTCTTCATCTGGTGTATCTGGCACTCATGACAGGTGCGCACAAAATACTTCACGTCCTGTCCTAAGGACGGCCACCAAAATCTCTCCAGCAGTCACATTCGAGTGCAGAAAATTTCTTTGTGCCCTAGATTGTCGTGAGCTTGCTTAACTAGGTCCCATCTGTGTTTCGCTTTTATTACAACTTGGTGCTGGCTGTTCTGCACTTTTCTCCACAAATGGCCTCCCTTCACAAAGAAGTTAGCTGCGTACCTGATTAGCTTCACATAGCCACTATCGCTAAGATTGTCTGGGTGTGTGAGATGCGTGATTAGCTTTGTGACATCATCTAAGTGGCTATCCTTCCTTCTCATGGATTCCGTAGAAGGAAACAGGTTTCCAGTCACTGTTTTGCTAGGCGTTCTGCTCTGTTGCGCTACTTGGTATGTTGAAACCAGCTCTTCTATCGCAAAACTGTACATTTTGTCTACCTAGTCTTTGTACATTTCATCAGGAGGGGGGTCTTCTTCAGCTGCTCTTCATCTGGATAATCCATCAGTGCATCGGAAATTGGCTGCTGGGATGTGTCTGAGCTTGAAACTGAAGAGAAGGATACCTGCGATCCATCTGTTAATAGTTGCATTGGGCTGCAGGTCAGGATTGTTGATCATCCCCTTGATGTATGCTGCATCCATTTTGACTACTAGATTCCAGACTCCAATGAGATACAGTTGCATCATGTGCAATGCTCAAAATAAGCCGTATAACTCGATTTTTGGCTGTGAATATAATGCCTGGGTCTGATTTCAGTTAATAGAACTGAAACGATTGATCCTTCGCCTTCCATCCAAGTGCTCTTGTCCTAAATACCAACCAACTCCAATAATAGATGAGTCTACCACCAATATTACTTCGTTATCCGATGCGTAGTCGATTGCGCACAGCGTGGGGCAAAGAATAACGGCTTGCTTTAGTTCATCCATTGCGTTCTGTTCTTTATCTGTCCACGTGAAAATCTGGTTCTTCCTTGTCATGCGGTACAATGGGCGAGCGAGTTTTGAATAATCCCTGACAAAAATCCGAAGGACTTCTACCGTTCCCAGAAATCCTCTGACTTCCATCAGCATTCTACATGGTAGCCAATCTCATATCTTCTGCACTTTCAAATCGTCTGGCTCGTGTTCCTGGTACGTCAACTTGTGTCCAATGAATACGGCTGACTCCACACACGGAACCAACTTCTTCCCTGAAAACGTTCCTCCTACAGCCTTCATTTGTTGCAAAATTCTGTTCACATTGCATATATGCTCATATATGAATCAACGAATCTCGGAGTTTCCTGGTATGGTCTTGTACGAACCGTCTAGTAACTCATATCGCGATTTCAGACCTAAACTGGGTGCATCGTCTGCAAAAGGGTTCGTAACGTGCAGAATCTCGTCCTGAAGGATAAAGGCTACTTCGTTATGCATAATCTGCAAGGAATTGGTGTATCCTATTGGTAGAACCATCATTTGAAATGTTCCCAAGGGTGTCTGGAACATAGTAAGATCTCGTGAGTGTTTGTCAAGCTTCCTTTGGTCGAATGCAATAAATAAATCCAACTCCGTGTAACAAGCTCGTCCTCCACTGCTCTCCGTGATCATTTCGACATTCGGTGGTACTGCTGAGTCCTTAACCATAACCACATTAAGATCCTGCAAGTTGATAATGGATCGTAGTGTTTCCTTGTCTTTCTTTACCAAGCAAAACTATCTAGATCGATACGACGAATTTGACGGTTCAATAACCCCATTGCGAATCTTCTCTTGAATAAGTTCGAGGGCCTTGTCATAAATTCCCAGGGGAATTGGAATGCTCTTGTGCTGCCACAGTATATGCGGTATTGTGGGAATGCATATCAGGTCGAAATACATCAGATCAAGTGTTCTGCATTCAGATTCGGTCTATGCTAACGCTTCTTCCTGCAATATAATTAGATTCTTCACTAATAACCTCTCTGCCGGCCACAGAAAGGTATTCTCGTCGATCTTCAGTGCTTCCATCCTTTTGGCGGTTACACGACCCATAGGTTTGAATGACTTCAGGACTACTGGCATCTCCAGCATCCCTCTCAATGGATCCAAATGCTGCCTTCGTACAATCCTGTATTCTTCTGGAAGGACTCCCAGGATCGGTCTGACTTTCTGCGCTACTCATTTGTAAGCCATTACTGCCACGTCTTCTTCTTCTGGGGTTTCTAAAACACATGAACAATATGACCATTCTTCTTTGTTAGTAATATAGCAATTCTTGTTTAATAAATAAGGCAATTGTTGGTTGAAAAGAGATAGGATCATGTGTGAAATAAATTCAAAATTATAAGAAAATACCTGAACTGGCAATTGGTTACTACCATTCTCGTCTTGCCAATTTCTCTCAATCAGTTCCTTGACGCTTGCGGAAAACCCTTTGGAAGTGGTCCTCGCACGATCATTCAAATTCCGGTGGCCACTTTGCTTTGCTTTCTGCGATCGTTCGGGTCCATTAAGGTGATATGTTGGTCACCTGATGTGTAATCCTTCGTTTCGCACTCTGTAATAGTGAAAAATGGTCTCCCCAGCAAAGCCTGGAAGGGAGCATTCAGAATGACTTGCACTTGGAGCGAAATGTCAATCTCAGCTATCGTGAACTTTGCGTTAGAGATCATGCCAATGGTAGATGACCTAGCTGCATCTGCTATCTCGAGGATCATTTCTTTGTCAGGGGATAGGGGTATCTGAAGCTTCTCCCATACATCTTTGCAGAGCAGACACACTACAGCTCCCTGGTCAAGCACACATTCGACTTCCAGGGTGTCTTCAATCAACATGCTAATAGTCCTGAGAGGCATAGATGCCTCTGTGGCAATGCCTTGTCCACTGAGTGCCAGTATTTCATCTGTCGAAAGTGTTTTGCCTGTTTCAACTTGTTCCGACATGAAACGCCCAACTTGTAATGTAAGTGAATCATCCATGACCTCACCATATTTGACTTCTGCCATATTGTATCTCTTCGCCATTGTCAACTCCTTCATCTGTTTTCTAACATCTGGGGCGATTGAAAGGAGTTCACATTGACTGATGGTGATAGGGGTATCGAGGGTACGAGTCAGAACGTTGGAGACTGTGCTCGAGTCTTCTATTGGTACGACGTATTTATACTGGGGTTGTGATTTCTTGGTAATGTTGTCCTGCTGCGGTGACTGAAGTGACCTTGTCGAGGGCTGCATGCCACTCGGTGGCACGGGCTGCAGTTTTGCCTACGCCTTCTTATAAGGCTGAACTCTAGGGACCTCTATGCTATTGGGCTTCGTTCTTTGTCCACCAGCTGCCTTCTTCTTTGCCTTGTTAATCAAAATCTCCAAACATTCAATGTCATAGTTTTCCTGCTCGTCCTGATCTACTTCGTCATGACTATATGCGTACGCTGGACCAGCTTGATGACTGTATGTGGGCGTGACCGACTCAACCATTCCTACTGTGTATGTCGCCAGGGCTTTAGCATGAAAGCTATTGATTCGTTCTTTGAGATTGTTCCCCGGTAGTGACCTTGTAATGAGACCACCGTTCGGCAACACAATCCTTCCATCTGGGCTCCTAATGCACTTTCCGGCTTGGATGTACTCGAGAACCTTCATACACGATCAAATATAGTTGTTAGGACCGGCGTTTTCAGACGAGGTGGTCAGTCTGAGCATACCAGAACAAGTCCCTGCTTCCTCCTTCTGACAATGAATGATTGGAGAGTAGAGTAGCGAAGGTTAGATGTACTACTTAAGAAGCGAGCTATAGGCTCAAGCTTAACTTAGTAGTAGAGCAGAGGTTCAATCAAAGGGGTACAGTTATGATTGAAGGTACAAACTAATTTTGCTAAGGGACAACACTCCGCTCAGCTGGCGCCTTAAATAAAGTTTCTACTAAATACTACCAACTACCAACTACTACCGACCATGCCTTGCCATTGGTTGGGACAATATGTTTCAGCTGGTGTCACCACCACTTTCTTGAGTCGGTGGTACCACTGACAACTCTGGTGGCACTGCCGAAACTCCTGGTAGCACCACCAACTACTTCCTTCCCTATTAGGCAGGCCTTAATCTACCTCCGTTCCAAAGAAGCTTTCCCCAGGCTTCTATCGATCTCTGTTCCTATCACATGTTAATCCTTAGTGCTAATCCTCCCACGAGAGACTTCTTCCATGTGCCGCGATCTTGCTTTGCCGGTGCTCCGTTACTCCGGCCGAGCTTCTGCCGTTAGTCTTCCATCATGGGGCTGACCATTATCTCGGGATTTGAAATCGGCAACCCCTGCTGATCATCGGAGACTAACCTTGGTGGCTGTGTAAATCTGGCAGATACCCTTCTGTGCCTTGCCGCTATATCGATGTCGGAGAATTGTAGTCCAGTACCCGACGTTAACCTGAATCTTCTTCCCAGGTGATTCGTCTCGCACCATTCGTCGACTGTAATAACCCCTTCTTCCGATTGTTCCCATGCTTCTAGCATGCGGTCTGTTGCTTCTTCGATAAGACTTTCGATGTCCGATGGTGCTCTGTAATAGATTGGCCAATTGACTTCCACTGCAGTGTTTTGACACAAGGTCTGGTGACGATGCTGATTGATCCAAGCTCTCACGCCGACCTTCAGTGCATAGATATCTCTATTGCCGAGCCATATGGACACTTCGTGATTGTATGCGCTCATTCCGCGGTTCAGTAATGGTTGGTCAAATGTTCGTTCCGAGGGTCTGGGCTTATGCCGAATCTTGACATCGGCTCCCTCCCTGGTTACTAAGCGCTCTACAAAGTTCTTGAGGAGCCACTCCAAAAGAACCCAACTCCTTTGGTATGCCAAATAGCAGTTTGTACAAACCAGGCTTTCGTGAACAAAGCGTCTGGTTGCACTATGTCAATATCGTCTCTTCTGCAGGAGTTCTACGTATCTCGCAATGTTCCATTCCTCCATCTGCACGTAGCTTCGCTCAGGTGGAGGAGTATGTCCAATGTGCATTTCAGCTAGTCCTCTCTGCAAATTGTATGGGTCCTCCCTCTCATCGCATTTGTCTTCGTAATATCGTCAATCGGGTTCCTCTTGTGCAGCTACCTCCTCAGGTCCTTGCTGCATTAGTGGGCGAGAATCGCCTCCACTATTCTGTCCTTGAAGCCTTTTGAAATGCTCTTGATTAGGCTGCATGATTCAGTGTGTAAAGTGTCTGATTCCACGCCGCATTGTATATCCACAATTTTTGTAACATTCCTCCCCTTAAGATCCACTTCGGACTGCAAGGAGAGTGTGGATCCCTTAATTGTGGTAGCCATAATCTTGCTGTTTCGTATTATCACTTCCTAGACCTGCCCCTTTCCTGCGTACCAGTAGCCTATTCCTCTTATCTGGAATAACTGTAGCACCGTACATTCAGAGTCCTTATCTTGTTATGTTCCTCGAGACAGGTGGCAGTCTCTCGACAGTTGTTCGATAATTCAAAGCCTCGTTGAGTGTCAGCTCCCAACATACTAGATGCTTCCCAACATGCTAGGAATAGTTTAACGACTTGTTCAGATCAAATGTGACCTCGATTAGTGTCGGTCCCAACTTACAAGGTATGTTCCAGTACGCTTGGAATAGTTTAATGACTTGTTCAGGTCAATTCCTTTGGCCTTCCTAAGCCTCGCTGTACTCACTATCCGAGGAGTCAGCCCAAAACCAATCCTTGTACGAAGGATTCCCTTTCTCGTCCGGCAGATCCCATCTGTGAACCGGCAGCGCTCTGTTTCGAGTGAATGGTCTTTTTGCAGCTCTCCAATGACGCTTGTGCCATTCTGGATAACCGAAATCTCGCTGCTTGATACCTGTCTTGCTCTGGTATCTCCTTCTCTTGATTACCCTCTGAGCTACAGACTCTCCTAGTGCCGTCCTCAGGAACTCGTCATCTTCTTTCTTGATGTCGATTACTCTCTGCGTAGAGTCTATAATATCTGCAATCTTCTTTCTAGAGGGAAGATCTATCGTGTCTGGCCAACGATTCCTCTTGTGATACTCCCGCAATTTCTCTGGGGCATTGTGCAGCCCTTCCACAGGTTCCCAGGTATTTTCTTCCTCCAGGTAGCCGAGCCATTTAACCTGATACTCCCATCTTCCGTGCTGTTTCCTCATGTCCCAGATCACTTCAACCTCATACTCGGTTTCTCTAGCAATTACTTCTGGTGGTGGTCTTGTTCTCTGTGCCAGATCTTTCCTTTCTCGATAGGAAATTAATAGTCCTGCATAGAACACCGGGTGGATCCTCAACTCCTTTGGGAGATCTAACTCGTAGTTGACTAGCCCATGCTTTGCGATAATTTGATAAGGTCCCAGGTTTCTATCCCCTAGCTTCCTCGTGGGAACTAGCAAGGTTAGATTCCGACCATCTAACATAACTTTATTGCCAACTTCGAATGATGGCATCAGGCCTCGGTGTCTATCTGTAAATCTCTTCATCGCATCTCGTGCCTTCTCCAGCGCTTTCGTTGCTTCTTCCTGATTCTTCTTTCGCATAGCCACATAGTCCTGTGTTCCTCGGATTGGAAGCTTGAATCCTAATTCCGGCTGAAATCCATACACCAATTCAAATGGTGTCTTGCCTGTACTAGAGTGAGAGCGACTATTATAGGCAAATTCTGCCATAGGCAGATGTTTGTCCCAATCATCTTGCTGCAAGCTGGAATAGCAACATAACAACTGTTCCATTTCTTGATTTACTCACTCCATTTGACCATCTATTTGTGGATGATACGCCGTACTAAGCTTCGTCTCGATCCCGAGGGCCTGGTTCACCTGTTCTGTAAACCGGCTAGCGAATTGAGGTCCCCTGTCGCTGATCACTGTCTTTGGAGTCCCAACCTTGCTGTAGACATAATTGATCATTAAGTCCGCAGTGGTCTTCGAGTTTGCGTTTACTGTAGTAGGTATAAAAGTCCCCATTTTAGAGAACCTGTCTACCACCACTAGTATCGCATTATTTCCTTTGCTCGTTGTTGGAAGTCCGGTGACATAGTCCATAGTAATCTCGTCGTAGGGCCTTGTCGCTGAAACTCCTGTGGACGTTCTGATGCCAGACAGGGAGTGTATAGTTCGAGGGGCTGCCCTAGAATACCTTCAAACGGTCAGCAGAGAATTACACCCGAGCTAAGGGCACGAAGGAGTGGAGGGAAATAGGGATAGACAATGGAAGGGCTTGGTGAGAACCGGGGATATGAGGGAAGCGCTCGAGGAGGAATTCCGAGGGTAGGCTTCTCCCGAGATCGACGGTGGCGGTGCAAAGGCTAAATCGACTCTCCGGCTCAGCTGCGAGCTCTGGACTAAAGCCGACTAACCCAAGGCACAAGAACTAAACTAACTAAGCTACGCTAGTCGAACCACCAACCCGAACGTGACTAATCGACTGTGCTAACACACTGGCAAGCGACTGCAGCCAATCTCACCCGTAGTCTAAAGTGTCGGAACGCGGCGTAATGATTCGAAACACGATACGATGGACGAAGGACAATTGCTGAGTGAGTCGAAATGTGATGTGAGGGATGGAGGTGTGAAACGATGATGGAAGGGGACTGAGAGAATCTAAGGATATGTGTGGGACGATGAAACTGACCGTTTCCGATCGAAACGATGCGGAATAGCACCGGGCTGGTCTTGAGGAAGCGGAGAGTGGAAAGTCAAGAGGAAAGGGGTGATATGGTGTCCTTTCCTGATGACAATGGAGAGGAGAAGGTGTTGCGAGACCAAATGCGAGCGGCACGCAGAGTAACTGGGTTACGAGCGAAACCGGGCGAAACAGATCGAAACACATGAGGGGGTCTTGTTTCGGGTGAGAGGAGATAGAGAAGCCTTTATACGATGACGGCGAACTATACGAACGCACGAACGGCTCTACTGCGAAGAGAGATCACCGATCGACTGTACAGAACACGAAATGTCGTATATTAGACTATAGAGACAAGAGAGTCCACTACGAACAAGTAGACTAGAGGTCGAGAGGCTTAGAGACGATGTGAGAACTGCAAGCTAAGCTCCCACTAAGCTCCGACTAAGCTGTCCCTCTACTACGAGAGTCGTGCTATATTTATACTAAACGTCCAAGACTGAGCCTCCCAGCGGTCAGAGAACCTACGTCATAAAGAAAAGGGAACGCATATCGCTATCTACAAAGGAGAGGAGCACATAGGAATGGTTTAAGAGACACATAGGTCAAAAGAAACAATACTAAGCATGTCTGGAACGAGAGCATAATGGATTAAAGGGGACGCATATAGAAAGGTCAGAATATGAGCGGAACCTTCGGAACCGGGTCTCTTTGAGCGGAACGAAGCAGAACTCGGGAAAATGACTCGGAAGGGCTCTGGCTAGCCTGACAAAGTAAGTCTGCGATGTTTAACAAAGGAGAGGGACTGAGGACGAGGTTGCAGGGTCAAATCTCTTTGTCTGGAATGCAGATCCAAGGTCCGGAGACTTGTGATCGACGCGTGCAAACTCAATGCCGTGATTCTCCCGTCTTGATGGCCGATCAAAGAACGGTGCACGTGCCATCTGGACTATGGCGTTCTTGCTAAGTTTACTCATTCGAGCGAAACCAGTCGAAACCGAGCGAAACCAGTTGGAACACCGCGGAACTGGTCGTAATGACTCCGTACGTTCCCAAGCTTCAGACTTACTCTTCATCTCCCGGGTTCATGAAATAGTGACCGTCCGCGGTCACTCCCATCTCAATCCGACGCATAGGAGTTTCGAAGCATAACGCGTCGCGTCCAAATTTTCTTCCGCTGTCATCTCTTCTTCATTCTCCAACATGTTCACTTCCGAAGAAATTGTCGCGCTCTTGGGACCCATCAACTCCGATGACGACTGGAAGGCAGCGGTCGCGAAATTCAAGGCAGACGTCACCTTGGCCAGGTTGGGAATGGATGAACTAGACCATGGCATCACGACGGTAATTCTGCCGGATAAGACAAAACCGGTCAAATGGATCGCGCCTACAGGTTCGATGACGGTTCGGTAGTTGACGAATCCGGTGATGGAATCTTTGATGGATGGGTGGAAGGCAACCACGGTGCGTAAACCGCGCACTCTAATCAAGAATTTTTGTTAACGAAATTCGACAGGCACGGAAGGAAGCGTTGGAGCAAGTCCGTCCCAAAGGAACGAAAGAAGTCTGGTCGGAGACGGCGTACTCCAACTACTGCGACACGGACGCTCTCCTACGGACGCTGTACTACAATTGACGGGAATTTTATGCCAGGATGGAGACCAAACGACAAGCTTTCTTCTGCAGACGCAGGGTTCCATTCCATCCAGCCTCGTTCGATTCGACTCGTGGGTTCTTCTTGGGCGATTCGTTCCCTCCAATGTTCCCGAAACCACGCCCTGACATCGAAAAGGCTCTCGAGAACGTGAGAATGGAGAGCTCCAAGTTCCAACAAACGGCAAGGTTCACCGGCAACACGGACTACACGTGAGACGAAGCTGTCCGGAGTCACGTAGGTACTTCTTCTTGTCTATCATCTCCATCTAATCCTTCCTACAGCAAGCGTTCGAATACTGGGAGGATATCGAGCAATGACACCTTCGTGCAGGGCACATCCTTCGCATCGACAGGGTGAAATTGAGAACGGTCCGGCTCCTCTAGGAATACTACGGCTATTCCATCCTTTGTCGTCGGCTCTGTCAACTCGTCCATGCTCAGGAATCCGAAATGCAACAACAACAACAGCAACAACAACGATCCCAACAAGTGCTGTCTGAACCTTCTCAACCTCTTCCTCAACCGCAACAACAACAGCAGCAACAACCAATGTTGCCTGAACAATTTCCTCCGCAACAACAACAACAGCAGCAACATCAAATGCTGCCTCAGGACGTTGATAGTCCAATGGAGGTTGATTCCGCTCCTCTTCAGGTCGAAACTGGCGAAACAATTGAGGACAGAGAGGTCGCGGAACCGGTCGAAACACTCGAAACCGGAGCGGAACGTTTGGAAGGGGCTAGCCGTTCTACACCCTTAACCTCACTCAAACCTACAATGCTCGAGATTGAGCTTCGCGAGAGTGAAAGACGAGAAGAAGAAGAACGTGCTGCTCAACGTGCCGAAATCTCCCGGATGGCTGCCGAAATCAAGGCCAACATGCGACGACGGCTGGATGCAGGGACTCGCCGCGTTCGTGGTGTTCGGCAAGTGGTGGACTCGGATGAGGAGACTCCTGCGATTCAGGAAAGTCCTGAGAGTCCTCCTCCTGGTCATCGGGGAGAAGATTCCGTTATCATGAGTCCAGGCGACGGCGGAATGGATATTGGTGATGTGGGAATGGAGGCGAATGTGCCGTTTGAGGCGGACGCAAGCCTTGAAGAGATTCAGGCTCTCAATACCACGAGCAACAACAACAGCAACAACAACAACAACAATAGCGGTACTGCTGCTGTTCCACGCGAAACAGTCGAAACGCAAGCGAGACACGTTTCTCCGGCACGACGAGCGTCTTCTCAACCTGAGGCTGGTCCTTCTAGGATTCCGGCTAATGGTGGTGGTTCTGGAGGTGACGACAACGATAATGACGACGACGACAATGACGACGATGGTGACGAACGATTGGGCGATGGGTGCGTTCGTCATCGGGTTCCGTGCGACCAGTGCCAGAAGCGTGGCCGTGATTGCGTGGGTCTTCCGCAGAGGACCTGCGCTCCATGCTTGAAGCAGGCGAAGGGCTGTAGTCTAGCCACAAAGGGCAGGGCTGTAGCCGCAAAGCGTAAGGCAGCTCGGGAGGCGTGTGATCGGGAAGCAAAACGCTGGAAAGTCACGGCTCTGGCGGCCAGATCGGTGGGTGGTCGCGTCGAGCATGAAGCTCTGCAGCGGGAGGTCGGGGAATCTGAGCTGCAGTTCGTGCTGGCGCGGATGGATCACCGGGACAAGGTCCTGTCCCGGATGCTGAATGAATTCAGCGTCCTCGTAGCGCAGGCGCACGCAGATCGTCGTCTGCTGCTCAAGTTGGCTGGGGTGAAGACGGGGGAAGGTGAAGACGAGGAAGAGGAAGATAGAGGGGAAGTGGAGAGGGTTCGTCAGTCGAAGGGGAAAGGTAGGGCTCGGGAATAGAGTATAATCATCGCGTATGCTCTATGTCCTGGTCGGACTTTTGTAAAATAGAAAAAGAAAAGGACAAAAGAAAAAGAAAAATAACTTGTACTGTACATAATTGTTTTTATAGTTAATTTATACAATTTTGTTTCGGTTTTTGTGAATTTTCGTGTGATCGAGCGAGACTGAGTGATGACTAGAAGAATAGATCAAAGAATTCAAGGAATAGGATGAAAGGAAACTGATACGAAGTGAATTGAGGCGTTTCGCCATTGTTCCGCTGTTTTGAACAGCGAAACCATGCTGAACTGCGTATTAAGTAAAAGTACACGCGTTAGATCCTATTGTGGATCACGCTAGCAGAGATGAAACTATAGAAGGAGAATTGGAAGATTAGAATTGATCAGAGGAGAGAGAGAGAATCGGAAATAAGTAAGGAGCATATATGAAGGGAAATGAATGATTTAATCGGAAAATTTAGGACTCATCGTCAGGGAATTTCTCTGGCGAATCTTCTATTTCGGGTATGTCATCATCTTCGTCCGATCCAATGAGCTTGGTCACCGGAACAGTTAAATGCAAACGCGGGAAGTACGGAACCAGGCGAAACGCTGCTATTTGGAGTTTCGAAACTGCTCTATTGAGTTCGGCGACGATATACGAACCGCCTTAGGTGCGTTGAACTACCACGTAGGGGCCTAAATAGCGGGGTTTCGTTTTACGATTGAGTTCCATCTTGATACGCGTGTTTCGCAAGAGTACGAGGCTTTCTGGCTGAAAGTCGTAGTCCTTGATTCTATGCTTCTCCACCTCGGCGAACTGCTTCGCGTATGCATGCCTTGCATTCATGACGAGTTTCGCAACGCGATCCAACTCTTCTGGACATTTCTGGAGTTGTTTCGCACGTATTACGATGAGTTCTGACGTTGTAATTGGCGAATTGAGCGGCGGTGCTAGGTATGTTGCTTCTGCGAGGTCGAAAGGCAAAACTGCTTCGACTCCATGGGCCATGTAATACGGGGACATTCCTATCACTCTGTTGATCATGATTCTTTCTGCCCAAAATACCGAGTCAGCATGATCACTCCAACACTTGTCATTACCATCTACAGCTTTAATCAAGGCTTCCTGTACGTTGAAATGTCTGCGTTCGACTAATCCATTTGCGCGTGAGTTGTATGACGAAATCCGAATGTGGTTGATGTGATACCGTGTCTTCAAGTAATCTAGCGCGGCGACGAATGGTGTGCCGTTATCTGTAACGATTTCGGGGCATGCTCCATATCGACACAAAAGGTTCTGAAAGATAAACTGGCCTACGGTCTTACCAGTTTCTTCTTGAAGAAGTCTAAATTTGGGATACGCGGTTAACGAACAACGCACATGCACGATATACCGGAATCCACTCGATTTCAGCATAACCTTCGAGTTAATATAGATGCATTGAAACAGAGGGGCTACCTCTGGTACGTTCGGTGGGATAAGAATATTCTTCGTCTGGCGTATCTGGCACTCATGACAGGTGCGCACAAAATACTTCACGTCCTGTCCTAAGGACGGCCACCAAAATCTCTCCAGCAGTCGCATTCGAGTGCAGAAAATTCCTTTGTGTCCTAGATCGTCGTGAGCTTGCTTGACTAGGTCCCACCTGCGTTTTGCTTCTATTACGACTTGGTGCCGGCCGTTCCGCGCCTTTCTCCACAGACGGCCTCCCTTCACAAAGAAGTCAGCTGCGTACCTGATTAGCTTCACATAGCCACTATCGCTAAGATTGTCTGGGCATGTGAGATGCGTGATTAGCTTCGTGACGTCATCTAAGCGGCTATCCTTCCTTCTCGCGGATTCCGTAGAAGGAAACAGGTTTCCGGTCGCTGTTTCGCTAGGTGTTCCGCTCTGTTGCGCTACTTGGTATGTCGAAACCGGCTCTTCTATCGCAAATCCGTACGTTTCGTCTACCCAGTCTTCGTACGTTTCATCAGGAGGGGGGTCTTCTTCGGCTGCTCTTCGTCTGGATAATCCATCGGTACATCGGAAATCGGCTGCTGGGATGTGTCTGAGCTTGAAACTGAAGAGAAGGATACCTGCGATCCATCTGTTAATGGTCACATTGGGCTGCAGGTCGGGATTGTTGATCATCCCCTTGATGTATGCTGCGTCCATTTCGACTACTAGATTCCGGACTCCGATGAGATACAGTCGCATCGCGTGCAATGCTCGAAATAAGCCGTATAACTCGATTTTCAGCTGTGAATACGATGCCTGGGTCTGATTCCAGTTAATAGAACCGAAACGATTGATCCTTCGCCTTCCATCCGAGTGCTCTTGTCCTAAATACCAACCAACTCCAATAATAGATGAGTCTACCACCAATATTACTTCGTTATCCGATGCGTAGTCGATTGCGCACAGCGCGGGGCAAAGAATAACGGCTTGCTTTAGTTTGTCCATTGCGTTCTGTTCTTTGTCTGTCTACGCGAAAATCTGGTTCTTCCTTGTCATGCGGTACAACGGGCGAGCGAGTTTCGAATAATCCCTGACAAAAATTCGAAGGACTCCTACCGTTCCCAGAAATCCTCTGACTTCTGTCAGCGTTCTACATGGCGGCCAATCTCGTATCTTCTGTACTTTCGAATCGTCTGGCTCGCGTCCCTGGTACGTCAACTTGTGTCCAACGAATACGGCTGACTCCACACACGGAACCAACTTCTTCCCTGAAAACGTTCCTCCTATGGCCTTCATTCGCTGCAAAATCCTGTTCACATCGCATATATGCTCATACACGAAATGACGAATCTCGGAGTTTCCCGGTATTGTCTCGTACGAACCATCTGGTAGCTCGTATCGCGATTTCGGACCTAAACCGGGCGCATCGTCTGCGAAAGGGTTCGTAACATGCGGAATCTCGTCCTAAAGGATAAAGGCCACGTCGTTATGCATAATCTGCAAGGAATTGGTGTATCCCATTGGTAGAACCGTCATTCGAAATGTTCCCAAAGGTGTCTGGAACGTAGTAAGATCTCGAGATTGTTCGTCCAGCTTTCTTTGGTCAAATGCCACGAATAAATCCAACTCCGTGTAACAAGCTCGTCCACCACTGCTCTCCGCGATCGTTTCAACATTCGGTGGTACTGCCGAGTCCTTGACTGTAACCACATTAAGATCCTGCAAGTCGATGATGGATCGCAATGTTTCTTTGTCTTTCTTTACTAAGCAAAACCATCTGGATTGATACGACGAATTCAACGGTTCAATAACCCCATTGCGAATCTTCTCTCGAATAAGTTCGAGGGCCTTGTCATGAATTCCCGGGGGAATTGGAATGCTCTTGTGCTGCCACGGTATATGCGGTATCGTGGGGATGCGTATCGGGTCGAAATACGTCGGATCGAGTGTTCCACGTTCGGATTCGGTCCATGCTAATGCTTCTTCCTGCAACATAATTAGATTCTTCACTAATAACCTCTCCGCCGGCCACAGAAAGGTATTCTCGTCGATCTTCAGTGCTTCCATCCTTTCGGCGGTTACACGACCCGTGGGTTCGAACGGCTTCGGTACAACTGGCATCTCGGGCATCCCTCTCAACGGATCCGGATGCTGCCTTCGAACAATCCTGTACTCTTCTGGAAGGACTCCTGGGATCGGCCTGACTTTCTGCGCTACTCGTTTGTAAGCCATTACTGCCACGTCTTCTTCTTCTGGGGTTTCTAAAACACATGAACAATATGACCATTCTTCTTTGTCAGTAGTATAGCAATTTTTGTTTAATAAATAAGGCAATCGTTGGTTGAAAAGAGATGGGATCATGTGTGAGATAAATTCGAAATCATAAGAAAATACCTGAACCGGCAATTGGTTACTACCATTCTCGTCTCGCCGATTTCTCTCAATCAGTTCCTCGACGCTTGCAGAAAACCCTTTGGAAGTGGTCCTCGTGCAATCGTTCGAATTCCGGTGGCCACTTTGCTTTGCTTTCTGCGATCATTCGGGTCTGTTAAGGTGATATGTTGGTCACCTGATGTGTAATCCTTCATTTCGCACTCCGTAATAGCGAAAAATGGTCTCCCCAACAAAGCCTGGAAGGGAGCGTTCGGAACGACTTGTACTTGGAGCGAAACGTCAATTCCGGCTATCGTGAACTTCGCGTTTGAGATCATGCCAATGGTAGATGACCTAGCTGCATCTGCTGTCTCGAGGATCATCCCTTTGTCAGGGGATAGGGGTATCTGAAGCTTCTCCCATACGTCTTCGTGGAGCAGACACACTACTGCTCCCTGGTCAAGCACGCATTCGACTTCCAGAGTGTCTTCAATCAATGCGCTAATGGTCCTGAGAGGCATGGATGCCTCTGCGGTGACGCCTTGTCCACTGAGCGCCAGTATTTCTTCCGTCGAAAGCGTTTCGCTTGTTTCGACTTGTTCCGACGTGAAACGCCCAACTTGTAACGTAAGTGAATCATCCACGACCTCACCATATTTGACTTCTGCCACGTTGTATCTCTTCACCGTCGTCAACTCCTTCATCTGTTTCCTAACGTCTGGGGCGATCGAAAGGAGTTCACGTTGACTGATGGTGATAGGGGTATCAAGGGTACGAGTCAGAACATTGGAGACTGCGCTCGAGTCTTCTATTGGTACGACGTATTTATACTGGGGTTGTGATTTCCTGGTAATGTCGTCCTGCTGCGGTGACTGGAGTGACCTTGTCGAGGGCCGTGCGCCACTCGGTGGCGCGGGCTGCGGTTTCGCCTGCGCCTTCTTATGAGGCTGAACTCTAGGGATCTCTACACCATCGGGCTTTGTTCTTCGTCCACCAGCTGCCTTCTTCTTCGCCTCGTTAATCAAAATCTCCAAACGTTCGATGTCGTAGTTTTCCTGCTCGTCCTGATCTTCTTCGTCGTGACTATACGCGTACGCTGGACCAGCTTGATGGCTATATGCAGGTGTGACCGACTCGACCATCCCTACTGTGTGTGTCGCTGGGGCTTTAGCATGAAAGCTATCGATTCGTTCTTTGAGATTGTTCCCCGGTAGTGACCTCGTAATGGGACCGCCGTTCGGCAACACAATCCTTCCATCCTGGCTCCTAACGCACTTTCCGGCTTGGATGTACTCGAGAACCTTTGTACACGATCGAATATAGTGTCCTGCTTCGCCGCAGAAGTTGCAAACTGGGTTTCGCGGAGTTTCGCTGCGTTCCGCCCCTGGTCGATGCGGAATGTTCCCTTTGCTCAGGGCGTCGAGCGTAACCTGAAAACTCTTCAATGTATCCATTACCTTGGCCAAATCCACTTCTTCCTTCTTCACGATACTTGTCAAAGCTTCTCCGGTAGCTGGGGGTGGAAAGTTACTGCCGAAACTGCCCACAATCTTTCCTCCCAGCATGAAATTTGAATGTTCGAGCACGTCCTTAATCTTGTAAGGCGTAGACGAATCGTGGTCTGGTAGCTTGATCTCGATACGACGAATGAGCGCCTCTCTAAGGTCTCCTGTAATTCCCATCAGGAACATCTCGTCAGCTTGGGACTCCAAGATCTTTCCGTTCGTTATAAGATACTTAGAGCGCCTGACGAATTCTCGATGATATTTGCCTAGGTCTTCTCGGTTCTTGATCCCTTTCTTCGCCCGTTCTACGACCAAATGCTCCAGTTCTCCCTTGGAGTAGCATTTCCCTGCCGTGAGACTCGGGTATAGAGCTATAATCTCTCTCTTCACCGTCTCCACATCAGGGTTCGGTTCGTTAATCTCGTCGGTAGTCTCCCAAAGTTCCGCGACGTCGGTCTTCGCATAGTACAAGAACTTTCGGACGTGATCTCTATCGTTCCACGCGGCCTGTCTTGCGATTTCTGCAACGTCTTCGAAGAACCTAGGGAGTTCCTTTGGTTCTGAGCCGTCAAACGTTGGGGCACGTTTGTCCCCATGCGAGGGCGGTTGGTACGCTATTGCGGTTTGTCGATTTGTAAGTTGTTGTAATACGTTAGCGTTAGCAGACAGACGAGCTATTATCGCTGCGTTGCTGGCTAAGATCTGTTGAGTTCCGGTAGGTAGTTGGTAATTGGTAGGTGGGCTAGCTGGTCTGTTCGGTGAGCCTGGGGTGGAAGCTGGCACGGATGAGAGGTTGGGGAGTTCTGAATCGGCGATGGTAGATGGGAAATGATCTAGAGAATCGGTGTTGGAAGGAATGGTGCTAACGGATTGTCGCAAGGGTGTTTCGCAGTGTTCCGCGTTTTCCGCAGCGGAACGTATGTTGCGATTGACAATCCTAGGCCTTCAAGTCGGCGGCAAAACCTGATGTTCTATAGGGACTCGAGCGGATTGGCTACGTGTAACTCGTCTGCTAGACGAATTTGGCGGGGTATTCGTAATGGTTGGACAGTGAAATCCCCCTCACCGGGGGCTCCACTTGAAACTCCTGTGGACATTCTGATGCCGGACAGGGAGTGTATAGTTCGAGGGGCTGCCCTAGAATACCTTCAAACGGTCAGCAGAGAATTACACCCGAGCTAAGGGCACAAAGGAGTGGAGGGAAATAGGGACAGACAATGGAAGGGCTTGGTGAGAACCGGGGATATGAGGAAAGCGCTCGAGGAGGAATTCCAAGGGTAGGCTTCTCCCGAGATCGACGGTGGCAGTGCAAAGGCTAAATCGACTCTCTGGCTCAGCTGCAAGCTCTGGACTAAAGCCGACTAACCCAAGGCACAAGAACTAAACTAACTAAGCTACGCTAGTCGAACCACCAACCTGAACGTGACTAATCGACTGTGCTAACACACTGGCAAGCGACTGCAGCCAATCTCACCCGTAGTTTAAAGTGTCGGAACGCGGCGTAACGATTCGAAATGTGATACGATGGACGAAGGACAATTGCTGAGTGAGTCGAAATGTGATGCGAGGGATGGAGGTGCGAAACGATGACGGAAGGGGACTGAGAGAATCTAAGGATATGTGTGGGACGATGAAACCGACCGTTTCCAATCGAAACGATGCGGAATAGCACCGGGCTGGTCTTGAGGAAGCGGAGAGTGGAAAGTCAAGAGGAAAGGGGTGATATGGTGTCCTTTCCCGATGACAATGGAGAGGAGAAGGTGTTGCGAGACCAAATGCGAGCGGCACGCAGAGTAACTGGGTTATGAGCGAAACCGGGCGAAACAGATCGAAACACGTGAGGGGGTCTTGTTTCGGGTGAGAGGAGATAGAGAAGCCTTTATACGATAACGGCGAACTATACGAACGCACGAACGGCTCTACTGCGAAGAGAGATCACCGATCGACTGTACAGAACACGAAATGTCATATATTAGACTATAGAGACAAGAGAGTCCACTACGAACAAGTAGACTAGAGGTCGAGAGGCTTAGAGACGATGTGAGAACTGCAAGCTAAGCTCCCACTAAGCTCCGACTAAGCTGTCCCTCTACTACGAGAGTCGTGCTATATTTATACTAAACGTCCAAGACTGAGCCTCCCAGCGGTCAGAGAACCTACGTCATAAAGAAAAGGGAACGCATATCGCTATCTACAAAGGAGAGGAGCGCATAGGAATGGTTTAAGGGACACATAGGTCAAAAGAAACAATACTAAGCATGTCTGGAACGAGAGCATAATGGATTAAAGGGGACGCATATAGAAAGGTCAGAATATGTGCGGAACCTTCGGAACCAGGTCTCTTTGAGCAGAACGAAGCGGAACTCGGGGAAACGACTCGGAAGGGCTCTGGATAGCCTGACAAAGTAAGTCTGCGATGTTTAACAAAGGAGAGGGACTGAGGACGAGGTTGCAGGGTCAAATCTCTTTGTCTGGAATGCGGATCCGAGGTCCGGAGACTTGTGATCGATGCATGCAAACTCGATGCCGTGATTCTCCCGTCTTGATGGCCGATCAAAGAACGGTGCACGTGCCATCTGGACTATGGCATTCTTGCTAAGTTCACTCGTTCGAGCGAAACCAGTCGAAACCGAGTGAAACCAGTTGGAACACCGCGGAACTGGTCGTAACGACTCCGTACGTTCCCAAGCTTCAGACTTACTCTTCATTGCTATCTGCAATGGCTGCAGCGGTGGTTGCGTCTTTCCTCGTCGTGCTTTCGTCCTCTGGCACACGTCGCATGTGCGCACATATTCTTCGACCCATTCCCTCATCTTTGGCCACCAAACTCTTCTTTCCAGTTTGTCTATAGTTTTCTGTAACCCCGGGTGTCCTGACGCCGGTGCGTCATGGCACTGTCATACAATTTCCTTTTTAACTTCTTCATCTGGTGGGATAACCAATTTATCATCTTTCCACCAATATCCTTCTTCGAATGTTCCAATTGCTGGCTCTTTGGATCGTTCATAGGCGTCTCGAATCTTCTCTCCCAGTTCTGGACCCCCTGTAAGCTCAAATACCCATACTGTGCACATGGGCAGGTCCGATGTTCTGAACAATTGCGGAGGAAGTAGGACTTGTTCTGGCTGGTCCTCTTGGCCCTGCTCGTAGTCTGGCCTTCTTGATAATGCGTCCACTCGTGAATTCTTGGTTCCAGGTCAATACTCAATTCGAAATCAAAATCTGCTGATAAATGTCACCCATCTTGCTTGGCGACCACTTAGCTTCCTAGCTCCCATGAAATATTGAAGGTTAGCTTGATCGCTAACCACTCGAATCTCATGTTTAGCTCCTTCCAAGTGGTGCCTCCAGTTGCTCAAGGCCTTGACAATCGCTAGTAATTCTTTGTCTATTACTGGATAGTTATTCTCAGCATCTCGATAGGTGTTCGACCAATATCCAATGGGGTGCAAAATTTCATCGTCCCTGAGCTGCGAGAGCACGGCTCCCATCGCAAAGTTTGACGCGTCAGTTTCCAGTACAAATTGCTTCTCGTGATCTGGTCGTACTAGCATTGGTGCAGTGGTAAAAGCTTCCTTGAGTTTCCTAAAGCTCTCCTGTTGTCGTTCTTCCCAGGTAAATGTCTTCTTGCCAGACATAAGTTCCGTTAATGGCCTAGCGATTTTGGTGAAGCCTTCGATAAATTTTTGGTAAAAGTTTGCGAAACCGATAAACTTTTGAATGTCTCGCTTGCTCGATAAATCTGGCCATTCTTGAACTGCTTTTACCTTATAGGGATCCATCTGCATGCCCGACTGGTTAACCACAAATCCTAAATAGTCGAGTTCCTTCTTTCCGAAGTAGCACTTTTCTGGTTTGCAGAAGAAGTCTGCTTCTCTTAACCTGCACAATACCTCTGCTAGCAGGTCCCAATGTTCCTGTTCCGTTTCCGCATAGACTATAATGTCATCCAGATAAATGAGTATGCCCTGCCCAATCATGTCCTGAAAGAGCTCGTTCATTGCACGTTGGAATACCGCAGGCACATTCATTAATCCAAACTGCATCACCATCGGCTGGTATACTCCCATGTGAGTCCTGAAGGTGGCATACTTCTCATGCCCAGGGTGTATTCGAATGTTATTGTACCCACTTCGCAAATCCAGCGTAGAGAACCATTTGGCATGTGCAAGATCATCCGGGAGCATATGTAATAGAGGCATTGGCTGATGGTCTGGAATGACCACCGCATTTAGTCCTCTATAGTCGATAACAATTCTATACTCTGGCTTGCCATCCTTCCCTATTGTCTTCTTGGCTATGACAAATACTGGTGCACAAGTGTTCACTTTTTCCTCAGCTGGTACTTGATTTCCTACAACCCGAATCCATCCCTTCTTCAGATCCTCATGAATCCATTCCTCTACCGCTCGCTTTTCAGCAGGAGCAAGTGGATATACCGGTCCAGGTTTTGGGAGCTCTGCTCCTGGTAGGAGCTCAATCTTCATGTCCCATTGTCCCGACTTAGGCAGCCGTTTAGCAGCGTCCTTGTCAAACCTATCCCTGAACTCCCATATTTGTTTTGGAAGAATTTCTTCGAGAGATTTGTCGCCAGCAGAGTCTGCCATCCTTTCATTGAGTGCTTTCTCCTGCACATATTTTTGAGCTATGCTGTTATACTTGAGAAGGCGTTCTCTCTGCGATGCTACTTGTCAATGCTCTAGGCGGCGGATCCAGTGAGGAGGCTTGGGTGGCCTTCCTCTTCGAGAGGCATCCTCCGCTTCCTCCGAGGTAGTGGGCTTGTGTGATCTTAGGATACCCTTGAACTCTGTCTCAGATCCAGCTCTTCTCTCTAGCACTTTTCCTTCCACTTTGGGCGGCTGCATGACCGAGTCAACAGGCATGCACCATCGGCACCCCTTCTGCCCCTGCGAGAGCCCCTGCTCCATCGCGGCATAATTTGAAATGAACCTGTTACCTTTACCATTTGTTTTCCCTGTCGGAGCAGGGCCCTGCATTTGGTCCTTAAACCGTGGTCTTCGTGGGCGCACTTGAGCTCCCGAAGCTAGCCTACTTGATGATTGCGGTGTACTAGCTTCGGCCCTGTGCCAATTGAGTGGGACTACCCTCCCTTTGGGGTGGACCACTTTCCTAGACACTAGCCTACCCTTGAATAGCGTCTCATGTCTAGTCACTCCTCGGTCTCTCGTAGGAGGAGATCTCACTAGGTGGCCGAACCTAGTACGCTTTGTAGCCTTAGTTCTACAGCACTCCCGACCGGAAGTACTCCTGCTTGTACCTCTGCTTCATGTGGTGAAGCTTACCGACTGCTTCTGCACTGCCAGGGTTGAGTCATTTTGGCCCTCGTGCATGGATGGAGGAGTCCACTCCACCCTTATACTCCTTATGACAGGGTTCGAATCTGTACCACTTCCTCCACTCTTCTGTTGTTGTACCCTGAGTGGATCTGCTGCATAGTGCCCCAGTTTTCCTCCTTTTGGCGGCACACTAGGTCTCTTCCTCCTAGATGTGTTAGATCCCTCAGCATTGATCATCATTTGCGCATGTATCTCTTCTCGCACTCTTGCCTGTGCTTCCGAAGTCATTGGCGATGCTGCCATTCCAATATTTTCTTGTATCGCCAATACTTGAAGCCGTGCTGTATACATGCCGCCATATTTGTTGAAGAGTTTCTCGTGTTCTGTGCCCCTGTCCATGTCTCTGACCATAGTACGGTATACCGTGTCGTCCGCTTCCTCGAGACTGTCGAAGTCGTGCCATACCTGTTCATCCTTCGTGATTTGGCACTTGTCCCCAAACCAGAAGAATCTCCAACTCCCTTCTTGTTTGATGAAGGAGAGCTCAGGTGGCTTGTGCATGACTTCGTTGAATGTGACCAGTGGTGCTGTCGATTCCTTTTCTTTTCCTTTGTCTGGTGGTACGATCGTAGGTTCTTCTTCTTCCTTCTCGGTTTCTTGTCCTGTTTCGATGTTGCTGTGGTAATAGACCCTAGTTTCCCAAGCTTCTTCCTTTTCATCATCTGCATCCCACTCAGGTGGTATGTAGTCTGGAATTCTTCACCATCTTCTGCATTTCCGGAGCTTCCTCGGGGCTAGGATTAGCTGTATGGAACGCAATCGCGCCGTTCCATTAAAAGCAATTTCCTTCCCGCCTTTGCAAAGAATCCCCTTTGTCCAGTCGATAGTTGGCCTATGCTGTTCAAGCCAATCATTTCCTATGAGAAACTTGTCTTCGTGTGTATCCACCACTGCGATGTCCATTAAACCTCTTGTAATCCCTGTATCCACTATTGCTCTGACATTCCGAGTCCATCTACCATGATTAATCGATCCATCGGCATTCCGGATGGTATAATTACCTTCTGCAGGCACTGTTCTCAGCCCTAGGCTCTGTACAACCGTGGGGCTAATAGTAGTGATCGCAGATCCGGAGTCAATCATAGCCAAGAGATTAACCTTTTTCTGTCCCTGAATGACGTCAATGGGTATAGTAGGATGGTTGGAGTTTAGTCTAGCAATAGTTCATCAGCGCTTTATCTCTTGTGTGTCCTTCGAGCCCTCACCAGTGTCCGATGTCGACTGGCGGCCCTTCAAAAATCCTCCTCGGAATCTTCCTCGAGGGCATACGAAGCCCGTTCTTTACGCCTTGGTAACTTCGTTCTCTTGTCCAGTAGTTCTTCCATCTCAGAATCGCTGCTAATCCCAACTTCCTGGCATTTTAAGAAGCAGCCAGTCTTGCCAGATCATCTCTTCTGCACCCGTCTCTTGTAGTTGGTTCGGTGTCCACGGCTTCCCTGTTGTTCTCGCCCTACATTGTTGCAGTCCCATGCGAAGTGACCTGTCTTGCCGCATACCCAACATGCCCCGGAATTTTCACCTTGGGACACCCTAGTAAAGCGCCTAGACATACTGATGTCCATAGGCTCACCCAAAAACTCGGCTGGGCGACGAGCTTCTGGGGGCACTGGCATGTACGATACCGCTTGCCCATCTTTAAACATGGGGGTGTACTTCCTGTTACTGCCAATCACTTTGGCAGCTATTAGACTGGCCTCCAGATTGCTAGCATTCTCTTGCCATTGGGTCAGGTCCCAAGTAGGGTGGTCTGTATTTATAAGCAGGGCCTTTAGGATAGCCTGATTGAGTCCTCTCTTGTATTCGTAAATCAGTGCTTGATGATCATAGTGATCTGGTAACCTCATCCTAATGTCATTGAAGGCCCTGTTATACTGCTTCACCTGCACCCATTTCTGATAAATCGTCCTAATATTTCACTCGGCTTCTTCTTGAAGTCCAAAAATGCCATTATGGTTGAGTGCTAATTTATTTCATAGGTCGTCCTCATCGTCCCATCCACCTTTCTTGTCGATAACAAGCTTATTATCTGCATCACGCTTGTAGGTGGAGACTAATTGATTCCTATTCACGGCCCATTTGCCATTAACCCAAGTCTGAGCTTGTCCTCGCAGACATTCCAAAATGATCTTGACCCTCTTTTGTTGGTCGCTCAGATGTTTTTCATTCAACCGGCTGATCATTTGGTTCTGGAAGTTCTCAAGTGACTCGTAAGGGTTCCCCTTAAACAAGGGATACTTCATGATATCTTTGTTTGACATATTGACCTAGACGAATTCAACCAACATTTTTATGAGTATCACTCTCATTCAGCACATTACAATAATACATGGTTTAGTAGCTAAGTTATCCAGTGAGTACCACCTCCGCTTTCCAACTAGCCACCTTACCCTTCCTCCCCGGTCAGTTCTTGGGCATCTTCCTTCCTCCTGGCAAGCTCCCAGCTCTAAACCAGGGCCTATCTCCTTTCTTCCCAAGCTTCGTATTGTTCCTCGCCGCTTTCGTATTTCTCACTTTCCTCTTCCGTCTCCCAGTCATCGTTTGCATTGAAGTACTCTTGATCCTTGCTGGTTGGCTCTTCTACATTGTTACCCCGCATCCATACTACCATCGTCATGTTTGCTACCCCCTGCCTTGGTAGTCCCTCTCGTATGTCGAGAAACTCTGATGGTATAGGGCAGCTATTAGGACGTATGATAGGATCATAATCATAATTAGAGTCTGGGGAGTACTCACTTGCCACCTGGAGCCTTTCTTCTCTCTCCTCAAGCTCACAAGCGCTTGGAGTAGGCGATCCTGGCGGTGAGTCCTGGTGTGGGTACTGGAGGTGGTTTCTTTCGATGTAGTGACCGTTCCATCCCAGCCGTTGGATCCCTCCCTCGACGAGTTCTCCTTGCTCGTTCCACATGAGCTCCCAGATTCCTGTGCCGTACCCCGTCTCTCTTGTATTATCTGCCTCCCATGCTTCCCCAGCATCTGGAGGTGGTCCCCATCTGTCATTGGATGGCCAGGGTTGTGGCGACTCAGGAATTACTTCCCTCAGCAGTTCTTCCGCTTGCTGGTCCAGGCTTCCGGGTTGGGTGTCTGTGGAGACGTAGTCCAGGAGGTCTTCTTTGACTTCGACGCTTCCTTCCACTTCCTGTTCTTCTTGGGCGAGCGCAGCAGGCGCTACCAGCCCTTCTTCAACTACCTCAGCGGCATAGCCTCTTGTGGCTTCCACTGCTTGCTGTCGCAGCTGCGACGACAGTTGTCCTGTGCAAGTGTCCATTCCATCTAGTTCCCTGCTCTGGCGAATGATCTCGACTACCTGATCCACAAAACGTTCCTCTGGGGTGCCTACCAGGTTCGTTTGAGGGAGCAGGCCGGGCATCTGGTCATTGTTGGAGTCTGAGCTCACGCTCGCGAAGCGATTAGCCAGACTTAGGCCTCTACCTTGCAGCGGGGAGTCAGGGCTCAACCTTGCCCCTCCTCACCTAGCTCACTGAGTCAGGTAGGATTGATGAAGCCTAATCGTTTGTTGCACCCGACGAATGCCTTCCGTGATCGAGTACTGGGCTGCGAGTTCTTCTTCTGCATTGCTGATTCGGGCTCTAATAGCTTCTACCTGTTCGACTAGATGGCTAGCCTGCATGTGCAGTTGCAGGAAATCTGTGCCCGTCAGCCGAACGATCTCCTGCTGGGAGTTGACCACCTGTTGAGCAAGGGCTGATTGACTGCCCTGGATGGCCATGGTTACCGCTCTCAGGATATGAGCCTGAAGAAGACCGAATGCATAGTTGAGATGCACGTCCCATAGTTCGCCTTCTCGCCTGGCGTCTGCATTGACTGCCTCTGCGACCTGATCCCCGACGTGTCTCTGAATGTGAGCCAGAAATTCCCCCAGTGTCTGTCCTTCTACAGTAAGGTTCTCAGAGTACTGAGAGCCCATGTTGTAGAGTCGAGCGACAGTAGCTATGAGAGTTTGGAGGGACTGATCAACGCTTGTAAGTCGGTTATCGAGATCGATGACGGCGTGTCGCAGGGCGGAGACAACTTCGTTGGGTTGCCCGTTAGCACTGACCATTCTGTCCAGGCATCCGTGTAGACTGTCGAGTCGTTCTCCAATGTGTGCCAGAGCGGATTCCATATGTTCTCCAGGTCCGGGTTGAGGAACTGCCAGTCGTTGAGTCTGGAGTAGAAATCTCCGACCGGCACAATGGAATGGGGAACTTCCTTCGTTGTCTTGCCGTTCCACCCACGTCTGTAACGTTCCAAAGCCTCAAAGAAGGCTGATTCGACCTCGGAGTTGTTGAGCAACGATGAATACCAGGGAAGAAAACCAGATGACGCAGAGTGTAAGCCAGAGACCAGACCAACCAACTTGCCACAGTTCTATCAGTGACATAGTTGTTTCGCTAGCATGTAGTTGCCTTGATAGACTTGTAGGAGGACTTGGTGGAGGAAATCAGAATGTTCAAGTAGGGTGTATTTGAATGCTTTATATTCTTGACACAGAGCGAGTAGTTCTTCTTCAACCGGTGTCGGACCTCTGAGTGCCTCCCAGTTGAAACTGTGTCCATTCAATAGGTTGTCCACGTGTACCAGCAAGAACTTCCTTCCAACTCTTTCATGTCTTTCGGTGGTGATTCGAAGCTCCAGGGCGGATAGTATAACCGACCGGTAGGGTTCTAAGATAGGGGTGTTTGAGTGCTTCTTACCTCGATAGAAGCTTTTCGTGCGAAATGCCGAATTGACTTCTTCTTCGAATGTACGGAGCACTCTAACAAAACTCCGATGGAGTGTGTAAGCCTGCTTTAGCCATCGATGATACGCTTATCAGTGATCAGCTGACTGTATTAACAGGCATAGAAGAAACCCTCCCAGGGCAGAGCAATACTTACTGATCAATAGTGGGTATTGCACTATGAAACAGCAAGATTGATTATCCCGGGATTGGAGCAAAATTATAATGTTAGGACCGGCGTTTTCAGACGAGGTGGTCAGTCCGAGCGTACCGGAACAAGTCCCTGCTTCCTCCTTCTGACAATGAATGATTGGAGAGTAGAGTAGCAAAGGTTAGATGTACTACTTAAGAAGCGAGCTATAGGCTCAAGCTTAACTTAGTAGTAGAGCAGAGGTTCAATCAAAGGGGTACAGTTATGATTGAAGGTACAAACTAATTGTGCTGAGGGACAACACCCCGCTCAGCTGGTGCCTTAAATAAAGTTTCTACTAAATACTACCAACTACCAACTACTACCGACCATGCCTTGCCATTAGTTGGGACAATATGTTTCAGCTGGTGTCACCACCACTTTCTTGAGTCGGTGGTACCACTGACAACTCTGGTGGTGCTGCTGAAACTCCTGGTAGCACCACCAACTACTTCCTTTCCTATTAGGCAGGCCTTAATCTACCTCCATTCCGAAGAAGCTTTCCTCAGGCTTCTATCGATCTCTGTTCCTATCACATGTTAATCCTTAGTGCTAATCCTCCCACGAGAGACTTCTTCCATGTGCCGCGATCTTGCTTTGCCGACGCTCCGTTACTCCGGCCGAGCTTCTGCCGTTAGTCTTCCATCATGGGGCTGACCATTATCTCGGGATTTGAAATCGGCAACCCCTCCTGATCATCGGAGACTAACCTTGGCGGCTGTGTAAATCTGGCAGATACCCTTCTGTGCCTTGCCGCTATATCGATGTCAGAGAATTGTAGTCTGGTACCCGATGTTAACCTGAATCTTCTTCCCAGGTGATTCATCTCACGCCATTCGTCAACTGTAATAACCCCTTCTTCCGATTGTTCCCATGCTTCTAGCATGCGGTCTGTTGCTTCTTCGATAAGACTTTCGATGTCCGATGGCGCTCTGTAATAGATTGGCCAATTGACTTTCACTGCAGTGTTTTGACACAAGGTCTGGTGACGATGCTGATTGATCCAAGCTCTCACGCCGACCTTCAGTGCATAGATATCTCTATCGCCGAGCCATATGGACACTTCGTGATTGTATGCGCTCATTCCGCGGTTCAGTAATGGTTGGTCAAATGTTCGTTCCGAGGGTCTGGGCTTATGCCGAATCTTGACATCAGCTCCCTCCCTGGTTACTAAGCGCTCTACGAAGTTCTTGAGGAGCCACTCCAAAAGAACCCAACTCCTTTGGTATGCCAAATAGCAGTTTGTACAAACCAGGCTTTCGTGAACAAAGCGTCTGGTTGCACTATGTCGATATCATCTCTTCTGCAGGAGTTCTACATATCTCGCAATGTTCCATTCCTCCATCTGCACGTAGCTTCGCTTGGGTGGAGGAGTATGTCCAATGTGCATTTCAGCTAGTCCTCCCTGCAAATTGTATGGGTCCTCCCTCTCGTTGCATTTGTCTTCGTAATATCGTCGATCAGGTTCCTCTTGTGCAGCTACCTCCTCAGGTCCTTGCTGCATTAGTGGGTGAGAATTGCCTCCACTATTCTGTCCTTGAAGCCTTTCGAAATGCTCTTGATTAGGCTGCATGATTCGGTGTGTAAAGTGTCTGATTCCACACCGCATTGTATATCCACAATTTTCGTAACAATAGTGTTTAGCTTTGCTGCAGAAGTTGCAAACTGGGTTCCATGGGGTTTCACTGCATTCCACCCCTGGTTGATGTGGAACATTCCCCTTGCTCAGGGCATCGAGCATAACCTGAAAACTCTTCAATGTATTCATTACCTTGGCCAAATCTACTTCTTCTTTCTTTATGATACTTGTCGAAGCTTCTCCGGTAGCTGGGGGTGGAAAGTTACTGCCAAAACTGCCCACAATCTTTCCTTCCAGCACAAAATTCGAATGTTCAAGCACATCCTTAATCTTGTAAGGTGTAGATGAATCATGGTCTGGTAGCTTGATCTCAATATGATGAATGAGTGCCTCTCTAAGGTCTCCTATAATTTCCATCAGGAACATCTCGTCAGCTTGGGACTCCAAGATCTTTCTGTTTGTTATAAGATACTTAGAGCGCCTGACGAATTCTTGATGATATTTGCCTAGGTCTTCTCAGTTCTTGATCCCTTTCTTCACCCATTCTACAACCAAATGCTCTAGTTCTCCCTTGGAGTAGCATTTCCCTGTCGTGAGACTCAGATATAGAGCTATAATCTCTCTCTTCACTGTCTCCACATCAGGGTTCGGGTTGTTAATCTGGTCGGTAGTCTCCCAAAGTTCTGCGATGTCAGTCTTTGCATAGTACAAGAACTTCTGGATGTGATCTCTATCATTTCATGTGGCCTGTCTTGCAATCTCTGCAACGTTGAAGAGTAAGTCTGAAGCTTGGGAACGTACGGAGTCGTTACGACCAGTTCCGCGGTGTTCCGACTGGTTTCGCTCGGTTTTGACTGGTTTCGCTCAAACGAGTAGACTTAGCAAGAACGCCATAGTCCAGATGGCACGTGCACCATTCTTTGATCAGCCATCAAGACGGGAGAATCACGGCATCGAGTTTGCACGCGTCGATCACAAGTCTCCGGACCTCGGATCCGCATTCCAGACAAAGAGATTTGACCCTGCAACCTCGTCCTCAGTCCCTCTCCTTTGTTAAACATCGCAGACTTACTTTGTCAGGCTATCCAGAGCCCTTCCGAGTCGTTTTCCCGAGTTCCGCTTCGTTCCGCTCAAAGAGACCCAGTTCCGAAGGTTTCGCACGTATTCTGACCTTTCTATATGCGTCCCCTTTAATCTATTATGCTCTCGTTCCAGACATGCTTAGTATTGTTCCTTTTGACCTATGTGTCCCTTAAACCATTCATATGCACTCCTCTCCTTTGTAGATAGCGATATGCGTTCCCTTTTCTTTATGACATAGGTTCTCTGACCACTGGGAGGCTCAGCCTTGGACGTTTTGTATAAATATAGCACAACTCTCATAGTAGAGGAGAGCTTAGTTGGAGCTGAGTGGGAGCTTAGCTTACAGTTCTCACATCGTCTCAAAGTCCCTCGACCTCCAGTCTACTTATTCGTAGTGGACTCTCTCGTCTCTATAGTCTAATATACGATATTTCGTGTTCTGTACAGTCGATCGGTGATCTCTCTTTGTAGCGGAGCTGTTCGTACGTTCGTATAGTTTGCTGTGATTGTACAAAGGCTTCTCTTACTTCTCTTACCCGAACTGAAACCTCCTTATGTGTTCCGAACCGTTTTGCCCAGTTTCGCTCGTAACCCAGTTACTCTGCATGCCGCTCGCATTTGGTCTCGCAACACCTTCTCCTCTCCATAGTCATCGGGAAAGGACACCATATCACCCCTTTCCTCTTGACATTCCACTCTCCGCTTCCTCAAGTCCAGCCCGGTGTTGTTCCGCATCGTTTCGATTGGAAACAGTCGGTTCCATCGTCCCACACATATCCTTCGATTATCTCAGTCCCCTTCCGTCATCGTTTTGCACCTCCATCCCTCGCATCACATTACGACACACTCAGCTATTGTCCTTCATCCATCGTATCGCGTTTCAAATTGTTACGCCACGTTCTGACACTTAAGACTACAAGTGAGATCGACTGCAGTTGCTTACCAGTGTGTTAGCACAGTCGATTAGTCACATTTCGGGTTGGTGGTTCGACTAGCGTAGCTTAGTTAGTTTAGTTCTTGTGCCTTGGGTCAGTCAGCTTTAGTCCAGAGCTCGCAGCTGAGCCGGAGAGTTGATTTAGCCTTTGCACCACCACCGTCGATCTTGGGAGAAGCCTACCCTCGGAATTCTTCCTCGAGCGCTTCCCTCATATCCCCGGTTCTCACCAAGCCCTTCCATTGTATATCTCTATTTCCCTCCACTCCTTCGTGCCCTTAGCTCGGGTGTAATTCTCTGCTGACCGTTTGAAGGTATTCTAGGGCAGCCCCTCGAACTATACACTCCCTGTCCGGCATCAGAACATCCACAGGAGTTTCAACGTCTTCGAAGAACCTAGGGAGTTCCTTTGGTTCTGAGCTATCAAACGTAGGGGCACATTTATCCCCATGCAAGGGCAGTTGGTACGCCATTGCAGTTTGTCGATTTGTAAGTTGTTATAATACATTAGCGTTAGCAGACAGACGAGCTATTACTGCTGCATTGCTGGCTAAGATCTGTTGAGTTCTGGTAGGTAGTTGGTAATTGGTAGGCGGGCTAGCTGGTCTGCTCAGTGATCCTGGGGTGGAAACTGGCATGGATGAGAGGTTGGGAAGTTCTGAATTGGCGATGGTAGATGGGAAATGATCTAGGGAATCGGTGTTGGAAGGAATGGCACTAATGGATTGTCGCAAGGGTATTTCGCTGTGTTCCATGTTTTCCATAGTGGAATGTAAGTTGCAATTGACAATCCTCAGCCTTCAAGTCAGTGGCAAAACCTGATGTTCTACAGGGACTTGAGCGGATTGGCTACATGTAACTCGTCTGCTAGACGAATTTGGCAGGGTATTCATAATGGTTGGACAGTGAAATCCCCCTCACCGTGGGCTCCACTTGAAACTCCTGTGAACGTTCTGATGCCAGACAGGGAGTGTATAGTTCGAGGGGCTGCCCTAGAATACCTTCAAGCGGTCAGCAGAGAATTACACATGAGCTAAGGGCATAAAGGAATGGAGGGAAATAGGGATATATAATGGATGGCTTGGTGAGAACTGAGGGATGTGAGGGAGGTGCTCAAGGAAGAATTCCAAGGGTGAACTTCTTCCAAGATTGATGGTGGCAGTGCAAAGGCTAAATTGACTCTCCAGCTCAACTGCGAGCTCTGGACTAAAGCCGACTGACCCAAGGCACAAGAACTAAACTAACTAAGCTACGCTAGTCAAACCACCAACTTGAATGTGACTAATTGACTGTGCTAACACACTAGTAAGTGACTGCAGTCGATCTCACTCGTAGTCTAAAGTGTCAGAACGCGGTGTAACAATTTGAAATGCAATACGATGGATGAAGAACAATTGCTGAGTGTGTCGAAATGTGATGCGAGGGATGGAGGTGCAAAACAATGATGGAGGGGGACTGAGAGAATCGAAGGATATGTGTGGGATGATGGAACCAACCGTATTCGATTGAAACGATGCAGAATAGCACCGGGCTGGACTTGAGGAAGCGGGGAGAGGAATGTTAGGAGGAAAGGGGCAATATGGTGTCCTTTCCTGATGACACTAGAGAGGAGAAGGTGTTGCGAGACCGAATGCAAGTGACATGCAGAGTAACTGGGTTACGAGCGAAACTGGGCGAAACAGTTCGGAACACGTATGAAGGTTTCAATTCGGGTGAGAGAAGTAAGAGGAGCCTTTATACAATCATAGCGAACTATACGAACGTACAAATGGCTCTGCTGTGAAGAGAGATCACCGATCAACTGTACAGAACACAAAATATTGTATATTAGACTTTAGAGATGAGAAAGTCCACTACAAACAAGTAGACTAGAGGATGAGGGACTTTGAGACGATGTGAGAACTGCCTAGCTAAGCTCCAACTAAGCTCCAACTAAGCTGTCCCTCTACTACAAGAGTCATGCTATATTTATACTAAACGTCCAAGACTGAGCCTCCCAGCGGTCAGAGAACATACATCATAAAGAAAAAAAGGAATGCATATCACTATCTACAAAGGAGAGGAGTGCATATGAATGGTTTAAGGGACACATAAGTCAAAAGAAACAATGCTGAGCATGTCTGGAACAAGAGCATAATGGATTAAAGGGAACGCATATAGAAAGGTCAGAATATGAGCAAAACCTTCGGAACTGGATCTCTTTGAGCGGAATGAAGCAGAACTTGGGGAAGCGACTCGGAAGGGCTTTGGCTAGCCTGACAAAGTAAGTCTGCAAGGTTTTACAAAGGAGAGGGACTGAGGACAAGGTTGCAGGGTCAAATCTCTTTGTCTGGAATGCAGATCCGAGATCCAGAGACTTGTGATCAACGTGTGCAAACTTGATGCCGTGATTCTCCTGCCTTGATGGCTGATCAAAGAATGTTGCACGTGCCATCTGGGCTATGGAGTTCTTGCTAAGTCCACTCGTTCGAGCAAAACCAGTTGAAACTGAGCAAAACCAGTCAGAACACCACAGAACTGGTTGTAATGACTCCATACATTCCCAAGCTTCAGACTTACTCTTCACTGCCACATCTTATTGAAGTATGTTGTTGAGGTATGGGTGATGTTCGATGGATTTCTGAAGCTCAGCAAGGTGCTCTTTGATGTCCTGGGTGGCTGCAATTGCTGAGAGGGAATACTGTTGTGCTTGGAGTATAATGGCAATGATGTTGGCAGCACAGTTACATATATCATCATTGCCGCGCTCATCAAAGAGGCGTAAGACTTGAATTATGGCATTGTGGGATAGTTTTGAGGCGGCATTGGAGTAAATGACAGCATTTTCAAGTGCAATAGGCCCTTCTCTGAGGATAACAAGGGGTGCATTGGGTAATATGCCATCGCCGAGTGGTGCGCTAAGAATTATGGGGACAGTAGTGAGGGCGCTGCCGATGCAGAGCATTTCTTGGATGTGGCAAATGAGTGTTACTTTATCGGCAGGTGTCAGTTGGTGTCTGGCGAAGAGATCAGGGATGATTTGAAGCATCACGGGGACGTGTCTGGGGGGGCACGGCATCGCCGCAGGAAACACGTTGGCGAGGAGGTCGCAAAATGATCCTCAGTTTCTGCCGGCGAGGTGTGGGTCTTGACAGAGGAGTTGCTGGGTGTCCGGCGAGGCCTAAATGTACAGGAGGAAGATTAGAGTCGCCGTGTCGGGGCAGGGGTGATGAAAACTGCAAAGGGCGGCAATGAGAATATTTGGTATAGTGGTGTAATCAGGGTGCCATGGGTAAAGGAGCATGGGGTGTCTGGGAAGTGTGATTAATTAGGCGAAGTTGAAATTTAACAGGTGTTGGGCATGGTGGGGGAAGTGGACTGGGTGCGAGACTTGGAGTAGTGGTGTCACTGGTGTGAATGGAAATGCTTCGGCAAGGCTGGGAAACGGCTGGGGCATATTGGAAGAGGAGCCAATAGTATTTGTAGTCTGTAGGGTAGATGTTTTTGGGGCAGCGTGTAGGTTGCCGATCGCTTTATATATTTTCGGCAAGTGTATTCAGGGTTGGCCGGAGGGTATGACAGTTTTTGGTGAGGTGAAGTTGCCGGTATTCGTAGTGTAGAGGCCAATATAGGCAAAGGCCGAAGTAGTGTTCTAATAGAAGAGGGCCTAGGCGAAGGTGTTTTATGTAGGCAGATCGTCGGTGTGACAGGTAATTGGGCTGGGTGTCTTGCAGTGAGGCTAGTTTGCTGGACTTTTGGGTATAGTGGCCTGTATAGGATTGGGGCGAAGCGATCTTCAAATGGAAGGGGGCCTGGGCAAAGGAGTTTTGTATAGGCGGGTCTTCAGCAGGATGAGTAAGAGGAATGGGAGGCTAGCAGCGAGGCTGATTCACTGGTAGTTCAGGTATAGAGGCCTGTAGAGGCATGGGGTGAAGTGATCTTCAAATGGAAGGGGGCCTGGGCGAAGGAATTTTGTATAGGCGGGGCGTCGGCGGGACAAGTAAGAGAGATGGGAGGCTAGCGGCGAGGCTGGTTCGCCAGTAGTTCAGGTATAGAGGCCTGTAGAGGCATGGAGCAAAGTGATCTTTGAATGGAAGGGGGCCTGGGCAAAGAAATTTTGTATAGGTAGGGCGTCAGCGGGATGGGCTTCGATTTAGAAGGGAGTTTGGAAGTAAAGTTTAAATGGTTAATTATGGAAGGTGTCGTCATATCATGATCTTGATCTGGTACCAGATATGGATACAACGGGGTTGTAGTCAGGGGTAGCGGTACATTGGAAATACAATTTGGCAGGCTTTTGGTGGTCCAGGAACTAGTTGGGGATGCCTGGTAGTTAACTAGGGCGGTGTAGATAGTAGCATATATGTTGAGAATTGACTATTGGGTGTGAGTAAGGCTGGGGTAGGGTGTGCAGTGATATTTGATAATTGGTGGGGGGGATCAGTGTAGAATGTTGTATCGGCTGGCTTGGTAGGGGTGTACAAGTTGAGGCTATATTGTGGTGAGGTTCAGCAGATTGTTCCAGTGAGTTTTGGAGGGGGAAGAGTTGCTGAGGAGTCTGTGGAGGTTGAGTGGAGATTGCAGCAGAGCCGTGGGGAAGATTTGGTAATTGATTGATAAAATGGGGGCAGGTAGGTCGCATGTATGGAGGGCTGAAGTCAGAGTTTGAATTAGGTGCAGCAAAGATATAGATGACAGGGACTCGTGTCTGAGTTCCCCATTTCTCTTTGTCTCTTTCCACCATGGTGCCGATGATTGTCAGCATCAGCAGCAGCAACAATAGCAGAGAGGGGTCAGAGGCTCTCTCCAACCAGATGGAGGTGGATGCTGAAGCAGCGACAGGGGCTCCTGCCGTGGGCGGGATGTCGTGAGCCCCCAGCAGGCAGGAGGTCCCACCAGAGTTGTGTTAGAATCAGAGTAAGAAGAGTAATATGTATGGCTTACTACTGAAGCAAGTGTCTCACACTGCTGATTAATAAGCGATGTCAAAGAATCAGGCAAAGACAAGTATCAGGCTAGTGTTTGTATGAGAGAAAGCTCCAACTCGCTTGAGGGGCATTTGGAGAGATGAATTGAACTGCTACTCAGGATGGCTTGTTTGGCCTCCTTTTATACTCTACAGGTGTAGCTATGCTAGGCTACTACTATAACTATCTACCTCAGTCTTTCTACTGACCATGTATACCTTCTAGCGCCTTCTACAAGGTGCTCCACTTGCTCCACCCTTTCCTTGTCAATTCTGTGCATTCCTTGTCAATTCCGATCATACTGTATGTTCTAGTTTGTTCCACTAGTTTCTTGCTGTGTACTTCAATGTCTGAGCTCTACTGTTATGGTCTAATGACTCTAGCACTTTCTGGTGCATACTTACTATCCTCAGCTATTCTGCTGGCATCTATACTGGTTCTGAGCTCCACTGATTTATTCTCTACTGTTCTATGGCCTTCTCTCCTTGGAGTTAGGACTTATGTTCTTCTTCCGACTCGGATGGCTGACTGATGCTGCTACTTTGCCTGAGCTAGTTGTAAAAGCTTTCCTCTCGTCTACTACTCCTATGGATGCGTACGCATCACTTCCCTTCTTATCACCTTCCTGATTAGATTAACTTTCCTTATCAGTGATCGTCGATCTCCATGGCTTCCGAGGTTCGGTGCCTGTGGGGTACTACATCTTCTTCTAGAAGTCCTGGGGTTTTTCCCACTGGCGTTCTATCATCTACCAGAAAGCTTCTCTTGTGGAGATATGTCATCATTCTTGTGAATCCTTCTTCCGGTGGCATTGGAATCTTAATTGGACCAATCACGAACTTGATCCTATGTTCTATTGATATCTCTGTGACTCGTTCGTCCATAACTGATACTCCTTCTGCATCGATGAGTCTAATGAATTCTTTAACTCTAGTTATTGTATTTTCTGCTATACGCCTTACTATTTCATTAGCTCCCCTTCTGTATGGTATGTCAATATTAATATGAATAAATTGACATTCTTCTTTATGTTTCCACTTTGGGAATTTAATCTGTACTCCTGCGTTCATTAGATAGTCTCGTTTGTCATGTGAGAATACTGCTACCATATGTTCAAATGTCACATAATTCGTATTAGGCTGTTGTATGCCTTCTTGAGTAACGTATCCTGGAAATACTCTATGCATCCCTCGTATGTCGAAGTTCATTGCTAATACCTCTGTCATCAAGAGTGATGAGATTATTGTACAATAAATGTCCCATCCTATCTGCTGTGCTTGTTTGTATTTCTCGCAGTCATCCTTGACTTCTGGCCATTGACTGGCTCGTCCTTGGTTAACTATTCTCTTTAATGTAGTTTCCAGCGTTCTTGCTTGTCGTATGAACATCTTGGTTATATGCTGTCACGTGCACGCTATACTGCTGACTAAAGCAATTTCTAACAAGTTGCAGGGGGAGACAGAGGAGGAGGGTGGGGAGGGGATTGATGTGGCCGTATGGGTGGCCATTACAGCAGTGAGGGGGTGGATCAAGTGGGCCCGAAATGATGAGGGGCCCGCTGCTGATGAGCTCGATGGGCTCTTGATAAATTTGTGTTCCCTTGATAATAACCGTGTGAGCTGACAATCTGGTTTACTTTTTCAGAAGGAGCTTGGGGAGCACTTCCCCACACTATCCAATGATACGAGAGCTGAAAAGCCTGAATATTATTGCATGGGGAGGTGGTTGGTGAACTGGGCGACGGTAGTGCGGATGGCCCCCGGGGAGGCTAAGGACACCACCGAGGCATTGGACAAGGCTGCCTAGTCAGAGGTGAATCGCCTCTGATATGTCGCGGAGAGGCTGGCCAAGCGCCAGGAGGAGGAGGCTCGTGAGGAGGCGAAGTGGAGCACGGCAAAGGTGGCCAAGGAGGCGAAAGCCTCCTTCCTCAAGATGCTCACCACCCTGCGAGTTGGGGGCCCGGAGGTCATCGAGGCCTTCTGTAGGTCCTTAGGGCGCGATGAGATGGGAAACCTAGTAAGTCGTTGTCTTGAATCTTGTTTTTCACTGTCTCTGATAATATCTTCTTAGGTCATGGTGCCTAAAACAAGCATCAAAGTGAAGGTGCAGGCGCGTCCTGTGGCCAGGCCGGCGATAAGAAAGATGATTACTCTTCCTGGGTTGTCGATCTCTGGTCTTGAGGTGGCGGGTTTATCCAGTGAGATGCTCAAGGGGGAGAGTGGTCGAGTGATGCAAGGGGGACACTCAGGGATGGTCATGGGAAAGACCATCACTCTTGAGGTTGAGTCTGATGAGGAGTCAACGCGAGCAAAAAGGTCGAGTGGAAAGGAGATATATATTGATGTGTGTTTTATGTCCTGGATCTTATTCTTCACTGACATGTTTCATTTCTAGGTGCCTCCCCTTCTGAAGTGCGTACATGAGCTGGTGGTCAAGCTGCCAGCAAAATGAGCAAGAGCGCCGGGAGCAGTGGCCTTGGGTGGGGGAAAGGTGAAGGAAGAGGCAACAGGAAGAAGGGATGGGGCAGTGAGTGCTGTCTTGGGTTTTGTTCCTGACACTCTCTGACTATAATATTCAGAGGGAGAAGGGGGGTTAGGAGTTCGAGAGAGTGGGGCAGCTCCCCAGGGGTCAGAGCCACTGCCTCCTCAAGTTTGTGTCACTGGGGTGCGAGCAGTGCATCGGGCGTGGGAAGATGTGCACAAGGTGCCCGCTGGCACTCCTGTATCAGGCTTGCTGGGTATCGCACCAGTGGTGCGATATCTTGGAGTCAGACGTGACCTTCCTGGTGCAGCAGGAGGTCCTCACTCTCCGCCGGCAGCTGGAGGGGATGGAGTCGACATTGGTGAGAGAGAGTGCGGGTGGGGGGGTGAAGGAAAAGGCCCAGGGTGAATGCTGTGGATAGGCAGTGAGCCAAATGACGCAAACAGCATCGGCTTGTGGTCTTCGGCGACCATGAGGCACCCTTAGGCCAAAAAAAAAAAAAAAAAATAGGAAAAATATCAAAGTACAAAAAAAATGTATTTTTCTTTTTCTTGTGTACTATAGTGGCTTGTAATAATAAGCCAAATGTTTTTCTTGTGAGAATGGTTCTTTGTGAGATTAGGGAATGTAAGATTGAGATAGGCTGAAGTGAAATAGGGAGGATAGGTGCCCTACAAATAGTGCCAAGGCCAAAAGAATGACTTGAGTAAAGTGAAAATGTGGAAGGGGTGTTAGATCACACAAATCCAGCAAGGGACCACTGAGTCCAGTGGTGAGTACACTTGATGTATATTAGCAGTCTAACTACATACCTGAGTCCAGTGGTGAGTACACTTGATGTAGAGTACTCACCAATGGACTGTGCCGCTTTTACAGGAGATTACATAAGCATCACATGATCAAGAAAGCGGACATAAGGAAGAATATAAACAGAACAATAAACTACAAAATACTAAGAGTGTCAGAATCACACTTCTAACACTCCCGCCTGATCTGACACTTCTTCCTTCAACATAATCCCAGCATCTTACACATCTCCTGCACCTTTACTCTGCTTAGTGCTTTGGTCATAATGTCTGCTGGCATGGTCTGAGTGGGCAAGTAATGCACTTTGATATGACCAGCCTCTACAACATCTCTCAACCAGTAGAAGCGCAGATCTAGGTGTTTCATGCGTCCATGATGCTCAGGATTGTTTGCCACAGATAGAGCAGACTGGTTATCAATGTATAGGGAAGAGGGTGCATCAAATTTGTAGCCAAACTCTGTAAAGAGATTTCTCAGCCACATAATCTCTTGTCCTGCACTAACAGCAGCAATGTATTCTGACTCAGTGGTAGATAGAGTCACAAAGGGCTGCAACTTGCTAGCCTAGCTGATAGCACCAGTTCCCATCTTGACAACCATCCCACTTGTGGACCGTCTGTTATCCTCATTTCCTCCATGGTCAGCATCACAGAAGGTAGTGAACAGCTCAGAGGACTTAGGATCAGGTGCATAAGTCAACCTGAAATCCTTTGTACCCTGCAAATAGCGACATAGATGCTTTGCTGCCTTCCAATGAGCTGGACCAGGATTAGAACTGAAGTGTCCCAAGACACCAACTGCATAGGCAATATCTGGCCTAGTAGCAATAGCTAAGTACATGAGTGCACCAACCAATTGCTTGTAGGGCACCTGCTTCATGTATTCAGTTTCTGCAGGGGTCTTAGGAGCCATGTCCTTGCTGAGCTTATGCTCAGGGAGAGGAGTAGTAACAGTGCCACAGTTGCTCATGCTGAAGCACTCTAGCACATCAATAATATACTGTCTCTGTGACAGACTGATAGAGTGCTTGGAGCAGTCTCTCTGAATATGGACTCCTAGCAGGAATGAGGTTGGGCCCAACTCATGCAGTTTAAAGTGCTTGGCCAGTTCATCTCTGACAGACTCATACTGCTGCTTAGACTTTACAGCAATAGTCATGTCATCAACATAGACTGGAATGATGATATGCACTTCATCTCTGCTGTACACCCAAATGCTGTAATCACAGCGCACTAACTTGAAGCCCATGCTCTTCATCACTGAATCAAGCTTCTTGTGCCATTGGTGGCCAGCCTGCTTAAGGTCATAAATTGACTTGATCAGCTTGAGAACAAATCCAGAGCCAAAGTAGTCCTCAAATCCTTCAGGCTGGGTCATGTAGACATCATGCTCCATCTCACCATTGAGGAAAGCAGTAGAGATATCAACACTATACAGCTCAAGGTCTTCAAATGCAGCTAATGCCAGGATGGCTCTAAGTGCAGCCCACTTGGCTGTAGGGGCAAACACCTGAGAGAACTCAAGACCTGATTGCTGAGAGAAGCCCTTGGCTACCAGCCTTGCCTTGTACCTGTCTACAGATCCATCTGCCTTGCGCTTGAGCTTGAACACCCATCTGCATCCAATGGGCTTTCTGCCAGAAGGTAGTCTGACTGGTTCAAATGTGCCATTCTCAATCAGACTGATAAATTCCTCCATGGCTGCTTTCTCCCAGAGGTCTGCATCAGGACGTCCTTTGATGTCCTTCCACTGATAGGGTTCAGGACTGATGTGTTGCACATCTTGTGCAGAGAACACATGCTCAGTGCAATTAGATGACTGGAATGCATATTCTAGAGCATCTTCATAAGACAGATAGATGTCCTCTAGTCCTGCATTAGCACCAAAATCCATTAGGCCAGCAAACATCAGTGCTTCAGCTTGCAACTCCTCTTCTGACATGATGTCCAGTTCATCAGGTGAGTCACTGTCCATCTCAACATCCTGCTCTGGCTGCTCTACAACATCTGGCTGAGCTGCAGAATCAGTATTAGAAGCAGTGTCAGGTGCAGTATCAGATACAGTTGGCTCTGCTGAGTTGAAGTTGAAGCACTGTGGTGGAGTAGGGGAGCCTGGCACACGTCTGGGAAGGCGCTGTCCAACATAGTTCACATCCTACTAGCCAGTGGTATGACGTCTAATAGGTCTCCACATTGGATCTGGCCACCAGGGAGAAGTAGGCCTTTATTTTTTTAAGGCCTGCTCAGATAGCAGTGGTGAAGTAGTGTGTTCACGCTTTGGTGGATGAGTGGCTGGTGAAGGAGGATGATGTGGGTGACTGTGTGAAGGAGGACTAGGTGATGGATTAGGTAGAGGACTAGGTGTAGGTGTAGGTGTAGGCATAGGAGGATCTGCTGGATGCATAGAAGCAGATGGTGGAGGAGAAGCTGGCAGAACATCAATAGCATCCTCTACTTCCCCCTGTTCTGGCAGGTCTTCTGTCTGTGTAGGCACATTTACCCTCAAGTCAACTGGGTTTCTAGATGTACCAGGGAAGACTCTCTTATCAAATTGAGCAGAGTCACTAATGACTTCCTTCCTGGTAAGTGGATTCCAGAACAACCAGCCTTTATAGTTAGAGGGATAGCCGAGGAACACACATTTCTGTGTGTGGGACTGCAGCTGCTTATGTTGATCTTTCTTCACAAGCATATAAGAGGTGCATCCAAATACACGCAAGTGAGAGACATCTGGCTTTGACTAGAACCAGAGCTCATAGGGTGTACTGGCAGACACAGCAGAGGTGGGAGAGCGGTTGTGTACATGTACAAATGCTGCCACTGCATCCCACCAGAAGCTAGAAGGCAGGTGTGCTTCATTAAGCATAGTAGTAATGCCCTCTGCAAGTGTCCTGTTAGCACGCTCTGCAACACCATTCTGATGAGGTTCATCTCTAATAGTGTGCTGTCTGTGGATGCCTACAGTAATACAGAACTGGTCCCATTCCTTAGACACATATTCTCCACCTTTATCATCACGAGTGGCTTTGATCTTCACTCCTAACTGGTTCTCTGCATAGGCCTTAAATTGCTTGAAGGCAGCAAATGCATCACTCTTCTTCTTCAATGGGAGAACAGCCCAGTAGCGGCTGTAATCATCAATGAAGGTGATCCAATATTTAAAGCCATGTCTAGATTGAACAGGCAATGGACCATGAACATTAGAGTGAACCAATTGGAGGAGACCAGAAGCTCTGTGAGATGCAAGTTTGGAGATATTAGACCTGTGCTGCTTGCCAGCAATGCAAGGTTCACAGATAGGATCTGAAGTGCTCTTGGATTTGACAACCATTCCTTTGACTAGCTTCTCAGTCATCAACCTGTTTACATCACCATGATTGAGATGTGCAAAGCGCCTGTGCCAAAGTGTAGTGTCAAGTGGACAGGTGCTGGTGAATGCAGCATAAGCAATGGTAGGGACAATGTGGCCATTGAGAGTTGCTGCATTGTAAGAGGTGATGTTTGCAGTGAAAAGAACTGTTCCATGACGATGGAAAAGCATCTTGTTATGGTGAATGGTGACAACATATGATTTGGAACGAGTCAAATACAGAACTGAGAGGAGATTGTTTCTGAGATCAGGAACATGAAGTACACGCTCAAATTCAAGTAACTGTTCAGGTTTGCCACCAACTACAGGCTGAAAGCGCACTGTACCAATGCCAACTGAATAAATAACTTGGTTGTTGGCTAAACGAATAGGGGTGTGATTTGTTGAGTATTTGGTGAACCAATGACGATGTGGAGTCATGTGGCAAGTGGCACCTGTGTCAGCAATCCAGTCAGTTCCTGCATCTGGGATAAAAGGTGAATGGGGATTGGTGTAGTCAAGAGCACTTACATTGCCAGCAAATTCAGCAGATTCAGCAGATTCATCTTGTTGAGCAATATGGGCCTTCTGGCCCTTTCTGCCCTTCCTCCTCTTCTCTTCCCTGTTCTTCTTAGCCCTGACATGTGCATCCTTAGAAGCTGCCTGCTTCATATAGCAGTTCTCCTCTGTGTGCTTAGGAATACCACAGAAGGTGCAAGTGACACCTTGAGAGGAGATAGGCTTTACAGCACTACTAGTGGATGTGAACATGACCTGGGGCTGAAGCTGAATGCGCTCTTGACGGTTCTGCTGCTCTTGGGCAAATGCCTCCTTAAGGTTATTCCACTTGAATTCCTTCATAAGGAGCACTGCAGAGCGAAAGGAAGCATAGTCCTCAGGAAGAGCACGAATCAGACATGCACATGCAAGCTCATTCTCAAACTCCTCAAGTTTGAGGGTGCTAGAACGAGTGCTTCTGATCTTGTGCAGTGCTAGCTCAACCCTGCTCACCAGATTGGTGAGGGACTCATCTTCCTTCTTGGTGATGTTGAAGAACTCATCATAGGCATTAAAGCGCGCAGCTGGGTTGTCCTGCTCATTGATCTTCTGAAGCTCAGTCCACATCTTGACTGGATTATCCATGTAGTCCTGCACCATAACCTGCATGCTATGCTCAATTCTCTGATAGATCAGGCCTGCAGCTTGCTCAGCCTTCTCTTCCCAGAGCTGGACAGCCTCTGCTGGAGCACTAGGCTTAGCTTCCTGACCAGAGGTCAGGCGCCACAACTTCTTGACTTGAAGTGCAGCACGCATATCATGCTTTTAGACAGAGTAATTGCTGTCATTGAGCTTGGTGATAGTGGATAGCGTCTCAGAGGTGACAGGATTAGACATGATAGTTGAAATGAGGTGTGGATGAGAGTGAACAGATGATGCTTAGAAGAAATAAGTAATGAGGGAGCAATGAGGGAGAGAGCACTAACAAATTTATGCCTGGAGGTGACAGATCAATGCCAACCAGTACAGTCTTCTATAGTCACTGAAGTATACACAGATTTGCCACAAGACAGTGCTGGTCTGTTGGTCTGCTAAGACCCCACAGGCACCGCTAACTGAGAGAGGCTCTAGGCTTAAGTAGACACTTAAAGAATGACTACAACCAGCGAACTAAGGCTGGGCAGGCAAGCTTCACAGTCTGTAGGCTAGGCTGATCCAACAATAGTGTGGAGCCACATACTAATTAACACCAGAGCTGCCAGACACAAAATGCAGCACAGAGAGGGAACGGATAGGCGGAACGGTGCGCAAATTGGCGCGCAGATAGAGAACGACAAGTGGAATCGAACGGTGCAAAGAGCACGCGGATCGGATCAGCGGATCGGCAGCAATCGACGATTTCCGTCGGCACAAGAATAGCCCACAGCGCAGTTAAACCGCGGCCGCTCAGGCTGAAACTTGGTGGAAGTATGCACAGGTATGGGAGCCGTATGCACACCAAAGGGTGTTCGGATCGGATCAGCGGTTGCAGAGAAAATCGAAAGTTGCCAAAATGGGGTGCAAAACAAAGATCCTTCAATAAGTCAGCGAGTTCTTGACCGATTTGGCTGAAACTTCGCGACAGGGGATGTGAAAATAGGCCAAATAGACGTGCCAAATTTCGTGAGAAACGGATCAGCGGTTCACCCGGGATAGGCAATGCAACTTCGAAAATAGCCAAAAGTGATAGGTCTATAGCGGTGTCAAATCGCAACGGATCAAGCTGAAACTCGGCAGGACAGTAGGCCTATATGGGACGAGTAAATGTGCCAAAGGGCGTTGAAAACGGCTGGACAGTTGTGGAGCAATCAAGCGGCGGAGTTTAGCGGAGATTTAGCACTAATAAAGGCCAAAGAAGAAGGCAGAGGGCTCTGGGACTGTGGAAACTGCACAGAAGGGTGCAGAAGATGATGGGAACACTAGGAACACACCAAAAGACTAGTCCAGAACACCAAAAGCTTCTCTGACAACAGTAACAGCTCTCCAAACCCAAAAACTCAAAAATGCGGCAGTGCAGACAGCTAGAGCTCAAGGCTCATAACCTGTTAGATCACACAAATCCAGCAAGGGACCACTGAGTCCAGTGGTGAGTACACTTAATGTATATTAGCAGTCTAATTACATACCTGAGTCCAGTGGTGAGTACACTTGATGTAGAGTACTCACCAATAGACTGTGCCGCTTTTACAGGAGATTACATAAGCATCACATGATCAAGAAAGCGGACATAAGAAAGAATATAAACAGAACAATAAACTACAAAATACTAAGAGTGTCAGAATCACACTTCTAACAGCAGTCTCTCTAAATATGAACTTCTAGCAGGAATGAGGTTGGGCCCAACTCATGCAGTTTAAAGTACTTAGCCAGTTCATCTCTGACAGACTCATACTGCTGCTTAGACTTTACAGCAATGGTCATGTCATCAACATAGACTGGAATGATGATGTGCACTTCATCTCTGCTGTACACCCAAATGCTATAATCACAGCGCACTAACTTAAAGCCCATGCTCTCATCACTGAATCAAGCTTCTTATGCCATTGGTGGCCAGCCTGCTTAAGGCCATAAATTGACTTGATCAGCTTGAGAACAAATCTAGGGCCAAAGTAGTCCTCACATCCTTCAGGCTGGGTCATGTAGACATCATGCTCCATCTCACCATTGAGGAAAGCAGTAGAGATATCAACACTATAAAGCTCAAGGTCTTCAAATGCAGCTATTGCCAGGATGGCTCTAAGTGCAGCCCACTTGGCTGTAGGGGCAAACACCTGAGAGAACTCAAGACCTGGTTGCTGAGAGAAGCCCTTGGCTACCAGCCTTGTCTTGTACCTGTCTACAGATCCATCTGCCTTGCGCTTGAGCTTGAACACCCATCTGCATCCAATGGGCTTTCTGCCAGGAGATAGTCTGACTGGTTCAAATGTGCCATTCTCAATCAGACTGATAAATTCCTCCATAGCTGCTTTCTCCCAGAGGTCTGCATCAGGACGTCCTTTGATGTCCTTCCATTGATAGGGTTCAGAACTGATGTATTGCACATCTTGTGCAGAGAACATATGCTCAGCGCAATTAGATGACTGGAATGCATATTCTAGAGCATCTTCATAAGACAGATAGATGTCCTTGTTAGGATTATATAATCCTCAGCTTACTCAGACTATGAGTTAACCTAGGATCTCCTAGATATAGCAGATACTTGGATCCCTGAACTCTAGGCTGGTAATCAATCTAAAGTGATTAACCTGGCTAGATAGCTTAGTGGTGAAAGTATCTGGTATATACTCAGGAGATCCTAGGTTCAATCCCTAGTCTGGCCGGTCACCTGTTTTCAACTCTTAATAGTCCTCTAGTCCTGCATTAGCACCAAAATCCATTAGGCCAGCAAACATCAGTGCTTCAGCTTGCAACTCCTCTTCTGACATGATGTCCAGTTCATCAGGTGAGTCACTATCCATCTCAACATCCTGCTCTGGCTGCTCTACAACTCTGGCTGCTCTACAACATCTGGCTGAGCTGCAGAGTTAGTATCAGAAGCAGTGTCAGGTGCAGTGTCAGATACAGTTGGCTCTGCTGAGTTGAAGTTGAAGCGCTGTGGTGGAATAGGAGAGCCTGGCACACGTCTGGGAAGGCGCTGTTAATGACTTCCTTCCTGGTAAGTGGATTCCAGAACAACCAGCCTTTATAGTTAGAGGAGTAGCCTAGGAACACACATTTCTGTATGTGGGACTGCAGCTGCTTATGTTGATCTTTCTTCACAAGCACATAGGAGGTGCATCCAAATACATGCAAGTGAGAGACATCTGGCTTTGACTGAAACCAAAGCTCATAGGGTGTACTGGCAGACACAGCAGAGGTGGGAGAGCGGTTGTGTACATGTACAAATGCTGCCACTGCATCCCACCAGAAGCTAGAAGGCAGGTGTGCTTCATTAAGCATAGTAGTAATGCCCTCTGCAAGTGTCCTGTTAGCATGCTCTGCAACACCATTCTGATGAGGTTCATCTCTAATAGTGTGCTGTCTGTGGATGCCTACAGTAATACAGAACTGGTCCCATTCCTTAGACACATATTCTCCACCTTTATCATCACGAGTTGTTAGATTACACAAATCCAGCAAGGGACCACTGAGTCCAGTGGTGAGTACACTTGATGTATATTAGCAGTCTAACTACATACCTGAGTCCAGTGGTGAGTACACTTGATGTAGAGTACTCACCAATGGACTGTGCCGCTTTTACAGGAGATTACATAAGCATCACATAATCAAGAAAGCGGACATAAGGAAGAATATAAACAGAACAATAAACTACAAAATACTAAGAGTGTCAGAATCACACTTCTAACACTCCCCCCTGATCTGACACTTCTTCCTTCAACATAATCCCAGCATCTTACACATCTCCTGCACCTTTACTCTGCTTAGTGCTTTGGTCATAATGTCTGCTGGCATGGTCTGAGTGGGCAAGTAATGCACTTTGATATGACCAGCCTCTACAACATCTCTCAACCAGTAGAAGTGCAGATCTAGGTGTTTCATGCGTCCATGATGCTCAGGATTGTTTGCCACAGACAGAGCAGACTGGTTATCAATGTACAGGGAAGAGGGTGCATCAAATTTGTAGCCAAACTCTGTAAAGAGATTTCTCAGCCACATAATCTCTTGTCCTGCACTAACAGCAGCAATGTATTCTGCTTCAGTGGTAGATAGAGTCACAAAGGGCTGCAACTTGCTAGCCCAGCTGATAGCACCAGTTCCCATCTTGACAACCATCCCACTTGTGGACCGTCTGTTATCCTCATTTCCTCCATGGTCAGCATCACAGAAGGTAGTGAACGGCTCAGAGGACTTAGGATCAGGTGCATAAGTCAACCTGAAATCTTTTGTACCCTGCAAATAGCGACATAGATGCTTTACTGCCTTCCAATGAGCTGGACCAGGATTGGAACTAAAGCGTCCCAAGACACCAACTGCATAGGCAATATCTGGCCTAGTAGCAATAGCTAAGTACATGAGTGCACCAACCAATTGCTTGTAGGGCACCTGCTTCATGTATTCAGTTTCTGCAGGGGTCTTAGGAGCTATGTCCTTGCTGAGCTTCTGCTCAGGGAGAGGAGTAGTAACAGTGCCACAGTTGCTCATGCTGAAGCGCTCTAGCACATCAATAATATACTGTCTCTGTGACAGACTGATAGAGTGCTTGGAGCGGTCTCTCTGAATATGGACTCCTAGCAGGAATGAGATTGGGCCCAACTCATGCAGTTTAAAGTGCTTGGCCAGTTCATCTCTGACAGACTCATACTGCTAGCAGCTTAGACTTTACAGCAATGGTCATGTCATCAACATAGACTGGAATGATGATATGCACTTCATCTCTGCTGTACACCCAAATGCTGTAATCACAGCGCACTAACTTGAAGCCCATGCTCTTCATCACTGAATCAAGCTTCTTGTGCTATTGGTGGCCAGCCTGCTTAAGGTCATAAATTGACTTGATCAGCTTGAGAACAAATCCAGGGCCAAAGTAGTCCTCAAATCCTTCAGGCTGGGTCATGTAGACATCATGCTCCATCTCACCATTGAGGAAAGCAGTAGAGATATCAATACTATACAGCTCAAGGTCTTCAAATGCAGCTAATGCCAGGATGGCTCTAAGTGCAGCCCACTTAGCTGTAGGGGCAAACACCTGAGAGAACTCAAGACCTGGTTGCTGAGAGAAGCCCTTGGCTACCAGCCTTGCCTTGTACCTGTCTACAGATCCATCTGCCTTGCGCTTGAGCTTGAACACCTATCTGCATCCAATGGGCTTTCTGCCAGGAGGTAGTCTGACTGGTTCAAATGTGCCATTCTCAATCAGACTGATAAATTCCTCCATGGCTGCTTTCTCCTAGAGGTCTGCATCAGGACGTCCTTTGATGTCCTTCCACTGATAGGGTTTAGGACTGATGTGTTGCACATCTTGTGCAGAGAACATATGCTCAGTGCAATTAGATGACTGGAATGCATATTTTAGAGCATCTTCATAAGACAGATAGATGTCCTCTAGTTCTGCATTAGTACCAAAATCCATTAGGCCAGCAAACATCAGTGCTTCAGCTTGCAACTCCTCTTCTGACATGATGTCCAGTTCATCAGGTGAGTCACTGTCCATCTCAACATCCTGCTCTGGCTGCTCTACAACATCTGGCTGAGCTGCAGAGTCAGTATCAGAAGCAGTGTCAGGTGCAGTGTCAGATACAGTTGGCTCTGCTGAGTTGAAGTTGAAGCGCTGTGGTGGAATAGGGGAGCCTGGCACACGTCTGGGAAGGCGCTGTCCAACATAGTCCACATCCCACCAGCTAGTGGTATGACGTCTAATAGGTCTCCACATTGGATCTGGCCACCAGGGAGAAGCAGGCCTTTGTTTCTTTGAGGCCTGCTCAGATAGCAGTGGTGAAGTAGTGTGTTCACACTTTGGTGGATGAGTGGCTGGTGAAGGAGGATGATGTGGGGGACTGTGTGAAGGAGGACTAGGTGATGGATTAGGTGGAGGACTAGGTGTAGGTGTAGGTGTAGGCATAGGAGGATCTGCTGGATGCATAGGAGCAGGTGGTGGAGGAGGAGCTGGCAGAACATCAATAGCATCCTCTACTCCCCCCTGTTCTGGCAGGTTTTCTGTCTGTATAGGCATATTCACTCTCAAGTCAACTGGGTTTCTAGATGTACCAGAGAAGACTCTCTCATCAAATTGAGCAGAGTCACTAATGACTTCCTTCCTGGTAAGTGGATTCCAGAACAACCAGCCTTTATAGTTAGAGGGATAGCCTAGGAACACACATTTCTGTGTGTGGGACTGCAGCTGCTTGTGTTGATCTTTCTTCACAAGCACATAGGAGGTGCATCCAAATACACGCAAGTGAGAGACATCTGGCTTTGACTGGAACCAGAGCTCATAGGGTGTACTGGCAGACACAGCAGAGGTGGGAGAGTGGTTGTGTACATGTACAAATGCTGCCACTGCATCCTACCAGAAGCTAGAGGGCAGGTGTGCTTCATTAAGCATAGTAGTAATGCCCTCTGCAAGTGTCCTGTTAGCACGCTCTGCAATACCATTCTGATGAGGTTCATCTCTAATAGTGTGCTGTCTATGGATGCCTACAGTAATACAGAACTGGTCCCATTCCTTAGACACATATTCTCCACCTTTATCATCACGAGTGGCTTTGATCTTCACTCCTAACTGGTTCTCTGCATAGGCCTTAAATTGCTTGAAGGCAGCAAATGCATCACTCTTCTTCTTCAATGGGAGAACAGCCCAGTAGCGGCTGTAATCATCAATGAAGGTGATCCAATATTTAAAGCCATGTCTAGATTGAACAGGCAATGGACCATGAACATTAGAGTGAACCAATTGGAGGAGACCAGAAGCTCTGTGAGATGCAAGTTTGGAGACATTAGACCTGTGCTGCTTGTCAGCAATGCAAGGTTCACAGATAGGATCTGGAGTGCTCTTGGATTTGACAACCATTCCTTTGACTAGCTTCTCAGTCATCAACCTGTTTACATCATCATGATTGAGATGTGCAAAGCGCCTGTGCCAAAGTGTAGTGTCAAGTGGACAGGTGCTGGTGAATGCAGCATAAGCAATGGTAGGGACAATATGGCCATTGAGAGTTGCTGCATTGTAAGAGGTGATGTTTGTAGTGAAAAGAACTGTTCCATGACGATGGAAAAGCATCTTGTTATGGTGAATGGTGACAACATATGATTTGGAACGAGTCAAATACAGGACTGAGAGGAGATTGTTTCTGAGATCAGGAACATGAAGTACACGCTCAAATTCAAGTAACTGTCCAGGTTTGCCACCAACTACAGGCTGAAAGCGCACTATGCCAATGCCAACTGAATAAATAACTTGGTTGTTGGCTAAACGAATAGGGGTGTGATTTGTTGAGTATTTAGTGAACTAATGACGATGTGGAGTCATGTGGCAAGTGGCACCTGTGTCAGCAATCCAGTCAGTTCCTGCATCTGGGATAAGAGGTGAATGAGGATTGGTGTAGTCAAGAGCACTTGCATTGCCAGCAAATTCAGCAGATTCAGCAGATTCATCTTGTTGAGCAACATGGGCCTTCTGGCCCTTTTTGCCCTTCCTCCTCTTCTCTTCCCTGTTCTTCTTAGCCCTGACATGTGCATCCTTAGAAGCTGCCTGCTTCATATAGCAGTTCTTCTCTGTGTGCTTAGGAATACCACAGAAGGTGCAAGTGACACCTTGAGAGGAGATAGGCTTTACAGCACTACTAGTGGATGTGAACATGGCCTGGGGCTAAAGCTGAATGCGCTCTTGACGGTTCTGCTGCTCTTGGGCAAATGCCTCCTTAAGGTTATTCCACTTGAATTCCTTCATAAGGAGCACTGCAGAGCAAAAGGAAGCATAGTCCTCAGGAAGAGCACGAATCAGACATGCACATGCAAGCTCATTCTCAAACTCCTCAAGTTTGAGGGTGCTAGAACGAGTGCTTCTGATCTTATGCAGTGCTAGCTCAACCCTGCTCACCAGATTGGTGAGGGACTCATCTTCCTTCTTGGTGATGTTGAAGAACTCATCATAGGCATTAAAGCGCGCAGCTGGGTTGTCCTGCTCATTGATCTTCTGAAGCTCAGTCCACATCTTGACTGGATCATCCATGTAGTCCTGCACCATAACCTGCATGCTATGCTCAAGTCTCTGATAGATCAGGCCTGCAGCTTGCTCAGCCTTCTCTTCCCAGAGCTGGACAGTCTCTGCTGGAGCACTAGGCTTAGCTTCCTGACCAGAGGTCAGGCGCCACAACTTCTTGACTTGAAGTACAGCACGCATATCATGCTTCCAGACAGAGTAATTGCTGTCATTGAGCTTGGTGATAGTGGATAGCGTCTCAGAGGTGACAGGATCAGACATGATAGTTGAAATGAGGTGTGGATGAGAGTGGACAGATGATGCTTAGAAGAAATAAGCAGTGAGGGAGCAATGAGGGAGAGAGCGCTAACAAATTTATGCCTGGAGGTGACAGATCAATACCAACCAGTGCAGTCTTCTACAGTCACTGAAGTATACACAGATTTGCCGCAAGACAGTGCTGGTCTGTTGGTCTGCTAAGACCCCGCAGGCACCGCTAACTGAGAGAGGCTCTAGGCTTAAGTAGACACTCAAAGAGTGACTACAACTAGCGAACTAAGGCCGGGCAGGCAAGCTTCACAGTCTGTAGGCTAGGCTGATCCAACAACAGTGATGGAGCCACACACCAATTAACACCAGAGCTGCCAGACACAAAATGCAGCACAGAGAGGGAACGGATGGGCGGAACGGTGTGCAAATTGGCACGCAGATAGAGGACGACAAGCGAAATCGAACGGTGCAAAGAGCACACGGATCGGATCAGCAGATCGGCAGCAATTGACAATTTTTGTCAGCACAAGAATAGCCCACAGCGCAGTTAAACCGTGGCCGCTAAGCTGAAACTTGGTGGAAGTATGTACAGGTATGAGAGCCATATGCACACCAAAGGGTGTCCGGATCGGATCAGCGGTTGCTGAGAAAATCGAAAGTTGCCAAAATAGGGTGCAAAACAAAGATCCTTCAATAAGTCGGCGAGTTCTTGACCGATTTGGCTGAAACTTCGCGACAGGGGACGCGGAAATAGGCCAAATAGACGTGCCAAATTTTGTGAGAAACGGATCAGCGGTTCACCCGGGATAGGCAATGCAACTTCGAAAATAGCCAAAAGTGATAGGGCTATAGCGGTGTCAAATCGCAACGGATCAGGCTGAAACTCGGCAGAACAGTAGGCCTATATGGGCCGAGTAAACGTGCCAAAGGGCGTCGAAAACGGCTGGATGGTTGTGGAGCAATCAAGCGGCGGAGTTTTAGGGAGATTTGGCACTAATAAAGGCCAAAGAAGAAGGCAGAGGGCTCTGGGACTGTGGAAACTGCACAGAAGGGTGCAGAGGATGATGGGAACACTAGGAACACACCAAAAGGCCAGTCTAGAACACCAAAAGCTTCTCTGACAACAGCAGCAGCTCTCCAAACCCAAAAACTCAAAAATGCGGCAGTGCAGACAGCTAGAGCTCAAGGCTCATAACCTGTTAGACCACACAAATCCAGCAAGGGACCACTGAGTCCAGTGGTGAGTACACTTGATGTAAATTAGCAGTCTAACTACATACCTGAGTCCAGTGGTGAGTACACTTGATGTAGAGTACTCACCAATGGACTGTGCCACTTTTACAGGAGATTACATAAGCATCACATGATCAAGAAAGCGGACATAAGGAAGAATATAAACAGAACAATAAACTACAAAATACTAAGAGTGTCAGAATCACACTTCTAACAGTATTTGCTGCCTTCAAGCAATTTAAGGCCTATGCAGAGAACCAGTTAGGAGTGAAGATCAAAGCCACTCGTGATGATAAAGGTGGAGAGTATGTGTCTAAGGAATGGGACCAGTTCTGTATTACTACAGGCATCTACAGACAGCACACTATCAGAGATGAACCTCATCAAAATGGTATTGCAGAGTGTGCTAACAGGACACTTGCAGAGGGCATCACTACTATGCTTAATGAAGTACATCTGCCTTCTAGCTTCTGGTGGGATGCAGTGGCAGCATTTGTACATGTACACAACCGCTCTCCCACCTCTACTGTGTCTGCCAGTACACCCTATGAGCTCTGGTTCCAGTCAAAACCAGATGTCTCTCACTTATATGTATTTGGATGCACCTCCTATGTGCTTATAAAGAAAGATCAATACAAGTAGCTGCAGTCCCACACACAGAAATGTGTGTTCCTAGGCTACCCCTTTAATTATAAAGGCTAGTTGTTCTGGAATCCACTTACCAGGAAGGAAGTCATTAGTGACTCTGCTTAATTTGATAAGAGAGTCTTCCTTAGTACATCTAGAAACCCAGTTGACTTAAGGGTGAATGTACCTACACAGACAGAAGACCTATCAGAATAGAGGGAAGTAGAGGATACTATTGATATTCTGCCAGCTCCTCCTCCTCCACCTGCTCCTATACATTCAGCACATCCTCCTATGCCTACACCTACACCTACACCTAGTCCTCCATCTAATTCATCATCTAGTCCTCCTTCACACAATCCTCCTTCACCAGCTACTCATCCACCAAAGCGTGAACATACTACTTCACCACTGCTATCTGAGCAGACCTTAAAGAAACAAAGACCTGTCTCTTCCTAGTAGCCAGATTCAATGTGGAGACCTATTAGATATCACACCACTGGCTAGTGGGATGTGAACTATGTTGGATAGTGCCTTCTCAAACATGTGCCAGGCTCCCCTATTCCACCACAGCACTTCAACTTCAACTCAGTAGAGCCAACTGCACCTGACACTGCTTCTGATACTGACTCTGCAGCTCAGCCGGATATTGTAGAGCAGCCAGAGCAGGATATTGAGATAGACAGTGACTCACCTGATGAACTGGACATCATATTAGAAGAGGAGTTGCAAGCTGAAGCACTGATGTTTGCTAGTCTAATAGATTTTAGTGCTAATGTAGGACTAGAGAACATCTATCTGTCTTATAAAGATGCTCTGGAATATGCATTCCAGTTATTTAATTGCTCTAAGCATGTGTTCTCTGCATAAGATGTGTAACACATTAGTCCTGAACCCTATCAGTGGAAGGACATCAAAGGACACCCTGATGCAGATCTTTAGAAAAAGGCAGCCATGAAGGAATTTGTCAGTCTGATTGAGAATGGCACTTTTGAGCCAGTTAGGCTCTCTCCTAGTAGAAAGCCTATTAGATGCAGATGGGTGTTCAAGCTCAAGCGTAAGGCAGATAGATCTGTAAACAGGTACAAGGTAAGGCTGGTAGCCAAGAGCTTCTCATAGCAACCAAGTCTTGAGTTCTCTCAGGTATTTGCTCCTACAGCCAAGTAGGCTGCACTTAGAGTTATCCTGGCATTAGCTGCATTTGAAGACCTTGACCTGTATAGTATTGATATCTCTACTGCTTTCCTCAATGGTGAGATGGAGCATGATGTCTACATGACCCAGCCTGAAGGATTTGAGAACTACTTTAGCCCTGGATTTGTTCTCAAGCTGATCAAGTCAATTTTATGGCCTTAAGTAGGCTGGCCATCAATAGCACAAAAAGCTTGATTCAGTGATGAAGAATATGGGCTTAAAGTTAGTATGTTGTGATTACAGTATTTGGGTGTACAGCAGGGATAAAGTGCACATCATCATTCCAGTCTATGTTGATGATATGATTATTGCTGCAAAGTTTAAACAGCAATATGAGTCTGTCAGAGATGAGCTGGCTAAGCACTTTAAACTGCATAAGTTGGGCCCAACCTCATTCCTACTAGGAGTCTATATCTAGAGAGACTGCTCCAAGCACTCTGTCAATCTGTCACAGAGACAGTATATTATTAATGTGCTAGAGTGCTTTAGCATGAGCAATTGTGGTACTGTTACTACTCCTCTCCCTGAGCAGAAGCTCAGCAAGGACATAGCTCCTAAGGCCCCTGCAAAAACTAAATACATGAAGCAGGTGCCCTACAAGCAATTAGTTAGTGCACTCATGTATCTAGCTATAGCTACTAGGCCAGATATTGCTTATGCAGTTAGTGTCTTGGGACGCTTTAGTTCCAATCCTGGTCTAGCTTATTGGAAGGCAGTAAAGCATTTATGTTACTATCTGCAGGGCACAAAGAATTTCAGGCTAACTTATGCATCTGATCCTAAGTCATCTGAGCTGTTCACTACCTTCTGTGATGCTGACCATAGAGGAAATGAGGATAACAGATACTCTATAAGTAGGATAGTTGTCAAGATGGGAACTGGTGCTATTAGCTGAGCTAGCAAGTTACAGCCCTTTGTCACTCTATCTACCACTGAAGCAGAGTATATTGCTGCTGTCAGTGCAGGACAAGAAATTATGTGGCTGAGAAATCTGTTCACAGAAATTGGCTATAAGTTTAATGCACCTTCCTCTCTGTACATTGATAACCAGTCTGCTCTGTCTGTGGCAAACAATCCTGAGCATCATGGATGCATGAAACACCTAGATCTGTGCTTTTACTGGTTAAGAGATGTTGTAGAGGCTGGCCATATTAATGTGCATTACTTGCTTGCTCAGATCATATCAGCTGACATCATGACCAAGGTACTTAGTAGAGTGAAGGTGCAGGAGATGTGTAAGATGCTAAGATTGAAATGAGGTGTGTCACACTGTGTGATATACATTGTCATATATGTGACATATATGTGATAGAAGTGTCAGATCAGGAGGGAGTGTTAGAAGTGTAATCCTGACACTGTTACTATTCTTTATTTATTGTTCTGTTTATATTCTTTGTTATGTCCGCTTTTTTGATCATGTGATGCTTATGTAATCTTCTATAAAATCGGCACAGTCCATTGGTAAGTACTCTATATTAAGTGTACTCACTACTGGACTCAGTGGTCCCTTGCTGGATTTGTGTGATCTAATAGCAACACCATTCTGATGAGGTTCATCTCTAATAGTGTGCTGTCTGTGGATGCCTGCAGTAATACAGAACTGGTCCCATTCCTTAGACACATACTCTCCACCTTTATCATCACGAGTGGCTTTGATCTTCACTCCTAACTGGTTCTCTGCATAGGCCTTAAATTGCTTGAAGGCAGTAAATACATCACTCTTCTTCTTCAATGGGAGAACAGCCCAGTAGCGGCCGTAATCATCAATGAAGGTGATCCAGTATTTGAAGCTATATCTGGACTGGACAGGCAATGGACCATGAACATCAGAGTGAACCAATTGAAAGAGACTAGAAGCTCTGTGAGATGCAAGTTTAAAGATATTAGACCTGTGCTACTTGCCAGCAATGCAAGGTTCACAGATAGGATCTGAAGTGCTCTTGGATCTGACAACCATTCCCTTGACTAGCTCCTCAGTCATCAACCTGTTCACATCATCATGATTGAGATGTGCAAAGTGCCTATGCCAAAGTGTAGTGTCAAGTGGACAGGTGCTGGTGAATGCAGCATAAGCAATAGTAGGGACAATATGGCTATTGAGAGTTGCTGCATTGTAAGAGATGATGTTTGCAGTGAAAAGAACTGTTCCATGACGATGGAAAAGCATCTTGTTATGGTGAATGGTGACAACATATGATTTGGAACGAGTCAAATACAGGACTGAGAGGAGATTGTTTCTGAGATCAGGAACATGAAGTACACGCTCAAATTCAAGTAACTGTCCAGGTTTGCCACCAACTACAGGCTGAAAGCGCACTGTGCCAATGCCAACTGAATAAATAACTTGGTTGTTGGCTAAACGAATAGGGGTGTGATTTGTTGAGTATTTGGTGAACCAATGACGATGTGGAGTCATGTGGCAAGTGGCACCTGTGTCAGTAATCCAGTCAGTTCCTGCATCTGGGATAAGAGGTGAATGGGGATTGGTGTAGTCAAGAGCACTTGCATTGCCAGCAAATTCAGCAGATTCAGCAGATTCATCTTGTTGAGCAACATGGGCCTTCTGGCCCTTTTTGCCCTTCCTCCTCTTCTCTTTCCTGTTCTTCTTAGCCCTGACATGTGCATCCTTAGAAGCTGCCTGCTTCATATAGCAGTTCTCCTCTGTGTGCTTAGGAATACCACAGAAGGTGCAAGTGATATTAAGAGTTGAAAACAGGTGACCGGCCAGACTAGGGATTGAACCTAGGATCTCCTAAGTATATACCAGATGCTTTTGTTAGATCACACAAATCCAGCAAGGGACCACTGAGTCCAGTGGTGAGTACACTTGATGTATATTAGCAGTCTAACTACATACCTGAGTCCAGTGGTGAGTACACTTGATGTAGAGTACTCACCAATGGACTGTGCCGCTTTTACAGGAGATTACATAAGCATCACATGATCAAGAAAGCGGACATAAGGAAGAATATAAACAGAACAATAAACTACAAAATACTAAGAGTGTCAGAATCATACTTCTAACACTCCCCCCTGATCTGACACTTCTTCCTTCAACATAATCCCAGCATCTTACACATCTCCTGCACCTTTACTCTGCTTAGTGCTTTGGTCATAATGTCTGCTGGCATGGTCTGAGTGGGCAAGTAATGCACTTTGATATGACCAGCCTCTACAACATCTCTCAACCAGTAGAAGTGCAGATCTAGGTGTTTCATGCGTCCATGATGCTCAGGATTGTTTGCCACAGACAGAGCAGACTGGTTATCAATATACAGGGAAGAGGGTGCATCAAACTTGTAGCCAAACTCTGTAAAGAGATTTCTCAGCCACATAATCTCTTGTCCTGCACTAACAGCAGCAATGTATTCTGCTTCAGTGGTGGATAGAGTCACAAAGGGCTGCAACTTGCTAGCCTAGCTGATAGCACCAGTTCCCATCTTGACAACCATCCCACTTGTGGACCGTCTGTTATCCTCATTTCCTCCATGGTCAGCATCACAGAAGGTAGTGAACAGCTCAGAGGACTTAGGATCAGGTGCATAAGTCAACCTGAAATCCTTTGTACCCTGCAAATAGCGACATAGATGCTTTGCTGCCTTCCAACGAGCTGGACCAGGATTAGAACTAAAGCGTCCCAAGACACCAACTGCATAGGCAATATCTGGCCTAGTAGCAATAGCTAAGTACATGAGTGCACCAACCAATTGCTTGTAGGGCACCTGCTTCATGTATTCAGTTTCTGCAGGGGTCTTAGGAGCTATGTCCTTGCTGAGCTTCTGCTCAGGGAGAGGAGTAGTAACAGTGCCACAGTTGCTCATGCTGAAGCGCTCTAGCACATCAATAATATACTGTCTCTGTGACAGACTGATGGAGTGCTTGGAGCGGTCTCTCTGAATATGGACTCCTAGCAGGAATGAGGTTGGGCCCAACTCATGCAGTTTAAAGTGCTTGGCCAGTTCATCTCTGACAGACTCATACTGCTGCTTAGACTTTACAGCAATGGTCATGTCATCAACATAGACTGGAATGATGATATGCACTTCATCTCTGCTGTACACCCAAATGCTGTAATCACAGCGCACTAACTTGAAGCCCATGCTCTTCATCACTGAATCAAGCTTCTTGTGCCATTGGTGGCCAGCCTGCTTAAGGCCATAAATTGACTTGATCAGCTTGAGAACAAATCCAGGGCCAAAGTAGTTCTCAAATCCTTCAGGCTGGGTCATGTAGACATCATGCTCCATCTCACCATTGAGGAAAGCAGTAGAGATGTCAACACTATACAGCTCAAGGTCTTCAAATGCAGCTATTGCCAGGATGGCTCTAAGTGCAGCCCACTTGGCTGTAGAGGCAAACACCTGAGAGAACTCAAGACCTGGTTGCTGAGAGAAGCCCTTGGCTACCAGCCTTGCCTTGTACCTGTCTACAGATCCATCTGCCTTGCGCTTGAGCTTGAACACCCATCTGCATCCAATGGGCTTTCTGCCAGGAGGTAGTCTGACTGGTTCAAATGTGCCATTTTCAATCAGACTGATAAATTCCTCCATGGCTGCTTTCTCCCAGAGGTCTGCATCAGGACGTCCTTTAATGTCCTTCCACTGATAGGGTTCAGGACTGATGTGTTGCACATCTTATTAAGAGTTGAAAACAGGTGACCGGCCAGACTAGGGATTGAACCTAGGATCTCCTGAGTATATACCAGATGCTTTCACCACTAAGCTATCTAGCCAGGTTAATCACTTTAGATTGGCATTACCAGCCTATGAGTTCAGGGTCCATATTGCTACTAAGCAGGGAATAACTCATAGTCTGAGTAAGCTGAGGATTACATAATCCTAACACATCTTGTGCAGAGAACACATGCTCAGCACAATTAGATGACTGAAATGCATATTCCAGAGCATCTTCATAAGACAGATAGATGTCCTCTAGTCCTGCATTAGCACCAAAATCCATTAGGCCAGCAAACATCAGTGCTTCAGCTTGCAACTCCTCTTCTGACATAATGTCCAGTTCATCAGGTGAGTCACTGTCCATCTCAACATCCTGCTCTGGCTGCTCTACAACATCTGGCTGAGCTGCAGAGTCAGTATCAGAAGCAGTATCAGGTGCAGTGTCAGATACAGTTGGCTCTGCTGAGTTGAAGTTGAAGCGCTGTGGTGGAGTAGGGGAGCCTGGCACACGTCTGGGAAGGCGCTGTCCAACATAGTCCACATCCCACCAGCTAGTGGTATGACGTCTAATAGGTCTCCACATTGGATCTGGCCACCAGGGAGAAGCAGGCCTTTGTTTCTTTAAGGCCTGCTCAGATAGCAGTGGTGAAGTAGTGTGTTCACGCTTTGGTGGATGAGTGGCTGGTGAAGGAGGATGATGTGGGGGACTGTGTGAAGGAGGACTAGGTGATGGATTGGGTGGAGGACTAGGTGTAGGTGTAGGTGTAGGTGTAGGCATAGGAGGATCTGCTGGATGCATAGGAGCAGGTGGTGGAGGAGGAGCTGGCAGAACATCAATAGCATCCTCAAGTCAACTGGGTTTCTAGATGTACCAGGGAAGACTCTCTCATCAAATTGAGCAGAGTCACTAATGACTTCCTTTCTGGTAAGTGGATTCCAGAACAACCAGCCTTTATAGTTAGAGGGATAGCCTAGGAACACACATTTCTGTGTGTGGGACTGCAGCTGCTTGTGTTGATCTTTCTTCACAAGCACATAGGAGGTGCATCCAAATACATGCAAGTGAGAGACATCTGGCTTTGACTGGAGCCAGAGCTCATAGGGTGTACTGGCAGACACAGCAGAGGTGGGAGAGCGGTTGTGTACATGTACAAATGCTGCCACTGCATCCCACCAGAAGCTAGAGGGCAGGTGTGCTTCATTAAGCATAGTAGTAATGCCCTCTGCAAGTGTCCTGTTAGCACGCTCTGCAACACCATTCTGATGAGGTTCATCTCTAATAGTGTGCTGTCTGTGGATGCCTGTAGTAATACAGAACTGGTCCCATTCCTTAGACACATATTCTCCACCTTTATCATCACGAGTGGCTTTGATCTTCACTCCTAACTGGTTCTCTGCATAGGCCTTAAATTGCTTGAAGGCAGCAAATGCATCACTCTTCTTCTTCAATGGGAGAACAGCCCAGTAGCGGCTGTAATCATCAATGAAGGTGATCCAATATTTAAAGCCATGTCTAGATTGGACAGGCAATAGACCATGAACATCTGAGTGAACCAATTGAAAGAGACTAGAAGCTCTGTGAGATGCAAGTTTAAAGATATTAGACCTGTGCTACTTGCCAGCAATGCAAGGTTCACAGATAGGATCTGAAGTGCTCTTGGATCTGACAACCATTCCCTTGACTAGCTCCTCAGTCATCAACCTGTTCACATCATCATGATTGAGATGTGCAAAGTGCCTATGCCAAAGTGTAGTGTCAAGTGGACAGGTGCTGGTGAATGCAGCATAAGCAATAGTAGGGACAATATGGCCATTGAGAGTTGCTGCATTGTAAGAGGTGATATTTGCAGTGAAAAGAACTGTTCCATGACGATGGAAAAGCATCTTGTTATGATGAATGGTGACAACATATGATTTGGAACGAGTCAAATACAGGACTGAGAGGAGATTGTTTCTGAGATCAGGAACATGAAGTACACGCTCAAATTCAAGTAACTGTCCAGGTTTGCCACCAACTACAGGCTGAAAGCGCACTGTGCCAATAAATAACTTGATTGTTGGCCAAACGAATAGGGGTGTGATTTGTTGAGTATTTGGTGAACCAATGACGATGTGGAGTCATGTGGCAAGTGGCACCTGTGTCAGCAATCCAGTCAGTTCCTGCATCTGGGATAAGAGGTGAATGGGGATTGGTGTAGTCAAGAGCACTTGCATTGCCAGCAAATTCAGCAGATTCAGCAGATTCATCTTGTTGAGCAACATGGGCCTTCTGGCCCTTTCTGCCCTTCCTCCTCTTCTCTTCCCTGTTCTTCTTAGCCCTGACATGTGCATCCTTAGAAGCTGCCTGCTTCATATAGCAGTTCTCCTCTGTGTGCTTAGGAATACCACAGAAGGTGCAAGTGACACCTTGAGAGGAGATAGGCTTTACAGCACTACTAGTGGATATGAACATGGCCTGGGGCTGAAGCTGAATGCGCTCTTGACGGTTCTGCTGCTCTTGGGCAAATGCCTCCTTAAGGTTATTCCACTTGAATTCCTTCATAAGGAGCACTGCAGAGCGAAAGGAAGCATAGTCCTCAGGAAGAGCACGAATTAGACATGCACATGCAAGCTCATTCTCAAACTCCTCAAGTTTGAGGGTGCTAGAACGAGTGCTTCTGATCTTGTGCAGTGCTAGCTCAACCCTGCTCACCAGATTGGTGAGGGACTCATCTTCCTTCTTGGTGATATTGAAGAACTCATCATAAGCATTAAAGCGCGCAGCTGGGTTGTCCTGCTCATTGATCTTCTGAAGCTCAGTCCACATCTTGACTGGATCATCCATGTAGTCCTGCACCATAACCTGCATGCTAAGCACTAGGCTTAGCTTCCTGACCAGAGGTCAGGCACCACAACTTCTTGACTTGAAGTGCAACATGCATATCATGCTTCCAGACAGAGTAATTGCTGTCATTGAGCTTGGTGATAGTGGATAGCGTCTCAGAGGTGACAGGATCAGACATGATAGTTGAAATGAGGTGTGGATGAGAGTGGGCAGATGATGCTTAGAAGAAATAAGCAGTGAGGAAGCAATGAGGGAGAGAGCGCTAACAAATTTATGCCTGGAGGTGACAGATCAATGCCAACCAGTGCAGTCTTCTACAGTCACTGAAGTATACACAGATTTGCCGCAAGACAGTGCTGGTCTGTTGGTCTGCTAAGACCCCACAGGCACCGCTAACTGAGAGAGGCTCTAGGCTTAAGTAGACACTCAAAGAGTGACTACAACCAGCGAACTAAGGCCGGGCAGGCAAGCTTCACAGTCTGTAGGCTAGGCTGATCCAACAACAGTGATGGAGCCACACACCAATTAACACCAGAGCTGCCAGACACAAAATGCAGCACAGAGAGGGAACGGATGGGCGGAACGGTGCGCAAATTGGCACGCAGATAGAGGACAACGAGCGGAATCGAACGGTGCAAAGAGCACGCGGATCAGATCAGCGGATCGGCAGCAATCGACAATTTTCGTCGGCACAAGAATAGCTCACAGCGCAGTTAAACCGCGGCCGCTCAAGCTGAAACTTGGTGGAAGTATGCACAGGTATAAGAGCCGTGTGCACACCAAAAGGCGTCCGGATCGGATCAGCGGTTGCCGAGAAAATCGAAAGTTGCCAAAATAGAGTGCAAAACAAAGATCCTTCAATAAGTCGGCGAGTTCTTGACCGATTTGGCTGAAACTTCGCGACAAAGGACGACAAAATAGGCAGAATAGACGTGCCAAATTTCGTGAGAAATGGATCAGCGGTTCACCCGGGATAGGCAATGCAACTTCGAAAATAGCCAAAAGTGATAGGGCTATAGCGGTGTCAAATCGCAACGGATCAGGCTGAAACTCGGCAGGACAGTAGGCCTATATGGGCCGAGTAAACGTGCCAAAGGGCGTCGAAAACGGCTGGATGGTTGTGGAGCAATCAAGCGGCGGAGTTTTAGGGAGATTTGGCACTAATAAAGGCCAAAGAAGAAGGCAGAGGGCTCTGGGACTGTGGAAACTGCACAGAAGGGTGCAGAGGATGATGGGAACACTAGGAACACACCAAAAGGCCAGTCTAGAACACCAAAAGCTTCTCTGACAACAGCAGCAGCTCTCCAAACCCAAAAACTCAAAAATGCGGCAGTGCAGACAGCTAGAGCTCAAGGCTCATAACCTGTTAGATCACACAAATCCAGCAAGGGACCACTGAGTCCAGTGGTGAGTACACTTGATGTATATTAGCAGTCTAACTACATACCTGAGTCCAGTGGTGAGTACACTTGATGTAGAGTACTCACCAATGGACTGTGCCGCTTTTACAGGAGATTACATAAGCATCACATGATCAAGAAAGCGGACATAAGGAAGAATATAAACAGAACAATAAACTACAAAATACTAAGAGTGTCAGAATCACACTTCTAACAGCTCAGTCCACATCTTGACTGGATCATCTATGTAGTCCTGCATCATAACCTACATGCTATACTCAAGTCTCTGATAGATCAGGCCTGCAGCTTACTCAGCCTTCTCTTCCCAGAGCTGGACAGCCTCTACTGGAGTACTAGGCTTAGCTTCCTGACTAGAGGTCAGGCACTACAACTTCTTAACTTGAAGTGCAGCATGCATATCATGCTTCCAAATAGAGTAATTGCTGTCATTGAGCTTGGTGATAGTGGATAGCATCTCAGAGGTGATAGGATCAGACATGATAGTTGAAATGAGGTGTGAATGAGAGTGAACAGATAATGCTTAGAAGAAATAAGCAGTGAGAGAGCAATAAGGGAGAGAGCGCTAACAAATTTATGCCTGGAGGTGACAGATCAATGCCAACCAGTACAGTCTTCTACAGTCACTGAAATATATACAGATTTGCCACAAGACAGTACTGGTCTGTTGGTCTGCTAAGATCCCGCAAGCACTGCTGACTGAGAGAGGCTCTAGGCTTAAGTAGACACTCAAAGAATGACTACAACCAGTGAACTAAGGCCAGGCAGGCAAGCTTCACAGTCTGTAGGCTAGGCTGATCCAACAATAGCAATGGAGCTACACACTAATTAACATCAGAGCTGCTAGACACAAAATGCAGCACAGAGAGGGAACAGATAGGTAGAATGGTGTGCAAATTGGCACGCAGATAGAGGGGAATAAACTAAATTTAACAGTGTAAAGAGCATGTGGATCAGATCAGCAGATTGGCAGCAATCAACAATTTTTATCAGTACAAGAACAGCTTACAGCAGAGTTAAACTGCAGCTGATGAAACTGGAACTGGGTAAAAGTATGCACAGGTATGGGAGCCATATGCACACTAAAGGGCATCTGGATTGGATGAGCAGTTGCTGAGAAAATTAAAAGTTGCTAAAATAGGGTACAAAATAAAGATCCTTCAATATGTTAGGAAGTTCTTGACCAATTTAACTAAAACTTTGCGACAGAGAACGTGGAAATAGGCCAAATAGCTGTGCCAAATTTTGTGAGAAACAGATTAGCAGTTCACCCAAAATAGGCAATGCAACTTTAAAAATAGCTAAAAGTGATAGGGCTATAGCAGTGTCAAATTGCAACAGATCAGGCTGAAACTCAGCAGGACAGTAGGCCTATATGGGCCAAGTAAACGTGCCAAAGGGCGTCGAAAACGGCTGGATGGTTGTGGGGCAATCAAGCAGCAGAGTTTTGAGAAGATTTGGCACTGATAAAGGCCAAGGAAGAAGGCAAAGGGCTCTGGGACTGTGGAAACTGCACAGAAGGGTGCAGAAGATGATAGGAACACTAGGAACACACCAAAAGGCTAGTTCAGAATATCAAAAGCTTCTCTGACAATAGTAGCAGCTCTCCAAAACTAAAAACTCAAAAATGTGACAGTATAGACAGCTAGAGCTCAAGTCTCATAACCTGTTAGATCACACAAATCTAGCAAGGGACCACTGAGTCCAGTGGTGAGTACACTTGATGTATATTAGCAGTCTAACTATATACCTGAGTCTAGTGGTGAGTACACTTGATGTAAAGTACTTACCAATGGACTATGCCGCTTTTACAGAAGATTATATAAGCATCACATGATCAAGAAAGTGGACATAACAAAGAATATAAATAGAACAATAAATAAAGAATAGTAACAGTGTTAGGATCACACTTTTAACACAACCCAGCTGCACACTTTAATGCCTATGATGAGTTCTTTAACATTACCAAGAAGGAAGATGAGTCTCTCACCAATCTGGTGAGCAGGGTTGAGCTGGCATTACACAAGATCAGAAGCACTCATTCTAGCACCCTCAAACTTGAGGAGTTTGAGAATTAGCTTGCGTCTGATTCGTGCTCTTTCTGAGGACTATGCCTCCTTTCACTCTGCAGTGCTCCTTATGAAAGAATTCAAGTGGAATAACCTCAAGAAGGCATTTGCTCAAGAGCAGCAGAACTGTCAAGAGTGCATTCAGCTTCAGCCCCAGGCCATGTTTACATCTACTAGTAGTGCTGTAAAGCCTATCTTCTCTCAAGGTGTCACTTGCACCTTCTGTGGCATTCTTAAGTACACAGAGGAGAACTGCTATATGAAGCAGGCAGCCTCCAAGGATGCACATATCAGGGCTAAGAGAGACAGAGAAGAGAAGAGGAGGAAGAGCAGGAAGGGCCAGAAGGCCCATATTGCTCAATAAGATGAGTCTGCTGAATCTGCTAAATTTGCTAGCAATGCAAGTGCTCTTGACTATACCAATCCCTATTTACCTCTTATCCCAGATGCAGGAACTGACTGGATTGCTGACACAAGTGTTAGGATTATGTAATCCTCAGCTTACTCAGACTATAAGTTATTCCCTGCTTAGTAGCAATATGGACCCTAAACTCATAGGCTGGTAATGCCAATCTAAAGTGATCAACCTGGCTAGATAGCTTAGTGGTGAAAGTATCTGGTATATACTCAGAAGATCTTAGGTTCAATCTCTAGTCTGGCCGGTCACCTGTTTTCAACTCTTAATAACAAGTACTACTTGTCACATGACTTCACATCGTCATTAGTTCACCAAATACTTAATAAATCACACCCTTATTTGTTTAGCCAACAACCAAGTTATTTATTCAGTTAGCATTGGCACAGTGTGCTTTCAGTCTGTAGTTAGTGACAAATCTGGACAGTTACTTGAATTTGAGCATGTACTCCATGTTCCTGATCTTAGAAACAATCTCCTCTCAATCTTGTATTTGACTTGTTCTAAATTATATGTTGTCACCATTCACCATAATAAGATACTTTTCCACCATTGTGGAATAGTCCTTTTCACTGCAAACATCACTTTTAACAATGCAGCAACTCTCAATGGCCATATTGTCCCTACTATTGCTTATGCTACATTTACCAGCACCTGTCCACTTGACACTACACTTTTGACATAAACACTTTGCACATCTCAATCATGGTGATGTGAACAGGTTGATGACTGAGGAGCTAGTCAAGGGAATGGTTGTCAAATCTAAGAGCACTCCAGATCCTGTCTATGAACCTTGCATTACTAGCAAGCAGCATAGGTCTAATATCTCCAAACTTGCATCTCACAGAGCTTCTGGTCTTCTCTAATTAGTTCACTCTAATGTTCATGGTCTATTGCCTGTCCAGTCCAGACATGGCTTCAAATATTGGATCACTTTCATTGATGATTACAGCTGCTACTGGGCTGTTCTCCTATTGAAGAAGAAGAGTAATGCATTTGCTACCTTCAAGCAATTTAAGGCCTATGCAGAGAACTAGTTAGGAGTGAAGATCAAAGCCACTCGTGATGATAAAGGTGGAGAGTATGTGTCTAAGGAATGGGACCAGTTCTGTATTACTGTAAGTATCTATAGACAGCACACTATCAGAGATGAACCTCATCAAAATGGTGTTGCAGAGTGTGCTAACAGGACACTTGCAGAGGGCATCACTACTATGCTTAATGAAGTACATCTGCCTTCTAGCTTCTGGTGGGATGCAGTGACAGCATTTGTACATGTGTACAACCTCTCTCCCACCTCTGCTGTGTCTGCCAGTATACTCTATGAGCTCTGGTTCTAGTCAAAACCAGATATCTCTTACTTGTATGTATTTGGATGCACCTCCTATATGCTTGTAAAGAAAGATCAATACAAGTAGCTGCAGTCCCACACACAGAAATATGTGTTCCTAGACTACTCCTCTAATTATAAAGGCTGGCTATTCTGTAATTCACTTATTAGGAAGGAAGTCATTAGTGACTCTGCTTAATTTGATAAGAGAGTCTTCCTTAGTACATCTAGAAACCCAGTTGACTTAAGGGTAAATATGCCTACACAGACAGAAGACCTGTCAGAACAGAGGGGAGTAGAGGATACTATTGATGTTCTGCTAGCTTCTCCTCCTCCACCTGCTCCTATACATCTAGCACATCCTCCTATGCCTACACCTACACCTACACCTAGTCCTCCACCCAATTCATCATCTAGTCCTCCTTCACACAATCCTCCTTCACCAGCTACTCATTCACCAAAGTGTGAACATACTACTTCACCACTGCTATCTGAGCAGACCTTAAAGAAACAAAGACCTGTCTCTCCCTGGTGGCCAGATTCAATGTGGAGACCTATTAGATATCACACCACTGGCTAGTGGGATGTGAACTATATTAGACAGTACCTTCTCAAACATGTGCCAGGCTCCCCTATTTCATCACAGCACTTCAACTTCAACTCAGCAGAGCCAACTGCACCTGACACTGCTTCTGATACTGACTCTGTAGCTCAGCCGGATATTGTAGAGCAGCCAGAGCAGGATATTGAGATAGACAGTGACTCACCTGATGAACTGGACATCATGTTAGAAGAGGAGTTGCAAGCTGAAGCACTGATGTTTGCTGGTCTAATAGATTTTGATACTAATGCAGAACTAGAGGACATCTATCTGTCTTATGAAGATGCTCTGGAATATACATTCCAGTCATTTAATTGCTCTGAGCATATGTTCTTTGCACAAGGTGTGCAACACATTAGTCCTGAACCTTATTAGTGAAAGGACATCAAAGGACGCCCTGATGCAGACCTTTAGAAAAAGGCAGCCATAGAGGAATTTATCAGTCTGATTAAGAATAGTACATTTGAACTAGTCAAACTACCTTCTGATAGAAAGCCTATTGGATGTAGATGGGTGTTCAAGCTCAGGCATAAGGCAGATGGATCTGTAGATAGGTACAAGGCAAGGCTAGTAGCCAAGAGCTTCTCTCAGCAACCAGGTCTTGAGTTCTCTCAGGTGTTTGCTCCTACAGCCAAGTGGGCTGCACTTAGAGCCATCTTAACATTAGCTGCATTTGAAGACCTTGAGCTATATAGTGTTGATATCTCTACTGCTTTCCTCAATGGTGAGATGGAGCATGATGTCTACATGACTCAGCTTGAAGGATTTGAGGACTACTTTGGCTCTGGATTTGTTCTCAAGCTGATTAAGTCAATTTATGGCCTTAAGTAGGCTAGCCATCAATGATACAAGAAGCTTGATTCAGTGATGAAGAACATAGGCTTTAAGTTAGTATACTGTAATTATAGCATTTGGGTGTACAGCAGAGATGAAGTACATATTATTATTCCAGTTTATATTAATGATATGACTATTGCTGCAAAGTCTAAACAATAATATGAGTCTGTCAGAGATGAGCCGGCTAAGCACTTTAAACTGTATGAGTTGGGCCTAACCTCATTCCTACTAGAAGTCCACATCTAGAGAGACTGCTCCAAGCACTCTATCATTCTGTCACAGAGACAGTATATTATTGATGTGCTAGAGCACTTCAGCATAAGTAATTATGGCACTGTTACTACTTCACTCCCTAAGCAGAAGCTCAGCAAGGACATAGCTCTTAAGGCATCTGCAGAGACTAAATACATGAAGCAGGTGCCCTACAAGCAATTAGTTAGTGTAATCATACATCTGGCTATAGCTACTAGGTCAGACATTGCTTATACAGTTGGTGTCTTAGGATGCTTTAGTTCTAATCCTGGTCCAGCTCATTAGAAGGTAGCAAAGCATTTATGTTGTTATCTGTAAGGCACAAAGGATTTTAGGCTAACTTATGCACCTGATCCTAAGTCATCTGAGCTGTTCACTACCTTCTGTGATGCTGACCATGGAGAAAATGAGGATAACAGGTGCTCCACAAGTGGGATAATTGTCAAGATGGGAACTGGTACTATTAGCTAGGCTAGTAAGCTACAGCCCTTTGTCACTCTATCTACCACTGAAGCAGAGTATATTGCTGCTGTCAGTGCAGGATAAGAAATTATGTGGCTGAGAAATCTATTTACAGAAATTGGCTATAAGTTTGATGCACCTTCCTCTCTGTACATTGATAACCAGTCTGCTCTGTCTGTGACAAATAATCTTAAGCATTATGGATGCATGAAACACCTAGATCTGCACTTTTACTAGTTAAGAGATGTTGTAAAGGCTGGCCATATTAATGTGCATTACTTGTCTGCTCAGATTATGTCAGCTAACATCATGACCAAGGTACTTAGTAAAGTGAAGGTGCAGAAGATGTGTAGGATGCTAGAATTGAAATGAGGTGTGTCATACTGTGTGACATATGTCACACACATGGATGCATATATATTAGTGATATGTCACACATCGTCACATATGTGACATATATGTGACAGAAGTGTCAGATCAGGGGGGAGTATTAGAAGTGTGATCCTAACACTGTTACTATTTTTTATTTATTGTTTTATTTATATTCTTTATTATATTCGCTTTCTTGATCATGTGATGCTTATGTAATCTTCTATAAAAGCAGCACAGTTCATTGGTGAGCACTCTATATCAAGTGTACTTATCAGTCTTAGTTCACTGGTTGTAGTCATTCTTTGAGTGTCTACTTAAGTCTAGAGCCTTTCTCAGTTAGTAGTATCTGTAAAGTCTTAGCAGATCAACAGACCAGCACTGTCTTGCAGTAAATCTGTGTATACTTCAGTGACTATAGAAGACTGCACTGGTTGGTATTAATCTGTCACCTTCAGGCATAAATTTATTAGCACTCTCTCTCTTACTACTCCCTCACTGCTTATTTTCTTTTGAGTGTATCATCTGTCCACTTTCATCCACACCTCATTCTCACCATCATATCTGAACCTGCAACCTCTGAGATGCTATCTACCATCATCAAGCTCAATAACAGTAATTACTCTATCTGAAAGCATAATATGTGTGCTGCACTTTAAGTTAAGAAGTTGTGGCATCTGATCTCTAGTCAGGAAGCTAAGTCTAGTACTCCAGCAGAGGCTGTCCAGCTCTGGAAAGAGAAGGCTGAGCAAGCTGCAGGCCTAATCTATTAGAGACTTGAGTATAGCATGTAGGTTATGGTGCAAGACTATATAGATGATCCAGTCAAGATGTGGACTAAGCTTCAGAAGATTAATGAGCAGGACAACCCAGCGGTATGCTTTAATGTCTATGATAAGTTCTTCAACATCACCGAGAAGGAAGATGAGTCCCTCACTAATCTGATGAGCAAAGTTAAGCTAGCATTGTACAAGATTAGAAGCACTTGTTCTAATTCCCTTAAACTTGAGGAGTTTGAGAATGAGCTTATATGTGCATATCTGATTTGTGCTCTTCCTAAGAACTATGTCTTCTTTCGCTCTACAGTGCTCCTTATAAAGGAATTCAAGTAGAATAATCTTAAGGAGGCATTTGCTCAAGAGCAGTAAAACTGTCAAGAGCGCATTCAGCTTCAGCCCCAGGTCATATTTATATTTACTAGTAAAGCCTATCTTCTCTTAAGATATTACTTGCACCTTCTGTGGCATTTCTAAGCACATAGAGGAGAACTGTTACATAAAGCAGACAGCCTCCAAGGATGCACATGTCAGAGCTAAGAGAAATAAAAAAAAGAAGAGAAGGAAGAGCAGAAAGAGCTAGAAGGCTCATGTTGCTCAACAAGATGAATCTGTTAAATCTGCTGAATTTGCTAGTAATGCAAGTGCTCTTGACTACACCAATCTCTATTCACCTCTTATCCCAGATGCAAGAACTGACTGGATTGCTGACACAGGTGCCACTTGTCACATAACTCCACATTGTCATTGGTTTATTAAATACTTAATAAATCACACCCCTATTTATTTGGTATTGGTATAGTACACTTTCAGCCTGTAGTTGTTAGCAAATCTAGACAGTTATTTGAATTTGAGCATATACTCTATGTTTCTAAACTTAGAAACAACTTCCTCTCAGTCCTGTATTTGACTCATTTCAAATCATATGTTGTCACCATTCACCATAATAAGATGCTTTTCTATCATCATGGAACAGTTCTCTTTACAGCAAACATCACCTCTAACAATGCAGCAACTCTCAATAGCCATATTGTCCTTACCATTACTTATGCTGCATTTACTAGCATCTGTTCACTTGATACTACACTTTAGCACAGGCACTTTGCACACCTCAATCATAGTAATGTCAACAGGTTGATAACTGAGGAGTTAGTTAAGGGAATAGTTATTAAGTCCAAAAGCACTCCAGATTCTATCTGTGAACCTTGCATTACTAGCAAGCAGCACAGGTTTAATATCTTCAAACTTGCATCTTACAGAGCTTCTGGTCTCCTCTAATTAGTTCACTCTGATGTTCATAGTTCATTACCTATCTAGTCTAGACATGGCTTCAAATACTAGATCATCTTTATTGATGATTATAGCCACTACTGAGCTATTCTCCTATTGAAGAAGAAGAATGATGTATTTGCTACCTTCAAGCAATTTAAGACCTATGTAGAGAACTAGTTAGGAGTGAAGATTAAAGCCACTCGTGATGATAAAGGTGAAGAGTATGTGTTTAAGGAATAGGACCAGTTCTGTATTACTGTAAGCATCCACAGACAGCACACTATCAGAGATGAACCTTATCAGAATGGTATTGCAGAGCGTGCTAACAGGACACTTGTAGAGGGCATCACTACTATGCTTAATGAAGCACATCTGCTCTCTAACTTCTGGTGGGATGCAGTGACAGCATTTGTACATGTACACAACCACTCTCCCACCTCTGCTGTGTCTGCCAGTATACTCTATGAGCTCTGGTATGTCTCTCACTTGCATGTATTTAGATGCACCTCCTATGTGCTTGTGAAGAAAGATCAATATAAGCAGCTACAGTCTCACACACATAAATGTGTGTTTCTAGGCTACTCCTCTAATTATAAAGGCTGGCTATTTTAGAATCCACTTACCAGGAAGAAAGTCATTAGTGACTCTGCTCAATTTGATGAGAGAGTTTTCTCTGGTACATCTAAAAACCCAGTTGACTTAAGGGTGAATATACCTGTACAGACAAAAGATCTGCCCAAATAGAGAGGAGTAGAGGATACTATTGATGTTCTGCCAGCTTCTCCTCCTCTACCTGCTCTTGTGCATCCAGTAGATTCTCCTATGCTTACACCTATACATACATCTAGTTCTCTATCTAATCTATTATCTAGTCCTCCTCTACATAGTTTTTTTTTTTTTTTTTTTTTTTTTTTTTTTAATTCTCCTTCACCAGCTACTTATCTACCAAAGTGTAAACATACTACTTTATCACTACTATTTAAGCAGATCTTAAAGAAATAAAGGCCTGCTTCTCCCTGATGACCAGATCTAATGTGGAGACATATTAGACATTACACCACTGGCTAGTGAGATGTGGACTATGTTGGACAGTACCTTCTCAGACATGTGCCAAGCTCTCCTATTCCACTACAGTGCTTCAACTTCAACTTAACAGAGCTAACTACATCTGATACTGCACCTGACACTGTTTCTAATACTGACTTTGCAGCTCAGCCAGATATTGTAGAGCAGCCAGAGTAAGATGTTGAGATGGACAGTAACTTACCTAATAAACTGGACATCATATTAGAAGAGAAGTTGCAAGCTAAAGCACTGATGTTTGCTGGCCTAATAGATTTTGGTGCCAATGCAGGATTAGAGGACATCTATCTGTCTTATAAAGATGCTCTGAAATATGCATTTCAGTCATTCAATTGCTTTGAGTATGTGTTCTTTGCACAAAATGTGTAACATATCAGTCCTAAACTCTATTAGTGGAAGGACATTAAAGAACACCCTGATGCAAACCTTTAAGAAAAGGCAGCTATAGAGGAATTCGTCAGTCTGATTGAGAATAGTACTTTTGAGCCAGTTAGACTTCTGAAAGGATCTGCTCAAAAACTCGCATCAAGATCGACACAATTGGCAGATCAACAGGATCAACATTCTTAACACAACTAGTAACAGTCCAACAGTCACTAGAGCCAAACTACTGTTAACGCGATGTAGACTATCAGACTCTCCTAGATAGGGACAAAGGCGGTGGCGGCGGCGTTCGACCACAGGGAGGCGATATCAAAGGTGTCGAGAGGAAAAAGGGGAGGTCCTACCAGATCTACAGACTACCTACAGGCTTTCAGAAGCAACACTCAGCTCAGATGCACAAGGATCTGGCCGTTAGGCAGATCCGCCGCGCCTTCGAATAACTCGCCGCAGCGATCTGGGCCTCGACGGCTGTATAGGGATCGCCGAGTCCGACTGAACCGGCGAAGGGGTCGCAGCGGCGGACTGGGTGTGGCGCCGGCGGAGGTTCGCACCAGTGCAATTCCGCCTGGTAGTCGGGGAGATGACGTCGGAACGACACAGAGAAGATGCGGGAGAGAGAGCGTCGACACCACTTGAAAGGGGAGTAGTGTCGGCGGTGGAACGATGTGGAGGCGGCGGAGGCGGCAAGAAGTGGGAGACTGGATTCAGTCGAAAAGGGGCGCCGGTGCCAATGGTAGCGGTGAACACAAGAAGAGTGACAGCTGCGTCGAGGCGCCGAGGAAGTATAACAGATGCCTAGAAGAGTGACGGCTGCATCGAGGCGTTGAGGAAGAATCACAAACGATCTGAACCGAGCGGCGGCGACGAAACACAAAAGGGGCGTCAGGCACAGGGAGAAATCGAAGACCGCGGGATTGATTACTAGAGGAGTGATGGCTGCGTTGAGGCGTTGAGGAAGAATCACAAATGTTCAGGACCGAGCGGCGGCGGAGGTTAGAGAGAGAGGGACGGCGATGCAGATATGAGTGGGAAGTCCCCGGAGCGATTACTAGACGAGTGACAGCTGCGCAGAAGGGAGATGACCAGGGCGGCGAATGGGCTCAGCGGCTTCTATCCTGTGAGATCGGGGGCCACGCTGTCAGGACGGGATCGGCGAGGGCACGTGACCGGGAGTTCACCCGATCCGGCTGTCTGGTTCTCTGTATATACTGGTTTCTTGAAGGAGGCTTCTTTACTTGTGGTTGGTCTCTGGTAGCTGCGTTCTAGAGTGTATATCTGCTGCTTTTTAGGATAGATACATGCTCTCTATATATACTATGAGTCCTTGATAAGAAATATCACTTAAAGCGGCGGGCGGCGAGGTGTGACAGGCATGCCGCAACGGTGGGGGCCGCCGCCGAGATGCGCCGCCAAGCCACCAAGACCTAGGGGCGCCCCAATCGGAACGGCGGAGTGCTGGTACGTCGTGTCGAACGTCGGGGCCATTCGGATCGGTCAGGGCGCGCTCTATATGGTTCTGAAACGCCAAGGGTTCGAATAAAACTAAAAGGGGGAATATACGGATGGCCGCCGGGCATGCTACCGTGCTCGGCGTACAATGTGGGATGATAAGAATATGAAACAATCAACGAAATGGACCTGAGATTGGTTATCGTTCACCCAGCCAGCGCGGCGGCGGGCATACACCTCCGCGATGGCGCGATATACATCCGCCGCAGCGTGTCCAGCCGCCGTGCGAGCATTTCCGAAGCCCGGAGTCACCGGATTCGGCGGAACCGTTCTTGAGAGAGGCTGGAGAAGGGGAACTAGGATCTGGTCGAAGGGGGGACAAGGTGATCATAAGATAGGAGTGGAGGCGTCGCCGCCGGTTTGTATGGTCGGCGGCGGCGGCGGCGTGGGTGCTGTTCCCAGGCCGCCGAAGGTCCGGCGGCCGCTGAGCAGGCTGTATTATGGGTAACGGCGGCGAAGGCTGGTTTGCTGACAATAGTACGCGGGGTGTCCTGGGTATGGCATAGGGGAGTACAGCCCTTACAGGCCTGTGCCGCTGGACCGGTACAGGTTAGTGCGGCGCACTACATCTCCTTCTGACGAAGTAAAAAAATGATTAAAAAAAATGCTGGGTAGTGTAGGGGAGGTTTTTAGGCGAAGTTGAGCGGGGGTTGTGATGTAACTGGGTGGTATGTCTGTGACTTGCTCCTGGATTAGTCTTCGGTTGTGAGATCGATCATCGGCGGATCGTGGATTGGTGCGGCAGTGTGCGGTGGAGGGTTGGCTCTGTCTGCTGCATCTTGTTGAGGTACGTTGTTGAGGTATGGGTGATGTTCAATGGATTCCCGAAGCTCGGCAAGGTGCTCTTCGATGTCCTGGGCGGCTGCGATTGCTGAGAGCGAATACTGTTGTGCTTGGAGTATAATGGTGATGACGTTGGCGGCGCAGTCGCGTATATCATCGTCGCCGCGCTGGTCGAAGAGGCATAAGACTTGGATTATGGCATTGTGAGATAGTTCTGAGGCGGCGTCGGAGTAAATGACGGCGTTTTCGAGTGCAATAGGCCCTTCTCTGAGGATGGTGAGGGGGGCATTGGGTAGTACGCCATCGCCGAGAATTATGGGGATCGTAGTGAGGGCACCGCCGATGTGGAGCATTTCTCGGATGCGGCAAACAAGTGTCGCTTTGTTGGCAGGCGTCAGATGGTGTCTGGCGAAGAGTTCGGAGATGATCTGAAGCATCGCGAGGACGTGTCTGGCGGGGAACGGCATCGCCGCAGGAAACGCGTCGGCGAGGAGGTCGCAAAATGATCCCCAGTTTCTGCCAGAGAGACGTGGGTCTTGACAGAGGAGTTGCTGGGCGTCCGGCGAGGCCCAAATGTACAGCAGGAAGATTAGAGTCGCCGTGTCGGGGCAGGGGTGCTGAAAACTGCGAAGGGCGGCAATGAGAATATTTGGTAGAGCAGTGTAATCAGGGTGCCATGGGTAGAGGAGCATGGGGTGCCCGGGAAGTGTGATTAATTGGGCGAAGTTGAAATCTAAGAGGTGTTGGGCATGGCGGGGGAAGTGGACTGGGTGCGGGACTTGGAGTAGTGGTGTCACCGGTGCGAATGGGAACGCTTCGGCGAGGCTGGGAACCAGCTGGGGCATGTTGTAAGGAGCGCCGATGGTATTCGTAATCTGTAGGGTAGATGTTTTGGGGGCGGCGAGTAGGTCGCCGACCGCTTTATATATTTTCGGCGAGTGTTTTCCGGGTTGGCCGGAGGGTATGACAGCTTTTGGCGAGGTGAAGTTGCCAGTATTATAGTGTAGAGGCCAATATAGGCGAAAGCCGAAGTAGTGTTCTAATGGAAGGGGGCCTAGGCGAAGGTGTTTCGTGTAGGCGGATCGTCGGCGGGACGAGTAAGTGGGAGGGGAGGCTAGCGGCGAGACTGGTTCGCTGGTAGTTCGGGTATGGTGGCCTGTAGCGGCGTGGGGCAAAGCGATCTTCGAATGGGAGGGGGCCTGGGCGAAGGAGTTTCGTATAGGCGGGTCGTCTGCGGGACGAGTGAGTGGGATGGGAGGCTCGCGGCGAGGCTGGTTCGCCGGTAGTTCGGGTATGGTGGCCTGTAGCGGCGTGGGGCGAAGCGATCTTCGAATAGAAGGGGGCCTGGGCGAAGGAGTTTCGTATAGGCGGGGCGTCGGAGGGACGAGCTTCGATTTAGAAGGGAGTTCGGAAGTAAAGTTTAAATGGTTAATCATGGAAGGTGTCGTCATATCATGATCTTGATCTGGTACCAGATATGGATACAATGGCCTTGTAGTCAGGGGTAGTGGTACATCGGAAATACAATTCGGCGGGCTTTTGGCGGTCCGGGAACCAGTCGGGGATGCCTGGTAGTTAACTAGAGCGGTGTAGGTCGTAGCATATAGGTTGAGGATTCATTAATGGGTGTAGGTACAGCTAGGGTAGGGTGTGCGGCGATATTTGATGATCGGCGGGGGGGGATCGGCGTAGAATGTTGTATCGGCCGGCTTGGCAGGGGTCTGGAAGGTTGGGGCTGTGTTGTGGCGAGGTTCGGCGGATTGTTCCGGCAAGTTTTGGAGGGGGGAGAGTCGCCGAGGGGTTTGTGGAATTTGAGTGGAGATTGCGGCGGAGCAGTGGGGAGGATTTGATAATTGATTGGTAAAAAGGGGGCGGGGAGGTCGTGTGTATGGAGGGCTGAAATCGAAGTTTGAATTGGGTGCGGCGAGGATATAGACGGCGGGGACTCGTGTCTGAGTTCCCCGTTTCTCTTTTTCTCTTTCCACCATGGCGCCGACGATTCTCAGCGTCAGTAGCAGCAGCGACAGCAGCAGCAACAACAGCAGGGAGGGGTCGGAGGCTCCCTCCGACCAGATGGAGGTGGACGCCGGGGCGGCAACGGGGGCTCCTACTGCGGGCGGGATGTCGCGGGCCCCCAGCGGGCAAGAGGTCCCGCCGGAGTCGCAGGGGGAGATGGAGGAGGAGGGTGGGGAGGGGGGGGAGGGGGGGGAAGAACTGGACGCGGCCGTGTGGGCGGCCATTACGGTAGTGAGGGGGTGGATCGAGCGGGCCCGAAACGATGAGGGGCCCGCTGCTGATGAGCTCGATGGGCTCTTGGTAAATTTGCGTTCCCTTGATAATAACCGTGTGAGCTGACGATCTGGTTTACTTTTTCAGAAGGGGCTTGGGGAGCGCTTCCCCGCGCTATCCGACGACGCGAGGGCTGAAAAGCCCGAATATTATTGCGCAGGGAGGTGGTTGGTGAACCGGGTGACGGTGGTGCGGATGGCCGCCGGGGAGGCTAAGGACGCCGCTGAGGCGTTGGACAAGGCCGCCCAGTCGGAGGTGAATCGCCTCCGACGCGTCGCGGAGAGGCTGGCCGAGCGCCGGGAGGAGGAGGCTCGTGAGGAGGCGAAGCAGAGCGCGGCGAAGGTGGCCGAGGAGGCGAAAGCCTCCTTCCTCAAGACGCTCGCCACCCTGCGAGTTGGGGGCCCGGAGGTCGTCGAGGCCTTCTGTAGGTCCTCAGGGCGCGATGAGGCGGGGAACCTGGTAAGTCGTTGTCTTGAATTTTGTTTTTTACTGTCTCTGATAATATCTTCTTAGGTCGCGGCGCCTAAAACGAGCACCAAAGCGAAGGTGCAGGCGCGTCCCGCGGCCAGGCCGGCGACGGGAAAGACAATTACTCTTCCTGGGTCGTCGATCCCTGGTCTTGAGGTGGCGGGTTCGTCCAGCGAGACGCTCAAGGGGGAGAGTGGTCGAGTGACGCGAGGGGGACGCTTGGGGACGGTCACGGGAAAGACCATTACTCTTGAAGTTGAGTCTGATGAGGGGTCAACGTGAGCGAAAAGGTCGAGTGGAAAGGAGGTATATGTCGATGTGTGTTTTATATCCTGGATCTTATTCTTCACTGACATGTTTCGTTTCTAGGTGCCTCCCCTTCCGAAGCATGTACGTGAGCCGGTGGTCGAGCCGCCGGCGAAACGAGCAAGAGCGCCGGGAGCGGCGGCCTCGGGTGGGGGAAGGGCGAAAGAGGAGGCAACAGGAAGAAGGGACGGGGCGGTGAGTGCTGTCTTGAATTTTGTTCTCGACACTCTCTGACTATAATATTCAGAGGGAGGAGGGGGGTTGGGAGTTCGAGAGGGTGGGGCGGCTCCCCAGGGGTCAGAGCCACTGCCTCCTCGAGTTCATGTCACCGGGGTGCGAGCGGTGCATCGGGCGTGGGGAGATGTGCACGAGGCGCCCGCCGGCGCTCCTGTGCCAGGCGTGCCGGGTATCGCACCAGTGGTGCGATATCTTGGAGTCGGATGTGACCTTCCTGGCGCAGCAGGAGGTCCTCGCTCTCCGCCGGCAGCTGGAGGGGATGGAGTCGACGTTGGCGGGAGAGAGTGCGGGTGGGGGGGTGGAGGAAAAGGCCTAGGGTGAACGCCGTGGATAGGCGGCGAGCCAAACGACGCAAACGGCATCGGCTCGCAGTCTTCGGCGACCATGAAGCGCCCTTGGGCCGAAAAAAAATATAAAAAAAATAGGAAAAATATAAAAGTACAAAAATATTGTATTTTTCTTTTTCTTGTGTACTATAGTGGCTTGTAATAACAAGCCGAATGTTTTTCTTGTGAGGATGGTTCTTTGTGAGATCAGGGAATGTAAGATTGAGATGGGCTGGAGTGAAATAGGGAGGATAGGTGCCCTAAAAATAGCGCCGGGGCCGAAAGAATGACTTGAGTAAGGTGAAAATGTGGGAGGGGGTGACTCGGCGTCTCGCCGCAGTCGTTTGGGTGATGATTGGAGAGTGTGAAGATAGCGGCGGGTCCGAATAGGTGACTTAGGGAATGTGTATATAAGGGAGAGGGTGATTATGAGGCTTCGGCGGATCTTCATAAGTTGGATTCGGCGTCTAGGTCATCCGCCGCGGTCTCTTGTGCTAGGTTGTCGAGTTCCGGCGTGGATTTCTGAGTGAGGTCTTCGACTGAGTCGATGATTCGAGTGCGTGCGTGGTAAGGAATAACTCTGAATGCTGCGTAACGAAGTGCTGAAATGGCGCCGTTTGCTTCGGCGAGAACGTAGGATCCTCCTTTGGTTCGCTGCACGACAATCATGGGCCCTAGGTATTTCGGCTTTGTCTTCCTGTTCAGCTCGTTTTCTATCTGGGAGTTCCTGACCAGCACAAGTGAGCTGGGGGCGAAATTGTAATCCTTAATTGTTGCGGCGTGGGTTTTCTCGAAGTCCTGTATAGATTTGAAGCGTCCCTGGATGACAGATTCCTTGACTCGTTGGAGGTCCTCGGGTCGTTTCTGGAGTGCCCTTGCTCTCGCCGCGATGAGTTGTGCGTCGGACATCTTGGAGGTGACCGCCGGCGAGATGTACGTCTGTTCGGCGAGGTCGAAGGGGAGTACTGGTTCGACGCCGTGGGCCATAAAGTATGGGCTATAGCCTGTGCGGCGTTGGATCGTGATTCGTTCAGCCCAAATAGCGTGGTATATATGCTGGGACCACTTGTCTGGGCTTGCGTCGGCGAGCTTCATTAGGGTTTCTCTAAGGTCCCGGTGTCGCTGCTCAATGATTCTGTTGGCTCTTGAGTTGTACGGCGAGATTCGGATGTGCTGGACATTGTATTTGGCGAGAAGGCGGGGTAAGTCCTTGGAGAATGAGGCGCCGTTGTCGGTTACGATCTCCTCGACTCGTCCCCATCTTGACAAAATATCTTCGAAAACAAAGCGTGCTATCGAGGCGGCGTTATCTTTACGCAGCATTCGGAATTCGGGATATCCGGTGAGCGAGTCTTGGGCCTGAACGATATACTTGAATCCGCCGGAGGGCGGCATTAACATCACGTCTATATGCACCCTGGAGAATAGCGGCGCGGGCGTCGGGCTTTGCGGCGTGGTATATATTTTCGTAAACTGCCTCGTTTGGCATCGGTGGCAGGTTCTGATATACCATTTGATGTCCTGATGCATTCCTGGCCACCAGAATCGGTCTTGGATCGTTGTTCTGACAGAGAAGAAGCCTTTGTGGCCGAGTTCATCGTGGGCAGTTCTGATAATGGACATTCGGCGTTCCGGTGGAATAGCGAGAGCAGCGTGACCTTTGTCGTTCTTTCTGTAGAGTTCGCCGTGCTGTAGGAAGAAACGAGTGGCTCGGCGTACAAACTGTTTGAATTGGGCATCTGAAAGATCGGCGGGGCGGGATGGGGCGGCGAGAAATTTCTTGATACAATCGAGGTCTTTGAATCCTTTTTGGGAGGCTTTGTGATCGGGGAGTTGTACGGGTTCGCTGTTTGGGGTATAGGCCGTGTCGGAAAGGTCTTGGTTTAGGAAGGAGTATTGATGGTCGATCCATTCTTCGAAGCCTTTGTCTCGCGGCGGGTCGGTTTGTGCGGCGCCGCGGCGTGATAGGCCGTCTGGGCCGAGGTGTTTGGGCGCCGGCGTATGAATGATCGTGAAATTGAAAAGTAAGATGCCGGCGATCTATCTATTGATAGTGGCATTGGGTTGGAGGTCTGGGTTGTTAATCATGCCTTTAATATAGCTGGCGTCGACTTCGACAAAAAAGTGATCGATGCCGACGAGGTATATGCGCGCCTCATATAGAGCTCTGAAGAGGCCGAAGAGTTCTAGCTTCGCCTGGGAGTAGTTTCGTTCTCTGTTGTTCCAGGTTCCGGACATGAAACGAGATGGGACCCTTTCACCGTTTTCGCCGAGCTGTAACAAGATGGTGCCGTAGCCATGAACGGAGGAGTCTACACAGAAATGAACAGGTTGTCCTGACTCGTAGTCAATAGAATGAATGGCGCCGGAGGATGCTACGGCGTGTTTTAGTAGATCCATAGATCGGCGGGTGTCTTCGTCGAATAGGAAGGGCTGGTCTTTGCAGAGTAGTTTGTTGAGACCGGCGGATAGTCTGGCGTAGTTCTTCACGAAGTGTCTAAGGACGCCGGCCGTACCTAAGAATGCCCGAATATCGTGGACATCCCGCGGCGGCGGCCAATCCATTATCGCCTTGACCCTGGATGCGTCTGGGACTCGGCCGGCGTAATTACAGGTGTGTCCTACAATGACTGCTTCTGGTGCAGCAATGATGAGTTTCTTACCCGAGACAGTGGCGCCGACTACTTTAAGGCGTTGGAGAACGCGGTTGACGTCGTTGAGGTGTTCCCAGATGAAGCGGCGGATGTTCGGGTTCCCCGGAATGCTTTCGTATTTTCCGGCGGCGAGCTCGTAAGATACAGGAAGTATAAACTCGACTACCCGTGATGCGCGTCACGAGACCCTGACTTACCTCATTCAGTACCACAACACAACACCTTAATTCTGCCTCTCATGTTGCACAAACATAGAATTAGACTCCACAGATATCTTCAGACTGAAATTAGCTACACATCTACAGTTTTAATTTTCGAAAATATTGGGAATTGGCTTCCCAATTATGGAAATAAAACCTTTTGTGCCAAACAACCCAGAATTTATTTTCCAGCCTTCTGGCAAAGTTTCGGAAAATTTTGAAATTCTCAAACCAAGATTTTTGCCGCTTCCGGCTGTTACTGGATGACTAATTTAATTCATATATAGTAACTTAAGATATTACTAAGTACAATTAAGTAAGCAATACTTCCAATGGGTCTCAAGAGTGCTTCAAACAATACAATAAGGGTGTAAACTGCATAGAGATTCTATATTCACCCTTCTAAGTGCCTCCACATGAACTACAAGTGGTTTTCAAGCATTCGGAAAATTCAACCTTGAGATTTTTGCCACAGGGTCCTTCCTAATTGGGTTAGTACAGGGTCCATCAGGGTCATCAGGTCACGCGTGATGGGTAGTTGAGTTTATACTTCCTGTATCTTATCGGGATTTAGGGCCTTTTACAGGAATATCGTCGATGTATGGGATACAGACATGGGGTATCTCATCTTTGAGGACGAACATGACGTCAGCGTGCATAATTTGTTGCGAGTTGGTGTATCCCATAGGAATCGAGGTGAGGCGAAATGCGCCGAGAGGTGTTTGGAATGTTGTGAGGTCGTGGGATCGTACGTCGAGCTTTCTCTGGTCGAAGGCGACGAATAGATCGAGTGTGGTGTAGCAGGCATGGCCGCCGAAGGTCTCGGCGATGTGTTCTGTGGGGTAAGGGACGGAGGGGTCGCGTATGGAGACTTTGTTGAGTGGCTGGAGATCGTGTACAAGCCGAAGGGATTTTCCATCCTTTTTAACGACGCAGAACCATCGGGAGCGGTAAGAGGAATTGGACGGCTCGTAGACGCCGGAGTTAATTTTGTCTTTGATTATGCGAACCACTTCGTTGAAGATCCCCGGCGGAATAGGGATGTTTTTCATTACCCACGGCGTATGGTCGACAGTAGGAATTAGAACCGGCGCGAAGTATTGATAGTCGAGGGAGCCCTTTTCTGTTTCGTCCCAAGCTAGGCCGTCTTCATATTGTAGAAGGGTCCAGTAGGCGAGGTTCTTTTCTTCCTCACTGAGGAAGCCAGTTGGGTCGATGTCTAGGGCGTCGAAGCGTTCTTGTGTAAAGCGGCGTCCTGGAATGAACTCCGGCGGATCGATAGGGAGCTTCGGTAGATCTGTGAGCGGCTGTGGGTGTGATTTGCATATGATGCGGTAGTCCTCTGGAAGGGTCGCCGATATAGGTTTGGTTCATTGGGCGACCTTTTTGTACTTGTAGGCGTGCCCGGCCAGTTGAGCGGCCTTGGTATTAAGAGTGCTGTTGGAGCGGGGTATTCGGTTGCGTACGGGGAGTGATTCATCGTCGAAAATAGAGTTAATGAAGAAGGCTGGATGTTTTTGGGCTTTGTTCTGGGCTGTGAAACCCTTTTCGGCGGATTGATCAGAAAATGAGGTGGAGATATCTATGGTGCGGGGACTGAAGGCGATATTTACAGTCGCCGGGCCGTGATGGAGCACATATGCATCGGGTATGGTTGGGGGTATACGCCGCATATGTTCCGGCGGACGCCGCTGGGACATCATTGTCTAGGGGGGCGCTGTTTTTCTGTCCCGGCGCCGCGCTGAATCGTCGGGATCGACATGGTTTCGTTCGTATCGGGATGAGTAAGGTATAGCGTCTGTTCGCCGTCGGCCTCGTCTATGACCTGCGCCCTAGTGTGTACGAAAAACGGCCGGCCTAATAGTAACTGAAAGGGGGCCTTTTCGACGACCTGGACTTGGACAACAATAGAGAAGGCGCCTATGGTGAGTCTGACGCGAGGGATGAGTCCCGCCGAGCGTGAGGTTTGTCTGTCGGCGGTTTCTACTGTGATTGCTTGGCTCATTATCGTCGGGGACCCGAGGTCCTTCCATACCTCTTTTGGCACGGCGATAAATGTCGACCCCAAGTTGAGCAAAGCTTTTACTTCGAATTTATCATCGAGCCAGACCTCGATTTCGCAGAGGGGAATGTTCGGCGGGGCGACAGAAGGATCTTTGTCACCGAAGTTAACCGGCGAGGTGGGCCTCGGGATTGAGGCGTACATTGCCATCTTGTGATCAGGATTTTCCCTAATTAGTTCTCGGCGCCCCGTGACAAATTCTTTACACTTCTTTCTGATTTCGGGAGAGGCGGCAAGCAGGCTTCGGATCGGCAGGGTGACTTCCGAGTCCAGAATCTTGTCGAAAACATTTGATACCGCGGCGTTATCGTATGCTGGTACGGTGGTTCGGTATTGTGGCTTCGGATCCGCCGCGTCGTCCCTGTGTGGCGCCGAGGGCATCGGCGGTGGGGCCGGGCGTAGTCCGAGTGGTTTCCCTTTCTTGCTGTTATCTCCCCATTTCGGGTTGGGGTCTCGAGGCGGCTTTCTGGTGGGGATTTCGATTCCATCGAAAACTTCTCTGGGGCCTGGCCGTCTTCCAGCGGCGGCGAAGGCATTCTGCAGTTGTTCGGTGGATTCTTCTTGTTCAAAAAGGAGCGTGACTCCGTCGCAGGCATCGTCGTCTGGGGGGTCTTCTGGGGTGATAGCCTCGAAGTAGTTCGATTCCTGGATTCGCGGCGGCAGGCCGTTCGGCGGATTTGTATTGTAGGCTAAGGGAGGCGGTGCCCGGTTGAGGCCCTGGTACATAGATTCCTGTGATGGAGGGTGTGACTGATACATAGATTGTTGAGTCGGTGGTTGTCCCTGATATGTAGGATCCTGCCTCGGCGGAGCGATCCTTGGCGGTGTGTCGGATACGGGCTGAATGGGGAGCTGGACGCCAACTGGTGCGTAGTTTGGATTCTCTATGAAGAGCTTATTAATCCTATCCAGTACTGACATCCCCGGTTCTCCCTGAGGAAGTCGGCCATTGGAGGGGTACAAGTACCCTTTGGCATCGGCGAGCATGATTCCCCTCTGGATCAGGGAGATCTTGGTGGGACAGTCGTGGGTAGAGTGCGTTACACTGGCGCATACGGCGCATTTTCCGTTAAATCTGGCTTGTCGGGGCTGCGGCGGGGCTCCTGCGGTTGGCGGCGGAGCGCGGCGGTTTGACTTCTCGGTGGCTTCACGGAGGGCGCGCATTTCCTGGATTAGGAGGGACACCCACGGTTCTTCTTGCTTGACCTGGGGTTGGTTGATGACTCTATAGGCCGGAGCACTGGGTTGTGGCGGCGGCGTGTATGTCGTAACTTGTGTATAGGTGGGCATGGCCGCTGTCGCCGCATACATCAGTGGTTGGTCGGCGGTTGTGAGGCAGCCGCCGGTTAGGATGCGTTCTAGTTCTCTTACAACTGTGTCGATGTCCCAGGGCACGCCGGTAGGGTGGTCGTGCTTGACAAACCGCAAATTAAGATCCAGCTCTCTGTTTAGCGTTGGGTGGAGGCCTTCTCTGAACATACGCTTCTGTTCGAACTCTGATAGCATGCCGGCGTCGATAAGATACGAGGAGACGGTGATAAAGTTCCTATGGTATTCGCCGAGAGCGGCGGTGTTCAGCATAATTTGGTTGCGGCTTATGTTAATAAGGTTGTGGAGGTCACCGAGTGTGTACTGGGTCATAGCGTTTGGGTAGTACTTTAGGATAGCGTCTTTGAATGCCATAAAGTCGTTTCCTCTCGTTTCGGGCCTTTTGCACCATAGCTGATCGTCTTTAGCGTCGGCGTAGCATCTTGCCCAAGCGATCATTTGTGCATCTGTTAGGCCGGCGCTTCGTCCAAATAGCCGGACTCTGTTAAAGAAGATGGGGATTTCCGCGGGGTCACCGGAGGCGTTGAACTTCAGCGCGCGGCGGTCTCCCGGGTAGGGCATTGTAGCTCCTGGCACTGGTGGGTTGGGACCACTTAATGGATGGGTATCTGGGTCACTGAGGTCTGGAAGAGGGGGAAAGGCGCCCGTGGGGGGTGGTGCTGGTGCGGCATAGGCTGGTGCGGCGGGGGACGGCTGTTGGGGGGCGGCGGGGTCGATCCTGAGGCTGTGGGGGGCGCGGCGGAAATGCCGGTATGGGTGCTGGTCATTGTTGGTATCGAGGCCGTCTTAGGAGGTGTACTGGGGGTGGGTGGTTGGGCGTTGTCAATTGGGGAGAGCCGCGGCCTCTGAGCTGGGGTCAGCGGCGTAAGAGGGGGGGGTGGGGAGAGCCTCGCCGATCGCTCTTCTTCGACGGGGGATAGTGGAGAGTCGGGGGTGATTGCGTGGCCGTGTACGAGGGAGTCGGGGACGTAAAGGTTGTCGTCCTCCTGTTCTTCTGCGGCGGAGTATAACTGTAGGCCGGTGCGGCGGTGGAGATCTGGGGGGTTGTCTATGTCGGAGAAGAGGTCGGTTTTGATGGGGCCGGTGGCTGGAGGTTCCTGGAGGGATATTGACAGGTCCTCGATGCCGCCGGGGACACGAACGTGAGTACTGGGGCGAATTTCGGATTCGCGGAGGTCTTTAGGAACGTGGATGAAACGAGGGGGAATTATAGGCGATATAGGGCGTGCGGCGGCGGTGCTTGCGCTTTCGCCAGGCGGTGGGTTGCGTGTAAAAGGAGTGATAGATGCTCTTCTGGGACGCCGGGTGGGTGGGTCGTCTGCGGCGATGGACGCGCGTCGACGGTTCGGCGCGGACGGAGATCTGGGTGCGGTGGGACGTGGTTCTTCTGTTCGGCCTCTTGTAAAGAGTGTGGAATAATGGTATGGTTGGCCGGCGGTTGTAGTTGAGGCTGTTTGACTGTTTTCCGCCCTTCTTTGCAGCCTTAGTGAGTATCGTGTGCCCTTGGAAGGGCCTGAGATCGGTTGGAACGACACCTTTTTACCTCCCTCGCGGTGGGCTCCAAAATGTAGACTATCAGACTCTCCTAGATAGGGACAAAGGCGGCGGCGGCGGCGTTCGACCACAGGGAGGCGATGTCAAAGGTGTCGAGAGGAAAAAGGGGAGGTCCTACCAGATCTACAGACTACCTACAGGCTTTCAGAAGCGACACTCAGCTCAGATGCACAAGGATCTGGCCGTTAGGCAGATCCGCTGCGCCTTCGAATAACTCGCCGCGGCGATCCAGGCCTCGACGGCTGTATAGGGATCGCCGAGTCCAACTGAACCGGCGAAGGGGTCGCAGCAGCGGACTGGGTGCGGCGCCGGCGGAGGTTCGCACCAGTGCAATTCCGCCTGGTAGTCGGGGAGATGACGTCGGAACGACACAGAGAAGATGCGGGAGAGAGAGCGTCGACACCACTTGAAAGGGGAGTAGTGTCGGCGGTGGAACGACGCGGAGGCGGCGAGAAGTGGGAGACTGGATTCAGTCGAAAAGGGGCGCCGGTGCTGACGGTAGCGGCGAACACAAGAAGAGTGACAGCTGCGTCGAGGCGTCGAGGAAGTATAACAGATGCCTAGAAGAGTGACAGCTGCATCGAGGCGTTGAGGAAGAATCACAAACGATCTGAACCGAGCGGCGGTGACGAAACACAAAAGGGGCGTCAGGCGCAGGGAGAAATCGAAGACCGCGGGATTGATTACTAGAGGAGTGACGGCTGCGTCGAGGCGTTGAGGAAGAATCACAAATGTTCAGGACTGAGCGGCGGCGGAGGTTAGAGAGAGAGGGACGGCGATGCAGATATGAGTGGGAAGTCCCCGGAGCGATTACTAGACAAGTGACAGCTGCGCAGAAGGGAGATGACCAGGGCGGCGAATGGGCTCAGCGGCTTCTATCCTGTGAGATCGGGGGCCACGCCGTCAGGACGGGATCGGCGAGGGCACGTGACCGGGAGTTCACCCGATCCGGCTGTCTGGTTCTCTGTATATACTGGTTTCTTGAAGGAGGCTTCTTTACTTGTGGTTGGTCTCTGGTAGCTGCGTTCTAGAGTGTATATCTGCTGCTTTTTAGGATAGATACATGCTCTCTATATATACTATGAGTCCTTGATAAGAAATATCACTTAAAGCGGCGGGCGGCGAGGTGTGACAGGCACGCCGCAACGGTGGGGGCCGCCGCCGAGATGCGCCGCCAAGCCACCAAGACCTAGGGGCGCCCCAATCGGAATGGCGGAGTGCTGGTACGTCGTGTCGAACGTCGGGGCCATTCGGATCGGTCAGGGCGCGCTCTATATGGTTCTGAAACGCCAAGGGTTCGAATAAAACTAAAAGGGGGAATATACGGACGGCCGCCGGGCGCACTACCGCACTCGGCGTACAATGTGGGATGATAAGAATATGAAACAATCAACGAAATAGACCTGAGATTGGTTATCGTTCACCCAGCCAGCGCGGCGGCGGGCATACACCTCCGCGATGGCGCGATATACATCCGCCGCAGCATGTCCAGCCGCCGTGCGAGCATTTCCGAAGCCCGGAGTCACCGGATTCGGTGGAACCGTTCTTGAGAGAGGCTGGAGAAGGGGAACTAGGATCTGGTCGAAGGGGGGACAAGGTGATCATAAGATAGGAGTGGAGGCGTCACCGCCGGTTCGTATGGTCGGCGGCGGCGGCAGCGTGGGTGCTGTTCCCAGGCCGCCGAAGGTCCGGCGGCCGCTGAGCAGGCTGTATTATGGGTAACGGCGGCGAAGGCTGGTTTGCTGACAATAGTACGCGGGGTGTCCTGGGTATGGCATAGGGGAGTACAGCCCTTACAGGCCTGTGCCGCTGGACCGGTACAGGTTAGTGCGGCGCACTACAGCGACCAAGACAACAGTCACGGGCATCAACGGCAATATATGGGCGCCTAAGAAGCACGCCACAAGTATGTAACCCCGCGGACTACTTAACACTGCTGGCCGGTAATTACCACTGCTGATTTATTACTGCCGACCGTCACCTTAACACCGTCGACCAAACTCCCAATCCGACCTAATCAAAAGAAGTCAAGAAGCGATCAAAACTACTAAAAGCCCGAGAAGTCTAGAACACGACTACTAAAGTCTAACACCTAAAGTCTAAAGGCTAATCTGAGCCCAATGGAGACATCACTGGCATTCCAGCACTGTCAGACTTGTGCCTGAGTGTACATGGTCCTTTATGAGATATACTTCACAGTATGTCATGCTACAAGCAAAACGCATAACTGCCAGATCGAAGTCCAACATCATACACAAGAAGCATTACATGCCAATCCACTAAATCCTATAATACCCAAGCGACATGAGGAACTCATTGTTACAACTCAAACCCCTCAAGCTGCAGACCTGATAACTTGGAGGATACTAGGATGGTACAAGCTAGAGCTGCACAACTCATGTCCAGCCTCTGCAGTACAAGCGAACCTTTATTTACCAAAGAACGCGAACCTGAACACCAAGCAATTACAACTGGTACTCCAACGAAGGATATGACAATACATTTGCGATGTTAGACTCCCAGACAAAGCATGGCTAGTCACTCAAACACAACTGCATCCCCCAGCAGAACTCATACAGTTCATAGTATGCATTGGACTATACTCTACACCAACCCGACATCATAATACCGATGTGCGAGTTGTGCTTACACCCTTCGGACTACAAGATGAACAGTGAAGAGTCACATATCGAGCTGCCTACATTGTACCAAGAGCTACAATCCCACCTGGTGATAGAATCGACATCATAGTGGAGCACTGACAGTGGAGCTTTCCATACTGGAGCAGCACCTCTATTGTCTCAGTCAGCAACCCCACAGAATTCTGTCATAGTGGAGATACATTGGAGCAAAGTGGCACTCGGTAGAGCAGAATAAAAAGGAAGTGATGTAATGGTGGAGAGAAGTGGAGTAAGGTGGAGCATGGTGGAGTAAAGTGGAGAGAAGATGAGTAAGAAATAGGATGGAAAATGGATTATCTAGAAAGCATAAATAGCATTAAAAGTAGGCCCTCTTTTCCCCATCTTTCAATCCTCTTAATACACTGGTGATAGTGTCCTAACACGACTCACTGTGTGCTTTGTACTACTACGCCTCTTGGAAATCCCAATCTGCTCTTACTCTACCTTGTCTCTGAAAGCATCCTTCACCAGGACTGCAACTAGGAAGGATAGTAAGGGGACTGCATGGTACAGCTAAACATGGGTAGATAGATCACCTCTGCACAACATACTGCTGCTTAGGCAAAAGGATTGAAACTGGTGTAACCCCGGACCTACACCTCTAACATTGGATCAAAAGATCACTCGCTAGTTTTAACACCACCTCTCACGGACAAGGTTCTTGACTAGTGTTTTATCGAGGTGAGGACCGTCGACCTCAAGTCCCTATCGACGCTGCTAGTTTCAAGATTAGCAAACCTATTCTCTAGGACAAGTGCACATCCTAGAGAACAAACCCGATTCACTCAAATCAAACATCTATTATCATAACTCCTTTACCGATGAAGTGTACCTAATAGCAAAGGCATCTGGTAGCCCTGCAGTTGGGAGCACACAAACAACAATAACCAAGGTAGCAACAGTACCATCTTCTATTGCTAAATTCGACGAGAAAGGAACGGCTTGGTCTACCATACCTCATAACGATTCGCCTGAAGCTATAGGTGAGAAACGTAGTTAATGAACCATCCAGAGAACTCAAGTGGAAGAAGTAACAATCAAAGGATGAGTAACCGAACAAATAACCGAACGAGATCAGGATCGCACCGAGATAGCAAACTGAATCATATCCAAGGAAGGATATCGAGATTGGAACTGGATAGAGACATTCTTTGGGGAACTGCCACCCGCACAGACAATGAGTACCCACCCATAATACTATCTCTACGAGAGAGAATAGTACAACTCAAAGGACTATAAACTAGTCAAGCAAGAGCTCAAGTAAATAACAACCTGCCAAGTGGAGCATATGCAACTACAGTTGGACAACGACTCGAAGCACTCAAGATTAACACTGATAGACTAGGAGCACAAGTAGCAATGCTACATTGAAATGACGATTCACTAGATTGATCAGTCATACTCCTAAGCCAACAAGTCACCACAGAGATATCAGTAGTTCAAGATGAGATAGGACATTTACGTGATACACTTAATGCTCACGAGCAACGAATCCAAGCAGTTGAAACAGCAACTACAGAACTCACAAGGATCGCTCAATCGACACCAAACGTTGCAGAAGACATTAGTGACTTACGCGAAGCACTCCTGACACTAGGACAAACAGTCGAATCAAGTCAACAAGCCTACTTAACATTGATTGCATCAGTACAGACAACAGAAAGTACTGCAAGGAACATACTCGAGCACACAGAGTATCTCAGACAGGAAGCTCAACAAATTTGAGAGCTACATCATTGAACAGAGCATACTTCCGACGGAATAGTATCATCCGATGAGGAGTTATCACAAGCAATAAACCCATACTTGTTGCAAGGGTTTAATAGTCGAAGCGCTACACTCCAAGTACCAACCAGCGGTTCAATAGCAACCCAAGCACCAGAACATCCAGCTACATATTCGCCACTACCAGTGCTGATAATCACATATGATCATGTCGACCACCGACCAGAAAGTTCAGATCCTAGAGACGCAACTACAAACTCTTCAGATACAACTCTCTAAACACAGCATCAAATTGCCAAAGTACTATGGCAAGCGAAGCAAAGATATTGATCTGTAGGTCAGCAGATGTATTTTGAAATTGGCACAGCATGGAGTCAAGAGTGAAGACGAGATTGCAAAGAGCCTATTTGCAGCACCGGAAGGTGACAGCTACGATTGGTTTGCAGAAAAGCAGACCTTAACATCATTCGATGATAAAGGAAAGCTGAAACCAGTACCAGCAATTATCAATCCGAATGGAGGAGGAATGTTCACATCTTTGAAGCAGATGTTGGATTGGATAAGAGTCCGAGCAGAACATCCAATAGTTGGAGAACAAGAAGCACTATTCCATCTGCTATGCATCCAGCAAAAAGGATCAAGCATCAGGGCATACAATGATGAATTTCGACGACTCAGAGCTAGAGCACCACCATCAATCGATGCTACTATGCTTAAGTATATCTATGTCAAAGGACTAGATAATTAGGTCAAACGACGAGTCGAATCTGTACAACCTGACACTTTTAAAAAGTACAAGCTGGAAGAATGGATGACATGGACAAGCAACTTAGCAGATGTGGATGCAAGACAGAAGCTGATAGGAAGTCAGACATACACTCCGAGATTCAAGACAAATAGGCAATCATCATTTCGACCACCAATACAACAATTGAAATGTGATCTAGACGCTATGGATGTAGACACACTCCAAGGCTTGCCGAAGAAGGGAGTGAAATGCTACAACTGTGGAAAGATTGGACACTACTCAAAGAATTGCAAGGCACCAAGGAAGCAAAAGGGTTCTTCCTTAGGACAGCCGAAAAAGAGAACAAATGGTCAGAAACGAAAGCCGATGACAGCACGAGCTGTGAATTTCAAGGAAACATGTCCCAACCCTCATTGTCGAAGACCAGTCCACTATGATCACATAGCATGGGCTAGGGGAGACAAATCAGCAGGCTATACCTGCAAGCATGATGAAGAATACCGAAACAACTTCCGGAATTCCCTAGCAAGTAAAGAGCAACAGGGAAAAGACTAGAACCTCCATCAAACAAGACTGCGCAATGTGAGAGTACGAAGGGTAGCAAGAATGGTTTCAACAACCAGAGTTTCATACCTCCTGGGCTCAACCCCAGTGAAGCGATGTATAATAAACGATTGCCAATACATGCATTGTATCCTCAATTACCCATTTGAGTGAAGGTTGGAACAAAGACCCTAGCAGTCCAAGCATTAATTGATTCTGGAGCAACATGTAGTACAATACACCCCAACTTGGTATGACACTATAACCTATTCAAGAAGAGACTTGATCACCCTCGACCCCTGAATAATGCCAATGGAAGCCTTAACCAAGAAGGAGCAATCACACACGAGGTCTACTCATTAATCTTTGATGGACCTAAGCTGCAGCTACAAACACTGGCAGTAGCAACTACAGGACAGGATCAAGTAATCCTAGGCATTGACTATTTGGCCAAAGTCAATCTAGAAATTGATTGGAAGAATCAAATATGGAATCGGAATGGTAATGTGATACCATTCGAGCTCAGCATTATATGAGCTATCAAGAAGCAAAAGCGCAGAAAGTGCTGTGGTATTCGGGGTGGTTTCTGTATCTGAAGGTGCTACAGATGTCCGTCCTACTAAGGGAGCTGAATGTGTGAAGAAACCTCCTGTAAGGACTCGAACATTTTCCTTTTCTTTTCTTATGTCATCATTCATTTTAATATTCTTTTTCCTTTTCTTTTCTTTTTCTTATGCGCTTACTCATCCAATTGCCGGAACATTCCACAACATTCTATCACGCTCACTAATCATCTCATTCCTTATCATATGACTTCCTATTAGAGTAGACCTTTCCCATGCTCAAAGTCTATATAAGTAGATAGTTCGACTCTTTCGTTCCCTGTCTTTCTATTCTACTTACCTTCACTGCGACATAGGTATCTACTCTTGTATTATTAGGTTGTTGAATTCTACTTACCTTCACTGCGACATAGCGTGCGTATAGCCCGGCAACTCGTGTTAGCCAGTTGTTTGTTGTTGTGTTGGCCACCTCAAGATCGACGCCCGTTAGTCTCGCCGCCTAACATAATAGAAAGACCTACTCTCGAACCCATGGTTTAACCACTCGTTTGTCGCTACTCCACGAAGGAGACACATCGACGGTCAACGACCGCGCCCATCCCGGATTTATCCAAGCAACCCCTATCTTGCCCGTCCAGGTCCGACTGACTTTGACGTGTCCCGATAGTTCCCAAAACAATCAATCAATCCTCCAATCGTGGCACTCCAAATCACTCTTCTGTGGAACTCGCATCAGACGTTCTCTTGGGTGACTCATAGAGTCCAATCATCATCGAGCATCTCGTTCATCATCTACCTCGGTGCCTTCCGACTAGTCATCAATTTTAAAGACGAGCCGGTCATCCAAAGTCGGTCCCATCCGAACACCATCCCGATCCCCGTTCCACCTCCGGCCTATCAAGGTGGATCTAACTGACGATCAGCGGGCGGCTCTCCTGACAAACACTAGGTGGAGCGCATCGTGAGGACAGTATATCATCAAGTCAGGCAATCAAACCTTCATTGCTTGGTGGGACGAGGCTGCGAAGAAGTGGTACTCTACCAGAGGGGACAAGTCTCAATATTGGAGAGCGAAACAAGAGGGTGACGTAGACGATCCCACACCCCCTACCCCCACACGATCAACAGCTTCATTACCAGGGCCATCAACATCAACAGGACAGACGTCAGCTCCACCCATAGCACCCTCGTTGTCTTTCACCGAACCACGAGAGCCAGCTCCGCTCGTACCAACAGACGAAGAACAAGAACAAGAGATGTCGTTGTCGAAGGAGTCAATAACGGACCTTGCTACAGCAATCGCGCTAGCACTCCAAGCGGCAGGAGAAGGAACGAGCCAAGGATCGAAGATGAACAAGGTTCATATTGCCAAGCCCCGAGACTTCGACGGTGAACACGGATATGTCGACTTCAAACGAGAGCTGTGCCTGTATGTTTATGCATCGGAGTCAGAGTTTAGGACGAGCAAAGCAAAGATCATGTTCGCTCTGTCGTATATGAAGAGCAGTGCTGCTGTGAGCTGGGCAGAAAGCTACACGAGTGGCGCAATTGACGAACAGGGTAGGATAGCATTCAAGGATACTTGGGATGCTTTCCTAAAGAAACTTGACACCTCGTTTGATGATCCGGCTTGTTCCCAGAAGGCCTTCGAAAGGCTCGACGCGATGTACCAAGGGGACCTCAACGCCAACGAGTTCTTCAATAAGTTTGACATCTGTCGAGTTGACGCTGGACTGGCCACCGAGGCTCATGACGAATGGCTGATGAGTCGCTTGAAATGAGCACTAAACCTGAAGGTGGTAGAAGGTATCATGCGCCTATCTAATGAGCCGACAACGTATGAGGAATTCAAGAAGGCTGCGGTCAAGGTCGACAGGGTTGAGCGTCAGATCAGAGATCTAATAGCCGAGCGTAGAAGGAAGACGGTCGGCTCAACAGTGATGAAACCAGCGCCACCGCCACTAAGACGTCCGGTGCCGCCTCAACAAGCGACTCACCCTTTCATCCCTCCCGCCCAAGATTGTCATGATGTGACTGGAGTAACATATGGGGGCCTAGGTCAGCCGATGGAGATGATGATGAATCAGGCGCGTCGCGCGCGTGCTTGCTATAAGTGTGGTCAAGTGGGCCACTACATTCGGGAATGCCCACAAGGCCGTGAAGCGATACGCGCAATCATTGCGGCCTTTGTTCCAGCAGACAGAAAGGCGCTCTTCGAGAAACTCGGCCAAGTGAAGGAATCCTCCTTCGAAGAGGTCGACGACATTGATGTATGAGCAGTGTCGACTGAACTGGAAGAACTCGTGGATGGCGAGGGTTTTCCAGAGGACCAGGCGTAGACGTCGGAATAACTGGTCGGTTTCCTAAAGGACTCTTTTCATTAGACTCGTTAAAATATAATCGTCCTGTTGTACAATACCAAGATGCAAATATCAGTGACGGTTTCACCCTTCGAAAACTCCTTACCGATGTAATACCTGATAACCCTGAAGCGGACGACAATGACTTCAACGTCTACACAGATTTGTTGGTTAGAAAAGTGAATGCGCAAGCAGGCGATTCAAACGAGCTTAGTGTGGAAAAGCAGAATCAAACCACTATAAAAAATAAGGTTGAGGCAGAAGCACCTTACTGCGAGAACGTTGTTGCTCAGGCAAATGATACTGAAGCAGTATGGGATGTGATTGGCAGACGCGCGGCTGAGGTATGGCGCGAGGGCATAGTAGACGCAGATCAATTCGTCCGGAGGGCAGGAGGAAAAGAGTTGGACGCCTTTGTTAGCATCATACATCCAAAGATAGCGGGCGATGATGAAGTAGATTTGTCAAACCCTCTACTCGGAGAGGAAAACTTCATCGATGCTCATGTGCTAATCGACTTGGGATGCATGGGTTCATGTATCAACGAGGGTTTTGCCAAATGATACGGTTTCCCCACCCAAAGGTACATTTGGCCTAGACCAGTCTTCAATGCTGATGGAACAAGCAATGAGGCAGGATTGATCAAGGAATATGTAGTTATACAAATGTTCTTTGGGAAACATGAAGAGGAGATACGACTGGCGGTGACATCCTTAGCATCGAGCAACATCTTCCTCGGACATGGCTGGTTGACGAAGCACAATCCTGAGATCGACTGGAGGTCAGGAACAGTCAAGTTCACGCGTTGCCCTGACGAATGTAAGTTGTCACTACCGAGTGAGGAGATAGATGAAGAGTTTGTGAGGAATGTGCAGATGAAGGAGGCAGCAAAGTGGCCACCTTATCTGGAAGAATATGCAGACGTCTTTAGTGAAGAATCATTTGAACGCCTACCAAACCATCGAACGTGGGACCATGCTATCGACTTGAAGCCAGATTTTAAGCCCAGCGATTGCAAGGTTTACCCATTGTCGCCGAAAGAACAAGAGGTAATGAAGGAGTTCATCAAAGAGAACCTAGCCTCTAGATGCATCCGACAGTCGAAGTCCCCGATGGCATCTCCGTTCTTCTTTATTAAGAAGGAAGATGGGAGCCTACGAGCAATCCAAGACTATCGAAAGCTTAACGAAGGAACAGTTAAGAACAAATACCCATTGCCATTAATAAATGAGCTCATCAATAAGGTCAAGGATGTGAAATACATCACAAAGCTTGACGTTTGCTGGGGATATTACAACATTTGGATTCGCAAGGGCGATGAATGGAAGGCGGCGTTTAGGACAAATTTAGGCTTATTCAAACCAACGGTCATGTTTTTCGGATTGTGCAATGCGCCGGCGACTTTCCAAGGTTTCATGAACGATATCTTTCAAGAAATGATCCATGAGGGTATCGTCATCATTTACCTCGATGACATTCTCATTTTCTTGAATGATTTGGAGGAACATCGCCAATGCACCAAACGAGTCTTTGAGATCCTGCATCAAAATGGACTTTTTCTGAAGCCGCAGAAATGTGAGTTCGAGGTTGATACAGTTAAGTATCTCGGACACATCATCGGTAATGGCGAGGTTCGAATGAACCTGAAAAAGACAACAGCGGTTCAGGAGTGGCCAATCCCGCGAAACGTTCACAAACTGCAACAATTCCTGGGACTAGGGAATTGGTTGCGACAATTCATAAAGGACTATAGCTCTGTCGTTAAACCCCTGACGATGCTGACAGGTAAGGTGGAATGGAAGTGGGGAGAGGAGGAACAACGAGCATTTGAAGAGTTGAAGGGTCAGTTGAGTAGTCCCCCGGTTCTAGCCATCCCGAACAAGGAGGGTCCTTTCTGGGTCGAAGCAGATGCGTCGGACTTTGCGTCTGGAGGAGTGCTCCTTCAGAAACAAGACGACAAGTGGAAAGTGATAGCCTATCGATCGTCGACCTTCTTGGAGGCCGAACAAAATTATGAGATCTATGACAAAGAGATGCTCGCAATCGTTCAAGCTCTTAAGGAATGGCGACAATACCTCCAAAGAGCCAAGAGACCTTTCGAAGTATGGACTGATCACGCAAACTTGACGTATTTCCAATCGCCTCAAAAGTTGAATCGTCGACAAGCTCGTTGGCGACTCAATTTAGCCGAATTCAACTTCACGTTAGTACACAAGCCAGGGAAGACGTTGGGCAAGGCTGACATATTGTCGCGACGGGCGGACTACAACAAGGGTGAACAGGATAATGAGGACGTCACATTCATCAGAGACGAATGGCTGGTCAGAGGAGTGGTAGAGACGTCAAGAGACGTGTTGATCGAGAAGATTTGAAAAGCACAAACAGAGTTGAATGAGGAAGAGAGACCGACAAACTTAGTGTTCGCAGATGGGTTGTGGAAAAAAGAGGTGACGGTTAAGCTCTCAATGACGAAGATGAAGAAGTTTCAAAATGTTTTCGTACCGACGAGTGTGAGGGAGGAAGTGATGAGGGAGTGTCACGACTCGACGTTGGCAGGCCACCCAGGAGTGAACAAGACCGTTGCACTAGCGAACAGAAGTTTCTGGTGGCCTAACATGTACGTCAATGTCAGGAATTACGTGCGAGGATGCGATCGTTGTCAGCGAACGAAGGCCCTCAGAACAACAAGGGCAAAGGTTTTGCACCCTAACGAGGTACCGGAGGCGCCATGGCAAGTTGTCACGGTCGACCTGATTGGAGAGTTGCTGGAGTCAAATGGATTTAACGCAATTTGTGTGGTAGTCGATCGCTTCAGCAAACAAATCCATGCGATACCAACGACAACGAAATTGACGGCAGAAGGAATGGCCAGGATTTATAGGGACCATGTCTTCTGGTTGCACGGCTTACCTCGAAAGATCATCCACGACCGAGGAGTACAGTTCGATGCGAAGATGATGAGGGAGTTGTACAAACTCCTTCACATCGAAGGCAATCTGTCAATGGCATACCACCCTCAAACAGACGGACAGACGAAATGAGTTAATCAAGAACTCGAACAGTACCTTCGACTATATGTCAATCATCGACAATCAGACTGGGCAGACTGGCTAGCTCTCGCAGAGTTTGCGCACAACAATCGTGAACATTCAGCGACCAAACTATCACCCTTCGTCAACATGGGACAACACCCTTCAGGCTTCACGGGCGTCGAAATGACCTCGTCCAATCTATCGGCAGAAGAGTTTGCCAAACATGTCAAGGGAATACACGAACTCACTCAGGCCAATCTGACTCAGGCCAATGAAGACATGAAACGCTTTTATGATCGTCACGCTGGAAAGTCGGTAGTCTATGAGATGGGACAAAAGGTCTTCTTAGATGGTCGAAACATTAAGACGATCCGACCAACAAAGAAGATGGATGACAAATGGTTTGGCCCATTTGAGGTTATGGAAAAGGTGAGCGCGAGCACATACAAGCTAAAGATCCTGAAGACATGGAAACACGTTCATCCCGTCTTTAACAAGATCCTGCTCAAACCGACTGTTCAACCGTCTTTCGAATCACAAAAGAAGCCGCCTCCACCCCCGCCAGTGATCATTGACGAACAAGAAGAGTACGAGGTTGAAGAAATACTCGACTCACGTCTACATCGAGGAAGGCTCCAATTCTTGGTCAAGTGAGTTGGATATGAGGAAGCGACATGGCAGCCAGAATCCGACATCAAGGATAATGCACAGGAATCAATTTAAGAATTCTATCGCAAACATCCTAGAGCTCCACCGAAGTTAACAATATCTCGACAAAGTATGCGAGCACTGTATAGGTTCACATCGTCAGAAGGATTATGTGGTTGGTCGGGACACCCAACCTTGAGGGGGGGGTGATGTAAGGACTCGAACATTTTCCTTTTCTTTTCTTATGTCATCATTCATTTTAATATTCTTTTTCCTTTTCTTTTCTTTTTCTTATGCGCTTACTCATCCAATTGCCGGAACATTCCACAACATTCTATCACGCTCACTAATCATCTCATTCCTTATCATATAACTTCCTATTAGAGTAGACCTTTCCCATGCTCAAAGTCTATATAAGTAGATAGTTTGACTCTTTCGTTCCCTGTCTTTCTATTCTACTTACCTTCACTGCAACATAGGTATCTACTCTTGTATTATTAGGTTGTTGAATTCTACTTACCTTCACTGTGACATAGCGTGCGTATAGCCCGGCAACTTGCATTAGCCAGTTGTTTGTTGTTGTGTTGGCCGCCTCAAGATCGACGCCCGTTAGTCTTGCCGCCTAACACCTCCAGAAATGAAGCCTCAAGCTATCAGACTCTAACCACTAACCACCTGGCAGGTGCCAAAGACCATCAGAGACATGGGGGAGTGGCCTAGGGATGCCGAGGTATGAAACAAATGGAGTAGTAGGTCTGCTGGAAGGAAGGGGAGGTCACAGGAGTCCACCGAAGTAGCACAATCTCAGTAGGGGGAAGCTAGAGGGCGTATACGACAAATATGAGGCGTAACGTGCAGCCAGTAGATGGTAAGGATGCCGAAGGGGAATAGGAAAAGAGGCCTGGGTCGCTGGAGGGCCGCTGAGGTCAAATAGGGGGCCACCAGGGATGAGGGAGCTTGTACAAATCTGCCGCAGTAGCATAAACTGGATAAACAAAAGGTAGGGACCGTATACAATGAATATAAGGGGCAACGTGCGGTGAGTAACTGGAAAGGACGCCAAAGGGGAATAGGAAAAGAGGCCTGGGTCACTGGAGGGCCGCCGAGGTCAAACAAGGGGCCGCTGGGGACAAGGGAGCGTGTACAAATCTGCCGCGGTAGCGTAAACTAGGTAGTCAAAAGGTAAGGACCGTGTATGATGAATATAGGGGGCAATGTGCGGCCAGTAACTGGAAAGGACGCCAAAGGGGAATAGGAAAGGAGGCCTGGGTCGCCAGAGGGCCGCCAAGGTCAAATAGGGGCCGCCGGGAACAAGGGAGCTTACATGAATCCGCTGCAGTAGCGTAAACTGAATAAATGAAAGGTAGAGACCATGTACGATGAATATAAAAGGTAATGTGCGGCCAGTAACTGGAAAGGACGCCGAAGGGGAGTAGGACAGAAGGCCTGGGTCGCTGGAGGGCCGCCGAGGTCAAATAGGGGCTGCCAGACAGGTACAATGTAGTGCGGCAGACGTTTTGGGATAGGTTCCCAGTCCTAACTCACACACTGAGTGTCAGAGGCACTGAAAGAGTGTAGAACGACAAGTCAAGGGTAGTATATAGTCAAGGGAGGAGCTCAGTACATGAGGGGGAGCTCAGAGTGAGGGAATCTCGAACCCTGGCCCTTGGATGTTGTATAAGCTTTCTATCCCATCTATCTCCTTTGTCTACTGATGAATATACACTCTATATATACTCTACTGCTCTCGCCGATGAGTTCTACTGTCTGATAACATCTCCTGAGTCACTGGGCTTGCCAAGGGCCACCGCTGGAGCATCTAGGAGTCGTCCAAGAGCTGCATCGTGAGGGGATCATCCAATGGCATAAAATATTGAGTATCTGCAATAATACGGGCACCAGCAGAGTCTGGCTTGGCAGCAGTGGTCGGTGGCTTGGCACGCTGCTGTACCACATGCCTGACTGCCATATATGGTCTAGAGTTGCCCACCGCTGTGGTATTTTGGGTGGTCTCTCTATCTGAAGGCGCTACAGATGTCCATCCTACTAAGGGAGCTGAATGTGTGAAGAAACCTCCAGAAACGAAGCCTCAAGCTATCAGACTCTAACCACTAACCACCTGGCAGGTGCCAAAGACCGTCAGAGACGTGGGGGAGTGGCCTAGTGATGCCGAGGTATGAAAGGAATGCTCTAGTAGGTCCGCCGGATCGAAGGGGAGGTCACAGGAGTCCGCCGGAGTAGCGCAATCTCAGTAGGGTGAAGCTAGGAGCTGTATATGATGAATATGAGGCGTAACGTGCGGCGAGTAGGTGAAAAACACGCCGAGGGGGAATACAATGGAAGGCCTGTGTCGCCGGAGGGCCGCCGAGGTCGAATAGGGGGCCGCCGGGGACGAGAGGGCTTGTGTAAATCCGCCGCAGTAGCATAAACTGGATAAATAAAAGGTAGGGACCATATATGATGAATATAAGGGGCAATGTGCGGCCAGCAGATGAAAAGGGCGCCGAAGGGGAATAGGAAAGGAGGCCTGGGTCGCCGGAGGGCCGCCGAGGTCGAATAGGGGGCCGCCGGGGACGAGGGAGCTCGTACAAATCCGCCGCGGTAGCGTAAACTGGGTAAATGAAAGGTAGGGACCGTATACGATGAATATAAGGGACAACATGCGGCGAGTAACTGGAAAAGACGCCGAGGGGGGATACAATGGAAGGCCTGTGTCACCGGAGGGCCGCCGAGGTCAAATAGAGGCCGCCTGACAGGTACGATGTAGTGCGGCGGACGTTTGAGGGTAGGTTCCCAGTCCTAACTCACACACTAAATGTCAGAGGCGCCAAAGGAGAATAGAACGACGAGTCAAGGGTAGTATATAGTCAATGGGGGAGCTCAGTACATGAGGGGGAGCTCAGAGTGAGGGAATCTCGAACCCTGGCCCTTGTATGCTGTGGAAGCTCTCTGCTATGTATGTATATGGTGCTCGTCTACTGATGAATATACACTCTATATATACTCTACTGCTCTCGCCGATGAGTCCTACTGTCTGACAACATCTCCTGAGTCACTGGGCTCGCCAAGGGCCGCCGCCGGAGCATCTAGGAGTCGCCCAAGAGCTACATCGCGAGGGGATCATCCAATGGCATGAAATATCGAGTATCTGCAATAAAACGGGCGCCGGCAGAGTCTGGCTTGGCAGCGGCGGTCGGTGGCTTGGCACGCCACTGTACCACATGCCTGACTGCCATATATGGTCTAGAGTCACCCGCCGCTTGGGGGGAACTCAGGAAACGTCGGGGCCGATGTTCGGAGGCCAATATCGTGTATATGAGATCGAGGGCGCATCAGTCAGGGTCTCTGGGCCGCCCAAGGCCGCCGCTGCACTCAATATAGAGTGTAGGCGATTCATGGTAACTAAGGAGGGCGCCGGAGCGGCGGATCTGCAACTCGCCGCTTGATCGGCGGTGGATTCGTAAAGGTGCGGCCTTTGGTGGCATATGAGCAGGGATGATACTAGATAAATCCATAGGCCTTGGGGGACTGCCTGGTAAGTTGTAGGAGGCCTCGGCGAGGGCACCTGAGGATGCCTGAGTGGCCGCCGGACCGATCTGAGGCTTGGGGGGCCGCCGCAGGGGTGTCCAAATCCGCCTCGAGGCTGTACATATGAGGAATCGTAATAACGAAGGCCTATAATGATTGGGGGACATCTCCTATGGTGTCTGGTGCTGGGTAGGAGCCTTCGGCGGATGTGTATGGGTGCCAGGGAGCCAGCGGCGGACTCGTCTGGGCTCTTGGAGGGCGCCACAGGGGGAAGCGTAGGCTAGAATCTATAGATATGTGCTCGTATGGCCTCTAGAGTGTGGTATGAGTATGCCCTGGTCCTCTGAGGTGTAGGCGGCGAAGGGATATGGTATCTGAAGTAGGGGAGAGCTATAGTATGAGTGTCCTGGCACAGGACTGGCCAGGGCACTACACCGCTTGGGGGGAAGTCGGAAAACGTCGGGGCCAATGTTCGGAGGCCAATATTGTATATGAGATTGAGAGTGCATCAGTCAGGGTCCCTAGGCTGCCCAAGGCCACCACTGCACTCAATATAGAGTGTAGGCGATCCATGGTAACTAAGGAGGGCACCGGAGCAGCGGATTTGTAAAAGTGCGGCCTTTGGTGGCATATGAGCAGGGATGATACTAGATAACTTTGTAGGCTTTGGGGGACTGTCTGGTAAGCTGTGGGAGGCTTCGGTGAGGGCACCTGAGGATGCCTGAGTAGCCACCGGACTGATCTGAGGCTTGGGAGGCCACTACAGGGGCGTCCAAATCTACCTCGAGCCTGTACATATAAGGAATCATAATAACGAAGGCCTATAATGATTGGGGGACATCTCCTATGGTGTCTGGTGCTGGGTAGGAGCCTTTGGCGGATCTGTATGGGTGCTAGGGAGCTAGCAGCAGACTCGTCTGGGCTCTCAGAGGGCACCGCAGGGGGAAGTGTAGGCTAGAATCCATAGATATGTGCTCGTATGGCCTCTAGAGTGTGGTATGAGTATGCCCTGGTCCTCTGAGGTGTAGGCAGCGAAGGGATATGGTATCTGAAGTAGGGGAGAGCCATAGTATGAGTGTCCTGGCACAGGACTGGCCAGGGCACTACAGCGCAAGCAAAAGTGGCAAAGGAAAGACAAATCTGACAAGACAAGACCTAGGCACAACACAAAACAACAAGCTCAGAACAGAGACAACTATCGACACTCTGGAGCACCAGGAATACTATTCGCACCATGGAGGGAAGGTAACAATGGACACCCTCAAGAGATGAAGCCGCAAGCAAAACTGGAAAGTCGACCAGTAACATCAAAACTGGAACAGCCAAAGAAAGCAGATGAAGCAAAGAGTCCGAGCATGGAAAATATATCAGACTCTACATCGAGACAATCATCAGAAGGAATGATTATAGTGCAACAACGAACAAGGCACATACCAAGAAGGATGATCCCAGCACGGCAATTGTACCAGACATCTGAAGGTGAAGTTACCGAAGTAACAGGCAAGCATAACCGAGATGAACAGGAGGAAATAAATGACTCTCCTAAGCAATGGAAGAAACAGCCACTACGAAGAAGGTGACCATTACCACTGGAACAGAAGAAACCAGATGGCACAGAAATCCAGCCAGTACCAAAGGAAAATCCTGGGATGACAACTAGTACACATCCACCAGAGGAACAATATCATGACAGACGAATGGCAGGAATGAAACAAAATTGGACACCACAACTAATACCACTCAGAGAAGCAACTCCCACACTGAAGTGTACAAGATGGGCAATTGAAGATAGCGATATCGATATGCAAGATGGACAGGAGACAACAGAAGACACTTCTATGTACGACATAGAGCCACTAGACATCAAAAGGCTCAGAACGACCAACCAACCAATTACCCTCACTAGAAAGGAAGAGCTCACTGAAAAGCTAGAGCTAGACCTTAAACAAAATTGGTCACCAAAGAACCAAGTCTCACAACCACTGAACAAAGCGAGTTCAGTATTACAGCAGTATTTGCAGCAGAAGGCAGCTGCAGAAGGATTACTCAGCACAGAGAAACGAGATTGGCGAAAACTCCTACCAAAGCAAATTGCAGACTATGCAGACATATTTGATCCCGATAAATCAAGAAGGTTACCCAAGCATACAAAATGGGATATGGCGATAAACCTCAAGGAAGGAGTACCATTACCAAAACCAAGGCCTATTATCAAGCTCACATGAGAAGAGCAGGCAGCACTCAATGCCTATGTCCAAGAACTATTGGACAAAGGATGGATCAAAAAGGTTCACCCATATGAACCATGTCCGGTAGCAGCACCAGTCTTCTTTGTTGGAAAGAAAGATGGAGGAGCACGAGCAGTAACCAATTACCGAGACATCAACGACGTGACAGTATCAGATCCATACCCAATACCGATTATGAGCGTTCTACCAGAGAAACTGGAGAAAGGAAAATTCTTCTTTACACTCAATATGCGATCAGGATACAACAACCTGAGAATTCGAGAAGGAGATGAATGGAAGGCAGCATTCCGAGTTGGCAATGCAGTCTACAAGCCGAAGGTCATGATGTTTGGAATGAAGAACTCACCTGCAGTATTCCAACGATTCATGAATGACAACTTTGAATATTGGCTCAGAACAGAAGAGGCACTAAACTACCTAGATAACCTCATTGGCCAGGCACAAACTAAAGAGGAGCACTGAACACTCCTCAGGGCAATTCTACAGAAATGCTGAGAACTCGACATCTATCTCAAAATCGAGAAATGTCATTTCCTCCAAACCTAACTCGACTATCTGGGATTTGTAGTAGGAACAAAAGGCATCCAAATGGATCCTTACAAACTCAAAGCAATACGAGAATGGCCAACACCAAAGACAAAATGACAGATCTGAAAGTTCCAAGGCTTTTGCAACTTCTACCGAAGATTCATCAGGAACTATGCCAATTTATACACACCTATTGGTGAACTTATCAAGAAGGATCACAAGTTCATTTGGACAGAAGCACAAGACAAAGCTTTTGAAAGTATCAAGAAGGCATTCGAAACTGAAGTGGAGAACATGACTACTAAAGTCTAACACCTAAAGTCTAAAGGCTAATCCGAGCCCAATGGAGACATCACTGGCATTCCAGCACTGTCAGACTTGTGCCTGAGCGTACATAGTCCTTTATGAGATATACTTCACAGTATGTCATGCTACAAGCAAAACACATGACTGCCAGATCGAAGTCCAACATCACACACAAGAAGCATTACATGCCAATCCACCAAATCCTATAATACCCAAGCGATATGAGGAACTCATTGTTACAACTCAAACCCCTCAAGCTGCAGACCCGATAACTTGGAGGATACTAGGATGGTACAAGCCAGAGCTGCACAACTCATGTCCAGCCTCTACAGTACAAGCGAACCTTTATTTACCAAAGAACGCGAACCTGGGCACCAAGCAATTACAACTGGTACTCCAACGAAGGATATGGCAATACATTCGCGATGTTAGACTCCCAGGCAAAGTATGGCTAGTCACTCAAACACAACTACATCCCCCAGCAGAACTCATACAGTTCATGGTATGCATTGGACCATACTCTACACCAACCCGACATCTCAATACCGATGTGCGAGTTGTGCTTACACCCTTCGGACCACAAGACGAACAGCGAAGAGTCACATATCGAGCTGCCTACATTGCACCAAGAGCTACAATCCCACCTAGTGATGGAATCAACGTCATAGTGGAGCACTGACAGTGGAGCTTTCCATACTGGAGCAGCACCTCTATTGTCTCAGTCAGCAATCTCACAGAATTCCATCATAGTGGAAATACATTGGAGCAAAGTGGCACTCGGTGGAGCAGAATGACAAAGGAAGTGATATAATGGTGGAGAGAAGTGGAGTAAGGTGGAGCATAGTGGAGTAAAGTGGAGAGAAGATGAGTAAGAAATAGGATAGAAAATGGATTATCTAGAAAGCATAAATAGCATTAGAAGTAGGCCCTCTTTTCCCCATCTTTCGATCCTCTTAACACACTAGTGATAGTGTCCTAACACAACTCACTGTGTGCTTTGTACTACTACGCCTCTTGGAAATCCCAATCTGCTCTTACTCTACCTTGTCTCTAAAAGCATCCTTCACCAGGACTGCAACTAGGAAGGATAGTAAGGGGACTGCGTGGTACAGCTAAACGTGGGTAGATAGATCACCTCTACATAACATACCACTGCTTAGGCAAAAGGATCGAAACCGGTGAAGAGTAAGTCTGAAGCTTGGGAACGAACGGAGTCGTTACGACCAGTTCCGCGGTGTTCCGACTGGTTTCGCTCGGTTTCGACTGGTTTCGCTCGAACGAGTGAACTTAGCAAGAACGCCATAGTCCAGATGGCACGTGCACCGTTCTTTGATCAGCCATCAAGACGGGAGAATCACGGCATCAAGCTTGCACGCGTCGATCACAAGTCTCCGGACCTCGGATCCGCATTCCAGACAAAGAGATTTGACCCTGCAACCTCGTCCTCAGTCCCTCTCCTTTGTTAAACATTGCAGACTTACTTTGTCAGGCTAGCCAGAGCCCTTCCGAGTCGTTTCCCCGAGTTCCGCTTCGTTCCGCTCAAAGAGACCCGGTTCCGAAGGTTCCGCACATTTTCTGACCTTTCTATATGCGTCCCCTTTAATCCATTATGCTCTCGTTCCAGACATGCTTAGTATTGTTTCTTTTGACCTATGTGTCCCTTAAACCATTTCTATGCGCTCCTCTCCTTTGTAGATAGCGATATGCGTTCCCTTTTCCTTATGACGTAGGTTCTCTGACCGCTGGGAGGCTCAGTCTTGGACGTTTAGTATAAATATAGCACGACTCTCGTAGTAGAGGGACAGCTTAGTCGGAGCTGAGTGGGAGCTTAGCTTACAGTTCTCACATCGTCTCAAAGTCCCTCGACCTCTAGTCTACTTGTTAGTAGTGGACTCTCTCGTCTCTATAGTCTAATATACGATATTTCGTGTTCTGTACAGTCGATCGGTGATCTCTCTTTGCAGCAGAGCCGTTTGTACGTTCGTATAGTTCGCTGTGATCGTACAAAGGCTCCTCTTATTTCTCTCACCCGAACCGAAACCTCCTTACGTGTTCCGAACCGTTTCGCCCGGTTTCGCTCGTAACCCAGTTACTCTGCGTGCCACTCGCATTCGGTCTCGCAACACCTTCCCCTCTCCAGTGTCATCGGGAAAGGACACCATATCACCCCTTTCCTCCTGACTTTCCACTCTCCGCTTCCTCAAGACCAGCCCGGTGCTATTCCGCATCGTTTAGATTGGAAACGTTCGGTTTTATTGTCCCACACGTATCCTTCGATTCTCTCAGTCCCCTTCCGTCATCGTTTCGCACCTCCATCCCTCGCATCACATTTCGACACACTCAGCAATTGTCCTTCGTCCATCGAATCGCGTTTCGAATCGTTACGCCGCGTTCCGACACTTTAGACTACGAGTGAGATCGGCTGCAGTCGCTTACCAGTGTGTTAGCACAGTCGATTAGTCACGTTCGGGTTAGTGGTTCGACTAGCGTAGCCTAGTTAGTTTAGTTCTTGTGCCTTGGGTTAGTCGGCTTTAGTCCAGAGCTCGCAGCTGAGCCGGAGAGTCGATTTTGCCTTTGCACTGCCACCGTCGATCTCGGGAGAAGCCTACCCTCGGAATTCCTCCTCGAGCGCTTCCCTCATATCCCCGGTTCTCACCAAGCCCTTCCATAGCCTATCCCTATTTCCCTCCACTCCTTCGTGCCCTTAGCTCGGGTGTAATTCTCTGCTGACCGTTTGAAGGTATTCTAGGGCAGCCCCTCGAACTATACACTCCCTGTCCGGCATCAGAACGTTCACAGGAGTTTCACCGGTGTAACCCCAGATCTACACCTCTAATAACTTCCTCCTAGCAGAAAGCCTATTGGATGCAGATGGGTGTTTAAGCTCAAGTGCAAGGCAGATGAGTCTGTAGACAGATACAAAGCAAGGCTGATAACTAAGAGCTTCTCATAGCAACCAAGTCTTGAGTTCTCTCAGGTATTTGCTCCTACAGCTAAGTAGGCTGCACTTAGAGCCATTCTAGCATTAGCTGTATTTGAAGACCTTGAGCTGTATAATATTGACATCTTTACTACTTTTCTCAATAGTGAGATGGAGCATGATGTCTATATGACCTAGCTTAAAGGATTTAAGGACTACTTTAGTCTTAGATTTGTTCTCAAGCTGATCAAGTTAATTTATAGTCTTAAGCAGGCTGGCCATCAATGGTACAAAAAGCTTGATTCAGTGATGAAGAGCATAGGCTTTAAGTAAGTGTACTGTGATTACAGCATTTGGGTGTACAACAGGGATGAAGTGCACATCATCATTCTAGTCTATATTAATAACATGACTATTGCTGCAAAGTCTAAGCAGCAGTATAAGTCTGTCAAAGATGAACTGGCTAAGCACTTCAAACTGCATGAGTTGGGCCCAATCTTATTTTTATTAGGAGTTCACATTCACAGAGACTGCTCTAGCTACTCTATCAGTCTGTCACAGAGACAGTATATTGTTGATGTGCTAGAGCACTTTAGTATGAGCAACTGTGATACTGTTACCACTCCTCTCTCTGAGCAGAAGCTTAGCAAGGACATGACTCCTAAGATCTCTACAGAGACTAAATATATGAAGTAGGTGCTTTATAAGTAATTAGTTGGTGCACTCATGTATTTGGCTATTGCTACTAGGCCAGATATTGCTTATACAGTTAGTGTCTTAGGATGCTTTAGTTTCAATCCTAGTCTAACTCATTGGAAGGTAGCAAAGCATCTATATCGCTATCTGCAAGGTACAAAGGATTTCAGGTTGACTTATGCATCTGATCCTAAGTCCTCTAAGCTGTTAACTACCTTCTATAATGCTAACTATGGAGAAAATAAGAATAATAGACAGTCCACAAGTAGAGTAGTTGTTAAGATGAGAACTGATGCTATCAGTTAAGCTAGCAAGTTGCAGCCCTTTGTTACTCTATCCACTACTGAAGCAGAATATATTGCTGTTGTTAGTGCAGGATAAGAGATTATGTGGCTAAGAAATCTCTTTATAGAGTTTGGCTACAAGTTTGATGCACCTTCCTTCTTATACATAGACAATCAGTCTGCTCTATCTGTGGCAAACAATCCTGAGCATTATGGATATATGAAACACCTAAATCTGTGCTTCTACTAGTTGAGAAATATTGTAGAGACTAATCATATCAAAGTGCATTACTTATCCACTCAGACTATACTAGCAGACATCATAACTAAAGCACTAAGCAGAGTAAAGGTGCAGGAGATATGTAAGATACTAGAATTATGTTGAAGGAAGAAGTATCAGATCAGAGAGGAATGTTAGAAGTGTGATTCTGACATTGTTACTATTTTGTAGTTTATTGTTCTGTTTATATTTTTTCTTATATCTGCTTTCTTGATCATATGATGCTTATATAATCTACTGTAAAAGTGACACAGTCCATTGGTGAGTATTTTACATCAAGTGTACTCACCACTGAACTCAGGTATGTAGTTACTAATAACATCAAGTGTACTCACCACTGAACTCAGGTATGTAGTTACTAATAACATCAAGTGTACTCACCACTGAACTCAGGTATGTAGTTACTAATGACATCAAGTGTACTCACTACTGGACTCAGTGGTCCTTTGCTAGATTTGTATGCTCTAACATTTGGGTGACATTTTAGTAGAGAATAGTCACCAAGGTGGTTTCAAGTCTGATTAGTAGATAGTATATGTAATGTAGCTACACCTAAGCCTAACTTAGCTCAGCTACTATCTTGGCTGAAAGTGTCTATGTTACTATCTTTTAGCAGAAACAATCAGATTTTTTGATGTTCAAATGCATGAGTTATAACAGATGTAATAAAGTAGGAAAGAGTTCTGTAAGCAGGAGTGACAATAAACCACCCAGTTTCACTACTATAATCATATCAGGGAGTCTTGAGGAGTTGCATATAGATGCCCACTGGGCTGGCCTGATTTATCAAACTTAAATCAGATTTTTCTGGATGATGTTAGGCAAGCTATAATTTTTACACTGAATAAAGGGCAAGATAAGAATTTAGCATTATGATGCTATCTTTTTAGTAGCAAAGTACATACTCAACAAAACCTATATATTTTTGTATGTACTGGAGTGCATTTTTGAGCAGGTTTTTTATATGGTTATATCAGATTTTTATGTGCTGCATTGATTGAGATATTTACTATTTTATTTATTTATTTTTGCTCATCCAGGATGTACTTTACATTACTGCCTTTTTCATATGTATTGTCACTCATGACTTCTGTGATTTTTATCACACTGAAAGGATCCACTCAAAAACTCGCATCAAGATCGATACAATTGGCAGATCAACAGAATCAGCATTTCAAACGCGACTAGTAACAGTCTAGCAGTCACTAGAGCCAAACTACTGTTAACGCGACCAAGATAATAGTCACAGGCATCAATAGCAATATATGGGCACCTAAGAAGCATGCCACAAGTACGTAACCCTGCAGACTACTTAATACCGCCAACTAGTATTTACCACTACCGATTCACTACCGCTGACCATCACCTTAACACTGCTGACTAAACTCCCAATCTGACCTGATCAAAAGAAGTCAAGAAGTGATCAAAACTACTAGAAGCTCGAGAAGTCTAGAACTTGACTATCAAAGCCTAACACCTAATGACTAAAGTCTAAAGGCTAATCTGAGCCCAATGGAGACATCACTGGCATTCTAGCACTGTCAGACTTGTGCCCGAGTGTACATGGTCCTTTATAAGATATACTTTACAGTATGTCATGCTACAAGCAAAATGCATGACTGCTAGATCGAAGTCTAATATCACATGCAAGAAGCATTATATGCTAATCTACCAAATCTTATAATATCCAAGCAACATGAGGAACTCATTGTTACAACTCGAACCCCTCGAGCTGCAGACCTGATAACTTAGAGGATACAAGGATGGTACAAGCCAGAGCTGCACAACTCATGTCCAGCCTCTACAGTACAAGTGAACCTTTATTTACCAAGGAACGCAAACTTGAACACCAAGCAACTACAACTAGTACTCCAATGAAGGACATGGTAATACATTTACGACATTAGACTTCCAGGCAAAGCATGGCTAGTCACTCAAACACAACTACATCCCCTAGCTGAACTCATACAGTTTATAGTATGCATTGGACTATACTCTACACTAACCTGACATCTCAATACTGATGTGCAAGTTGTGCTTACACCCTTTGGACGATAAGACAAACAGCGAAGAGTCACATACCGAGCTGCTTACATTGCACCAAGAGCTACAATCCCACCTGATGATGGAATTGACATTATAGTGGAGCACTGACAGTAGAGCTTTCCATACTAGAACAGCACCTCTATTGTCTTAGTCAGCAACCCCACAAAATTCTGTCATAGTAGAGATACATTAGAGCAAAGTGGTGCTCAGTGGAGTAGAATGATGAAGGAAGTGATGTAATAGTGGAGAGAAGTGGAGCAAAGTGGAGCAAGGTAGAGTAAAGTGGAGAGAAGATGAGTAAGAAATAGAATGAAAAATGGATTATCTAGAAAGCATAAATAGCATTAGAAGTAGGCCCTCTTTCCCCTATCTTTCGATCCTCTTAATACACAGTGACAGTGTCCTAACACACTATCTATTATATACTTTGTACTACTACGTCTTTTGGAAATCCCAATCTGCTCTTACTCTACCTTGTCTCTGAAAGCATCTCTTACCAGGACTGCAGCTAGGAAGGACAGTAAGGGGACTGCATAGTACAGCTAAACATGGGTAGATAGATCACCTCTGTACAACGTACCGCTGCTTAGGCAAAAGGATTGAAACTGGTGTAACCCTAGACCTACATCTCTAACACACACAAAATACCTCAACATATAAAAATCACCATCTCTCACTTAATTCTTGACTGTTCTGCATGATCTAAGTTGCTAAATTCATAGTTTTAAGATCTGTTTCAAACTCTAATAAGGATGAAGAGAAATAAGCAAAGAATAAGTGAGATATGTTGCAAAAGGCCAATTTTAGACACTTTCTTCATGTGTATTTTTTTCTGCCCTCAGACTGGGTGCTACAACAATCTAGACTGCACTAGAGTGATGTTATTGGCATAATATAAATTTACAGACATCAGATTGTCTAAGAATAAATTTATTTTGAGGTCCGGGGGCACTTGAGAAAAGGTAAGTTTGAGCTTAGCTCAGACATATATCAAATCAGCAGATACAACACAGAATAGAGCTCAGAGTCAGTCTGTAAATTTACAATAAAATTATTATATCATTTTGGACTTACCTGTAGGACTGTAGAAGTAGAAATGAGGGCAGAAAAAACTGCACATGAAAGATATGTCTAAAATCGGCCTTTTGCAACATATCTCACTCATTATTTGCTCATTTCTATTTATCATTATTGGAGCTTGAAACTAATCTTAAAGCTATAAATTTAGAAACTTAGATCATGCAAAATGGTCAAGAATTGAGTGAGATATGGTGATTTTTATATTATGAGGTGTTCTGTGTAACAAAAATTACAGAAGTTGCAAGTGACAATACATATGAAAAAGGCTGTAAAAATATATGTGACTTTCCAAATTGCCAACAATTTTGCAATTAGCTATAAAAAACACATACAATTTTTCAAATTTCTAAAGAATACATGTAAAATGCAATCACTGCGTATTAAAAAATATATTACATGTCTGTATAGATTTGGGTAGGTCACATAACTCGTGACTACACAAGCTTTCTACATCATCTACATGGAATCTGGGCTAGATTGCAATTGTCTAACCAGTACTAGTCTAGCCCAGATTGTGTAAATGAGATAGGTAGCACATATGTATAGATATGTATACTCAATAAATATTGGACTGGTTAGATTTGTGTAGATTACCTATACCATCTGTGTATATGCATGCTAAAATGTTTCATAAATTTATTCAAACTGATTATAAATTGATCAAATTTCTTTATTGAGAGATCAATTACATAATACAAACAGTCCTGTGATGAATTAATCCATCCTGTGTCAATACGTGTATTTTTTAGCCCTTCCCTTATTCTCTTTATCCTATCTATAGCATTTCCAGCTCTCTCTCCAGAGCTGGTCCATGCCGCTTTGCTCTATTTCTTCCGTTCTCATCAAGAAACTCCACCAATTGATCCAGCTATCATGTCTGAGCTGACACAATTAACCAGTGACCCGCTAAGTGACTCTGCACAAGAAATGTTTGATCAGTGTCTCAACGCAATAGAGAATGAGATTTGCTTACTGAGAGACAAAATTTCAGTATGTATTCCTCAATCATCTCCTATCCGTCATCTTCTCATGCTGTCTTTGTTCTCTGTTCTACATGCTGCATGCTCTACTTCAGAGTAATGGCGATGATGCCGACGATGAGGGAGACGGCAGCGAATCACTTCACAGAAGATCTCATGCTGCAGAGTTTAGGCTTGCGATCCTGGCAAAGTTCTTAACAGAGGATGAGAAGATGGTCTGCAAGGACATTGTGGTGAGTTTTTATTTGCTTGTCTAAGTGAATATATATGCTGAACATATGCACATCAGAGGCGCATTAGACAAGTTATAAAGTCACTTACGGAGAGAGGTGAGACTGATGCATACAACGAGGAAGATGGTCTTCTGGCAGACGAGCACAGTTTCATCCCAGATTATGATAAGCCGCCGAGATTTTCTTTAAATGAAAAATTGATAGTTAGGACAGTGGAGCTCATCAGTATAGAATATGATGAAGTACGTATTGCTGACTCAAGCTTGAGTATATGTGTCTCATCTTATCTTCTTCATGCTCCAGCGAAATCCTAAGATGGGTCACTTTATTTTGAAAATGATCAAGTTCACAAAGAAAGACCTTCGTCACTTTACAACTATGATATTCAAGAACAAGAAATATACGTACATGATTCAAAAGGATATCGCTAAGAAAAAAAAAGCCAACCGGGCTAAGAGGGCAAACAGGAGGCATGGTCGTCAGCGTCATGTGCATATTTTTTGGGGGGTTTTTTTTTCTAGTTTTGAAAAAGTACTCACCAACTTAGACAAAGGAAACCAGATAGAAGTATGCGACAGCGTACAAAGAGAAGTACGGGGTAAAGCTCCCTGAGGAGATTTTTCAAATGGACTGTATGACAGAACTTCTCAGTGAGCTCAATTTGACAGCAATTTCTGATGCACCAAATGCAAACGATGAAGACAAAGATGAGGATGATGAAGAAACAAAAGCTATGAAGATATTATCTAGAAGGTGCATGCAGGTCAAAATTCAATGAACAATTCATTATTCGCAACTTGCCTCACATGCTGCACTCTTGCAGAAAGAGAAGGAGCTGAGAGTCAAGCTTTGGGAGGAGCAGAGACCTGCCTTTCACTCAAACAAGGTGATTAGACTTGTTCTTTTGATGACATCAACTCACAAACTCATGTTAAAAATGTGACAGCTTGATAGAATTTACAAACGACTCAATAAGCTCACAGTGAAACAATGGAATGAAGATTCTAAGGACTTATGCAGATGGGCATGTCGCGTCTCTGTTGGTAACACGAAGATTAATGTACCGCGATGCAAAAAACTTGTCTGGCCATTCATAGTCAACAAGGAATGGCTAGCAGACAATGTGGAGAAGAAAAAATCCAAGTGGATGAAACTTCAGTGTAGCGACCCGGAGGGACTTGAACTCGGAATCAACTCTGGCTCTGGCTCTGGTTCTAGCTCTGTTTCTGGCTCTGGTTCAGGTCCTGAGGAGAACTTGACTTGACTTCTGCAATTCACTGTAAGTGCAGATTCTTGGCCTGGACTGTATCTTGATCATCTGGACGTGTACTCCTAGACCAATGATGTATGTAACCCGCTAGAACGAACTCAATAGAAAAAAAGAATGATTATGAAATGAAATGCATACCTGATAAGTATTGCAAGAGCAGAAAAGACGAGATAGCAGAGGAATGAATGTCAAGTTTGAGCTGAGTATCGCTCAGAAGACCAAGATGTCCTGTAGACTCATCAAGAACTATTAAAACAAACTGGGGAGGACTTACAGTAAGCAAAAAAAGTATTGCAACACCATCATAAATTATATACTTCTGTAATTCAAAATGCAAAAATTTATTTGATCAGTATGATTTACTTACATATAGATGTCCTAATGTCAGACAAGTAAGGGAAATGAATTTGAATTGGTGTAGTGAGTAGATTGCGTGAAATTTGACATGAGCACGTGACTTGCGTGCCATTTGTTGGATGTGCACATCCTCCTTTGTCACTCAAGAACACACCATATCTCACCCAAATCTCAATCAATTTACATCATTTAACTTGCGTTCAAAACCGGGGATTCTCTACTACATGTTAGCAAAATTCACACACGTTTCTCCTACCACACGCTGCGTCATTGTACTTAGAAGGCAACATGGACAGACATGCCGTGCTCTTGGTGAAGAACTTGGCCTAGCTCCATCCACAGTGTCTCGCATCGATCGCAAGTACAGAGGAACGAAAGCATGGTACTACAGTACTCCAAAGTTGGGCAGGCCGAAGAAACTAAGTAAGTCTGACCTACAATACGCTGCACTTATTCTTGTAAGGGGGGATGCCCAGAATGCCAAAGAACTTCAGCAATATTACTTTCCGCACGTCACTGCTCAGACTATTCGAAATGGTTTGAAGACCCTTGGCCTCAGGGCTTATGTTATGCGCAAACGACCACTGCTGAATCGCTCTGCAAAACGAAGGAGATGGGCCTGGGCACGCATACATGTTTTTTGGTCAGTTCAAAAATGGCACCGTGTCATATTCTCAGATGAAACCAAGGTGGTGCTTTATGGGTCAGATGGGCTACATTGGTGCTGGAGAATGCCCAGGGAACAGCTCCAGAGCAAGTTTGTTCAAAAAACAGTCAAACATGGGGGTCAGTCGATTATGGTATAGGGTTGTGTCACAAAATTTGGACTTGGTCGATTGCTGCGCATCGAGGGAACCATGGATCGATTTAAATATGCCAGAATCTTGGAGGAGGGCCTCCTAGGTACTCTCCATGATAAGGGCTTGTCGAAATATGATGTTCTTTTTCAACAAGACAACGATCCAAAACACACTTTGAAATTTGTAAATGCATAGTTCAGAAAGAACAAGATCAAAACTCTGCCATTTCCACCCTGGAGTCCAGATATGAACATCACAGAGCATGTCTGGAATGAGCTTAAACGACAAGTCGACCGCCGCTTTCCACATCCTTCAAATAAAGGAGAACTTTGGCAGGTATTGCAGGAGGAATGGGCAAAGATCGGAATTGATTTTGTAAATAATCTATATAATTCTCTGCCCAGTCGAGTGCATGATTTAAAGAATGCAAAGGGCAAGTATACTAAGTATTAGCTTCTTCAATGTATTGTTGAGCATGGGCAGTACAATTAGGTTTCGAAGGTGAAAGTTGGGTTGCACAAAAATGGTGATTTTCTATAAATAGCATGTATCTCCACAAATACCTGTCGGATTCAAACCAAATTTTGTACACAAATATAATATAATATGCACCACTCATATATACAGTCGTGAGATGAAAGAAAGAGTTATTGAATTAATATTTGGAAAATGCGATGAATAAATGTATGTTGCAATACTTTTTTTGCTTACTGTACTTTAGTCAAACCAACAGTAACCCATATTTTACGAGGTGGATTATCCTCTACCTCATCAATATCATCCGTGGTACGAGGCTGTTAGTACAGAATACAAACTCGGCATGCCTGAGAGATAATCTGATTGGGCAGGAGAAGGGTGGGCAGAGAATTCAGATTGTTTGCCTTGAGGTACGTGTCGAACTCAAAGAAGCCAACTTCGAGTTCTGGACTAAAGTAATCGAGTTGAGCATTTACAGTACAACAGAAAAAAAAGACTTACTAGATATCCCATACTAATGTATTCAGAATATTTCTTTTGAGAGTCTTGAACTAGTGAATGAATAGAAGAGTTGTAGATCCTTCAATGAACCTTTGAGTGTGCCTGAAGATCTTAATGACTTAGCTAACATATTTTTCACCATTAAGTTGAGCTTGAATGATTGAGTTTGGTGCGTAATAGATATCTATTGAGGGAATTATTCGCCTTCCATCCACGATGAGATACTTGAGGAATTCAGCAGAATTGAAGAGAAAATTTGGCGGGGGAAGGGTGTCTGGTCATATGTTACTGTTCCAAGAGCATACTCTCGCATACGGATGATTTGACTCATAAAATTGAACCAAACATCTTTGAAAATGGTTCGAGAGCTCATCAACCGATCCAGGACTGCAGTAGAAGTGTTTCCCTGCTGAAATTCATATAAGTAATGTACATATATGCATCTGGAAAGAAACTTACCATCAACTGCCATCTCCTCCATCTCTCGGCTTACAGATGCAACTGTCCCTCTATTGTCGTTATCTGTCTCTAGGATCAGACGAGCTATGTTTTCTGCTCCCCGCCTGGCCAATTCCTCCACATGTACAATAGTGGTGAGTATACTCCGAAGTCAAACATTGCGATGAAACTCTTTAAAAAAAGATACCTCGATCTCTCCTCCTGCATGGTTATTCATCCTGTAACCCTTGAGAACTTTGTTACGGTGCTCAAAAATGAATGTCCAGAAGAAACAGACAGGTCTGAGGTCACAGATCTGATCAAATAAGTGTACAACCCAGTGAAAATTGAGTTTAATATCTTTGGGGTACAACTGCGTGCACTTCACAGATCAGATGAGCAACTCATGCTCGATACTTGAAGACTCGCCTTTTGATATCCCTGAAGATACTCCAGAAGGTGAGTCTTGGCACATTCGATATCCACTTCACATACTGAACATCCTAGAAGAATCTTGAGAGAGGCGGTGAGCTTGAGGAAATTGCTCAGCTCATCTTCGTGCATCCGAATCTTGGGCTCCAGATCTGTCTGTCGACCTTTTTGTCTCCACTTCTTGAGAGCTGCTTCATGTTCTTTGGCAGCAACTGGCTGCCACTCTGACCAAATGAAAGGAATCTACAAATAAAATAAAGCAAAAGAGCAGAAAACCTGAATGGATTGATCCAGTACTTACTATAGCAGGAAGGTAGATGAGTACAAGAGATTTGTACTCATCTGCACTTAGGGATCCAGCTGTGGGGTAATCAACGTGTGAGGGGAGCTGCCCAACCCAGAATGGCATTTCAAACTGAGAACATGCGAGACTCAAGTTAGCACCTATATAATAGATCCTAGCTGAGTATAGTTCATACCTCCTTAAGATATATGTTCAACAGGTCAAGCTCTCAAGGGATGAGATTGGGCTTTGTCTGTCCTCAAAGAGCTTTCATCTTGATCCAAGACTCATGCCATTGACAGCGCATGATTCCTAGGATAAGACATTGTTAGTACAGCCTCGAGCAATAAAGACAAGATTAAACTAAAGTCACTTACCAAGTAAGATATTATGCATCAGATTTGCAACTGTCATCCTTACCATGTCGAAGTAAGGGAGCTGTGCAAGCTCTGTATATGCAACACCGTGTTTGTTGAAAAATGACTGCTTGTCATCTTCGTTGTCTATTTTGCGGTACAGAAAGGCAAATTTACGATTCTCTTCTCCTGTTCGATGAGGAAAAACTAAAGAAACAGTGATGCAATGAAATATACAATAGTAGTGTGAAGCTTACTGTCTTTCAATCCTTTACTTGTGCTTAAGACATCATGAGTGGCCTTGCATTTCGTGCAGAAATCATTCTGTGATACATGGCCCACCATCGCGGATGCTTTACAAAGTGCAATGTGGTCTATACATCTAGTGATGAGCACAGCTTGGCAGAGGTGACCTAAAAAAAGAATGTTTGAGAATCTCATTAAGCTATACCGCTGAATGAAGAAATGAAGACTTACCTTGCAGGAATCGTAGTGTCAGAACCACAATTCCATCCCTGTATAAAGTGATTAAGTCATCGACCACAGGTTTAAGAATATATTGGGTTTGTTCTGATGATAAACCCTTTGGTCTAGGAGCTATGCCACACAAGAGCAGAAACTGTGGCTGGTATCTTTGAAATAGAATGAGTATGTAAAACAAAAGGCTATTTGCACAAATGAGCAGATACAACAAAGATCATTGCATGAAGAGTAGATGGAGCTCACCTTAATTGTATTGGTAAGTTTGTGATGTTAAATGACAGCACATCAGATGAATGTATGCATCCACTCTTGCTTTGCGTAAAGGTGAACCTGAGAGTCATGTCAGCAAGGAATAGGAAGATGAGACAATGCTGCTCAACATGTTGAATATCTCACCATTCACATATAGTATGACTGAAGAATAAGAGCTCACCTATCAAAACTAAGCATAAGAGTGATGCGAAGCTCGGTTCTGTCTTCGTGGTCAGGGCTGCGATCGAAAAATAACTTGCCATCCGGCCCTTCAAGGCTGTTCTAAATTATTCCATCACTAATATTTTGGTATTCTCCCTCTGTATATTTGCTTTCCTGCCAAGATTCCATATGGTCTTCAAACCCAGATTGCATTATGAGTTCTGCCAGCTGCTGAGAGATCGGATAAAAAGGATACTTAAGTTTAGGCTTTGAAGCTTCAAATAGAGTAATCTTGCATTGAGGACATCTCAGAGTTTCGGGGGAGTCTTGAGGGAATACTTGGCAATAGTCAGGGCACATAGACATAACAAGAAACTTGTCTTTAAGACCCAATTTGCAAAAAGCCATCTGCAGAGAGAGGATTGGACTCCACCCAGTTGGTACAACACCAAGAAGGACGAATATAGACTTTAAAATGCATAGAGAAAGGTTGCAAGCTTTGTGAGGGAGATGGTAGACCAGGTGAAGCTAGACAATAAGAACCAGAATAGACCTCCAGAAGAACATCTTGTCGAGTGACCTCCAGATCTTTGGTGGATCATGAGGTGTGTTCGGAGTAACAAAGATATAAGATGGCTCCAGAAGTTCATTTAGAATTTGATAATCAAAGAGAATGGCTGAAGTACCTAGATACATGGACTGTCATTGCAATAGCATGTCAAGAAGTAGTCGACTCACCCATATATTCTCTATTGCTCACTTTGCTCATCTCAATGTCCGTGTCCAGACCCTAGTCTAGCTCATCTCCAGCGCTATCACCTTTGCTCTATGCATACAGTTATGGACCGGTCCTTGAAACACCATCAGTCCTTGAAACACCTCTTTTGTAACTCAACCACAAAACATCTCTATGACATAAGAAGTGTTTTTATGGACTGTAAACCCCATAATATACTGTCAGAAAAAAAATTGTGCATTTCCATAGTGTAGTTGTGGCAATATAGCTTAGATACTGCTTTTTGGTAGTGATCTGCACCTTCTTAAAAACATTCTGTCCAATTATTTGAGATGTACCTTATCGGTGTACAAAACAAAAAATACAGGAGTTATTTATCTATGAAAGGTATGTCTGTGTGAATTTTCATGTAGAAATACTGAGTGATTATTTGTAAATAAATTCAGGATGTCTCTGAGACAAGTCTTGAAGATGATCTGCACGATTTGCAAAAGTCACATGACTGACTTGCCAAGCAAATATAGACTTCAATCTTCAAACACAGGCTCGACTTTCACAAAGTATGGCATCATATTAGGTTGAGACTCTCAAAAGAGACCAAGGATGAATCAGAACTAATTAAAGGGCTAAATGTCAGATGGAGAGACACAGAACTCGAAGTCTACTAAGCATGGGAAAGTGGTGTTTCAAGGAGTGGTGTTACAAGAATTCGGACTGAAATGATGAATTGGATATAATAATTTTTCCACTCAATATTTCTGCTTGAGATTTTGTGTAGACAATCAATGTAGATGCTGTTATCATCTGGTATTTTTTATTTGAGATAATATTTTGTAAAATCAATAGAAAAGCAGAATCAAAATGTACTGTTTCAAGGACTGGTCCATGACTGTACATGTCATCGTTCATATCCAGAAGAGTGTGATCAAACATTCCGCAGTCATCATCCGCAGCAACAGGCTGCTGCTGCTGCTGCTGCTGTTGTTGTTGTTGTTGTTGTTGTTGTTGTTGTTGTTGTTGTTGTTGTTGTTTTTGTTGATCTCCGGGTGGGCGAGGTCTTGAGAACGGTTGAGCTATGTATGACGTATCGATTCTTCGAGGTTCTGTCTGCTGGGCAGAGAGGTCGGTCTGCGCATGTCGTTTCTTCTCGTAGTAAGGCTGTAATCGACCCTTTCCGTTCGTTCCTGCAAGACACCGCCGACACTTACAAATTGTCTTGCGTTTCTGATACTTATACTTGTCATTTTTCTTTTCTGGGGGCATGCTGAGTGAGAACACGTTCGGATTGGCAGAAGACGCGTAATTGTCGAAGTGACGAAGTACGAGGGTGAGACGCGTCTCAATTTCATAATTACAGTGTAACAGCAGTATCAAGTGAAAATGGAGTCTTACATAAATGGGCAGGCAGGCAGTGAAAGTTCATATATAGTCCGCAAATACCTGGAGTCTGGTAGCAATTCTTGGCGGGAACCTGTATTTTGCAAGGCGGTCTCCGAAGATGCGAACGATGAGGGTTATGCCAGTCCGCAAACCTATAAGAAGTTCATTCAGCTCGATGCAGAAATCCCATTCCCTAAGGGACAAACCTTCCGATAAACCTTCCACCCACTCGCTGGCTGCAGCCACCTCCTCCCTTAGCAGTATGAGCTCGGACCGCTTCTTAAAGCAAAACAGTGATTAGAGTCGTTTTTTCTCTAGTAAGTGGACGAGACTTACGGCGCTACTTGATTCTTTGGCACCCATGAAACGACTGAGTTCAGTCTGATACTCTTCTGTGGCCATGAGGAATGACACCATGGCCTCAAGCACGCAAGGTATATCCCTCTGCACGTATCCGAGCAAATCCTCTTGAAGTGAATGGCCCACCATTTTGCTGAGCACTGACGACGCGCAGTTCCGGCAAGCGAAGATACATGAAAGAACGAGGACAACGCACCTTCGATGATCATAAGATCCAATTCTCTGTTAGGCAGTGCCTTGATTGCAGCTCTGTCCTTTCTTTCCCTGGTCCACCATTCGCGAACGTCATAGACGGGTAATAGAGACCAAGGTATTAGACTTGAAGCAGTCGATATACTGCTTTTCACAACCTTCATGGTCGGTGTCGGTAAAGACAATTGGGTAGAAGGTAGGCGAGAACGTAACATCCTTGTCAAAGACTCAGACAGAGCAATGGAATCGCCAGTCGATCTAGCCAACGCTCCAGTGACAGGACTATCAGAAGCGAGTGTATCTGCAATGCGATCGATTGGCGTGACCTGCGAGATTTTGTAAATCTGTGCACGTATTACGGGGGTCTGTGGTTTCATTTCCGGTTGCTTTATAACAGGTGCCTGAGGAGCTGAACGGGATGTCAGTTACGATCTTGAATAGAAAAATTGTGATCTGACCTAGCGCAGGCGGTGGTGGATTACCGCGACGAAGGAAGAGTTGATAGTCAGCACCTAAGAGCGAGAGACTCCGTCGGACTAACGCCGACCACAGAGTAGGGCTGTGCTTTGTATCGTTATAGATAATAGCTCGCTTTGAAACCATCTGTTCTTCGTTGGAAGCGACTGAGCAAAGGTCCCGAAATGCATGTAACTAAAGTCCACATATACCACGGAGGTCAATAAACTAGATCACGACTGAAATCAGATTGTCGGACTAACCCGAAAGTATCCGTTGCCGCCATTGATGCCCGAAACAAGAATAAGCCCAGGATCCTTGAGAGCATGCGTCGCTACAATAGGCTAATTCAGGTATTCGAACTGCACAATCCTCTCTGCCAACATATTTTCACTTACGACAGAGAAAAGGGCGTCGAACAACGACGAAGGAACTTCCCACAAGACATGGCTAGTCAAGGCGAGGAAAAATGCGCGAGTGATCAGTCCGATGTGAGTCCATAAGAATGAAAGAGTGTATGTTGGACGAAGGAAGTGAGCCACAAATGGACTATGTTATTTCGGACGGTCAGTGTAGCATGAATAACAGGAGCATAAAATGATACAGACCGTAAGAGGCTATGGATGACAGGAAGTCGATATAAGACGGGTAACATGATGGAACGCAATATGGCGAATATAACTAGTGAGCAAGCAGTCGATGTCGCTGAAAGCATGACCATTGAAAACAAGGAAGAAGACAGCAGAGGGAATGCTTGAACAAAGACCTGTTCAAAGGTCAGTGAAAGCGTAACATGAATGGGCAGAGAACCCACGTTCTCTTGGCTGGACCAACGGATGCTAAAACGATTTTTGAGAATGTCGCGAAGCCAGTAGAATGAGGCGCAGGTCAGTTGAGATAGGAAGAGGAAACAAAGATTTCCATTGAGATGATACGAGTGTTTTCTGGATGGAATGACTAGCTCAGTTTTGAGAGCGTAAGTGAACAGGGATGATTCACTTACCGTGAACCAGCCCAAATACCGAGCTTGGGATCACCCCTGCTGTACTTTTCAACTGACTGAGCCATCAAAGCTTGACATACTGTCAAGCAGGCGGAGGATGCTAGAGTGACTACCAGAGCATACTGATACGGACGTTCGGCGGCATTCCGGAATAGTGTCTGGCGAGGAGAGGGTAACGGAGAATATGTGGCTAGAAGCCATATTACGCAAGTCAGACAACGTCCTGTGAATTTCAAGAGAACGAGTTCACCTTGAAGGTACATTTTTCGTAGTACAGCGATTGGAACGGAGGCAAGGGACAACCAGAGAATGGCAAAAAACAAGGTCAACGGAGAAAGCCAGCTCACGATTCCACCAAAGACACCCAAAGAACCGACGCCACCTTGCTGCCAGTAGGTCCATATGGCGGCTAGTAGCCAAGCAACGGCGGCGGACTCGGACAACACGTTGTAAACGAATCTTCGAGCAAGAACTGACTTGACCAGCGGTTCATATACAGCGCTTGCTAGCGGTATTGTCGGGCTGGAGCGCTTCGAGAGCGACGAAGATATCGCTGTCGCCATGTCCTGTGCGGGTCTGCTCTTCGATATGACATTGTTCATGGCGGTAGCGTCGTCGGCGTTAACAATAATGGTGGTACCCGTTAAAGAGTCTGGCTCGCGTGGCTTCAGAGCAAGCAAACAAACAACGCGTCAACAGAGACTGATCAGCGTGATTTACAATTATTTTATCATCTTATTTCCACAGTCATGTCACACAAGTCTGCAATGCAGGAGGAGGACGTCGACGACCTGGATGGTGCGAGCCATTTCGTCGAAAATGATTATCTAGTAATTCATTGTCTTGCAGATATTGTCGAGCAATTTCACCCGAGAAAGCATGCCTCTACGTCCAATGCACCTCCTCAGTCAACATCCAACCCTTCGAATGCCCCATCCTCTTCCAGATCCGAGTCAGAGCTTGAACCCGTTCCATTGGGCTCTAGGGACGGTCCCAATGGCCCAGCTTCACAACTTCCCGGTGACCTCGCAAAACAACTCACAGAAGGCATGGAATCTCTCATGCGCGAGTTAGCAGAGGCGCACCACGGTCCAGCTAATGAAGAAGAAAGAAAACGACAGGAAGCCTGGGAGAAAACGCTCATAGATGGCATGGACAACGTGGGGACGGACGAGCTACTGGACCGCAGCTCCAGGGCCAAGCCTTCCGAACTTCCTGGTTCGACGTCGGAAAAGACTGTCGATGAATTCCAATCCAGTATACTACAAGCAATGGAGAAACTTAAGGATAGTGATTCTACTCTACATGTAGGTTTCTTGTTTCCATCTCCCATGTAGAACGAAACTCATTTCCTTCAGACGGACGCGTCCTCTGCAGCTGCCGCTTCAGATGACCCTCTTGAAGCCCTCCTAAGCCAATTGAGCTCAGGGTTGGATGAATCGGGCGAAGACAACGGGGATTTACAGGATATGCTCGAAACTATGATGCAACAATTAATGAGCAAGGAGGTTCTGTATGAGCCATTGAAAGAGCTTCATGACAAGGTATGGAACGAGTTTTCTCTACCATTATATATTCATACGAGCGTACAAATAGTTCCCTGGCTACCTATCCGAAAACGAGCAGAACTTGTCGTCAGAGGATAAGACAAGATATCAAAATCAAATGACGCGCATCTCAGCGATAGTAAAGATCTTTGAAGACCCTTCTTATAAGGAGGACAACCAAGAGAAGGGCACTCAAATCGTCTCGCTTATGAATGAGGCGAGTCGACGAAGCCTCCCGCCCAGTCATTTCTATCGTGAACTAACGCTCTGCAACTAATAGATGCAGTCCTTCGGTTCCCCACCTTCCGAAATAATGGGTCCATTACCACCTGGATTGGACCTGGGGTCCGATGGCGCCCCAAAACTACCGGATGGGTGTACCATAATGTAACAATATCTGTATTCTATTCCATACCCACTTCTCCTTTTCCTGTGATTTCATCAAGACAACGCAGTTCAGGCTTGTAAATCTAGGAAGTTGGCCGTTTCCCCGGATTCTATCTATACAGTTTCTATATCATCGGAGACCTTCATAGACTAGCGAGGACCGCATCCGCTCCAGATACCGTCACACCGGGGGCAGATTCAACCTGGCGGTGATAAGCAGGTGTCCATAGCGCTGCGAGGGTTCGGGGTTGGACTCACTCCAATATATTCAACCTTCAAGTCATTGATTATCAATGCATACCGAGCTGTACGGACTCCCAGCCCGCGTTCGCTGAGGTCTATGGAAAGGCCCAGCGATTTGGACCACTGCGCACCTGGGGATTGAAGGAGATTGAGATGACCGCGGTCAAATCTCGCAAAAGAGACTAACTTGTATCTGACAAGCAGAGTATCTGTGCATCATAACAGTCAGTTTTATCGATACCATGATTGAACTTGCTCGGTACCTTGTCCTGAACCCCTTCGACGCGTCCCCATCCACTCATCACGAAAGGATCATTTGCTGCGACGACTGCTATGACATCGACACCCTTGGCTTTGAATTCATCATATTTCTTCAGGAATCCTGGAAGATGATTCACGTGGCAAGTTGGCTGGAAAACGGTTGACTTTGTTAATAAACGGATAAAAGTAGAAGGAGACGAGAAACTCACAGTGAAGGCGCCAGGGATCGAGAACAGTACCACCTTCTTGCCCTTCCAGTCATCAGTCTTCAACTGAATAGCTATATTAACAATCATGTCTCAGGCTTGCGCATCGCTATGAACATCGGTGACTCCTCACGGATTCCACAAGCGAGCTATAAGATAAAGAGACACGGTTAGTGCAGGGGGAAATGATCATCAAGATAAGCGTCCAATCTGACCCCATCCGCTAATTCCTGGGTATAGGGAACATATTGAAAGACTCCCTCTGGAATTTGATCACCAACTTTGACTGGAACTTCAGACATGTTAGTGTATTTGATAACTTATGTATCTTGTTGCGAAGCGGGCAGAGGCTGCTGCTGATGATGGGGTAACAAGAACCGCGGAAAATCAATTCATGTTCACTTGTATGCAAACGGGTCGACGATCCCTTATGTAACCGGGGAATCGGATTAACCCTGTTCTAACTTCTAACTCTACTCTATAATTTTATGCACATTAGATATCATCTTGCTTTGCCCCTCCTTTCAATAACTGTCCCTGTATTATGACCAGAAGAGCATACAGCAACTCGATTCGCTGAAGTATCATCCCGTCAGGAATCCCAGTGCGCGTAGACTAAAGAAAGATACTACTTACAGGTGTCTCGACTCCAAGTTCCTTTGCCTTTCGCAAGACTTCGCCCACTATCACCTCGATTTCCATAGGTCGTCCTGTCTCACAGTCCAGGAGCATGCTAGCTTTATGCTTCGAATCTGGCTTGCGATGAAAGTTTCCTGTAGATTTGATCGTATCTTCGATGACAGACGAGGGAATTGCATCCTCGTCAAGGCCTATGGCCCTCCCGACAGCAAGATTCTCTAGCATGATCGCGTGAATGATCGGCACTGCAGTAGTTTCGACTCTTGGCTGTTGGAATATTGCCCTTAGAGGGTAACGGCTCAGCGTGGCAACAGATGAGAATGCAAGGTTCCTATCTCACGTCAGAGCTAAGAAGTTGTCCCATGAAAAACAATCCCACCAGAAGTTTTTCCTGAATCGATGACGCTGTATCTCAGGAACGAGAGTAACCTCGCTCCCACCAGCGATGAGCATTCCGCCAAAATCATTAAGAAGCTCGATCTCTTCTGGTGTTTGAGATACATTCGTGAAATTCCCGTGCTTATAAAGGCCCATGACAATCCTATCCTGCCGACAGAGGGGACACGTTCAGCTTGCCGAACCCGCCGTGTAAATAGCTGAACGAGAAACTCACCAAGACGTTATGTTGGACTACATTATCACTTAGTAGATTTGTTCCAATGTGCAATGTACAGCTAAGAATCCGAGGCTTTCCATCTCTAACCAATTTCGAAGCAGCGTTGTAAAGGTCATTCTCGATTCCCAGACCGTTCTGAAAAAGAACATAAGCGGGTTGGGGATGCATGTATTTCGGCGATAGGAGCGGTGATAAGATGGAACTCGTAGGTGCTATTTCAGGAAGAGCCTTTGTAGCTAAGACGACGTATGAGTAAGGTCGGTCGAGAGCCTCCTGCACCGACGGGTACACTAGAACAGCCAGTCGGTTAACAGTGTTTTCCGGCATCAAGGACGGACTAGAGGCATACAGCGGTGCGGTCTCCAACTCGGAATGTCGCCATACTTATCACTCATAATATGCATCCCATCGCCTGGGGGGAGGTGTACTTCCATGAATACATGGAACGAGTAAACGATAAATCTCACCAACGCTTGATAGCTTCGTAGTTACTTCTCGCTACTGCGGTGACACGAGCTCTGCCGCTCCGTTCCAGAACATGCGCATCTTCGACGAATAGTGAACTAATTAATTTTCCTCAAGGCCTCAGTATGAAGGGAACAATTCACATATGACGCCAATTGCACCAAATCCAACGAGCAAAACATCTGTCGCATCCGTGGCAGACATTACCGAGTATGATCTCACTGTATGAGACAAGCAGATTCGCTGGGAAGGTCTAATAAATCCACAAGATTGAGAGCGAAAGATAGGAGTGAACATTGTCGAGAGCCTGAGTGAAGAACATGCACTTATGTAAGAGTAGCGAAGATAAAGATGCCGATCAGCCCCTTATCCACTCCAATCGGTAATATAATCTTAGTTCGATGAAGGTACGGTGCGCAAAGAACGGTCTCTTGTACACACAGACATATACGATACGAATCCGCGTATCCTCAAATCCATGCCATTAATACTATCCTTTGATGAAAGCCGATGTCACATAAACTTGCACACAAGAATGTATCGAATCCCCGAGAGGTGGGCAATTCATGACTTGTCTCCTGCCTCGGACGCGGAATTCAATGTGGGCTTCTATTTTGGGTCGAGAAAATTCTTGCACCAAAAAGAGAACAGTTGTCGATTCCTCGTCACAGTGTCGACGAGTCGATGGTCCAACCGTCTTGGGGACGAATTCATACAAATCCATGCCGTAATTATTTTAGCAATGCACAGTATATGGCAGGGAAAATCTATGATGCAAGGAGGTGTGCCATCTTTTGCTCGACCTCCTTGGCGGATAGGTTATCCAACTCGACGTGTTTTTCCACACCATACTCTGAAAGTGTGAGTTAGACGCGTGCGCAATGTAAATGAGAAATGAAAAAATACCAAAGCGAGCAAAGGCACGGGCAGGAGTCTTATGAGCCTCGCGGATTAGCACTGGTAGATGCGGGTTGTGTTGCTTCAATGAGGGATACGTAGCATGGATGAATTGCCTGTCGAACAAGATGACTTTGATGTCACGAAAAAGATAGAAGCTCAGTCACCTTATTCCGGCAGATGCTGGGCTCGACTGGCAACACAAAAGACGAATTTCTCTGATGGACGGCGACAGAGCCTTTGCCAGTGATGCCATGGCTGGACTGAAGCAACTGAGGGTTGGCCTACATCGTTGACCAGGCACAAGGTCGTGAGAACTAACTGCCAATTGGGTATTTCAGCAACTGAACTGATAGTCTGGATCAATCCGTCACCGTCACTTTCCCTCACTCACTCACTCTCTCCTTTCTCTCCCTTCTCTCCTTCTCGTTGTCGCGCCCTGTAGGCCAGCGCCATGGACGGCGATAACTCTGGGAACAACAACGACGTGTTCGATGATGGACGCCGGAATCGCCTCCCGACTTTTCAAGAGGTTCTCTCCAGGAAAACTAGGCCGCCAGTCGACCTCTTCATGTTTTAGTGCGTCCTCGTTCTCTTCTTGATTTGATACCATCGCATCGTCCATGCGAGAGCAACTCGTCTGCCTTGACATCGCGCTGACCCGGCTTTGCTTGTTTTGTTTCCAGTTTATTCTTGCAGCGCGAGGGTTCCGAAGACATACTAGATTTTTGGCTCGACGTCCAGCAGCATGAGAATTTGTGTCGCGCTTATTTCAAGGACGTACGCAAGTCAGGCAGAACTATCAAGGAGGACTGGCCGCAATACTGGGACTACGCCCGCCGTCGGGGTTCCATTTATGGTACCGTCATCGGTGGCTTTAGTGGCAGCATGCGAGGTGGCGACCTCAATACGAAGCGTAGTACGGTCAGTACCGGTGGTGATGCCGAGCAGGAACGTTTTGGGGCAAGTGACGAGAAGCAACGCATCGGCGAGCGGAGCACGAGCCCTCGTTCGTTAACTCCTGCATTTAATGAGAAGGAGGTTCGGGCTGCGTCGCCTAACGACGGCCAGGATCCTCCACGCTCCTCCACGCCGTTCTCATTCTCTGGAAGAGCATCAGCACTGCATAAACGTGTTAGCAGAGCCCCCACAATCATTCCTCGGACTGCCGCCATCACTCGTATGGATCTCATAGCTTCCGCAGAGCGGATCTATTTTAGGTACCTGTCTCCCCCTGCGCATGCGTCCATGGTTGCCGATCCCTCTGTAAACCACGAAATATACCTCCCTCCTGCTTTAAGAATTCATTCGTTCGTTCTTTCATCCACCCGCGAGCCGAAAACGCAAGAGGAGCTTAACGCGCTCGCGCAGATTCCTGATATGTTTCATGCGCAAAAGGAGTATTGTTTCCGCGCGATGGAACAGGACGCCTATCCGCGATTCCTGCGAGCAAAAGCCTTCGGAAATCTTACTCCGGTCAGCGCCCTCGTTCGCCTTGTACTCGGATTGGTCATCCTGTGGATTGGCCTCGCGGTCGGCTTCTCTCTTATTTTCTTGGACACCAAACCCAAATCGAAACGATTCTTCGTAAGTCACTGCTTTGCTTTAGTCGTTGTTTATTAAATCTCATTGGTTTTCCAGCTCTTCCTACCGTTTACGCTCGCTATCCTTTTCTTAATAAGCCATCAATACGAACTCGACCCCATTCTTGTCTTCTTAGGCCAGTCGGAAACAACGCCGTTCCGTACTCTGCGAATTCGGGAGCCATACGTGAAGAAGCTCCTCCTTGGTCGGGCAATCTGGGTTACGCTGCTGGTTGCCGCGTGCGACGCCGCACTCACGCTCATATTCTGGGCAGTACCGGGCCATCGGCTGTAGGACAAATAGGTTTGTTCTTTTTGGGTCTCGGCTCTTGACTCCCTTCGTTTCTCATTACCTTTGCCTTTCCTCTTTTTCCTTACAAGTTTACTCACATACCCATTTTACACCCTTTGACCTTGTTTTTTACGCAATGAAATAATACCTGCCTCTTGTATCCTCCCCCAAGTTCCATGATACATACTTGTCTTTCGCATGCGGTGTTGTACACTGCAGTCATGTCACGCTCGTCTCAAAAATGAAGACTGATTAGCTCGTTGAGCGTTATAGTATTCACAAAAGGTGGCTAATGTACTGTACAGTACAGACTGCCAGCGGAAAGGAAACCGAAGTACTTTAGTTTATTGGTCACATAAGGCATGGAGAAGTAGGGCGGTTCTGGATTGAAGGAAGAGGTATACTATCAACGTTGCTTTTGTTCGGCGTTTATTGTTATAGCTTTTTCCTTGTAGGACTATAGAGGTCGACCTTTTGATAAGAATACTGCTCCGCTGGAAAATGTGAAAAAGAAATGCAACCGACCTGTTTCGCTTCGTCCGACAGGGCATTCCACGCCTGTCCGAGGTCCCTCACGAGCACATTGCCCTCATCGCGAGACGTAGGAACTGGCCTCTTCTGACGCTCCTCCAACGAGAACCTAGAAAGAGAATGACGCAACTAAAGCTCGCAGGAACTTTGGACTTACAAGATGTATCCATTCGTGAAGGGGTGGAGGCGTTTCAACTTTATCTTACCCTTCTCGGACCGGCGCCTTTGCAAACTGAATTGAGTAAAAGGCAAGCAATGGAGAGGACAGAGCAACAGACCTATTGATTTCATTGATTATTTTAGGGTCGGTATTCTTGATATATTCCTCAAGACGTCTCTTGTAGTTTGCCGCTGCTGCTGCCGCTTGTTCAATATAGGGCTGTATGGGCGCTCTCGGTTATCATATACCCGTAGGAAATTCGGATGACCCAACTTGTTTCTCTTGTTCAGATAACGCCCTCCAGGATGCACCGACTTCTTTAGACCTGTAGGTAATATACTGTACAGGATTGGTTCCTTCAGGAATCTGTTCAGATTTGCATTGTTCGATAATGAAGAAGCCGTAGCTGCTAGCCGGCCTCTTAGGCGGTCTATCCCCAGGCCTGATTCGTACTGGTTGCCCTGTAAGGATATAACATCAAAACAGATAAAATAGCAGAGACATCTAATAGCATACCCTTCTTCTTTGGCCTCGCTGCAGGCCTTAACGACTTTTTGGCTTTTTTCTTCTTACCGGCAGGTTTTTTCGCAGACTTTGTCGTTGCTTTCTTCTTTGCGGGTGCTTTCTTGGTTGATGCTTTCTTTTCTGATGCTGCAGCAGCACCTGCGCGCGCCCACGCGACACCTGAGACACTGAAGGAACGCGTTATCTGGGTCACTGGGACATGTCCTAAAACGAGTTTCGAGGCCGAAGAGGCACTACGCGCCAGAAGGCGCGTCGCAAGACGTGGAAAGAGCATGAAAACGACTTGTGCTCAGTAGCGGAGACGAAGGTGAAAACGAACAAGAAATGAATGGTTGCTGTCCCCTGGCGTCGCCGAATGACGCTGTGACAGCTGGTGACATGATCACAACGCGTAAAGTGACATCGTCACGGTCTCTTCTGGGTCTCACCCAAAAATCTACGTGTACGTATCTGAATAACTACGATGTTACCCATCAAGTATTACTGCACTCACCACCAGAGTTGTCAGCTTTCGGATGCTATCAGATGATTCCGTGCCTCAGCACTTGTACTGTTGATTTTCTTTCTAAATAACCACTTCCGACATCATTATCTCCTATGATCCTAATATCCATCCACAAACGACGCATGACGCATCGCTCGTGATGATTACCGAGCTTTTGAAAGCAAGAGGACTTGTAAGGCGCACGCCGCAAACTGACCTTTTGTATTTGTATCGTGCTGTGTCGCTGTGTCTACGTACTCACCTTCCAAGTTCTTCCGCCGAGTTTACAAATTACAGAATTTCTGCGCTCTGGGACGTCCGTCTCATTCACATGCATGGTATGGTATGGTATGGTACCCCTTTCTCACCTACTGACGCTAAGTACAGATACCCTTTTGTTGGCATCTGTGGCGGTGACACGGTCATATCTGTCCGTACCAAGATCGGGAGAACAGACGCGCAATTGTCAGGCCAGTATTCAAACTCGGGACCGATGCCACATTCTATCAGCCTGGCAATCATGTACACGATGTACACGTGTCTGCTCCGTTTGCGTAGGCAATGCACAAGGGCCGATGTCTGTCAGCACCGTAAGATCAGCGTGGACGACTCCTTATCCAGATGAATGCGGATACGCGACTAGGGTCGACGCTGAACGGGCTTCACCGAATCATCAGTCGCAAAGCCTCTACTTTCAAAACTGGTTGTGGCGACAAGCTATGCTACACGTCACTTGCTCCGTTTGTGCTCAGGCGGGTCTCGATCTGTCTGGTACCTGGCAAAGGCTAAATACTGCGTACAGTACGGAGGCTGTGGTCCGAAGGTTATTTGATTCATTTTCCGCTCCGCTGAGGCCTGTCAACTCACCACAAACTGATATCAATGATGACCCTCAAGGCTGCATTCGCGAATTAGGTACGTGAAACGCAAGTCATTAATGTAAACGTACAATGACTCGAATTCTCACAAACAAGTTTACAAGCATGAAATGACCTTCACACAAAGCATTCGCAAAATAATCCGAGTCATAGGCTGGATTCCTCCTGATTCCTCCCGGTCATACGATCACGGATCAAAAGATACCTTCTACGTCAATCTCATCTGATCGGCTATAGAATTGGTCGACACTCAAACTTGGTGGTACACATTTAGGTGGTATCTCGGTTGGCTTTCACATCCGCCACCCAATTATTGGGGGCAAACAAGGACAGATCGGAGTCATGAAAGAGGCGGTTCGGAAATCAAGAGTACATCGTAAACGTAGAGCTCTTGACGCATGCTCCAGCGTGCAGCCCTTTCCTAATAACTTGGTCTCCAGGGTACCAGCCCAAAATGGAAGGCTCCTCATTCAGGATCTCCGTGACGGACCCCGGACAGCGGAAATTAGTTTCGAGACAGACAAGTCAAACTCAAACATTACTCAAACCCAACATTTCGTCGGCTTGCTGTAATTTTCTACATACGTGTCGCCGTCCATCCTATTGATCGTTCAGGCATCAAGCTTCGTTTTGACGGTGATTGTCACCGACGAAGACAAGGCAAGCAACGCCATTATAACCGCGATGATTCATTCCTCGTAACTATGTCTTCGCAGCTCAGGTGCTTTCTACGCGCAAATTGAATAACAGCTCATTTCCTGACACTAACTAATGCGCTAGACTACGTCGGGATTACTCTTTGAGAGACCGGCTTGTTGACTTGGGGAGAATGATGGGGTCACTGTGCACCGCCTGCATATTACTATGCACAGCACAGGATGAGTCCAACTCTATCAATCTCCCACTCTATCTTGTCTAGCAGGGCAGGTGTCCCTTGACTCAGCTTCCTCTTACTGAGCGTTGCTTGTATTTCTTGAGCGAAACGGTTTATCAATTTGTCCGTCTCCTCTACCTGTCTGTCACGGAGCTCTTACCTCGCCACTAGTTTCTTTCCGTGTCAGAGAATGGCTGATTCACCTTGAACGTAATACCGCCCAAGTTCTATGTCCAGTGCAATGCTACGAGGATAGGTTCATCAAACATGACTTCGTATTTCCGTTCAGACATAAAAGCAAGTGTACAAATCATCTCAAATCATCTGTGCTGCTATATCACTAAGAGAGAGGCGATCTTGTTTCAACCAGCTTGTATTCGACATTCCTGAGCCACCTGCGCGATTGCTCAAGCTTTAAGATGAAGTCGAACGTGAGTAGCATACTTCCTCATCGTGCTTCCGTCTTATTTCCTCACCGATGTCGCAGCCTTACATTACATTGTACGACACGCCTTCTTCTCAATCGAACGGATGGGCGCCGAGCATCTGGAGGATAAGGTGTGGACACATCTGTTTTTTCCTAGAAGCTACTATGATTCTGAACTTTGACTAGGCTAATTCTGAATTACAAGCGACTTCCATACCGAATCAAAGGGGTTGAACTACCGGACCTGGACCGAACCATGCGCTCGATCGGCGCACCTGCAACGTCAAAGCGTTCCGACGGACGTCCAGTTTATTCTCTTCCTGTCATCGTCGACCCAATTCGTTCCCCCAATGCACCTGTCGTTCTTTCCAATCCGTCGGTCATATCTGAGTATCTCGAGATACACTACCCAGCTCGTCCACTTTACCCGGACGGAAGCAAAGCATTGCAAACGATGTTTGTCCACTACCTTCATGATAATTTCTTGAGGCCACTTCTTCCGATCATGATACCTCTCAGCGCCCAACACCTTACAGAGCGCAGCCAGGCCCACTTATTCCCGCCGGGGCAGGGACCATCCAACCCCCCTCTCACAGGACCCCAGCGCGAACAAGCATGGGCCGCCGTTCGCGAGAATTTCAACTTCCTCGCCTCTGTCCTCGACAAGAATAATGGCGACGATGGCGACGGGACCGTCGTCCAAGGCCACGATATCACTTACGCAGACTTTGCCTTGTGCGCGATACTCATATGGATCGAACGTGTTTCTCCTCAAGACATATGGCCACGTGTCAGGACCTGGAATGGCGGGCGTTGGAATAGACTTATGGACAGGTGTCGGGAGTACATGGATTGATGTGATCCGTTTGTTAAGTCCGTTGGGACAACTAAGGCAGTGTTACTACTTTGCCCATTCTCCTAATCAGCCGAGATCTTGCTTTCGTCCATGCATTGTGTTCCACAAATCTCAACAGTCTCGCATAAATTTACGCGCCGCACAGACTTGTAAACTGTTTACCTTATTGATGGTTCCACATCAATAGCTAGTGTACTACAACTTGTAATAGTTTGATCGCCGATGCTTCTTATTTATTTCAAACAAAGAGTCTCTACCCGCGTTTCAAATTTATTTGATCCAATCAGCTGGTTACTTTCAATCAGATTGTGCTGGTCCGAGTTCGGTGCGTCACGTCATGATCGTCGCGAAGTCAACTTCTCGCGTGTACAAAGAGTCTCCTCTCGAAGGTCTTCCTTTTTGATGGGCTGATTCGGTAAGTAATTACTCATGCGGAAACCTATTATTTATTCCGTGATCAGTCCAATTCCACAAGCGAATCAGATGAGATCAGTCGTCAGCTACTACGATGACAGCCTTTCCTTCGTTCCTGCCGGTCTGAACGTCAAGCAACGTCTGGCCAACAGCCTCAAGGCCGCGCCTCACATCCTCCCTATGCTTGAATTCCCCTCTGGCAACCTTCGGTGGAACAAAGTCCAGGAACGAAGCACCGTGCTTTGCATCTAAGTTGCCGACAATGAAGCCGTTCACTGTAAGACTCTTGTAGAGTATAAACCCAAAGTTCTGCGAAAGGCGATATCAGTGTTTGCTTTCAAATACCTGTAGGGTTCCTACCTTCACGGGCTGGGGCTGGCCATTGTAACCTGAAATCAAACCGCAAATCTTCAAGTAATTAATGCATCTCGAATGCATGCCGTCGACAGAGAAGCTTACTACAAAGTGTGCGAAATGCGCGGCAGCCTCCAGAGCACAATCAAGAGAGTCACCGCCAACGTGATCCCAGTAGCTGCAGACTTCTGTTGACTAACAAGGCAAATGGAAAAGGTAATGCTCTTACAAGTTGATCGGTCCATGTTCCTTAAGTACGTCTCTGGTGCTTGTGGTTTTATAATTGAAAGCGACGTCGGCACCGCATTCGTTGATGAACTTCACTTTCTCTTCCGATCCTGCAGAAGCAATGACTTTCAATCCGTCAAGCTTCGCTAGTTGGATCAAAAACCTTGCATGTAGCCACGGGAGTCAGTTGATACCATAGTGAGCAAACCGATCACTTACGATCCAACTGCTCCTGCTCCCGTGGTTATGAATATTGTGTCACCCTGCTCCTCGTACGTCAGTATGGATAGATTTGTGTAGATTCATGACTCGCCTTTTTTACGTAAGGCTGCATGTATTCCTTATATCCGTGATAAGCGGTTCTGCCTAAAACGATTATATTTAGATTGTACCTACTTGAATCAGTATGCTTACTGACCTGGCATTCCGCAGACGCCGAGGTATACCGACCAAGGTAGACCCTCCGAGTTGTCAATCTTTCTGTGGCTTTCGAGGTCTTTCAGGACGGCATATTCGACGAAAGCTACGATGGAAGAAACTAAGGCAAAATATTTTGTAGAACATAAGTAGACATGCTTACGGTGGATACCATATATGTGGTCTCCAACAGAGAACTTCGGGTTTTCTGAGCGAATGATCTTGCTTATGCCACCTCCAAAGATTCTACCGTATACAATAATCAGACTTTAGGTGAAAGAAATCAATACGTGTACATCGTGACTCGTACGATTCACCGATTTGGAACGGGTTCTTTGCGTTGAAAAATATCAGCGATGCACTCAAAGAACATACTCATAAAGAGGTATTCACACTGTAGTGATGTTCCTTGTTCATCATACCACGAAGGTACGGATCAACAGACAATGCCAAGATCTTAACGAGAACGCCGCCGTTCAGTGGCTCATTTTCGAGATCAATAGCCTTTGATTTGTCAAGAATCACGGTCTTTCCGGGCTCAGGATAACCTAAGAAACAGGAGCCGCACTCAATCAGTAGCAATTACTAGGTCAAGTAAGTTTGTAAAGAACCTGTAGGATATTCATTGAAAAGTACTCGCGCGTTGGTAATTGGGGCCATTGCAGAAGGATGGGTAGGTTGAGATTGAGAAGCTCGCTCGGCGAGTGGCAGCTATTAAATAAAGCAGACCGAAGCTTCTGGAGTACATGCTTGATAATAATGCTTCATAATGGCATCGAATTCGCACGTCATACCAGGTTTACTCAGCACCAAGAAAACTCTTGCACACACGAGGGTGCTGAATATTATGTGTATGGCTTATGAATGAGTTGCGGGAAAAGGTCGGATACGGATAGAGTGATGCAGTAATGATGTAATCGGTCTGCAGTTCAGTTCAACAAGGGAAGTCTTCTCTCACGGTTTTGAGTTACATTACATAAGTACAATCAATGCAAATCATCCCGTCGACTAAGACTTCATTATGGCAGCTGTAGCCACTACCATCTCTGCGTCTGCATTGGACATCAGTGATAATGAAGACATCGCTCCCGAGGCAATCGCTCTTTCAGACTCGAAGAGACACGTGAAGCGGCTGAATGAAATCCAACAAGCTGCTGAAGACGATGCAAAGCGGCGGAGAAAGGAAAGGAATAGACGGAGGGACGAAAACCTGAAGAAACGTGCTCAGGAGACTCGTGGAGATGATAAGAACCGGAACGAACGTCGGCTGCAGATAGAGAAAACGAACGAAAATGAGGTCGAAGAAGACCGGAACTTAGAAGCTCGAATGCAACGTGCAATGCAAGAAGCGGATGCGGAACAGGAACAGGGTGATGAGAAAGAAAGCTGGGGAAATTTTGAAGATAAACAAGATATCGAAGTTGGCGTTGGGACTGATAGTGATTCAGATAGCTCGGTCCATCCTTCTGAAGGCAACGGACCCAGTTCTGACGAATCTATGTGCGGCATCGAGGAAGAGGGGATGGGCGGAGGCCCATCTGACGCAGGACCTTCAGATGACCCAGAGCTGGACTACTTGCCCGACCATTTGTTCTCTGAGGCTTTGTCGAAGAAAGCCGCAACACAACCGAAGAAGAACAGTTCGCTTGATGAACAATCTCTTCAAACGAAATCCAATCAAAAACGCAAGCCAGCGAAGAAGCGCAAAACAAAAGACATCGTCTTAGGGTAAGCATCTAATAATATTTCGAAACATAGTTGCATGATCGGGAGTATAATTTATTATAGTTCGAAGACCATCCGCACAATATCTTCGAAATCTTCGAGTGTATCACTAGCTACGTATGGTACACTTCCTCCGGGAAAAATCAAACATTTCTACGAGAGCCATCTAAACCTCAGATCTAATCACGCGTCCAGTAAACGTGGCAGTTCATGGGATAGAAAAGCCGGTATGCAATGTTTGGATATGCTTGCTTGTTTTGATGCCATCTAATTATTTCTGCCGCAGCGAATATCGGGGTCCTGCGTAGTAGCAGTACATCACCAGCAGCACATTTTGTTCGCAGCAGCTGATTTTAACGCGGAAAATTAAGCGACAGCTGCGCGTGTGGTGCTTTGCGTTGCATTTCTACAATGGTTACGAGAAACTTGGATGCAGTACGTAGGCGAAAGCCGATAGAAGAAGAGACCAACCCTGTTCACGATGCACCGCTTTCCGCCGCTTTCGCTCTCCTTTTTTTCTTTTTATTCTTATCCACGACGTCAATAGGAGGAACTTCCCCATTCGCCGCTGGAGCTGTCGCATCATTCTCGTCCAGATCACCAATAGTTCGTTTCTTCCCATTACTCCGAGTTCGATATGTCTTTTCTGCACCCGTATCAGACTTCTTCGGCGTCTCTGCGGGAGTAATACCATTATTCTCAAGAGCTTTGTCATTTGCATCCTGTGAGACGTCTCGCGCTTCGGTGTTGGTAGACAGCGAAGTAGGCGCGGGTGAGCCGCTGGCTTCAAGCGCGGTCCTAGGAGTTTGTCTGTCCGGCATTATCAAAGTTGGCTCCGACAGTATCGCCCGATACGTCTTGCGTGTTTCTAAGGGGATAATGTCCAGTTTCGTGTCGTGTCAGACATCTCCAAAAAACCATATAATTGATAACATATCAGTTGTGTGCTGTGACTTACGGGCACGAAGTAGTAAGGACTTGGGCGTTAGTGTCGCAGCATCATGCGCAAGGTTTTGTGCAATCCCGAGAAGCGTTATCCTAAAGCAAGGAGGACAACAATATATCAGAATGTTATTATTTGCAAAAGGAGGGAAAAGCTGTACGCACAGGTTTCCAATATCCCTGGGCGCACGGAGGAGCTGGTCGTTATCCACACCGCTACTAACAATCAATCCCTTCCCTTTGATAACTCTCACAAGCTCTCTAGCCGCTGCCCACCAGTTTCGTCTTTCTTCATCTCCGCCTCCTTCTCCCGCTCCTCCCAGCAAAGCGCCGGCATAATTTATCTCAAACACTGCGCCATTCTTAATGGCGGTGCGCACAAGCGTGTGTTTCAGACGAAAGGGCAGACGTGGTTCGGTGAGAGGAATCGAAATGATATGGGTCGTTAGAGGTGAAGGTTGTGTGTGAGTTAGGCATGTGCTTGATAGGTTGGTTTGGGTTGTGGGCTTAAGAGCGAGGATGTCGTAGGATGTGAATAGCGATATGTTGCCGGTTGACTGGACCTTGATTCAACAGACACGTTTAAGCATAGAGACAGTGATTACTGACCAGACCATTCCCCTTCTCACTGTCTTCGTCCAACTCGATTGTCAATCTTTTCAAGTACAAGATGCCCTCTCGTTTCCCCAGTTGACTCAATAATGGATCAAGCACATTGACATGGTTCCTCGGGTCAACCTTGCTAAGAACAGTCTGATTAAAAGCAACGACCGTATATCCTACTATCATCATTCACCAGTTAGCCGTTAAATTTAGGAATAAGAATGTACAGACGCACATCGAACGAGCAAGTCAATACGTGCCTCCAATCTTGCGAGTTGAACCGTACTGAATACCACTTTCGGTTGCTGAGCTTGCGTCGCAGGCTGCTTTCCTTTGTTTTTCTTAGATGCTTGTCCTTGTTTTCGAGGCAGACTCGCTGGTATTGGTACGGGTACGTTCAGGTCGAAGTACATCTTTCGTTGACCAAGTCGTTGTCAAGTTCAACCTAGCGTCGATCATTTTCGTCCTTACTCTTAACCAGGTCAAAAACATTACCAAACACAGCTGTAGCTTACGATATGTGATAGTACCAGACAAAACACAACACATTCGTCTTCTATTGGAATCCAGGTAAACAACCAAGAAACTAATGATCGTGAAAATAAATAACTAAATGCACTTATGTCACGTAAAATACAATCGAGATGGATCGTGGAGGATTAAATGCGAGAGTCCGCCGGCCGGGGCACGGATAGCAAGTAGATAGTATGTAGCACGAAATATCAGAGAACGGAGCATTAAGTACAAGGATCGGAATGGAACGAGAAAGCGCGGGAAGGAAGGAGGACGAAGTAACCTTGAAGAACCCGATCCGAAGCAGAAGGCGGAGAAAGGAAAGCATGAACAGACGTCATTTAAGAACAAAGGAGAGAGAAAGGGAAGGAGAGGATTAAGCATGCACTATAAAGCATGAGGAGATATCGAGTAAGTTGATCCAGGTCTGTTGATAGTCGACGAGTCATCGTCGTCGTCTTCATCATTCCAGCCCTCACTCGCTGTAGCGTATCGTGAATGTTCACTTGCTCGTGAAGCGGCTCTCGGATGACTTGAATTTTCGCTCGCTCGAGAAGCAGCTCTAGGTGGACCCGAGCCGGGAATAAAACTCGCCGGGAACGCAGATGGCGGAGCTCGTGAGCGCATCTCTACCGCTTCACGAGTAGCAGGTTCGCCTCGCACGGGAACTTGGTACGGAACCTCGAGATTACTTCTAGGGGAGGGAGCGTTTCCAGACGTAGGGCTCGAAACTCCAGTGGGTCCAGGTCTATAATAAATATATTGCGATTCGGGCATCGGCGAAGGAGGAGGAATGTCCGAAGCAGAGTAATATGATGGATGTGGCGAAGCAGGAGCTCCAGGAGAAGGATGTGCCCCAGCCGGTAAGACGTTCGACTCATCAGGATCTCCCTCAATAATATACTGAACGGACCCCGTGTCCCGTTGCCAGTCCTCAGGTGAAGACCTTTCCACACCAACGGTCTGAGGGGGGTCATCTCATACTCTCCCGGACTGTGCGTACTCGCAGGCTCATATCCAGTTTCGTAGCGACTCGTTGAGGAAACGGAGCGATCATGATACCCGCGAATGGGCCTCGTTTCTATGCTTTCTCCGTTCGCCTCCAAGTTCTCCTCAGACCTCGAAGGCTTGATGCCGAGACGTCTCTTGAGGTCACCCTTCACCCACATCTCACGGACAATGTCACGATCACGTGGGAGGAAGCATGACCGAACGGCCTTGACCAGGTAGCGAGGAGCTAATCATACTATCAGACACATGAACGTACGAACAACTCCACACAACTTACCCAGAGCAACTATCACCGAAATCAGCACCGTGGCCCAGAAAGTAATCGAACCATAGAGGATGGCAACTTCGTCTATGAAGTCCACAGACGTGAAGGCGGAATAAACAGCTATCCAAATGATCATCACCAAGGATGAACCGATGACAACAATCCAAGTGATCACAGTCCAGCTAAGCATGAAAGTCAGCATCAATCCATATTCACGGAGCCAACATCACTTACTAATATGTATTAAGTCCGACGTAAGTGTTAGCAGCCAGGATAGCCGCAACTGCGACCGTCGTTCCGAAGTCCGCGAGGGAATCCATAGCTTTACCATTCCATGATACCGCCGGAGCCAGAGACCATGCGAAAAACGGAATAAAGTATACCACGGTAGACTGGTAAAGACCATCACCCATGTACATCCAGAACTTCGTCCGAGTGTAATCTAGTCCACGAATTCCGCGCAAATATAGTTGAGGGAACGCGAGTGCCGCTTTCGCATTGATGTCCTGGTCAAAGGCTGAAGGAGAAATCAGTAGGCTGTCATTTGGAAGTCACGAGACTCACCTCCGAGAGATATGACAGGCAGCGAAGTGAAGACGAGATTGTAGAGCAAAATGAATGTGTACTGATACAAGTAGGTTGCATCAAAGCTGTTAGAAAAAGACAATTAGCTCATCATTGCGTCTCTGACACGGACGTGCCATACCTGTTCCAAAACAAAAACCAGAACATAGCAAAAGTCCAAACAACGTTCTGTAGACAACTCAGGTCACTCGAATCCTAACCACTTGACAAAGTACACACCTTATAGAAGAAGTTCGCATGCATGTCCGCTATCCTCAGATACGACCATCTTCCATGGACGATCAGGAGCTTAGTCAAGAATCTGAACTGTCCAAATGCGTAGTCCGCAGACATAGCTGCTTGAGAACCTTCGAGACCCAGCAGACCGCAACCAACATTCGCTTCTTGGATCATGGCTACGTCATTGGCACCATCTCCAATTGACAAGGTCATAGCGCTCCGTCCATCCTTGACCTGAAAAGGGACAAGGTTTCAGCAAAGAGAACAAGACGAGCAAAAAAAACGTCAAGTAAACCTACAAGTTTCACAGTCAACGCCTTCTGCGCCGGCGAAACACGACAACAAACAACCGTCTCGCACTGCGTCGCAAGATTCAAAAAGAATGGCTTCAAATCAGGCTCAAGCGCAAAATGCAACGTATCCCCATCGATGACAATAGCAAAGCTCGCTTGAGCACCGGGGATAAACCCACGCGACTTCGGGTTCCACTTCGGCGGACCAAGCACAGAAGCGATCTTATTTAGCCCAGCTTCTATCTTCGACCTCGCCTCATCTTTCGATGTCGCGGAGATGATCATGACGTCCATATCGGGTTTCAGAAGATTGCAGCTGTAGCCGATCTCGATAGCGGTTTGGACTTTGTCGCCAGTGAGAATCCAGAGCTTGATTCCGGCTCTGTGAAGCATCTCGATAGCATCCGGAACACCTTCCTGTAACTTGTCCTCCAAGGCCGTTGCACCAAGGATATACAAGGAATGTTCAATCTGCTCGCACGCTTCTCCGATCGCCTCCTCACGGTCCGTAGCAGACGAAGCAGCAGCATCGTAAGCCTTCACCCAATCCGCATATTCTTCCTCGCCCAAGAACCGATATGCAATGCATAGAGTTCGTAATCCGCCGTTCGCGAAATCTTCCATATCCTTCTGCGTCTTCGCTTTCAACTCCGGATCTTGGTCCGCCGCTAAACGCGCGTAGATGACCGAATCAGCGCCTTTCGTGTACAAAACGAGTCTGCCTTCTATGTTTCTCACGACGACACTCATGCGCTTTCGCGTACTGTTGAACTCGAGCATCTTGAGCAGAGTATATCGTTCGCGATTACCCATGACCTCAATCTCAAGCGATCCATTCGATTTGCTAACGAATGGGAACCCAGCATCCCTCGCAGCAGCAACCAGCGCAGCCTCATCCGGTGACTCAGCTTTGTAGTCGACGCGATACGGCTGCATCTGTGGGTCGGGTCTATCCGGGAGCACGGAATGGCAAATCGCAAGAGCGCGAAAGAACGCGATGAGGTGTTCACGTTGAGGACTGGATGAATCTGTCAAATCCACAGCAAGTTTCGGCGAGATAAGGGTCAGCTTGTCGGCTTGCTGCCAATGATTCGTGAACCCTCGCGACATCTTCTGTAACATATCCTGCTTCAGCGCCGCCAGGTGTTCGCTCTGTTCTTCCGGAGTCATCACCGCATTACCCCTACGCATCGCAGAGCCACGCTGGGCTTCGGTTATCCCTTCTCCGTACGGTACACCATTGACCGAGCACTTCTGGAACTCCATAACGTTCTGTGTGAGCGTACCGGTCTTATCGGAGAAAACGTATTCAATTTGCCCAAGGTCGTCAGAGATGTTCCATGTTTTCGGGACGCAGGCTGTATCATATGGAGCATAGAACATGTCGATATCCTGTGAGATGAAGTATGCTTGGATAGTCTTCACGATTTCGATCGAAATGTATAGCGAGATCGGAACAATGTTCTGGAATGCAATTAAGCAAGACCTAAAGACACAGACACAATCAGTAACATGCTTCAAAGAGAAGAGTGTATATGCGGAACTTACGCAAAGGTGACGATAGCGTTAATAACCGATGAACTCGACGGGTCACTTCCCCTCTCAAAGAACGCCGCACTTGTGTCTTCCCTCGAGTCAATCACACCATTCGCAACGGCCGTCGCAAGGCACATGAGCATCAACACAATGAAGTTCATCACAACATTGAAGTTCGTCTCCTTCTCAATCTTGCTGCGCTTGCTCGGCGTGCTGCCTCCATTTAGCATGATCTTCGTGTCCGCACCGGTGAAGACGACGAGGCCGATGATCCAGTTCGTGTTCCGCACGGTACATCCGCGAAGCAGCAATTCATTGATCGTCGCCGGTTCGAGCTTCTCTTCTCCCGTCTGTTGATCCCGGTACTTCAATATGGCGTTATATAGATAAAGATTAGCGTGCGGAGGTTCTGAATCGAGGATGAAGCTCGCATGTTCGACGTCTTCCTCGCTCTGTAGGCCAGACGTAGCCTTCAAGGACCGTCGAGGCTTCAAATTCGTCTCACCGTCTAAATTTTTCGTCTCTACATAACATAACCCATCCTCCTCCGAAGTGGACAGAACAACAATATCAGCCGGAATCTGATCGTTATCGCGCAATAATACGATATCTCCGACTTCCAGCTTCTTCCACAGCGTACGTTCCCACCGAGCAGTACCAGGAGTCTGCTTATTCCAGTCAACGACACCGAAAGACTTTCGGGAGCGGGTGGACAGCGCCTTACTTGACATCCCACTAAATGAGCCGCTCCTTGCTCGTTTGCCAAGCTCCGACGACGAGACGCGAGCCGCGTAACTCGGCGGTAGCGATTGAGGAGGAGGGTACGTCAACGAATATTCGCTCGGATCCCCAAGCTTCGCGACAGAGGGCTTCGACATGCCAAGCGTAACGCTACTCTCATCCACTAACTGCTCATGAACGGCAGCCGTCTTGTCGCTATCACTCATCGTATCCTGCATATCACCACTTTTCTGAAGAACGATCCGACTCCAAGAATCCGCTTCTCGCTCTCTCAGCTTCCGTACGCCCTTGGTGACTTTCCCAGGCTTGTTGAGACCGAGTAGCTTTTCGTACCACGCACGCGGATCCTTTGGCTGATTCACGTTTCGCCAATCGCCAAGCTTTGTTGCAGCGGATGTATTCACTTCTTCGTCCAATACCGCGCGTCGGTAGTCTTCGATACCATCCTTGATGGCTGTCACCGTGAGGATGAAGACCAGTGGAAGCATGGATATTTGCGCGCCTGCAGCACCGAAAATAGGGAAAACTGGAAAAGAACAAGATAAAACATCAATCAGAAGATGATGCAGACCAAACAACCCCTAAATTTGGACTCACTCTGGATAATAACCAATGCAAGGAAGTAAAGATTCGCCACACTGTGGGAAGGGCATCAGATGATATACAGATGCATCAAACAAAATAGAACACACCGTCGAAATTGCTCGTAAAGATTTTTCGGAATAAATGTAATGATAGTATACTCTGAGTTCCGCGCGAGTCAGATAAGCCAGCGCTACTAATGGAAAGCAAAGAATATACGCACTCGTCGTTCGCACTTTGTTTCGCACATAACGTTGTGCAGGTTCACCGTACTTGTCGCAGTCTGACGGTTCCAGGGACATGTTGACGTAGATGTTCCTCCTTCTGCCTGTAGGTTGAGCAACACGGGGCTTTCTTTCCACCAAGCCTACTTCCCCCGTCTCCGAAGCATCTGAAGCATGTTTCCGTTTCTCTTTACCCTTAGTACTCCCAAAGAATCTACGACGTTGACGAATATTCGTCTTCCTCCTGTGTATGCGTTGTTCGTCTGCTACGGACTCCGCGATAGTCGAGGCGGCCGTCCGGACTGTGCGGAGACGTAGATCAGGATCTATAGTCCCGTCATTGTCTTCGTCTGTGTCGAGGTCGTCTGGATGAGTGTGATGTCTAAAGATCCCCATGGTCTGCTAAGATATTCCGCAGTCAAAATGAGCGGTAGCTAGTGCGACGCGTCGAAGATGGTATTGCCGACTACTACGTAGTAGTAATAGATACGCGCGTATTGAGCGGCACGTTGACCAGAATAAGCTTGGTGCGCTTCGAACGACCTACGTCGATTACGGTAAAGCTGAGGGGGACGAGATGCCCCGTCGACGGGGATGGATCACTAAGGTAAGAGGGAAAGCTCGAAAGTAATGAAGTGATGGGCGGCCCACGGACGGGACGGTGCGCAACTTGTATTTGTATTCATCCCGGCGTCAGCTTGGCAGATCATTCGGTCACGTGAACTATTGCGTTCTTTTATTTTTCTTTTATTTCCTTTTATTAGGAAGCATATCGCACAAAGTCTCTGCACAGCGTCGCAGCAATCGCACTCTCGTCCGTCCGTTGTCCAATCGCTCGACGAACGAAAGAATAGAAAAACCAATCAAAAGAATGTGTTGGTGGGAGTTTCCGTTGTCCTCGTCAGTGATGACCAATTACAAATGTTATCGTTTCAAATGCCCCATTCAAGTTGTATGCCGAGGGCCGGCCATGAGAATGCGTTTACGGCGCGTCTAATGCGCAGCGAGCACAGAGACACATATGGAACGGGTTGCCACTCATTACACAGTACCAACGTACAGTACGTCCCGGGAGACTCGGCCACAACGGGGCCCCTTTTTACACTCTTCCAATGACATGGAAGCATCATCATCTCTATAATGATGGCTAATTCTGTCCACAAACACAAGTAATCCTAAACGCACGTTTCGGCTAGTTGTAAGTAAGTACAGTACGACTGCGGACGAGGGATCGACCTGACTGAGCTCATGAACATCCGCTTCCAACGACACGGCTAATGTCCGAGTCCGGCAGGACACGTCATCTCATAATAGCGCTTATGGCATACCTCAATTTACATTTACTTTACTACTTATACAAACTTGTTATCAATTTCTGGCTCGCCTCGAAATCAGGGAAAATATCCGTCTTGGACGACTCATATCCCGAATACTCTCCTCTCTCGCTCCTTCGCACGGTGCAAGTCGTAACCGTCCTCGACGAAAACGAAATCATTCGCACCGTTTTCAACGTCGGCAGCTTCACCAGTGCTGCTAAACTTGCTTCACATGCAACTGCGGGTATCCAGTCAACGTGGTTATTATTAACATCAACCTGCCATGTGGAGATGGAGATGAACAGAAATAGAACATACCTCCCGATGTTTCCTCTGTTTCAAGGTAGCACAGTGCCGAATTATCCCACTCCAGGCTCTCCAACATCTTCAAACACCTCAGCGCCTCGATGTACTCATGCTGATTTCATCATCCGAAATCAATCTACTGCGACTTTCCGAGACATCAAGAATACTCACAAAGCATCCGACGATCCATGCCGGAACAATATCCGTCGTACTTGACGACAACGCCAGCTGACGCACATTCGGGAAATACTCTGCCAGGTCCGATAATCCTCTCGGCGCCATCCGATGAAGGTTGCGCATCGTCAATCTCTCCACACTCTCAGCCCCGAAATTCGATAAGATCTTGTTGAGTCGCGTGGCATGACACCATTCCAAGTCGAGGAACAGCTCTTTCAGCGCGACTTGCTGTTTTAAAGCACGGGCGCTCTTCATGAACGAATCAAAATTTAGTCATACTCTTTCAAGGGTGATCTGAAGCACTCACCGCAAAATGCTTGCTCACAAAGAGCGCAACATCCCCATGCTTATCAAAAACCGCTAGTTCCTCAATCGTCCCAACACAAATCTGCTCATCCAAAATCGGTGCTTCCTCCCTAACAAACGTCGACATACTATCACAATGCAATGACACCCTCTTCAAATTCCTCGGCAGCTTCAAACTCTTATACGCCAGATTAAACACACTCAGTCCAAAGTGCTCTAGCGCCGGCATCTCTTCCCCAGAGAACATCTGTAACCCTTCTCCGCGAAAGCCCACTGTTCGAAGATCGACGAGCCGGAGAGACCTGCATACGAGAAGCTTGGAAGTCGCCAAACGAGTCAGCAAATCAGCTTTGTCGATGCAAAACGCCGTCAGGGCTTTAGTCTGCGTCAAGAGCCTTTCAATCAGCCTCTCCAGATCACCCTCCGACTCCCCTCTCGCGAGCGCAGCGAACGTATACCCCGATACACGGAGACACAATACACGGACCATAGCGGCTAGCTCCGGATTTGAAGCGACATACTCGAGGATATGCATCGAGTTTCGGGATCTTTTTATACTAGAGGGATCTAGCCTGCGAGATTTCGAGTTGGAACGTGACAAATAGCCTTCGCCTTTGACTACCTGATGCCGAAGCTGGATGTCAAGGGTTTCCCACAAGTACGGTGTGGCGATCCTGTTGAGTCTCTTGCAGACCAGTCTGAGTGCCACGACATTCGACGCCCGAGGCTGACAAGGACATGTCAGATATATATCAAGCAACACTCAATATATGCGCATCGAAAGTAATATGAACACTGACAAAACGCATCTCTAACAGATATCTCGACGAGGGCTCCCAGAACCACGTCGATCTCGTCTCATACGTCGGTAGTGCGGGGATTTCTCGTGTGTATCGGCAGATACAGTCAACAAGTTCGTCGGGTAGAGCATCTAATGGTGACGTCTCTAATTGAGATTGAGATTGAATTTGCTGCAGAGCTGGCGATCGTGATTGCGTTAATTTCGACAAAGACCGGGTAAGTGCGAATCCTAGTTCGTGTCCGAGTCCGGAGCTAGAGCAAGAACCATACCCGGAATCAGAGCAGGAGACATATCCAGAATCAGAGGCGGAGTCATCCATCAAGCAGCTCATGATGTGTTATACAATAGAGTATCAAAACAGATTTGACGAAAGCATTCCAACTCAGAGAAAGCAAACAAGAATAGCGAGCGATGCAAAGGAAGGAAGGAAAGACAGGACTCGAAAGCTCGAGCTCGACGCAAGCGCATGAGCAAACTTGATAAAACCAGTGCAGTACCGACCTCATTCGCGTCTTAGACTGACCTGTCAGCCGCATTAGCGCAGGCATAACGCTCGCCGCAAACCGCAAACCGCAAAGTTGACGACGGGTTTCAGTAGTACTTGCCAGTGATTCACATTCAACACTCGAAGAACAACGTTACAAACTCGTAAGTACATCAACTTCAAGCAGAAACATAATAAATAGCCTTTGTTCGGTTTGAAGCGCTGCCCAAGTTAGGAAATGAAAGCGAGAACAGCTTGCTGCCAACCGTATACAGCGCAGGCTGAAACGCGGCGCCACAACACACAAACAAAAGCAAATAAAGCAAAAACTGGCAAAAGCAAAACAGTCGTTGCAACTTACAGTCAGAAAAGTTCGTAATATGTACACGTGAAGGGGAATAAGCATTCGTTCGACAGAGCTATAGACTCTATCAAGGCGTGAACACGAGGGAACGTCGGCGTGAAGCTGTAAAATCGTGCGGTCAATCCGGTCAACAGCAACAAAGGCATCGAAAATCGTGAATTGTGATGAGAAAAGGGAAAAGGAGTGCATAGGGATCAGTATTCATAGCATATTGTTCCTTGTGTTTCACTAACAGCGCGGCCTTATTTTGCCGGCGTACGGAAGACATAGGGGTCAGGTTTTGGACTGTGGTTAGTTATAAAAGCATGATTTTTCTCTCTCTAATGGACCTCGTGAGCAATAGAATCACACGCGGATGGTTCGAGGGATCGCAGAAGGTTGTCTGTTCAGGGGTCGCGGACGACTGATCCTGAGTGTCTCAATTCTTTAAGCAGATGAGCTGGTTTCAAGCAAAACGAGACCAGATACATACCTGAGCGACGATCCTTGACCGGTATTCTCCTTGCCCTTCTGTGGAGATTTCCTCGTATTAGTCTTGGCAGATCCAGATATCAGCTTGCGAGCACCCAATAACATGCTACTGCGAGAACCGGGGCCAGGCTGATCAAGCGTGTCCTTTGAGACCCTATCCACCTTCGCTTTCGGTTTCAGCGCAGTAAATACGGGTTTACGTCGTTGAGCATTCGGACGCGCAAACGCTTCCTGAAGGGGATTCGGGATCTGCCTGGTAATTTTAATAGCTGGTACTGCAACATTTGGCGCTGGTGCAGGTTTGGGAGCATTCGGAGGACGCGCAAAGACACGAACACGGGGATAGGGCGAAGGCCGGGAGATCGTTCGTGGTCGACGAGCACATCCATGGAATTCAGGTGGAAGCGGAACAAAGGTTTTCTTCGATTGTTCTAACAAAGCCTTCCATGCGGCTGGGTCAGGAGGAGGTTGGAATGCTGTCTCAAAGTCAACACAGGTCTATACGCCGATAGATGGATGCTTACTCTGAAGAGCATCAATTGAATATGGAGTATCAGCCCACTGACGTCTACTAGCATCTACGGTCATGCGAGCTTCAAGTTGAAGGGCATGCATCATCCGCAATGCTGGACCAACATCCTCGCTCTCCCATTGCACAACATTGATGTCAGAAACGGGCAGGTTTTGCGTGAATGTCGACTCCAAGGACAGCTTGGAAGAACTGCACGAATACGACAATGCATCATGAAGTTCAGGCGCTTCCTCAATTGTTTCATAGACGGACGAGGTGCGAGAAGCGCGTGCTTCGGAGATTTTGCGTCGATGTCCGCTTCCTCTCCTATGCAGTCTCGATCTCCCAGATCCACTAACATTCGCCGAGCTGGCGAGCAGAACGTTTAGACGATCGATGTCAATGCTACCCTGTGAACCGGTGAACTGCGACGACGACCGCGATGTCCGAGATCGAGTCAGAGGGGGTGTGTCTGTCATCGAGGTAGCGGTTGCTTGGCCGGTGGAAGCGCTTCGCTTCCGAGCTGCAGCCTCTGGCCTGCGGAATACAACAAGCGACTGTCCTGTCATTTTGGTAAGCTTAAACGTAAGAACGCTATGAATGAGGGTGACATACTCGTGTTGGTATTATCCTCGCCTTCTCCACTCAAACAGCAGTCTTCAAGACTCTTTCGCTGAAGAAGACCATGCTGCGCCAAGCTCATTCTGCCGTCACCAAAGTGAGGATCATATGCAGACAGACGGGACACTTCCGGATTTTGATCTGTAGGTTGATCAATTTGACAGCCCGCAGCCTCTGAGCTGACCGTCGAAACAAACGACTGCCTTTCGATGCTGGACGAATCTTTGGCATCAACATCGGGCTGTAGATATGAGCCATACGCAGAAGTGAAAGACGGTCTGCTAATCAGACGAGCCTTATCCGGAGATCCGTCCACACTATAGTCATAGTCATCTTTGCTTGGAATTCTAGTAAGGACCTTCCCGACGTAATCCCTGTGGTGTCTCTTCTCCATACGTGCGCACGGAGAACGTTCAAGCATAGAACGAATTGATCGACGTCTGACAAAGCCTCCTCCAAGCATCTAAATAACAAAAGGTAAGGAACGAAACTTGGATATCGCTGATTCATACGTACTGAAATGACTGTATCGTCGTCCTTCCTCGGGCTGCCACGAGTTTCAAAGCTATAAACAGAGACAGGCCTGAACTGAGCAGGTGCCATAAGGCCGGGCCTGTAGCTACTCTGGCCAAATAGAGATTCTTGCGATCCCATCATAGAACGCCTTCCCGTATCATCAATGAGGGAATCCTGGTAACGATCCCGCTCACCATCCACGAGGGAATCGTATGAGGAATGCCAATTCATACTCGAATCCGCCTGTGATGGAGATGCCGAAATAGATGCAAGAGGAACACCGAGGTCACGAGCTGATTCGAACATCTTGTCGCCTACGCCAGGTCTCTCTAATCGATGAGCAGAGAACCCACTTGCCACAGATTCAAAGGACGACGTCCGCTGGCGCCACGTAACTGTCGTCCGACCCGGGTTAAAGCCACGATTGTACAGACTCACGGGAGGACCAGACGTCACCGAAATAATTGACTCGACTTGTCTACGGTTTCGTCGTTGGTGGACATCCGGTCTAATGTGCGAGTACTGCGAGTCAACAGAGTATTTGGATGCGCCACTATCGACTCTCTGACGCATTGGATCTTGCTTCAAGAATGAGAACGTATCCTCAACTGTGCACGACATATCCTCTGATATGCGCTTAGAAGGAACGGGATAATCAAATGGATCTTTGGCACCGTCGCGAGTTACACGGCCATACGATGAAACGGATCCAAGACTCAAAATCGAGCTGCGCCAAGCTGCGTTCGGGACTAGAAGAGAACTGCTTGCAGCAGAGGGTCGAGGAGGATAGAAGACAGGACGTGACGACCCAAATTCGAAGCCACGACGGATGTCTTCATATGATGCTAATCCCGAAAAACTGACATCGGAATTTTGTCTTGAATGCGCGATTAAACGGTCCAAAGCGCGCTGTCTGTTGCTATTTGTAGAATCACGGTCGGGATTCATTCCTAAGCTGACATCTGACAAGTTAGTCGCTTTAGCCAGGATCGACCTTAGCATAGCGATCTCATCCTCATTAAGCGATGAATACGAATATCTGCGAGTCTCGTGGTCCGGTGGTGGTATGATATCCGAAAGTGTCATGGGTTTGCCTGAGTGCGCAGAGTCCAAGGAGCAACGAGATTGATTGCGAGCGAATGGCGCGAGGAAGTCGACCTTCGCTGAGTCCGACTGTTCGAAATCAGCAGAATCAGTGGACGAACGCGTCGGATCGCACGAATCTGTCAGCATCCGAGGAACACATTCCGGGCGAATGAACGAATTCTCCGAGGAGTTCGTCTCCTCAGAGCACTTAGAAGTGTTTCCACCGAACTTAAAATTCAAGTCCAACCTACCCTGCGAAGGCTTGGAAGACGCAGTAGGTCGCACCTCCTGTAATGGCTGCCTCACGCACATGTCCTCATCATCCACGCGATCCGAGCCCAAACAGTCTGAAAAGCTGCTATCTCGATAGTCTCCATCACTTGTCATTTCTGAAACTTCTGGAGATTCGGAGAGAACAACTTCCTGCGCCAGCGAACGATGCATGTTCGGAACAGGGGGAACCTCGGGGGCGTTGAGCGCGCCGAACCCAAGTTTCGAACCGAGGTCACGAACAGAGTATTTCTTAGGTGTCTTGAACGCCTCCTCGAGCTGCATAACGAAGCTACTGTCATCCGTCGGACCATCACCGTCACAATCAAGCTTTCTCAGCTCCGCAGTGAAGTCGAACGACTTCTTCGTGTCATTCTCATCGTCGAAAGAAGCGATGAAAGCGTCATCATTGTAATCACTGAACTCGTTGGACAGAGAAGCGGAAAAGACAGGCACTGACGATCGAACGGGAGGAAGAGGTTCGCGCGGCGGGGTCCCGGGTGACGGTAGGGATGATCTAGCTGATGAACGTTTGGACGGAACCTCCTCGTAATTACTAGTAGAGTACGATGCATCTCGCTGCATGCCTTTATTCAACAACATTCGAAGTTCACCGGGAATGTCGCCATCAGGATCCTCGGGATCGAATGAAACTGAACGGGAGCCTACGGAGCCTGACGTATTGCGTTTCTCCTGCGCAGGTCGCGCCTTGGCATCTGCAAAGATATCATTGGCTGATGTCAAGACTAAACCACTCTGAGAAGCAGATGAACCACGACCTCCTCGCGCGCGTCTTGCCGTTCTGGTCGGAGTGATGGAGCCTTCGGTACCATTTGAGCGTTTCTTGCCGAAAGTCGCGAAAGATGATGGCATAGCCGGATCAAATTCTAACATACGAGGCTTATTCTGAGCCATAGCCAGCGATGCGTCTGAAACTCGTCGCGACGGAGGAGGAAGAGGGTGGAAAACGGGGCTTGGTTCATATCGCGCAGGAGAAGCCGAAGAACGCGCTTGACGCTCCTCTCGTCGTAAAACGTGTCGGGTTTCCTTTCGTTCTGGTTGTTTTAGCTCTATATCTTCTTGAGGCCAGGGTACGATATGTCTCCCTAGGGTTTCTGCAGCGGAAATAGATGCGACTTTCCGACGATGAGTATACGCTCTTAGCGAGCCAAGCAAGTTTTCGATCGAAAGTTGCTTGGCTGGTTTCTTGACCACGACATCCGGTTTCGAGTCTTCAACTCGTGATCGTTCAAGCAAACCGCTTCTAGGTGACTCTCCAACAGGTGAAGCGGTAGGAGTAGCTTCGAGATCAAGTCGGTTGATGAGACAAGCCAAGTCGGAAGTCGCATTGTCGAGTATCCGAATGACGCCTATACCCAAGACAGTATGAGCATCTACTGCGTACACAAGAAGCTTATATCCTACCTGTATCCTTATCCCCAATAACTCCTCTTGGCCGTTCACGTCCCAACATTTGCTCAGACAGTGGTCTAGGACGGGCTCTCCTGGATGGGCTATCTAGTGACGTTACGGAGCTTATGTCGAGCAGTGTCGTCGAGGTTTCCGACCCTCTTCAGTGCACCCAGCTTGTGCTGTCTGCCCCGGCAAGTTTTCTGTTTCCCTGGAATTGCTTTGCATCAAGTCTGGGAACAGCGAAGCCAGTCCTGGTCGTTCTCGTCTCTCAGGAGACCCTTTCTTGCTCCCGGCGCGTTTCGCTGTCGATGCAGGATCCACACCAGAAGCACGCCGTTCCTTAACAGTGTCAACTTGGTCATCCCAACGAATCGTCGACGCTCCTGAGCTCTTCGGAGCACGTCCGATAATAGGCTCAGCGTCCGTACCTCGAGGACTGTCATAATGGACTGTGGCAGCACCAGACTGCGTTCTGTTGTGACGGACTGTTCTGTCTGACGAACTCGAGACTACAGTTGCTTGCGAAGAAACTGAACGAATCGTCCCTGACAGATCGACGCTCTTCCTTACAGAACCGAACGTATTCTTGAGTGCTTCAAAACCACTCTTGGAGCTCCGCATGCTCGTTGTCCTCTCTTTCTTCTTTCTCTCCTTCCTGTCCTTGATTTTCTTGGCCGGTTGCTCGTCGCCCTCAGCAGGCATGTTCTTGAGCTGTGCCCAACTGCCAATACGTGCGAGGGATCGAACCGAACGTATCGCTCTTAAAGCAATCGAGCCATTCTTTGGTTTCTCTTCATCCTTGGATGGTTGTGTTACAGCTGCAATGCCTTGAAGGGTGGAGGGACGTTCACCGAAGAGGCTTGGAGATGTGTTCATTCGGATATGACCTCGTCGCGTCGTCGTCGTCGTCACCTTCTCGCCATCATCGGGCATTGGGACAGATATGAAATTGGCTTTAGAAGGACCTGTAGACGGTCCGAGAAGCGCACTTGCATCTAATGATTGTGAGCGTTGCCTACGGTCAGAACCCTTGGAGCTCGCTAAAGCTTCATTGATAATTTCAGTATCTATGCATCACCGATTTGATTGGCATCTTACGAATAGGTTTAAGGGCCTTTACGGGCTGCTTCGTAGTATCCTTCGCAGAGGACTTCCGGTTCTCCTTTGCAGCTTCCGTCAACCTTTCCTTCGATTTCATCCTAGCCGTTTCCTTGGGTTTGCCCTTGGAGTCGTTCCTTGCGCGTTTTGCCCACCATTTGTCCTTATCGTCGTCCTTATCCTTGAAAGATGCTTCCGTAGGAGTAGACTTCTTCAAGCCCTTTTTACTGTCCGTAATCTGCTCCTTTTGTATTTGTGACATCGCCGAGCGGTCCCCATTGTACCTCATTGAGGCCAACGCGGGATTTCTTCTTCTTCAGCACGACGATCTCGCCAATGTCGGGATCGTCTGCTGGATCGACGTATATTTCAAAGCTTCTACCAAGAGTCGGGGAATGCGCGCCAACATGACGCGCGACGTCGCTGAAGTCCTTGTTCTTCTCCTTCTTGGTGCCTCCGAGTAGACTGAGCTTCGATTTCTTGGGCACGAGGCGCTTGCGTGGGGCCAGCTCGATCTTCGGGGCCAATATGTTCGCCGTCGACGGGCTTGATGAATGGGTGTCCGTGGCAGAAGGCGTCGCTGTAGTTACTCGTATCGTAGGGAGCTGAGTGAGAGGAGGCGTGGTCATGATTGAATCGCGTTCCAGCGGCGTAGGTGTGCGAGATAAGGTTGAGCTCCGCATCATTAGAGTGCCAGTCGTAAATGATCGTCAGGACGTTAATAAATATGTTGTTTTAGAGAGAGAGATGAGATGATAGTGAAACAGAGAGAAACGTTGATGTACAAGTCGTGAAGTATACAGAGGTCGTGCGATAAGAGATGATGGTCAGTGCAGGACGTAGCCGTGAGATGACCGAGATGGTTAAGGGAGGGAAGAAAGTTGCAGTTGCTCGTATAGACGTGTTATAGAGAGATTATTGACTCGAATGGCTCCTGTCCTGGAATGAAAACCTGCAGCACGTTGCAGGGGCAGCAGTAGTGAATAAGCGACGCGTGTTATGTTATACAGGCCGCAGGAACGCATACCTTCAAATACAGCTAAGAAAGGATGAATGTATATCACGCAATCCACCTCACCTCACCGCTCACCGTGCAGCAGAAAGAGTTACCTGCGCCGTGAGCGCCTGTTCAGATGAGATGAACGTACGAAGGAAAGCAGCAGGAATAAGGAGGGGGGACTACGGCCTGAACTAGTAGTTCAACAGAGGTCACGTGTTCGCGTCTCCAGCCGATGTCATCCGCATCACCTCCATCTGTCCGAGTCCTAGGATAGGCTGTTTGAGAAACAAGCAATTAAGCGACTTGGACTCTTTGTCAGTCTTTGTCCTGCTTGTATCCTGCATCTCGAAAAGCGACCCCAGTCCAGTATGTGTTTGTATGTCCATCTCATCGCATTCTCTTGCATCTCGCGCCGTGAATGCTTGGCATCATCGTCTCTTCCCAGCAAGACCTTCTGCCGTCTTGCAGTTGACCGGCACACGATGCCACTAGTACTGAAGCAAAAGGTAGATATATAGCTACCCCCCAATCTACTGCAGTCTTCTATGGTCTTGGGATACTTTACGACGTGTGTATTGGTCATCGCTGACAGACAGAATGTTGCCGACCTAATCCGTCATGCTGCGCGATACCAGTCCGATATGCTTGCATAACTCGGAAGTCGGGATGGTGACTGAAGTGACGTGGATCGGTGCTTGCGCGGCCCGACGACCCGCATTAGGCAGACTCTCGGTATGAGCCGAGTTGCGGAACTCACTTCCAATCTCTGGGCGCCCGGCTCTGGCTCTGGATTTCGGCTCACGCTTTGGCCTCTTGACTTGATCGGCGCCAAATCATACAAGCAAACCAGTCAAGGTCTGCTAAGACCCGCCCCCCCTCCTTCGACCCGAACCACCTCCACCTCGACCAGTCTTCCTCCCAAAGTATCTGGAACGACATGCATCACTTTTATTCGCGCTCGCGCAGTAACTCGTTTAATGGCTCAGTTCAAGCTCCCGCGATGCATGACCATATGCACCGTGTACCCTCTCCTTCTCCTGCGTAAGTCTTGCCTAGGATGCACTCGCCACATGAAAATCGAGGTTAATTATGACACGATTTTTTTTTAAATTCTGATTTCCCAGTTTTCCGACTCCGTGAGTCCCCCGCTTTGCTTACTGGTTTGTTCGGTTCTTAAGAATTACCGACATACTCGGACAGATATCCAACCTACGAGGCGTTTCAGCAGTCACCGCTCCGCTCGCCACGTCCTGTATCTCCGGGAGGCTTCGTAATCCCCCAACACGGGTAAGTCAACTATCGTAGATTTTGATTTCCTAAGCATATATTGATGATCTTCACACGATAGCTACGAACCGCCTATCCCTCCTACGGAATGGTAAATTTCAAATTATTCGAAACCTCATTCTTTCCTAAGTACGGTTGATTATAGGGATAATAGAGGAAGATCAAGAGAAAGGGGAATGGACCTATCCAAAGGCTACACAGCTGTACATACCCATCAAAGTCGTAGACATCATGATCAAGATCCCGTCTACGTACAAGCCACATCACAAGAAACTCGTCAGAATAAGTTACACAAGCACCATCATCATGATCGTCATCATAGACCAGCCTCGCATGGTCGGCTTCCGAACATAACTATCCATGCCAATGGACAGACGTATGCCGTGCCTTCTCAACCTGCTCATCAACAAGGCGCAAGCGCTCCGGCCCAAGTGGTCTACGGCACGCCTGTAGCAGCGCATCGCGTTAGGCCATCTCATAGTGCACAACAGCTTCCTCATGCTCATGCAGCTGCTTCCCGTACGTATTTCTTAATACTCTTCTCCGAGATTGCCTTGTTTCTGGACCTTCCTTTTACGGTCAATCCGGGTGAACTGACGATCTTCACAGCTCACTCAAATCTTATTCCGACAACGCAAATGCCTGTCCCTCGCTTGCCTCCAAAGGACATCGTTTATTACGGTCCTTCAATAGGCAATAAGCGGCACTATTTCCAGTACTCTCAATGTTCTAGGCGAAAGAAGGCTCTTTGTGTAAGTATCTTGAGATAATTGCTTTCACTCATGATAGTACCTGACAATTATTTGACCAGATCGGTATCAATTATACCGGACAGGCTAATCAACTCAATGGCTGCATCAACGATGCGAGAAGAATGCGCAGCTTCTTGATAAGTTCGTATCACTTCTATCTGTCATTTAGGTGTTGTCAACTCACATTTCCGTTAGAGCGCTATGGATTCCAACCCGGCGACATTGTCCTATTAACAGACGAGGGTAGATCACAACGAGAACGTCCTACAAGGCGAAATATAATCGATGCCATGAAATGGCTTGTCCGGGGCGCGCAGGCGAATGATTCCCTAGTTTTTCACTGTTCGTGATTGTTTTAAAAGAGATTGTACTTATATCAGCTCACCACCGAATCAACTTTCAGTTTCAGGACATGGCGGACAGACGCCAGATCAGGATGGCGACGAAATTGACGGTTATGATGAAAGTGAGCCGACCTTTGATAAACTCAGCTTAGGCATAGCGGATCCTGACTGTTTCATGCAAAGCCATCTTTCCACTGGACTGGAAAAAAACAGGCCATATCGTTGACGACGTGCGTCTTCATATGTCCTTTAATCTCCTTTCACATTCCATTCTAACTTTACTTACAGGATATGCATACGCTCATGGTACTACATTTTATCGTGCGCTTTTTTCTAATTAGTAAGACTGACAAAATATTAGGTGAGACCTTTGCCAGCAGGTTGTCGACTAACGGTAAGCATTCTAGACGCGTTCGCCTTGAGGAAAGTTGACTGATTTTGATTCTGTGCAGGCCATTTTCGATGTAATTATCTCCTTTATCTCCTTCTACTCGGCCACGAAACTGACAGCTTAACTTTAGTGTTGCCACTCTGGCTCCGCACTCGGTTCGTCATTCTGTTCCATGCAATCTTTAGACAATCTCATTTAATTATTTCTCCCACAGACCTGCCATACACATATAGCACTAATGGCAAGCTCAAACGCGAACCCAATCTCGACCGCGCGGCTGGCGCCGACACATTCGGCGACCGTCCCTTCATCGACGGCCAGCTCAGCATGGAAAACCTCACTCAGGCATTTGCTGATGGCATGCGTGGCATTAGCGATGAGAGAAGACGCAGGAAGTATGCTTTGAAGATCAAGACAAGTCCTGCGGATGTTGTAAGTCCTTTTCTAATCCGTTTTTAGGAAGTTATTCTTCTGATCTGGTAAACATATGTAGATCTGTTGGGCTGGGTGCAAAGACTCTCAGACGAGCGCGGATACGTATCAGAATAACGAAGCTACGGGTGCAATGAGCTACGTGAGCATGCTTGCCTCTTTCTCTAAACATTTACAGATAACTGACCGTTCTTTCAAAAGGCGTTCACGAGTTCATTGAGTAAGCAGTATCCAACCCTCTCAACTACCCCAACGCACTGACGGCGTATATAATAGAAGCGAAGCCCGACCAGACGTACCAAGAACTCCTCGTAAATATACGGTTCGTAATTGACCTCCATGTTTTTTTGCGCGCCATTTCCTTACCAGGTTCATCTATGCACAGGAGAATCCTCAAGCACAGATTTAGCCAGAAACCTCAGCTCTCCGCGTCACATCCAATCGTTCGTCTTCTTCTTGCGCCGCTTCTGCCTTTCACTAACTCTTCACTCCTACTTCTCAGGACACGTCTCTCAAATTCGTCCTCTAAGCAAACAGAGACAAGAACTCATGTTTATGGACAACGGTAGCGCCAACGAGCTTCTCTCTGTATCCTTGTATCGATGGCTCCAGTTTCGATGACGATTTTCTTTTCACTTTTCTATCATATTGTACCTTTCGATCGATTAATATCCATCCCTTCTTGTGCGATACCTCGTCCTAGTAGTTATTTATCGTGTATCTTCTCGAAATGCATGTAGCTCACACCTCCTATTTGCTTGTTCTTTCGTATTCTTATAGAATGAAGGTTCTACTATTATTCGATTATTTGATCCGCGCTCGTTGGTGTTGTATTCCTTTATGTATCGAGTCTAGAGCTCCTTGCAAACGTGAACGTGAATGATCATCGTTTTACGCGCTATAGATCCGACAGTACAAGTCTTACTTTCACAACCTTCTCTCTTAACATATCCGCAGACTAAAACCCGGCCTGCGCAGCCACACGTTCCGCAAGACTACCCCTCGCAGCCCACTGGACCGTATTCTTCACCTTCTCCGCAACACTTCCAATCACGCCCTTCCCATCTTCCCCTCCCTCGGTCTTCGTTGCACCCCAAGCCCCACCTCCAGGCGTCTCAATCAACAACCTATCGCCTTTTCCCATGAATATCGTCGCTTTCCCACCGATATTGATAATCCTCGCGTCTAATTCACGAGGCGGGATGTTTTCCTTCTCTTTTTGTGATGCGGAGGCTGGAGAAGGAGGACCATTGAGAGGCTCATTATCCTCAAGTATGAGATCTCCGTCTTCTTCGCGAAGCTGTTTGATCCAGAGATTCCGACCCATTGCACCCGGGCCGCCGCCCTCGAGGCCGTACGGTTGACGAGATCGCCTCTATCAATTTCGCGTAAGTACTCAGACACCAAACGGAAGTGAGCAACAAGGAAGAAAAGAATCGAACCTCAGACAAAATAGACACCTGCAACGGATGCATGAACTCGATCTCCCTAATCACACCATCGCCTCCTTTGTACATCCCTTCCCCTCCCGAACCATCGCGCAAGCCAAATCGATGGAGCAGGACAGGATACCGACGCTCGAGGATCTCAACGTCTCCGATACGCGTGTTCGTAATGTGCGTATGTACTCCTGAGGTTCCGTGCCAACCCGGTCCAGCACCGGAGCCTCCTGCGATGGTCTAATCAAAGAGGTTGATACTAACACTGTTGGAATATATTGCTGCATGCACATACTTCATAGTAACCCCATCCAGCAGTGACTTTCCCGTCTTTATCCTTCCCGCCAGCACCGAATGTCAGGTTGCTACAACATCCTCAGTCAAATACAATTTCCCAAGTAGAAAAGAGGCGTACTTCGTGCATCCCTGGCTCGCAGCACAAGCATTGAAAGCCTTGAGTACAACATCGACGATCCTCTGCGAGGTCAAGACATTCCCAGCACACACCGCAGCAGTTGGTGAAGGTATCAAAAGGGATTTCTTCGGTATTCTGACTATTGAGCGTGCGAAATTCGAGTTAGGTCAGGTAATCACGATGTCATGGAACCGATTGAGACTCACTATCGAGAGGGACAAGGCATCCGGCGTTGAGCGGGATATCACTGTCGAGCATGGCACGCATACAGTAGATGACTGCAGAATGTACGACTGGTGTAGGTGTATTGAGGTTGTTGCGCACTTCGGGGCCCGTGCCTTCAAAGTCGAATACCGCGGATCCTTCCTCTTCATTGATCTGGACGCGCAGTTGAATCTGAGAATATGTAGGTAAAGAACGCTCCCGATAGCAGAGATAAGTAAAACGCACAGGTGTTCCATCGTCCAAATAATCCACAGAGGAAAGCACATTCCTGCCCAATCGCTTCACAACATCTCTCAACAGATTCCTCACCGACATCTCCGCATTCGTACGAATATGATACATATACTCCTGGACTATCTTCAATCCATACTCCTCCACCATCGCGCGAATAAGCTGAATGCCTTTATGATTTGCAGCAATCTGAGCCTTCAAGTCACTTTCGACGTCCTTGATGTTTCTACACCCTGAGCTTCCCGGGTATCGTGCGGGAACGTCAATCATGCGTTCGTGTAAGCCATCGCGGTCAAAGACGCCTCCGCTTACGATTTTGAAGCTCACGATCTCTGCGCCTTCATCGAAGATCGTGACAGAGGTCGGAGGCATGGAACCTGGAAGGATCCCGCCTACATCTGCATGATGACCCCGCGAGGCAACGAAAAATATGATATCTTCCGGATCATTGGGATTAAAGACTGGTGTGATGATTGTTATATCTGGGAGATGCCTGAGTGAAATGAGGTAAGTGATTCTGCAGGCAGGTGAATGAATACCACTCACGATCCTCCCGCTCGGGGTGAATTAGTCATGAGAACGTCGCCATCTTTTAAACTCTTCCCATATATCTTCATCTGATACCTCACAGCGCTGAAACGAGGTACGCGTTTCAATATACAGAGGTCAGTGCTTTGAGCGGTGCAACGTACAAACTCATTGCTCCAAGATGAATCGGAATGAAAGGAGCATTTGCAACAAGGTCTCCATCGGGTGCAAATAGAGCGCACGAGAAATCCAGTCGTTCCTTGATATTCGTACTAATTGAAGTTTGCTGAAGTGACCTTCCCATGGCTTCTGCGACGCTCATGAAGCGATTCGCGAAGAGGGTGAGCATAATAGGATCCGGCCCCTTTGGCGAGCCACTACTCTGAGTATTCGCCATAATGTAGCAAAGGCTTAAGGGTACGTTTCGAACAGAGCCAGACGGGTACGAGTTATATGAGTTATTTATATGGTTTGGAGATAACGGAATTGTCTTCCGCAATCAGTTCCGTTGTTTTCTCCGGGTGGAATTGCAACAAAAAGCAGATGGTCGATCCAAGCAAGGCAAGAAGAATGGACCAGTTTACGCTTAGTTTCTCATATTTACACTGATCCGTTCAAGCAAGACTCCTAGTGGATGAATCGAAACGGGATTTGAGTGTGGTGGACTGGACTCTTGCGTCGTCATTTTATGGCACGTGATGAAATCTATACAAACACAAATAATCAAATCTTCCGTAGACGACGTTTGGCACTGAACCAGCAACTCGTGAACAACATTTTATGTTAAGAATCACCATTTACTCCATATCATTATCTATTACGCGAAGTTTCCACTCAGAGGCAATCCTAGGAACGGTAGAATCACGATTCGCTCCGGATCCCACTTCGGCACAAAAAACCGTTTCGATCAGCAGCCTTGCCAGCGAGCACAATAGCGTTCAGGACTCACCACGCTATTTGTGTAATAGAGATCACTCTCGATTAGCTTCTTTACGTCCTCTAGCTTTGGTGCCTCGAAGATCATGAGTGATCCGATCAGCTTCTGTTCTGCACCAGGTGTAGATATCGACTCTGGACTAAGCAGCCCACGGCCAAATTCTGACGTTTTTAGCTCAGTAACGCTGACGCTTGCCTCATTGGATCAAACGAAAGAAAAGACATACTGAGTATACCGTCAGCGCCGAGCTTCTTCGCATTCTCAAGATGTTGCTGCCGCACGGACATACGACGCTGAAGGGTACCTTCATCTGTTTTATCTGGAGCGTAGACCATGAACTGGTACTTGTTGGCCGGAACGCCTGTAGACATCATGCGATATCGCCCTAGGCCTGGATGCGGCAAGTGTCGGCTAAATGATGTTATTTGAGCGCCAGCTGCAACGAACTGGTGGTCGAAGGAGTGTCAGTGATCGATAAGCACCCAGCATCGTCGCCAACTCTTATTTTCGGGCCGTCACCTGGCACTCTTTATAATCCCAACTACTTTCCTAATCCTAAATGCTTGAAGTATTTAGCCAAAGGTGCGTCCCCTTGGCCTTCTTGTCGATCTCCCGATTTGGAAGGTATCTGATCACGTTCATAGAACCAATTTCACTTACGCCAATACGCAAAGGAAGGCGATCAGGAAGGCAATCTAATACTGACTCGAAACGTTTGGGAAGTCAACTATGCAACTCTACAATCTGGTGCGAGCAAACTTCCCTTATGAGTTATATCCTCCTGCTTCTCATGCTTGACTTTGCGTTTCTCTTTCCTCTTCCCTCTTCCCTCTCCTAGTCCTTCTCTCTACAAGTTCAGTGCTGACTTCAGATACATTCATCAATGTCTCAGTATACGCCACATAGTAGAGCTAAAAGGCACGATACTGACACGGGTAGTGTGAAAGGTTCAGAAAGGGCTCCAAAAGGTAATCAAACTCAGGGTGATCAAACCGAAGGCGACTTCGCTCGTTCAGCAGCTCGCTCTGCGTATGAAGGAGGGGAAGGTAAATATCGTTCCGCATCTTTCTCGAAACCTCATTAATTCTTTCACCTTTAGAGCGAGGCCGGGAACGTAACGATACGGAACGGCTGGGGAGGGAAAGACGCAAAGACCGACCAGGCATGACCGAGGATACCCGGGAACACAGTCCTGCTCCAGGTAGAGACAGGCATAGACGAGATGAATCACCCTCCGCTGCTTCTGTGAAGGGTGATGCAGAGACTGAAAAGCGAGGCCACCGCAATTTCTTCTCTTTTGGAAAAAAGAATAAGGACAAGGAAAAAGATGGTGCATCAATGGCGGAGGCAGCAACTAAAGCATCGGAGAGGCGGGGTAGGGAGGGCGAATCTCATGTTAAGACGGATAAAAACATTCAGAAAGGTGCGAATGGCGTAATATGTAACAAGTCGGACTTTGTTCATTTGAATCTTAATTAGATCGCGGCACAAGTCCCGGTGGTGAGTAGAAAGGCTTGATTTATGACCGCCAAACCTGACTATTCCCAGCCCCGCACTCTGAGAAATTGAGTGGTGATGGAGCTAAACGCACCCATCGTAAGTTTTTTTTTTCCCGTCTTGGATTCTCATTAACTTCTTCCTCTAGCAGCCGAGCGTGATGCTGATCACAGAAGAAGGAAAGAAGGAAAAGACCCGGAATATGAAGGTACGTGTACTGGCTATAAAATAGACCAGGGTTCGCGGGGTCATTTGACGACATGCATCTGATCGGCTCTTCATTTCAGATGACTTGAGACACCGCAAAAGAGAGGGCGGGCATGATTCTACTCGTTCACCCCCTCGCGCGGCTGGGAGACATGAAACGAGGGAAGAACGCAAGGAACGCGAAAATCGCGAGAAACCTGATCGCGAGCGCGACCGGCACCAGGACCGACGCAACGGGCCAGAACAACATCGTCCGGGCACTCGGGGAACGTTATTCCAACGCTTCTTCGATCCTGAAGAACTAGATGATGACAAGCCATGCGAGGGCTGTGGCAAGGCCCAGCCACATTGCAAGACTTGTCAACAGGATTTGCCAAGGCAGCATGTGCTTCGTCGCGTTCTAGGACGTGAGATTGACCAGACCGAAGAAGGAATTATTGAAGGTCCTCCATGTGAAGAGTGCGAACAGCCTACCCCGCTGTGCGAAATTTGTGGGCTGCCTGGCGGTGTGTTGCGTGAACGAGGCCAAGCTAGAGCGCGCAAGGAGAAGCCTGAATAAGCAATCATTGGACAATTGTAACGATGCACCTTACACGTTACTTACAGCATTTATTCTTCTTTTTCTCTACGTCTTCACCTCATTCTTTCCTCGGTCCGCTAGGGAAACACCGGTGTATATAAATATGCATCTAATCTTCTAGCGTGTCATTACAACGAGTAAAATACAGTATACCGTGCGATGACCAATGAAGGCTATGTTAAAGGTCAAGAGCAAAGCGGAAGCGGGGATATATTATGCAAAGAACGCTCTATTCGTCCTTCTTCGTGGCGGCCTCGACTCTGCGCTGTTTTTCTCCCGCCTGCCGGCGTGCAAGCCTCCGTTCTTGTCCTCGTGTGATCATCTCCTTAGGCTCCAGAACAGCGAAGAAACGCTTGCATATTTTTTCGACTAACCAGCACCCCGCGAAGTCTGCGATCATCACGCCGGTCAAACGGACTCGGAACTGAAGAGCACAAGCTCATAAGTCTTGCTGTAAAAATATCAGCTGCAAAGCACTTACGAAAGGTGTCATTTCTACAATCTGCAGCCAACGCGAGAACTCGGGTACGAAGTCGGTCGCACCAGTAAAGGCAATAGCACTAGCGCCGACGAGTCCATAGTAGAGAGTGGAGTTCTCCCGGATGCCCTCACGGAAAGGACGGCCCTAAACGGGAATGTTCAATCCACATAAATAAGTAGAGATACACTTGACTATACATACTTGGAAGTTAATAGCGAAGGTCGACACTTGCTGAGACAACCCGAGTAGGTAGATAGCAGTATTCAAAAGGTTAGGCTCGAACTTGGCTTCGAGATCAATAGGACCGCGGCTAGTTCGGTGCAAGGATAATTTTTCAGTGACATTAAAATCAGACATGAAATAACTCACTCTTCCAGCGAATTCGACAAATTGGTAATGTAGACCAGCGAGGCAATATGAATTGCGAATTGAATGATAATCGACAGGGAAACGTATAGGTTGAAGATATTTCCTAGTGGACGTTCGCGCGAGAGCTTCTCCACGGGCTACAAAGAAGGAAAAATGAAGGAATACATTACGCAAGGCTCTGTCAAGAAGTCAAAAAAGACCAACCTTCGCACGCGAAATGCATAAGAAGCAAACCGACATGAGCATACCGGTGATGGTAACTTGGTAATCACCATATTTGATACCATCGAGATATTGTACACTCATAGCATACGCCGATATCAAACAATTTAAAGCGAGAATCTTGTACATCTGGACTGTCGCAACAAGTGTGCAACGACCCTGGCGGATGATATGCGCAACTAGATTCACATTAAGTTGACGAAAGGGCAAGTAGAGATGACAAAGATAGCAAATACGTACTGCTAGCAACGCTGGACAATTTCGAGGTGAACGGCGCCGCGCACGAAGCATCACCAAGTTTGATCTTCGGTACTTCATCTTCTGCATCCATATCCGCCAAAGAGTTCGTAATAGAGTTCAGGTCGAACTATAATTCCCCGAATCAGCATATTTTAAGCAATATATATCACGATATATTCTCACTTTTTCCATGGGATTCCTCTGCCTCGCCGTCCTCTGTTGCGCAGACGCCCTCGCATGCGCTTCGACAACCTCAGGGAATGCACTCGCAATCACAGGGGGAACCGGTGGCGGAGGCTGGTTAAAGCGCGCACTGATTTTCAACTGACTCTCATAGACCTTCTTGATCCTCTCCAACCTCTGATGCTCCGCAATTTTCTTCAAGTCCTCCGGCGTACCATCAAGCAGAGCAACACCGACATGAGCTTGCTTGAGAGCACCGACGTCATTCGTACCATCGCCAGCCATAAGCGTTATGTAACCTAGTGACTTGAGCGTTGTAAGGATAAACTCCTTCTGTGCTGGCGACACACGTGCATAGACCCAGGCGTGCTGTACGAGCTTTAACCATGCAGGGCGGTTTTCAAACTGTTTCAAAGCGGTGCCGGTGATGCAAACATCATATTTGTCGAGGAGATCCGAGTCGATAGGTTCGGATGGGTTTACGGGAATCACCAGCGATTCATCCACCGTCCGCCATTCGAGATCTGCGTCGTGCCGCGGGTTCTCTCTAAGATCTAGAATCAGGGCCTCGCGATCGACAATCTCCACATCCTGCGCAACGTGTACTGCCGTCAATGGATTATCACCAGTGATCATGATACACTATTTGCGAGCGAGATGAGCAACAAGCAAAACAACAACAGAGAATCCTGCTCACCCTATGAGATGAATCCGAAAGCATTTTTAGCGTTTGGACGGCATCCTCCTTTAACGGACAGTGGAAGACGAGGAAGCCGGCAAAATTGAGCTGACTCTCCACCTTGTCTCGACTGATGTGATTAATCTGAGAACAGCGAAAAAGGTCAATCAGCATAACAGTCCCAAAATAATTATTTCAGTTATACTACCTTATCAGTAGACATGCCATGCATCTCCTTCCAAGCAAGAGCAAGGACACGACTCCCCCGTCGCGTGAACCACTTGTACGTCTCATCATACCCCTCCGGTATAGTCGCAAGCATACCCTTAATCGTCTCCGGCGCGCCCTTAACATTTACTCTCGTCTTCCCACTCCCTGCTCCGCGGTGTAGCGTCGAGATAGTCGACATACGCTTCAGAGCAGAGGAGAATTGGAAGCGTCTGCGGATATGCACGTCGGTGGCTCCAGCGAGAGCAGGGTTCGTAGGTGCGACGCGGTCACCAGATTGCAACTGCCAATCAAGCGCTTCCAAAGCAGTCTTCTCCATCGGGTCACCAACGACCGTACCATCATCCAAACGTACAAGGGCATGCGCCGCAGCGACACATAGGATCGTATCACGAGGGGTTTCGCGAACATTGACGAGATGCTTGCCATCTTTAGGATCAACACCTGCGACACCTTCAACGACCAAGCTCTCTGCAGTGATTGTCCCAGTCTTATCGAACGCACAAACTTCGACACGACCTGCGAAGGGAATGCGGAACGGTTCTGTACAGAAGATAGCGTACTTTTGCAACGCGACTAACGATGTGTTGACGGCAAGGGAAAGTTCCATGGGGAGCTCGGGAGGAACAACAGAGGTAACGACCATAATGCAATCCAATAGCAATTTAGACTTCTTGAGCCCACGCTCAATGCCCTTCTGCCAAAGGTAACCTGCCGCGACAAATGCAAAGATCAAAAGGAAGAGAATAAAGAGGAATGCCTCGAAGTTGTTCGCCGAGACTCGTTCCGAGGAGAAGAGCATCGTACGGACGAGAGAACCCTGTGCGGTGCCGAAGCCTGTACGAAGAACGACAGCAAGACAACCATCATCAGGAGTCGCCGGACCTGCGTGAGAAGCGCCTCCATTGCTCGACTGGAGGACCTTCGTTCCTCCAAAAAGTATACTGTTCTTATGCACGCCATCTACGTCCAGCCTCTCAGAGCCCTCAAACAGCTCGATAGACTCTTTGAGTAAAGGAGTGGACTCGCCAGAGAGCATGGCCTCGTTGACAATGCACGTCCCGCGTAACAACAATAAGTCTGCAGGTATAGTTGTCCCTTCTCTGTGCTGTTGGTGACGAGACAGTGATACAATATCGCCAGGAAGCAATTCGTCCGATTGTATGGTGCTCCATTTGCTATCACGGTAGACCTCGATAGGATACGGCACAATGGACATTGAGCGGAACTCCGTCAGGGTTCTCAACCGCTGGACAAGGGTTATAAATAAAGTTGAAAAAAGGCTGGAGTAAACCAATATTTACCTGCCACACGACCGTGCACTCAAACATAACGAGCATGAACAGCGTGAAGATACTGTAATACCAATACTCGTCCAAGCACCACAACGCGACACAGAAAACCTGGAACACGAAGAACGGCGCGGTTGCATGTTCAGCGAAAAGAGCGCCAAACGCTGGGATGGGTATGTGGAACTCGTTCTTTCCATAAAGGCTTAGCGAGCTCGGAACGTCCGCTGATGACAGACCTTTGGACGATGGTCCATCTGGAAGCTGATAGGTAGAGAGGGGAGGCTTTGTCGATGATGGATAAGGAAGAGGAGCGAATGTTAAGGGCTTTTCTGTGAGTAGGACGTATGTATCCTGCTGGTACGAGAACGTATACGTAGTCAAGTTTGAGGGCTGAATAAATTTCAAATGAGCGATAAGAAAGGCATAAAAAGCGGAAAATTAACCACATACATCTTTCTTGCGCAGACGAACAATTTCTCCTTTACCCCTGTGTTCGGCCGGTACGATTCGTATGCAGTCCGCCTTACGAATGTCATTAGCACTCCGGCAAGTGACAAATGCGCGAGCGCCTGTACTCCAACGAGTAGCAAGAAAAGAAAGTGCATGGCCTAAACCAAGCGTTACACACGCAAGGAAAGTCCACTCCTCAGATTTAAGCCATTCATCGTAGCGCACGTAATAAGCATAGGCAAGGAGTGGATACAACACGAGGAAAGGTGTTGCGTATATGTGTGCCCAGACTGGTAGGGACGCGTGTAGCGACGCCTTTGCTATTTCTGGCGAGTCAATGGCGACTGCCACCCTACAAAACAAAACTCAGAATTACTCTATTTTCTAGCGAATTTTACTCACATTTTTTTTCGTCGGTATGCTTGACGGTGAAGAAAGAGCGGGAGACGTGGACTTCGAAGGAAAAGCGGTGCCTTCGAGGTCACGTGCGGCTACTGCACTTGGCACGATTTACGTGAAGATCCTAACGACAACCATCACGACCTCTAGGACTAAGACGCAAAACCTCACTTAGAGTCTGCTGCATCAGAGCCTTGTTTAAATGAAGATCTACGCACTGTCGATATTGAACGTAACACCAGGCGGCTCCGCCAAAATGCTCACAAGCGCTTCAGATCTCTCCTCCTTCTCCTTCTATCAAAGAGGTACCATCTCTGAGTTCCTTGCATTCTTCAGCGGTCTAGTATCGGAGCGAACGCAACCAGGAGAGAGACAAAGCTTCACCGATGTAGACAAAAAGGACAGCGAATATGTCTTCCATTGCTACAATCGCGGTGGACCAGAATCAATCGCTGGTACGTTCTCTTCCTTCCGAGATCACTACCTTCGCGCATGGTCATTCTAACCCATCGAAATGAAGCTGTTATGGTATCCGACAAAGAGTACCCAAGACGCGCAGCCTTCTCCGTCCTCACCAAATCACTCGAAACCTTCACAACCAAAGTCCCCGCATCATCCTACTCGAACCCATCCTCCATCTCCTTCCCGGACCTCAAAGAATTCGTCGCGCAATACCAAGATCCACGCAACGCCGATTCAATCATGCGACTTCAAGGCGAGCTGGATGAGACGAAGCTCGTAATGCATCAGACGATCGAGTCCGTCTTGAAACGTGGTGAGAAGCTCGATGACCTCGTTGCTCGTTCCGAGATGCTTGGTTCTCAAAGCAAGCGATTCTACACCACTGCGAAGAAGGTCTGTCTTAACTGTTGCTTCCTTTTGGCGTATTATCTGACTTCTAGTGTGCTTTAGCAAAATTCTTGCTGCGTTATCATGTGATACCTTCGTACTCCTTATACACGACTTTTTGTGCATATTCCGGATATCCTTTCTTCCCTGTATCGTACATGCTACTGCCATCGGATGGTTAGCAATGCCATTTTTCTTATTAGAAACCGATACTCGACCTTCCCAGTGGGGTATATGCCAGGTTCCGAAGTAGGCGATCTACTGCGCTTTCCTCATTTTTCGTTCAACCGCCATTATCGATGGACACGCGGCCTTGTAATTGAAAATGCCGTCTGGCCTTGCAAACAGTTATTGACGTGTTATTATAGTACAGTGAGAATTATCTATTCAAGACTGCAAAGAAAATTTAGAGCACTACTTAATATAAATAATCCTGGTATCTAAAGTAGAATCTTCAGCCGAACGCCCAAGAAATTATAAAAAAAGGTCCGCCTAGTAAAACGATTATTAGTCCGATTAAATTAAAGCATGAAACTCTATGTCTTCCATTGTTCTTTAAGCAAGCCCCTTACGAGACTATACCCAACCACATGTTCCGTCTCGCCCCACATCCCTCGTTTCACCCAGACGTCGCTCCAATATCGCCCAGACCAAAGCATGAACCCCCAAGCCCACACACGCATCGCATTTCTCTGCGTCTTCTCTCCCGCGAACATCCTCACAATCAAGGGTTGAATCGCGAGCGCTTCAACGGCAAGACCGACAGGCTGTACGAGGAAGAATGTTAGGATGGACCGATCCAAGAACGTTTGCAAAAGCGAAGGGTGAGAAGGGTTCGAGAGTTCCAACCGGTACATCAACAAGACATGCAAACTTGCAGAAAGCGCGAAGATAGTGATAGCGCGTGCAGCAATTCGAAGACGGGTATAGCCATTAGGTATCGGAAGGAACGTCAGGACCAACACCGACAAGCGTACAAACACGCGTCGGAAAATCGCATGCCAGCGTCGGCTCCAGAAATCCGCCAAGCTGGTCGAGTGGAAAGGCCGATCAAACATCGGCGGCCAGGAATCGGGGGACGATCCAAGCGCAACAGCAACGCTCGCAAAAACTTCGTGCATAATAATTATCGGAAGCGTTGTTCCGACACACACAGAAATGGAGAACAGAATCTGCTCAAGAATGGACAGCGATGTTATAGGAAAACGATTGGCCGTATCCCATTTCCGAGATTTGTTGATAGAATCGAGGACATCCAAGATGAAGTATTGGAGAATAATCGAGCGCAAGGAACGCATGAGAAACTTCGAACGCGACACTTTCCCTGTCGAGAAGCGAATGAGAGGAGTAGGCACCCAATTCCAATGACGGTCGCTGAACAAACTTGTCCCTCGAAGAGACATCGCGTAATCAATCGCAAAGGCCAGTCGATCCTTCATACTCGTAGGAGTCGGGAGAACTTTTCCAGTCGGCGTATGGATCCAAAGTGGCATCACTCGGTCAATCGAGGTGACGATACTTGTATCAATGATCCGCATAACGCCGTAAAGGCCTGCAACGGCCATGCCCACAGCCACCTGGGCACCAGGCGGGTTGTACGAGGTCTCGAAACCAAAATCCCAAAACAGCCATACGGCTGGAGGTGCTAGTGCGAGACGGACGAGGGTCGACTGCGTTTGATATGTCGGCGGAGAAGTCAACGTGAAGATGGATATGCACAATAATAGAAAACCTCCAGCGACCGAGGGATACGAGGGAAGAGGCACAAGAAAGCCAGGGAAAAAGTGTCCCAGGCGAAGGTCGACGTTCCACATTTTCTCCGAAGTACTCAGTATGCGCTTGATACGAGTGGCGCCTGATTAGAAGTCACTGTCTGAATATGACTTTCTTAGGACCGTTTACTCTAACGGAAAGAAATAAAAGAAGCACGTCGGTAGTTAGCTTCAGAAAACTTGGCTTTGCATATCAGTAACCTACGGCATTCCCCCATACACGCAGAATGCTCAGCTTGCTGCCCAGAGTGCCAGTCTTTTGTTGGACAACCTGAGGTCGGAGTAAGAGAGAGGTTAAACTCTATTTGTAAGGACCAGATATTTATATGTGACCACATACTCACGTAATCAGACTTAGTCATACGCATATTATATTATTTACATATGGGAAATGACTTACTAGTAGGAAAGAAAAGTTGGACGTCGACGTCCCATATTTTTCTTAGAGCCTAATCTGCGCAAGGTTGTAGGACCAAGAGATCTGAGGTATCCGCTTGATTCTCGTCTTCATATGATCATTTATTTTCACAGGAAAAAAACAAAAACAAAAGCACAATTAGCTTCCGATATGGCTAGGTTTGTATCAGTAACCTACAATATTCCAGTGCGCATGATGCGCCAGTTATCCCTAGAAAGGTGCACGACAACGTATTCAGCATCGGTCATTCAGAGGATAACTTCAGAATAGAAGTGTCTCCACAGCAGATATCGCCTTCAGATGAGGAGCTCATTTGGCACGACAGGTCAACGCTGGACGTCTCGGTTAACATTATTTGCGCATCCGTGTAGGTAAACTACATTTCCAGTGTAGTCGGGTGTTTTCTTTCTTAACAGCGAACTACACGGACACGCGATAATCGCGTCAGTACGCAGTACTGAGCTTGCTGGTCAAGAGCTCAGTCCTGGTGGAAGACTAGTAGAGAAAAGATATGTAATCGACTAAATGCCGACGTAACATAAGCCTAGGCACATTTCGTTCGACAACTCACATACTAGTACTTACTGCCATGCTCAGCTTTATCTTTATTACACGAGCACCGAGAGACACTCGTCGGCCTCTAATAGACTAGCCAGGAGTCAGCTTTCTTCAGCGCTTCATCCCAGTTTCCTCCACCTTCTCCCTCGCAGCTCGTCTTCTCGATAATGTATACACCCTCAATTTCGTCTCTACCCAGATTTAAGCCATTATACAGATGCTAGATGTACCAAATCCATGGGCCCTCGTCGCATCAATCGCCAGTGTGAGATTCACGCCAAATCTCTACGCACCGGAAACATGCCCTCATCACCTCGCGGACCACAAACCTCCGCCTTCGGATCCTCCCATCGGATCTGGCTTTTCATCACATCGTACCGCAAACGAAGCACATACACCTTCGGATCATCCGCGAAGAAGAATTTGAGCGTGCCAGGAACTTGCCGTGCAGTCGAGAGGTGAATGAAGCCCGAGTTCTTATCAAGATCGCTCACGGGAAGGCGTTCCGGGAGTTCGTCGAAGGGAGGATCAGGCGCTGAGGATGGTACGAGCTTGTAGATGTACGTTGGTCCGCTGGAGTCAGACATTCTTGTCATTTCTCCGTGGGCTAGGTAGGTCAGGTAGGTCGATTGGCAGTAAGTAAGTGTATATACATACCCAACTGATCGACGTTGAAATTGTAACACTTTCCTAAACTGGTGCTCGGAGTCATTCATTCCATTCCGTTAGGATTATTATTATTATTATCTATCGCTTTATGCTATATGATACAACTTCTTTCAAGTGCAATGCATTTCCGTCAACTCAATGTACAAACAGGTGGCGAGATCGCGCTCATCAATCCTGCTTATTCAACTCCGCCGCCCGAGCCTTCAACTCGTCTTCGCTCTAGACACCAAACGTCATCAGCTCATCTCGCTCCCCAAGTACATCTTAAGGGAACAAAGTACTCACGGCAATGGGCTGGTCTTTCAGGTTCTCTGGAATGACGGGGCCAGGCGTCGAATTGTGCAGCGCGAACGCCGGGTCTCGAGCGGATTGCAAACCACCTCCGCCGCCTTGAAGGTCAGCTGGGTTGTTCGTCGTCTGAAAAAGAGGGATTAAGTAAGTCAGAATTCAACTAAGGACTTGTCCAGCACAGATAAAAGACGTACGGCTGGATGGGGCTGGATGGAGAACGAAGGCTCTGAGCCACTCTGGTTCTCTTGCTTCTTGGACTTCTTGAATTTATCAAAGATTCCGGTCATCGTTGTGAACTTTCGATGGGACAAGGCGGGGAGTAATGTGCAGATGAGTTTATGAAGTAAAGGGTATGAAGGTTAAAAACAGTCGAGTCAAAGAAACTGGCTACTTATATGCACTGTGCGGACCTGTGCCTGGCACCTGCGGAGCGCAGCGCAGCCTTTGCTCCGTTACCAAATATAATGACGTCATCCTTATTTAGCTATTAGCAATATTAATCGCGATACTATTCAGAAATAAGCACAATATTAATAATACACTTTTCGAATCAAATAAGAGAATGCACGAGCAATGAAAGCCAGAAAACAATCAAGCCTCTCCATTTCTCTCTAAACAATATCCGGCTGTTCCGATGGATCTTCTCCTGCTGTGCTTTGTCTGCTAATAACAGGAGACAACTGGGGAAATAGCCTCTTATTCATTGGTCACCCATCGCTTCTGCAAATGGGCACAGTCAATCGGAAGTAGTTTCCATTTGCCTGAAACCACCCATCTAGTCACCCGCGACAAATTTAACCCTCAACCAGATTTACATAGTCGACGACTTTTTGCAGCTCTCCAATAGAAACGTACCACAGAAATGTACTGGTCGACTATCCCTGGTCGAGAGAAAGTTGCTGCTGTGCGCACAATCAATCAAAGAAGAAAAGTAGCCAGAGAAGCGACGACTTTGCTCATGGCTGAAAAACTATGTCACAATGTATCAGGTGAACCAGAATCAGGGAATAAATATTCCAGCAGAATTCCGCCATGCTTACACCGAATGATTTCACCACTCTTTCGTAGCCTTTCTGAAGTGAAAGGCTGGTCTCTGGTTCCAGATTATTATACAGTAAAAACACATTCCTAAATATATCTGCTCATGATTAGTGCTCGTTCTCTTAACTCGAATAGTCGGAAAGCTGATTCTTGTCGTATCTTTATTAAGCTACTCGATGAGTAAGAAAATCCGTGATACATACTTTGGAACAAACCCGAATACAAACTCTTTACTTAAAGTTAGCTAAATGTCTCTTCGGGCGGCCACCATTGAGGAAAGAGGGGAGGCTCGTCGCTTTCAGCTACCATGGAGTGCCCAGCCTGAAGGCCGTTCGCCACTCGTTCGTGCGTTTGTTGTCCGGGAATTAGCGGCAAATCTTCCTTTATGTCTACATCGCGAAACCGAACCCTCGTGAATGAGTCTGCGAGTTTCCATCGGGATGTCAACATCGTATTGACAGCGTGCATAAAGGTTGACGGATCGTCACGAATTGAACGGTTTTCGAAAGAAAGACACTGGAGTGCAGGACACAAAATGAGGCCCTTCGCATCCACATGCTCCGGAGAATCCTTGCTCATATCTGACACCGTGAGGGCCTCAAAAACACGCATTTCGGCATCTACGTTCCCGAGATGTAGTATTTTGAGAGTAGACAAAAAACGGAGGGCTGTCAGTAGTGCAGCTTCGTCCTCACGGCACCACTGCAGGTGCAGGCACGTCAAATTGGGCATCGAGCGTCGAACGAAATTCAAAAATATTCCCGCCTCGATGTTGATACTACGATCGAGCTTGAGGGCCTTCAACGCAGGCAGGGTCAATTTATCGAGAAGGAAGAATGATGCACGATGAAGCTCGAGTTGAAGAGTACGAAGGTCGCACAAATGCAAAGGATACGCGTTAGGAAGAGGTGCGGCGTCCATAACAATTCCAATAGCACATAAATGTTCAATCCGTGGAGCGGTTCGCAAGAGCTTCCAGAACATATGACCGTCAAGACTATGCATGTGATGGACAAAAACCAGATGGCACGACGACATGTGCCTATGTATAGAATCCCCGCAACCATTAAGCCTGAAGAAACCTCCGAGCCTAAGGTCACGAAGTTCTGAGGAGAGCGAAATGTCGACCTCAAAGGCTGTTTCATAATAGTCACAAGGCAACAACAGGGATAACGATGATAGGAGAGGTATATTATTCACGACCAAAACCCCAAGTAATTTGTCGTCCCAGCGAATCTCGACGTTTCTCCATCGGTGCTGTTGTGAAAGTAGCGCCAAAATCATATGATTGGCCGCGCGATATAACGGTTCGTTCGAAGGAGTAACCTCTCCGACGATCAGTCGATAGTTCAGAGGACAACTATCTGTTCTAAGTAGCCACGTATCAAAAATCTCCACAGCTGGGCTCCAAAAGGCGGATTGCGTGGATCGCATAGGACGATATCCATATGAATCTTCGAGTTTCATCTCGAGATACGACCATAACTCGCGAGACGACAAGGCCACGTCACGCCAGCGCCGACACACATGGGATATATAAAGTGGATTAGGAGCGTATCGATGGGTACGTATATTCCGATCCTTAACGACTTCAAGGAAAATGTCGCATAAAATTTCAACGGGCATGCTCTCCATGACGAGCCAACGCCTGACAGCTTAAAGTTGATAAGTGAACCAATGATGTCTGATATCTTAAATATTTTGCGTCAGTATTCGGGCAAAGAACATAGTACTAGAGCGCATTAGCATACTCACGAGCGGAGCTTCGGCTGCTTATGGAGTGTGCTTCAAGATGGTGGTTACGAGTCAAAGAATAAAACCTCAGCCAGAAACTGTTTATTTTAGTAATAGTATTATATAAGTAGTCTGATCGACACGCGAATCACCGTCGATCATTCTCCTATTCTCGAAGGAATTTCTTTAGGCAATTGCCTATATGCTTATTGGTTGGGTTTACTTTCATACAAATACGATAATACAAAAGCATCGGACACAAAATGATCAGGAATGCATTGCCGCAGGAGAGAAGCAGAGACATCATGGTCACAACAGGGATTGATTTTCGCCTTTTATCTTCTGCGGAGGAACCTCGTTTGCTCATTTCGCGAGCATCATCTACGGCAAGAAGTGTCAGATATGCAAGCCGGAAAAAGATAGGAAGGAAGGACAGGATCTCACCTTTACGAACTCTAAGTTGGACAAAATCAGACGAATGCGTCAGAAAAGGCGTTAACTTAGAGGGTCCCCGAAACATACCTTCGTAGTTTATCTGACCATCGCCGTCGACATCCGCCTCACGAATCATTTCGTCTACTTCTTGCTCCGTCAGACGCTCACCTGGACAATCATCAGCACCAAACATCAGCTCATCTCCAAAAACGGTAATAACAGAAAAAAAGAGGCCAAAGCGCACCAAGGTTGGTCATGACATGCTTCAACTCCGCAGCGCTGATGTACCCGTTATTGTCACGGTCGAACACCTTGAAGGCCTCTTTGATCTCCTCTTCTGAGTCTGTATCGCGCATCTTGCGTGCCATCATCGTAAGGAACTCAGGGAAGTCGATTGTCCCATTCCCGTCGGCATCGACTTCGTTGATCATATCTTGCAGTTCTGCTTCCGTCGGGTTTTGGCCCAGAGAGCGCATGACAGTGCCGAGTTCCTTCGTCGTGATTGTGCCATCGCCGTCTACGACATATGGTTAGCAAAAGATAAATGGTGATGCGAGATAAGCTGACGTACCTTTGTCGAACAACGAGAACGCCTCCTTGAATTCTACAGGACATAAGAAGCGTAAGCAACGTCCAAGCTTCAAGCTCGCATGATGGAACTCTGAGAGGCATTCTCACCAGAAATCTGCTCTGTTGAAGGAAAAAAGGTCAGCATACATGAACAGGAGTGCACAGCACGCAGTTGCGAGCGAGCGTCGCACACAACACCGCATCGAGCAGACTCGCAACTGCAATACACTGTAACACAATCACAGGTAAAGAACTCACCCTCAGACTATACATAGTAACACAGTCGAGTGAACGACCAACGAATCGAACAAGAAACAAAGCACAAATCAATCAGCACTAGTTGGTAGAGCATACAACCAATCGATGAGTACGCACTAACGTATCAGCCATGTCTAGAGATTAAAAAGGTGTCTGATAGAGGCCGTAAGAGATGGTTGTATCGAATGTTGACCCAACAAGTCGTTGGTTAAGTAGTGGTAGGAGATCAAGGGCAAGGGCTTGAATAGTAAGTACCGTGACCGCTTGATGGTTGCCGCTCCATTAGATGAGGGGCAGTCGATCTTTTCGGAAATCTCCGGTTGTTTCTCCGCTTCCATCAAATTGCCTGTCCTAGAGGTGCACCAAAATATTCACTTTCTGTTTCTCGCACCGCAGAAAGAAAAGAATTCTCATAAATATCGTATCCCCATATTCTACCGTTTTCCTTTCATCAATCTCAGCGGACGAACATTTCTTTTCATGGGTGTTTGTACTGGAATGCTATTTATAACGGCTGTGCCAAGAGGTATCGGCACCAATATTGGATAGTGTCATTATACAATACTTTTTGTTTTGTTTACAAAAGCGATTTTCTTTTGACGCCCGATCAGCATGTCTGTGTGGCCTGTGCATGAGCAGTTGCTATCAAGGACGGAAGTAAAGTCCTGCACAGGCAAGAACCATACACAGCCGCATTTTGTAGGGAAAATGTCATAAATATTATCTACCCTGTCCAGTGAAATATACAGTGAAAACGCACAGGAAAAATTGAAACTGAACTGTTGGAAAGTATGTATGTAACGTTGGAGGTTGAAGAGGGGTATGGGAAAAACTCGAATAGTCATTTGCTTAGTTCCGTCTGCTCTGGCCCGGACTATTGCAAATCAGCAGTGCACAACATCATCTCCAACGCCCAGTCTTCCAAGCCACGAAGGGCTAAGGCCCTGGGTGAGGCGCTCCGTCACCCACCTTTCCCCCATCCCTTCAGTCCCATTCCTCTTCATCATCCTCATCATCGCTTTCACCAAGCTTCTTATTCCTCTGAGTGAGCGCAGCAGCTAGGGCCGCGGCAAGGTCTCCACCGCCTCCCCCGGTAGCAGCAGGAGTAGAAGCAGACGACTCTTCCGCCGCCGCCGCCGCCACTCCACCTCCAGTGCCGCCAGGTGAACCAGGTGACGCAACACGTCCAACAGCAACAGGCTGACTTTCCTTGGGACCCTCGGTCTTGCGGAGTGAATGTACACCCTTACCCTGGATTGATTGAAGTAAAGCAGATCTTCCGTCTTGTGCCGGAGGCAAACTCGCAGTAACCGGAGGCGGCGCACTACCAGCTGGTGGAGGCGGAGGAGGCGGAGGGTTTCCTACGGGAGGTGGTGGGGGAGGCGGTGGAGGTGCCACTACTGCAGGTGGCGCTGGGGGAGGCGGTGGAGGCGGAGGAGGCGCCGCCAAGCCATTCGGAACCGGGGGCGGGATGGGCGGACGAGATGGTGGCGCGGGGGGAGCCGGAGGTGGAGGAGACGTTGCACTAGGAGTCGGACGAGTAGGCGGGGGCGGCGGGGGAGCCGGCGGAGCAGGAGCCGATGAAACTGACGGCGGCGCTGGCGGAGAAGGCGGAGGCGGAGCGGCGGGAGGCGCAGTAGTAGGCTTCACCGGAGACTCGACAGGCGTTTGCACCGACGCGACCGAATCCTGATGGCCATGCGCTCCCCTTCGTGGTACGGGCGGCGCGGGAGGCTTCTGGGCCTTCTGCTGAGATTTCCTGCGTACAGCAGGCGCGGGTCCGGGTGGCAGTGGAGGCTTCTGACTCGTTTTCTTCGCAGCACCATTGGTGGATGCACTCGAAATCGCTTTGGGTTGCTTGGGAGCCTGCGCATCGCGTACGAAGTCCTTAATAAAGTCCATATTCTGAGCAATGAGATCACGATCGACACCGTGCTGCTCCAGCTGCTGTAAGAACGCCATCCATGATGGGTCCACGTTGTCGGATGTAAAGCCCTTCTCCGGGTCGTACCCCATGTGTGAGATGTGCCTAAACGAGCCCGCCTGAGGGCCGGATATCATAGACTTGTTGATCTTTGAGCTCTTTGAGCCTTTCGGCTTCTTCTTGGAGCTGGATTCTGCTTTAGCTTTGCCTGTGGATAGCAAGAGTCAGCAAAACGCAAGTGAGTTACGTTGAAGAATGAACACGGCGAAAAAAAAGCTCGGTATATATAGTTCAGATGCTTCGGCCCATCAGGATAAGAGGCTAAGGCCCATAAAGACGGCTGCGGTAAGGACTAGCCCCTTAGCTTCTTGCACAGAGTCTGCATCCGTATCTGCATCGGCCTTCGGCCACAACTGCTTCGAATCCAACCTCTCACAAAACTCGCCGTATCTGACCCCGTTAACTAAACAATGTAGCCATACGTACCGAAGACATTCTTCTTCTTCGTGACTATTTTCATGAATGAGTTTGCTTCGTTTTCATCCGAGTAGACCAGGCCGATCATGCAATCCTATAATTTAGTATCAGTACGAAGCCCCATATTGTATTGAGCTGGAATCGCGCACATCGCCTGCAAATGAGTGAAAGAAAGGCCTGTCCTCATTCAAGGTGAAACCTTCATAGAGTTCATGTTCCCAGAGAACGCCTGTAGTGCCCTGGAGGTCTACGAGACGGAAATAGTACAACCCATTACTCTTATCCTTGACGAAGGCCAGTCCGCCTTGTCTTCCAGAGAACGTCCATGCATTCGGATCCGGGTGAGCATAGTATATACGAGCAACGGTTGCCATGAGAATCTTGTTGTTCGCAGAAAGGACACTCTTGACTTTGGCCTTCTCATCGGCCGTCATCGTTGATTGGAAAGGCATCGTGTTCGCGGGCGCAGCACGCAGCAACGTCGAGGGTTTGCCTAGGACAGCACAGCTGGACACCTAAGCGCTGAGAGCGGGGAAGTGGGTGAAGGGTGAGATTCGCTGAACGTGTCCGCCTCGAGCTTTCCTCTCAAAACTTCGTAGCACGAGTTCAAGCAGCACGAGGAGAGACAAGAGACCGAATTTGATTATGTAAACGTTCCATATACGGAAGTTTTATTCGACAACTACAGACCCATCTTTACTTGAAGAGCAACCACTACCGTCCAGTTTGCCCAGTTTACGCAATGCTTTTTTTGCCGAAATTCTGTCTTCTGGGCATCTTTCCCAGCATCCGTCTATCGTACTCCAGAGTTCGTGAGAGCATTCGGGATGCGCTGGCCTTTCTGGAAGCTCGTTCTTGTGAACGGCTACCGTTCTGGTTGGTGTAGTTGCATCGGGAAAGGGCAACTCTCCCGTCAAGATCTACAGAAAATTAACTCATCCGTTGACTATGCTCCTTTCGAGGTATGTAGATGACTCACCTCTATGACAAACATGCCAAAAGCCCACATATCCGATTTCTGGGTGCGCTTCGCGAATTCATCCTCAAGTAACTCCGGGGCCTTCCATCTGGCATTTCCGGCTCGCTGGATGGAAGTTGATGGCTGCTCATCAAGTAGCTCATCATTTGCCGTCAGCCCGAAGTCACTAATCAAAGGGGTCCCTTCGTCGGAAATGAGGATATTATGCTATAGTACATGCAATTTGTCAGTGCTCCATAGGAACCTACTTCTCATCTTACGGCTTTCATATCTCCATGGACGAAGTGACGCCTGTGCATGTACTCCAAGCCTTTTAAAGTACCATAAATCTGGTCAGGCGAGGTAAGTATACATGGCCATATCAATCAAACTTGACGGACTCACAATAGGAAACCGCGGGACGTAAGGATTGTCACGGATGTAATCAAGACTATTCCCATTTTCCATCCAAGGAAAGACTAGGCATGCCCCCAGTTTCCCCGTAATGGCAACACCTTTGAACTTCATGATGTTGGGATGTTGCATGCGTGCGCAGAGCATGGCGATGACAACCTCTGTTTGAAAGCGCTGTATGCAAATGGACGTTAGGTACATATTTACGTCTCACTGTTTGATAACTTGCCTTTGATTCTTTCATTTTAATTTTTTCAAAAAAGCTACGTGAGGAACTCAGCTTAATCTGTTTAATGGCGACGCCTTCGCCATTTAGTTTCCCTTGACGAATTGTGCCAAATCCACCATCATCCTTCGGGGTGGCACTAATATCGGTCAAATCAGACGTGACGTCGGGAATCTCATGTGCTTTGCCACCAATCGTCGCTTTCCAAGGTCCGCGCTGGCGCTTTCTCAGAGTCGGAAAACGCATATGCCAAGACCCAGACCTTGTAGGAGACAGTGCTCCTGGATATGATGATATGCGCGCGTCAACAACCTCATCTGGGGCAATGTCTTCCCCTGTCGGCGGATGGTTACCAATCTTCGGAGGTGCGGATGTAAGAGTGGGTGAAGAAATTGGCATATGCTCTAACCAATGTTCCACCTTTCCAGTGGTATCTGTTCGCCTGCTGTCCGAGTGCCCATCAGAACCTTGTAATAGCTGTCTGACGAGCGGGACAGTATTGCGACGCTTCTCGACTCCGGCCCCGGTTGCTGATACAAACGCTCGAATTCGTGTGCCAGGAGCCGAGACTGCCTCGTTTATCTTCGGCATTTGACGGATGTCACCTGTGATCTCTTGCGGTGACGACACGAGCTCATCATTCGCACTTGTTTCCAGTTCTTCCCTTCTGCCAGTTCGTTTGGTCAGTCGTCTGAAGGCCTTTGGATTGTTGACACTTTTTATAATGAGCTCTGCCACTTCCTCTTGGCCGTCATCAAAAATTATCTCGACGGATTCATCCGCTTCCTACAATGAAGAAAAATATCAGTGTTGCTTCAGGGAACAAGCGGAGAGACGTACCGTGACGTTTAGATGATATGAATGGCATGAAGGACCGTCGATTCGTTGGAGTCTGGATTCCGGGGTCACGGTCTGGAACCATAACGGATCGCCATGAGTCGTACTGAGCAACATCAACGCAAGTCGATTAGTGGACGTTTCACGCAGTAATGCCAAAGCGCCGTTTTGAAGCATTTGATTGCTGAGCACAGTCGCTCGCGCAGTCATTTGTAAAGCTCCAACCAGGTATCTGCGAAACGGAGGTAGTCACGATGTTGTTTTCCGCTGAGCTCAGAGGGCGATGAAGGTAACTCGAAGTTGGGGAAGCCATTGGAATAATTTGATACGAGATGCAGGTTGGTTGGAGCAATCCAGCGCTAACGTCGCTATTAAATATTCGCAGACACGCGAGCGGTCTCCTCAAAGTAGACTGTACTCCTGAGACCCACAGAAGCCCTTGGCGCTTATTCGTCCAAATTGAAAAAAGGCGCCTGGAAGTCCTCGCCATTTGAGGTCGATATGACAAAAATGGACCATATATTAAAAGCTTGCCATTCACTAAAGCAAGCGAAATGTCATCTTGAAGCAAAGCTAGCACCATACTTGATACAGAACCAGAGACACCTGCATGTTGTACATGCATCGCACCGCCTGTTCAAGGTCCTGAGCATAGCCCATAAGTATTCACACCACTCTGGGCCGCCGTGCGCATGGCGGTGCGATAAGCTCCATCGATATGGGACTTCGAAATACCTTCTAAGTTCTCGTAAAGCCTTCGATTGTTCAAGGTCTTACATGTCTGATGCGCAAGGCGTGTAAGAATAGAACCTAATAAGGGTCTTTCATCGCCATCTCGTTCATTAGCCTGGAACCCTTGGTGCACGATTACAATGTGTAATTACGAGCTAGAAGCAGTGCGATTCGCAATCGCCTGGACTGCGCCTGGATTGCAGGTTGCGCGATATTTGCTGATGGACACGATTCAGGATCTGAGAATCAGTTTTCCCACAGTGCATCAGTGCACTTTTGAAATCGCTCGAGCTTGTACTTCCGGACTGTGTTGAGGATATCTTCACCCGTGAACGGGCGATCTCCCGTCAAAAGGCGCAATGAATGGCCCGTCACGCTGCTCACGCGTCAATAAGAACAAGGACCACTCACTCACTTCAATGATAGTCGTTGAAGTTATTGTGGGTGAAATGTCGTGATCATCCGTGTCAGCGGGGGGCGTCAAGCCGAAGTCAGACAGTAGGGGTCCTCCATAGTTTAAAATCTCCAAGATAAAGGAATTATCAGCATTGCTTTGTTATTGAATGATAGAAAACTGTTCTGACAGCCTTTTATCTATCCGATGTCTAAGCATAGAGAGTCTGGCAGCGAGGCACGCACAACTTGCGTTTCGTAATAGTAGTTAAAGTACCTAATGAAGATTATTCTAACACTTCAAACTTGATTCGAGCGCAAGGAAAGATCGTGACAAAATGCTTTGTACAAATTTGCGATCAACGACTGTCTTGATGCAAAGGAAATCAATTCAGAGAATCCTGTTACAAATCGAGCTTCTGATGCCGCACTTAAATGTGGATTGAATTTGATAGCTGTCGGGCCATGGAACCTATTACAACGGAATAGTGCGCAACTATGAACTAGAATCGGAGGGCCGAGAGATGACTTCGATGGTGAAACGAGCTGCTTCAGCCTCCGGACGTGATGACGGTTCCAATGCCCAGCATTTGAGAACTAGCTCCCAGAGTCCGTCCGAACACTCCCCGAATTGAGGTCTTTCTGGGAAATGCTCGCGCACGTAGTTTGAGACAATGAAGTACGCGTCTTCTTCATGAAAAAGGCGTTCACCGGTCAACAACTAGAGCAAAGGCTCTGACTCAGATCAGTACTTCAGTCTGATATCAATTGCTTACCTACCTCGATGATTGTCATAGAAAACGCCCACATGTCTGAATGCTTGGTCACTGCCTTACCTGGATTTTCCGCCTTAAGGAGTTCAGGAGACATCCATCTCGGGTTCCCTGCTGTGGCAAGAGAAGTGGAGAGATCTCGATCCTCGATATTAGCGAAAGACGTCAAGCCGAAGTCAGATAGTAGGGGCTGTCCATTGTCTGAAATTAAGATGTTCCTCTAACAAAACTACTGATCAAATTTCGTCATCACAGACCGTTGATAGCAGTCACTAACAGCCTTTATGTCACCGTGGACGATTCCCTGAGAATGGAGGTAGGCAATTCCGCGTATCGTACCGAGTATCTATCCAAGGATACCCTGATTTAGATGGACCTGTTTAGAAATAGGCGAACAAAGCGAACCAGTGGTAATCGTCGCACTCCAGCATTCTTTGGGTTCCGCAGATACCTCAGACTATCCAAGTTCTTCATCCAAGGTAGCACCAGGCTCGCGCCCAGTCCACTCTCTTCTGATTCCGAAATTCCTAGCAGCGGCAAGATATTAGGATGTTTGAGCGCACTTTGCATAGCGGCTTCATTCTTGAACCTCTGAGTATATATGCCTCATCAGCTCAGCTCAGAAAGCTGAGTGTATTATTGAATAGCGACATGCCTTTCTTTCCTTCATACCCGGGCTTATTATGCAATCACATGATAAACCAGAGGCGTTGGTTACCCTATAAACACCATGGGCATCGGAGTCTCTGAATAGAGTCTTTATCGCGACATCCGTCCCATCCTTCAATCGGGTGCGCCGAACGATACCAAACCCGCCCTTGAGCTTCGTTTCCGAAGATATGACATCACTCAAGGGCAGTTGAGATAATTTGGTAGTCAAGTCAGGGATTTCGTATGTCCTTCCGTTGACCGTACAAACCCATTTATCCGAATCGTGCTCTGCAAGTAATGAGTTGAGTTATAAATACTTGCAATTTCGTTCCTTGTACCTTCTTGTGCCAGGTTCTGACCTATAATGAGCGCTGCGTCTGAGGTTACGTCTATGTCGTCTGGCGTGTTCTTTCCTGCTTCTGCTGAAACGCGATGATGCACGATATCCGTTGAAGCCTGCGCGATCTCTACGGAGGTACTTCGTCGTTCGCCCGTTTCGTCGTGACGTTTCCTTCCTGCGCCCATACGAATCGCGTTGCTCGAATGTGAGCCCCCGCTACCCGAACTCTGTAAACGACCTGCATTTATTCCCCGAATTGTCTGATCATCGTGATCGTCCAAATCGAGCGCGGATAGATTTACCGCTATTTGCTGCGCGGACGTATTCTTTTGGATCCGGTCAACAGTTCTCAGGAATTTACTGATAAACTTTGATGCCTCCTCGTCATCTGCAAATACGCATTTGATGCGATGCTCCTAACGATGCCGATTTAATTGGTACTACATCACATAGTGATGATGCGTTATCAATGGACTCACAGCATCGCTGAAAGCATATGTCCTTTCATCACCCTCCTGTCCCGCTTCAACGATTGTGGCACCATTGGTTAGGACGTGATGCCATTTTATAATGCCCGGCAAGTTAGAAATATCGAGAAGCTGAAGAACGAGTTGTCTGAAAGTTGTCCTGAAGAGTACTAATGCTCCGGGCAAGCTCGTACTCGGTGCACTTTGACACTTGTAATTGAAAGACAGAGAAACTGACGCAACTGCGTAGATCTTCAAGCCCTCGTCGAGCAACGAGAGACGTACGATTTCCTTGTCATCGTGTGAGAGAGGCACAAGGACATGAGATGCTGGGGCAGACATAAGTTAGACAGAGGAAACTGAGCAAGCGGAGAGCATCTTGATTAAAACAGGAGAAGATACTCTGTCCGAAAGAAGAGAAGCGGGGACCTGGCAGACTCAAGCCCGCTTCGTCGGATCGCAGTTACTACGTATCTATACATTAGAACGTTTTGGGGTTCTGGAAACGTGATACGAAAACATAGATGCCTGATGTCGAGAATACTGATAAAACGGAGCATTTACACGACACCGATGCATAGCACTGGGGCGGTGTATGAGCAGGATCGGAACCCGACATGGGTTCAAGTATGTTTCTTTACCCTTGATGAATTGACAGGGCTACTGGATACTCAAAGTCCGAGGCGATAAGAATCGTTTGCATAAAGTCTAAGCATCGTAATAGTCGGCTGCCACAAGTCTAAGAAGACATTAGACGCCGGTACTCCTTATGGAAATCAGCCACCCACAGCTCAAGTGCAATTTCGGGAATTATCCTCTCTTGGAAGTCGGGAACATCCTTCGGGTTCTGAGAATTATCGTATAGTTTCTTGTACATAAGATATTCAAGCAGCTTCTCCACTATGATTCCTCTGAAGAGAAGATTTTCTCGTGTCAGTCGCACAATGAAAGGACATGTGAAGGAAGGAAAACGACCTCTCGCTGACGTGGCAGATACCGGACATTGCTTCCTCAAACCCTCCTCCGTCTAGAACAATTAATATCATTTTCGGAAGAGAGAGACGGCACCAGATGACTGACCTGAGCTGTCGAGCATTCCTTTCAAATGACCGCTGCCGAAGGCAACTTCACGACGGACAACAAAGGAAAAACCGTCACAGCTGACAATTTTCACCCAGTCATTCTTTTTAAGCTGACTTTCCTCTCAGAAAGATAGTATCAATCAAATAGCCTGTTGAGCTCACCTGTTCTACATTGTCCTTACTCATGGTGATAGTCAAGTCGAATGTGACTTGCGTGACAGAGCGTGTCGGACTGTGACGTGCGTTCCGCGTCACTACCTAGTGCAGAACATTTACCACTTAGCTAGCACTGGCATCATGTCGCGACGTGGAGGCTTCGGACTGTCCGCATCGCGGAGAGCGCGTGGCTCTTTTCGAGGCTATGGACGGGGAACGTCCTTCGCAAGAGGTGGTCGGGGCAGAGGTCGCGGCGGCTCGAACGCGAACGCGGTCGTCGCGATGCCCACGAAAGACGAGGAGGGTACCCAGTTAGCCGAGAGATTCGAGCAGACTAGAATCAATGATGAAGTCGATGAAAAGCTGGGATTTGCTAGGGTTCAGGAAGGACCAAGAAAAGAAGGGTGGCTAATCAACATGCATCCCGTCAGTGAGGTCCGTTGCCGCGTGTTCTCAGATGCTCACACAATTCCTTATAGACTCTTGTTCGGGATCCTGATCATCCATCCGGAAGAGCGGCCGTGGACTTCTACTTTATTGAAAATGATGGAAGTATGTTCAAAACCACATTCCAGTACGAACCCTATTTCTGCATTTCTTGCAAGGTAAGCGAGAGCTATGGTCCTGTCAGCGTGGCTGCTAACATATAGCTTCTAGAGCGGAACAGAGACAGTCGTGGAGGAATGGCTTAACAAGAAATATGAAGGCCTCATCTGTCGTATAGTCAGGGAGCGAAAAGAGGACCTCAAGCTTCCAAATCATCTCATGGGTCATCGCCGTTTATATCTTCAACTGTGTTTTCGGAATGTCTCCGATTTACTTGCTGTACGTCGGGAGATTGTGCCCTTGGCCATGGAGAATGGCGCAAAGCTGAACGCGGTTGACGCATATGCTGAAGTCGTCAACATGTCGGAGTCAAGCGGGAGAGTGGAGGCGGAGACATCATGGGCCGCCGAAGCAGACGCGCTGAACGGACTCTCAGAAAAAGCTAAGGATATGGATCCTCGCGACGCTATCATAGATGCTCGGGAATTCGACGTGCTGTATTATCTTCGTGTCGCCATTGATAACGAGCTTCGCGTCGGGTTATGGTACAATGTTTCTTTCACGGCGGGTCAACCTCAGTTTACAGTCATGGATCGCGTGAAGCGAGCTGATCCCGTCGTCCTAGCCTATGATATCGAAACGACGAAAGCCCCATTGAAGTTTCCTGATAGCGCGGTAGACCAAGTCATGATGATTTCGTACATGATTGATGGGCAAGGGTTTCTCATCATAAATCGCGAAATAGTTAGTGAAGACATTGATGACTTCGAATACACTCCGAAGGAAGGAATCGAAGGACCCTTCACTGTCTTCAACGAAGAGGACGAGGCTGCGACCATAATGCGCTTCTTCCGACACTGCCAGGAAGTCAAGCCAACCGTAATGGCCACATTCAACGGTGACTTCTTCGACTTTCCATTCATGTGCGCTCGGGCCAAGGTTCATGGTATCGACATGTTCCTTGAGATCGGATTCGCGAAGGACTCGGAGGATGAATTCAAGAGTCGATCTTGCGTGCATATGGACTGCTTTAGGTGGGTGAAGCGAGACTCGTACCTTCCCCAGGGAAGTCAAGGTTTGAAAGCTGTTACGACTGCAAAGCTGGGTTATGACCCCATTGAGTTGGATCCCGAGCTAATGACGCCGTGAGTTTGCCATGTATTGGATTTCTGCATTATCTGAGTTTTCTTTCCAGATATGCGCTTGAACAGCCCCAAACACTTGCGCAATATTCAGTGTCCGATGCGGTGGCAACGTACTACTTGTACATGAAATATGTACATCCTTTCATTTTCTCGCTTTGCAACATTATTCCGTTGTGTCCAGATGAAGTACTGAGGAAGGGAACCGGGACGCTATGCGAAACACTTCTCATGGCAAGTGCCATATAGCTTGCGTTCACGAGCATTGCTGAACCAGTCCTGTCTAGGTTGAAGCATACCGGGCCCATATCATCATGCCCAATAGGCATGAAGATCCACACGGGAATATGTTTGAAGGTCATCTGCTTTCCTCCGAGACTTACGTTGGCGGTCATGTGGAAGCTCTTGAAGCTGGTGTATTCAGGAGTGATATTGTGACTCATTTCAAAATAGTCCCAGAAGCAGCTCAGAAGGTGTGTCGTTCAGCCGTCGGACTGACGAAACGACTTCTGACCAACTCTTGACCAGCTCATTGATGAGCTCGACGCGGCGCTGACTTTCTGCATTATTGATGAATCTAAGTGTTCAATGGATGAAGTTGTAAATTACGAACAGGTTAAGGGTCAGATACAGGCTGCTCTCGAGGTCCTTCGCGATAATCCCCTGCGCTTCGATAAACCGCTCATCTACCATCTGGACGTCGCTGCAATGTACCCAAATATCATGTTGTCAAATCGTCTTCAGCCTGACTCCGTCGTCGACGAGTCTGTTTGTGCTGTTTGCGACTTCAATCGGCCCGGAAAGGCTTGCGATCGTCGTATGACTTGGGCATGGCGTGGAGAATATTTCCCAGCACAACGCGATGAATACAATATGGTCAGACATGCTCTTAACCAAGAGTCGTTTCCTCCAAAAAGGCCTGATGGACCACAACGACGATTTGCAGACTTGTCACCAGCCGAGCAAACCGCGCTGTTGCACAAACGACTCGGTGACTACTCCCGTAAAGTGTACAAGAAGACGAAGGAAACTCGCATTGTAGAGCGCGAGTCAATCATCTGTCAGCGGGAAAACCCTTTTTATGTTGATACCGTTCGACGTTTCCGCGACCGACGATACGAGTACAAGGGTCTACATAAAACGTGGAAGAAGAGTCTCGATGGTCTTCTGGGTTCTGGAGGCTCTATCGCAGAGGTAGACGAGGCGAAGAAGATGATAGTCATTTACGATTCCCTGCAGTTGGCTCACAAGTGCATTCTGAACTCTTTCTACGGATACGTTATGCGTAAAGGTGCTCGTTGGCACTCCATGGAAATGGCTGGCATAACATGTCTGACTGGTGCAACGATCATCCAGATGGCTCGCCAGCTCGTCGAGCAGATTGGGCGTCCTCTGGAACTGGATACGGATGGTATTTGGTGCATGCTTCCGGGAGTCTTTCCGGAGAATTTCAAGTTTCAGCTGACGAACGGGAAGAGTGTTGGGTTTTCGTATCCTTGCACGATGCTCAATCATCTCGTTCACGCAAAGTTCACGAACCAGCAGTATCACGATCTCGACCCCGAGACTGGTCAGTACAAAGTCCACAGCGAAAACTCGATCTTCTTTGAATTGGACGGTCCCTATAAGGCTATGATTCTTCCCTCGTCCAAGGAGGAAGATAAATTACTGAAGAAGCGCTATGCCGTGTTCAATGACGACGGATCCCTCGCAGAACTGAAAGGATTTGAGGTGAAACGACGAGGAGAGCTGCAGCTCATCAAAATATTCCAATCTCAAATCTTTGAGAAATTCCTGTTGGGAGCCACTTTACAGGAATGCTATGCTGCTGTTGCTGAGATTGCAGATCGGTGGCTTGATGTCCTGTTCAGCAAAGCCGAGAGTCTCAGCGACGAAGAACTCGTTGACCTTATCGCGGAGAATCGAAGCATGTCGAGGACTCTTGCTGAGTATGCCGGCCAAAAGTCGACTTCGATCAGCACTGCGAGACGTCTCGCAGAGTTTTTGGGTGATCAGATGGTCAAAGACAAGGGTCTAGCATGCAAGTTCATAATATCCGCAAAACCCGTAGGAGCACCTGTGACCGATCGAGCGGTGCCCGTTGCCATTTTCTCCACCGAAGAGAGCGTCAAGAGAGCCTATCTTCGTAAATGGTTGAAGGATAACAGCCTGGTTAACTTCGACCTGAGGGCTATATTGGACTGGGACTATTACATCGAGCGCTTAGGTTCGGTCATCCAGAAACTCATTACCATCCCGGCCGCTATGCAGAAGGTACCCAATCCAGTCCCTCGAATTCGGCACCCAGACTGGCTGTATCGACGTGTTGCTGCTCTTGGCGACAAGTTCAAGCAACATAAGATGACAGACTTCTTCAAGAAGCCGGCCGTTTCCGACGATTCGCCCTTTCAAACACAGACCCTACCTGATCTCGAGGACCTTGGCATTGAGGATTCTGAACACCAGGGACACAGCCGAATCACCGTTACGAAAAGAGCCCCGCGTAAGACTGTAGAGAAGGATGTTGCCGTCGAAGAAGATGTAAAGCCCCCTAGCCCGCACGAAAGCTACTCGAAGTGGTTGAAGGTGATGAAGAAGCGCTGGCGACATCATCTCCAAGCGCGTGAAAATGAGAACGCGAGTGGGCTGGCTGTTCCGGCAATGTTTCGAGGTGTTAAAAATCCAACCGGTCGACACTGGGATATTGTGCAGATTCGTCCAATCGGTCGGGGGCGTTTCACTATGTGGTTATGCGTCAACTCTGAATTGGTTCCGGTGACACTGCGGGTTCCTCGGGAGTTTTACCTGAACTTCAAGACTCCTCCGAAAGAGGACGAGTTCGAGGAGCACTATTCGCGGGAACGAGTAATCCGAACTCTCCCGCGTAATCGACCATGCTCGTTCTTGTACAAGTATTCCATGTCAGAAGAGACTTTCTTGCAAGGCGAAAGTTATTTCACGAATGAAATCAACAACACGAATGTCGACGGAGCTTACGAACTTCAGGTGAGAATCATTTATCAAACTTATATCAGTACTAATAGGCATGTGTAGGTACCCTTGGTTGTCCGTGCACTCATGAAACTCGGGACAACATGCACTACCGATGTGAAGGGCTTGACTCTTAATAGAGCTCGGGACGATGGTGTTGATCTCTGGCAACTGGATATGTCTAATCCTTCGCCGATGCGGAAGCCTTACCTTGATAACGGGAAGCCCTTGAAGTGTCTCTTCCTGTATCATGCCTTCATTCCCTCGACGCCAGTCAACGTGTTTGCGCTGTTCCTTCCGAACGGGACAGTAAAAATGCATGTTGTGGACCCTGCAACTCGGCGACAGCCGATCCCTCGCTTTGATACGGTCTATGAAGACATGTTGGCGAAGAAACGAACAGATCTTGAAAAATTCTCGACGTACACTTACCCCGATGAGCTTCGCCCGACAACGGACTACCATAGCAACGAGGCAACTGCTTTGAAGGCCATATCTCGAGAGTTGGGTCTCTTGGAGAAGAAGTCTTTTACGGTCATTTTATCGTCTGCGAAGGACTTTTCGTACTTCAGTATGATTCCAAAACTCAGCAAATTCCCAGTACTGCGGATGCCTTCAACAAGAGCGAGCCATGCGCTGGACGTCTTCCCTTGGCAAAGTGCGATCGCGAAAAAGATGTTCGTTCGCTATTTCTCCCTAGCTCCTTGGCTTCGTCGGACAATTATACAGTCTGCTTATTACAATGTTCCCGTTGGGCATATTGGGGACGACCAGCCACTCTTTTTCTGCGACATAGAGCTTGCTCGCCGTCTGTCAGCTCAGGATTTGGTGATATGGTGGTCAGCAGGAGAGAAGCCTGATCTCGGTGGTTTCGAGAACGACATGCCCCCCGCCGAAGAATTAGTCAATCCAGAATTCCTCGTTCCCGGACTTTATTCCAATGTTTGTCTGTCCGTACAAATCGGCAACCTTGCTATAGATGCTGTACTTCAGTCAGCGCTGGTGAACGAACTGGAAGGCAGTGGAGGAACGACTGCGTTTGACTCGACATCGCATACTCTGGACGATTACTCCAGCGGAGAGGCCCAACCGAATGTTACTATAGGCGATTCGAATTTGTCGCCCCAGATATTCTCGACTGCAAAGCAGATGGTCAGGTCCTGGCTTCTTGATAAAGCGAAGGATCCTAGTGGGCCAGCCTCGATCACTCTTGATCATTTCTGGCGTTGGGTGAGCTCGAGTTCCGCCATGATGTACGAAGCCAGCATCCAGCGCTTCGTTCACGGTCTTATGCGCAAGACGTTTATTCAGATGCTAGCCGAGTTTAAGCGCCTTGGTTCAAACGTCGTGTACGCCGATTTCTCTCGGATCATTCTCGTCACGTCCAAGCCACCAGGTACAGCCCACGCTTACGCTACGTACATAAATACCGCTGTGACTTCCAATGAGCTGTTCAAGCATATTTATTTGCGTACAGATAGATTCTACGACTTCTTGCTTTACATGGACCCCGCAAACCTTGGGGCCGTCGTTTGCGAGGACCCTCTTGCGATTGAACCGCCGAAGCAAATAACGATATCCTCCCGCTGGAACATCAATAAATTTCTTCCGCCCGCGATGCAGACCCATTTCCGAAACGTAGTCCGTTATTTCATAACGCACATGGCTCAAATCAGGCGCGACGTTGAACAGAACACTCGAACACCCCTTCGCATGGTGCAGAATCTCGGACCAGATACGACGCAGAGAGACGGAGGAAAGCTGAAGGAGATCGACGAGTCGAAGGCATTTATTACACAGAAACTAACCCGAAGGATGCTCCACGTCGTATCCACAATCCAGGAAGAGCACAAAAGGTCCATCATCGAAGAAGGCGGATCCTCAGACTTTGCTTTCCCAGTCCTTCCTGGTTCCTACCTACACATGAACGACCCCGTATTAGAGTTCATCAAATTCACATGTGCTGTCTTTGGTCTTGCGCAGGACTATCAAATCGAGCTCGGGCTCCTCAAGAGGAATTTACTCGAACTCGTCGGCGTACGCGAATTCAGCGACGAAGCAATCTTCCGCAACCCCTGCGATCCGCTCAAGCTATCCATGGTGACCTGCCGGTACTGCGACCATATCCGCGATTTCGACTTCTGTCGTGACGACGAGCTCCTACCTTCTTCGTCCTCTCTCGAACAAGTCCGCTGGTATTGCCCCGAATGCGACGGCGAATACGACAAAACAGCCATCGAATTCACCCTTATCCAAATGCTTCACCGCATCGAGCGCAACTTCACTCAACAAGACCTCCGCTGTTCGCGCTGCAAGCAAATCCAAAGTGATAACGTCTCGAGACATTGTGAATGCTCCGGGAGTTACGCGCTTACGACGAGTAAAGCGGATGTAAGGAGGAAGTTAAGGACCATTATCAATGTTGCGGTTACGCATAACTTGGCTAGACTTAGGGTAAGACTATCCACTGCCTCCTGTTCTTCATTCGATCGTATACTTACATTCTTTCATCACTTCAGGAATGTGCACAGTTGATGTATGCGAACTGGTGATCCCAATCACCTCACAGAATCTATACCCCAAACTCAGCTTTGACCTTGCATATCTTGTCGCTATCTTCGTTGTTATACCATTATACACTCTGTACCAACAATGTCAATCTACACATAGCATATAGAATACATAATATTAAACAAGCGTGCTTCCTAGACGTACCATACAATGCACCGCTGGTCTCAATATAACACGACGTTTATATACATACATATACAAGCACCTGGCAAGCGTTTCCTTGATCTTTGATTTCTCAACTTTCTTTCTACGATCTCCGTCATACACTATGTAAGATAAGGCAAAAAAGGACGAGAATACAAGGAAATGGTAGAAATAAAGACCCACAAGGTCTCGTATCGTAATCATATCATATCATAAAGTAGTGTAGGGGTTGATTGCATGGGTGGTGAATTTGGTTCATGACTCGAAGGAAGGTATCAAAACCAGACAATTGCTGAAAGGCCAAGGTGAAAGGAAGATAACGTGCACGCGCGCGACATGCGAATAATAAAATAGAAACACGAACCAAATCATAAGAAAATATAATAGTAAACTACAAAAAAGGCGTCTCCGTATAAGTGAGACAAGCACATTTCGGGGAGAAGGGGGGAGAAGAAAGGATGTGAAGATTGACATGAGAAGCTCGGAAAAAAAAGGTCGGAGAGAGAATGAAGAAACGCGAGAAGAAAAGGAAGAGAAACTTAGACCTCAACACCCCTCCTCATCCTCCTCTTTCAAACTAAACACAAACGCGCCTCCAAATCGACTCGCCTTCCCCAGGCCCGCTCCTTCCCCAAACGCAGTGCTCGGCCTAGGCCTGAAACTCTCCTTCCTATTTCGTACAGACCGCCCAACGGCAATTGCGGCGCCAGCCTTACCTGGCGTCCGACCACCGGGCGTACGTCCTTTCTTCCCTGGGGAGACTCTCGACTTGCTTGCAGCTGTACCGCGGACGGACCGAGAAGCAGCCGAAGTGACACCCATGAGCGTGAATGCTTTACTCGCAGGAATCGAGGACGTAGAAGCAGCTACCGGACGCCTAGCACTATTCCCGTTCGTAGCAGCCCGCGAAGACGATGAAGGGTACCCGAGTCCTATACCAGCTGTGCGCCCACTTCGTAGCTGCATCGTACTTCCCGTCCGAGTAGCAGAAGAATTTGCAGTGGAAGTAGAGGTGGAAGTAGAGGTGGAGGACGGGGTTCTCGTTTTCTTCTGTACACTGGAACTTCCCAATCCAGTAGTGTTGGTATTGGCAGCCCGGCTACTCCCAAACGGCGCTCTGCCTAGCAGCGTACCAGTTTCTTTCTCCTTCGCGGTAGAACTCACGCTAGCAGTGACAGGCCTCGCCCTCGTCATCCCACTCGTATTCGATACAACTCTCGCCCTCTTCGGCGGGTTACTCTCGCTATCACTGCTTGCAGCCCCGCTTCTAGAAACAGTCCTCTTCATCCCTGTCTGCGGCGTCGTCGCCCGCGGGGGTACAGATCCAGCCCTACTCCCTGGACGCTGGTTTGAGTTTGAATTTCTAGTCGTCGCGCCGAGAGATTCGAGAACCTCAAGCATCCGAGCTCCATTTACCAGGAACGGTCTACCTTCCGATTCTTCCCAAGCTGGGATGGAGAGTAACAGCTCTTGTTCAAGCTATCATATTTATATAATTGTTAGCTCCTACATCCCACTTCAAAGAAAAGAAAATCTACATGCCCTGGGTTTCTCCCGCATAACCCTCTTCCTCATCTTCTCTTCTCTCAGCAGCCTTCCAGGATCGCCTCTCGGTCCTCTCCCAAGCAACCGACTCTGATCTGCCGCGGCAGCAGCAAGCTCCTTCTCTCCCTCACATATCTCAAAGTACTTCCTGATACTAGCGAGTAAGGGAGCCTTTCGGCGTTTTTCTTCTTTCAGACGCGAAATCTCTTCTTCATGTGTGGTCAGAAGATCTTCGGAGTGCTCGTCTACAATAAATGGATAAGAAGAAAACTGTCAAGACTGAAAGGAAGGAAAATAGTATTCACTCACCATCCGTGAACGGAGCAAACTCCGCCCTCTCCTCTTCCCCATACATAAGCTCATCCCACAGCGCGTCAATCTCCACACGCGCATTCCCCACAAAAATACTCATACTCTCCCTCTTCAACTCCAGCATCCTCTCTAGCTCCTCTTCATACGCTCTCACCACTCCCTCTGTACTCCCTCTGTGATTATCAACGAACGCGTCAATATCCTCATCTTCCACGCCCATCCGCTTCCACAGAGCCTCAAGTTGATCGTACATAGCTTGAATATGTGTCTCCCGTCGCATTTTTATTTCCTCGAGGTGGGATTTGGTGTTTTCAGCCCAGTGTAGGAGCTCGAGTGTTGGCTGGACACCTTCGAGTCCGAAGAGAGGGTTAGATTCGACGGATTTGCCTTCATTCTCAGCTTCGACCACTCGAGAGAGGAAGTTGGCGTATATTCTACTATAGTCCGGTGCCGGCTCGGATTCTGGAACTAAGGGCGTGTTACCTCTGGCGCTGCCTCTTCCGCGTGGACAAGGTGTAGGCGTTGCAATGGATGAAATGGACGAAACGGAAGACAGGAAAGGATCGCTCGGTTTGAGAGACAGTGATGGGATGCGCGAAGTAGGTGGCTGAAGAGAAGTAGAGGGAGCGGAGAATAAGTCATCATCGTCGCATGACGGAGGTGGGATATCTAATTCTTGATAAAGCCAGTCCATCTGCAGGAAGGTGGCTGACAGTTGTTGAAGTCGTCGATTCTAAGGAGACAATGACCTATCAATTGAGAATAGTAATCACACAGAAATGAGAACCCACAATCTCGCCTTTACCACGAGCCAATTCCTTCTCCATCTTAGAAAACCTGTCGGACGTGACCTCGCGAAGAGGCTGTTTCGCGTCTGATATACTTTCGCCATATGCAGGTGGAGGCTCAGTCAAGTCCAACGAGAAGAACTCAGGACCCAAGATATTGGACAGTGACAGTACCCGATTCGTCAAGTTCGTCAATTGCTCGACTTTGGCTTTGTACAACTGAGCCGATATCATTTCAATCCAATCACTGCTCGATAGAAATAAGTCAACAACTCACATGATCGAGTTTCTCGAGATATTGGTTCAACATCTCGTGCCTAACGGGCAAGACCTGCTGTTTCCTCAACTCCCCAACACTCGCAGAAACAGCTTTGGTATGTCCGCCCAGCGCCTTGGTATACCTGATACATTCCCGCTCAACCGAGTCGCATTTCATCATCCATTTATCCACCTCCTGTCTCCGCAGATCGATCTGTTCTTCAACACACGAAGCGAGTCGCTGGTGTAACGAATTGAGCTCATCCGTCAGCGCAGATTGCGGCAGACCGAGCTGAGCATGGAGAGTCGGGAGGAGTTGAGTTTGCGTTTGAAGGTGGTTGTGCAGTGAGTCGAGAAGAGATGATATTGTCAAAGGTGGCTCATTGGCCGAGCGCGATGGCGAGGAGTCGTTTATCGTCATGTTCGTCGAGCTCCTCGTCGTGGTTTATGGTGAAGCGAAGCGGTGGCGAGACGCGTCGAACGGAATACGAAACGAACGAACAACGGCAGTTGCCATAATTGGCAGACGCGATACTTACATAATCTCTGGCACGCTCGGCTAGCTGAGATCACACTCACTCCTCCCCTCCTCAACTACATATAGCTGTTAGCTTAGGCCATTGCGCCTGTTCCGTTCTTTCCTCTACTTTCTTGTCTTGTAATAATGTCGATACAGGGTCACAAATATTCGGCCTCGCTCTCCCAGAACCACAAGGCTCAGCTCGCAAATGCCTACAATGAGCTCGGCAAGGAGCTCTCTTCCACAAAAATAAAGGTCGTAGGAAATTATACCCTGGGCAGAGTCATCGGCGAAGGTGCGTTGCTTGCGTTCAACTCCAGTCCGAATATCTTATTTATGTTACGCATTTGCAGGGACATATGGCACAGTTCGCCTGGGCACGCACAGACTCACCTCAACCCGTGTAGCAATAAAACAGATCCCTAAAGCCATGTCCGCCGCCCTCACACGCGAAATACACCACCATCGACGCCTGCATCACCCTCATGTCTGTAAATTATACGAAGTCATCGCAACAGAGTCTACCATCTGGCTCGTCACAGAACTCTGCTCCGGTGGCGAGCTATTCGACTACCTAGCCGAGAAGGGCCGTTTATCGGAAGACGAGAGCAAAACTATCTTCGGACAGCTATGTCTTGCGGTTGCGTATATACATGAGAAGGGTGTCGTGCATCGCGATTTGAAGTTGGAGAATGTATTGCTGGATGAACGATGCAGAGTCAAACTCGGTGATTTTGGTTTCACCCGAGAATTCGAACGCGGTGCTTTGCTCGACACGTACTGTGGCACCACCGGGTACATTACACTGCTCTTGCATTCTCGTTTACAAATTATTTACTTAATCGTACTTCCAGCTACGCTGCACCAGAAATGCTGCTGGGCAAAAAGTACCTCGGTCCGGGTGAGTCCGTGACGTCACTCTCACTCTACTTCACTTCGTCGTCGTGTTATTCTCGTGTTACTGACGAGGATCCAACAGAGGTAGACATCTGGTCTATGGGCATCATACTCTACTGCCTCCTCACAGGCACCCTGCCCTTCGATGACGACGACGAATCCATCATGCGCGAGAAGATCATCATCGGCGAGTTTGAGAACCCAGATTGGTTATCTGCAGGTAGGCAATTGTAACAATCGTGTAACTCTAATTGATGTCATTCACTTTGTAGACGCACGGGACCTACTCGCTCACATCCTGCAACACGACCCCTCAAAGCGTCTCACAATCCCACAAATTTTGGCTCATCCGTGGTTCTCCCGTCCTCCTCCTACCACTGCCGAAAACGAAAACGAAGCTGTTTCTGCCACGAGTGCGACTTATCCCATCTCCTCGTCCACGTCCGTTCCGCGAGCTTCCTCTGCTGAACCATCAAACTCAGTGCATCATCTCCCTTCCCCTTCCCCATCCACTTCTGAAGCAAGCTTCCACTCGGCTCCCTCCCAGCAATCCTCGCCTCTCTATCAGCAGCCTACTTCATCCATATCTACCCGAGATGAATCTCCGGATGAATCTGTCACTATGGTAGGAGTGGACGATATCAGCCTCGACAGTAACGCAAGCGAAGCGACTGTAAAACAACTAAAGGAAAACGGTAGGAAGCACCACGAGAAGGATGTGGCAGAACCTGCATCGAGACGGAAGAAATCCACTTCTACAAAAGGTTCGGGTGAAAGAGAAGGCAACGGCAAGAAGGTATCGCTAACACTCGAAGAAGAGGAATTTCCTATGTCTGGGAAGCAGCTCGAGACCACTCGATCCCAAAACGCTTCATTCCCACATCTCGGGATCCCTCGCCCTCTCAAAAACCCCTTCCAAGTCCGTCCTTCGGAGGTCAGTCCCCAGCGTCGGCACCGCCAACAGCATACCCAACCCGCACACCCGCACGTACAAAGCGTCGCTCAGTCTCCTCCATCCTCTCCCAACCATCCTCTCCCACTTCAGACACTGGCGATCACCAACACGCACACTTCCCGCCTCAGGACTTTGCCGCGCTTCTCCGCACGCCCGCCCCCCTCCTCTTCAGCACTCCGCTAGAACGCTCTCTACTCAACAACCTCAGCGCACTCGGGTTCGACATCGGGCAGATGGTGCATAGTGTGCTGAGCGATGCGTGCGATGCCTCCGGCGCGATTTGGTGGATGCTCAAACGAAAAGCGGAGAAGAAGGCTCTAGAGGCCGCATTTGAGAAGGCCGCGAAGGCTAAGCAAGCTGAAGCGAGCGCGGGAGTCGAAACTGAGATCGAGACTGAGTTGGAGAATAACGGTCCTCTGAACCTGAACCAGCCTTCTCCGGGCCTGGCACCAGGGTCAAGCATACCAGAAGAATCTAATTTAGACGAGATTGACAAGACAGCATCAGGAACCGCCTCAAAGAGCAAAATCGATCAATCTCATCCTGCGCCAGAACTAACGTTCATACCGCCCACTCCAACAGTAGCAGCGACTCAAGGAGATTCCTCTCAGCAGCAGCAGCAGCAGAGAAAGAAATCGACTTCCCCACCCGTCACGCCTCCGCGCTCCAAATCCCCTCGGTCCTACCTCTCACCAACGCCCACGTCAATGGACTCTCCCAAATCCAGTCCATCCACACCCAACGCGAAAGACAAAGACAAGGACTCTAAGAGCCGGAGTAGTAATAGCAGCGGTAAACCCCGCTCAGGGAGTGTGAGCATCGTCCAACGCGCAACGATGACAGCGCTGGAAGCTGCTGGGCTGGTACGAAAGCGATCTGCGGAGGCTGTTAAAGAGAAGGAGGACAAGGAGAAGGAAAGAGATAAGGAGAAAGAGAAAGACGATCAGACGTCCTCGTCACTGGACTCCCGAAACAGTCATCAAGGGAATGGGCACAACGGACCAGCGCGACTTACCAAGTCCCCTCCGATTCGTCCTGTCAAGGATCACAAGGACAATCATTCCTTGCCTCCACTTGCTCCACCAGTCACACCGGAGCGCGAGCGTACAATCCCTACAAGCCTTCCCAGTGCCTCTCCCTGGATTCCGGTCTCGCGATCATCTACGTTCACAACCGCGCCGCCGACACTGGCCAACTCCCCAGGCAACACGAACAACTTCGGCGTTGGTGAGCACCATCATCACACAAAATTGATGGGTGGTCCGTTACGGAATCGCAGCAGCCTCCTGACGACTTTCCGTATGTGGTTCAACGAAGATCGGAAGGGAAAACGGAAAGCCTCCGTGCCACCTCCCATTAATATAACCTCTTCTAACTCTTCATCCGCTCCTGGTGCAGCAGGCGGTGTGCCCGCGTCGCCTAGGGCAGGTGGAGGAACGCGTGGCGGAACTTTCAAGAGACGGGGAGGATGGAACGGTCCGAAACCCCGTGCGAAGCGAGCGTCGATATCCTCTCGTCGCTCAAGCAGCGTGAACTCGCGGCGTTCGAGCGTAGCATCCATGCAGATGGTCCTCATGGAGAGGGATTCTACCGCTCCGCATCACACTGGCACCGGTGGAATGGTAGACATATCGCGGCAACGAAGCGACGCCTCCCGACGTTCCTTCACTCCCAACTCCGAAGCCGAGCGGGAAGTCCATTCCTCACGACCATCGTCGACACGGAGCTACAGCATGCAGAACAATGGCACCAATCGACATCATCGGAAGTCTCCCTCGGCGGGATCGGGCGCGTCGGCTGCTCGATACGCTAGCGGTGGTGGTGCACCTCCTTTGAAGCAGTACCACCGACGTGCAGGGTCGAGCTCCTCAACGCGGGTCATAAGGCAAGCACGGACGTCGTCTCACCAATCCCAGTCGCAAAATCGGCCCGCTCACGTTCGATCAAACTCAACCACCTCTTCCGTTCACTCTCTTCCATCCTCCCGTCCGGGATCGTTCTATGACGCCTCTGAAGGTGAGAGCCGAAGGACTGACTCTCCATTCCGCGACGACTCATCCCGTCGTGGGGGATACAAAAACAAAGCCAACACCGTCCTTCTCGCGCAGAAGAAACACACGGCTCTGGGCGTACCTTCAGCATATACATCGAGCTTCATGACCTCCGTCTCCTCTTCACGCTCCAGCTGGAAGAAAGCCTGGGGTACTGAGCCTCCCGGTTGGCAATCCCGTCCTTCACAGTATCCCGTGGAAGTCTTGGCCATCTCTCCCGCTCCGGACCAGCCGATCACGATACGAGACGTCTTCAGCGGGCAAGGAAGACAATCTCTCAATCTCAACAGTACCGGAACAGGCGGTTGTGGCGGTACCTATTCTAGCACCTACACCGGCGGAGACGAATCAGACTGGGTAGACGAGGACGAGGACTTCCCCGCATTCGCAGGCGGGCTAGGTCAAATTCCGCTGAACAAAACCTCATCTTCAACCCGTCAGGTGAACCACAACTACGACTTGCACCCCGTCGTCCAGCTCTTGCCTGTCCCATTCCGAGGTAACCGCAACACTCGCAGGACAGGTCGGACAAGCAATCGCGGGGGCGGCGGAGGTGGTAGCGGAGCGCGCGTAAGAGGAGTGGCGGGTCATTCGCCTATCACTGGCACGATGCCCCTCCCCGGGTCCGATAGCGCGCTTGACGCACCTCCGGGGCCGAGTATGAACGTGAACGAGCCGCGATTGAGTAGGAGGAACCTACCTAATAGTCGCGCACATCCTGCCTTCAAGTCTGCTATTGTTGAGGAGGATGAAGAAGAGGAGGAGTGATTGACCGAGTGAGGCGGGCTATCATTGGTGATATTTGATTCATATGACGAACATCGTTCTTCTTTCTTTTCCCTTTTCCTTTGGTCTCTTCGCTTCATGTTTCAGATGCACCTGTCTACATGTACACATTGCATCACCTGCTTTCGTTCTCGTCACCATCGTATCATAATTCAATACTCGTCCTATATCTATTATTCTCCCCCGCTATCTCTCTTTCTCCCTTTTCCTTCTTATTGGATTTCCTTCTATCTCACAAGCATGCATCTTCTATCTGTTAATGGTTACATCCTCCTCCATCTTCGCTCTTCCCTTATATATTTGACACATTACTTTCTCTTCTCGCCGTGCTGGAGCCGGAATAATACTCGCTGGCGGGATTACATATTGTCTCTCTTTATTTCTGCCCGTAAGCCGCAATCACATTTACCTAAGTTTTCGGACTCCCTATCATACCATATCTATTATATCTTAGCTCTTACCCCGTTGGTTTTTTTTTTTTTTTTTTTTTCGCTTTGTTTACTTTACCCTTCTTGTATACATACATATTGAACGAACATTTTGCTAGGTAGTTATACGGAATAGAATTGCATTTTTTCTCTTCAAGTGGTCTTTATCTTCTTTCGAGAAAGGGATGAGTCTCGATCAATCAGAGATGGACACATCTGTCAACGTGAAGGAGATGAAGGTATCTGAGAGGACAGGGCGGAAGGAGGCGAAGGACAGAAAGGAAGAGATGGCTGAAGGGTTGAAGGGCATTGGGGGGAAGAAGTGGGGATGGCTAATACAAGAAAGTAGTCATTCGTACAAATACTTCGAAATCCTATTCCAATCGCTCCCGTTCTCAAATTCATTCATCGAAATAAATCGCCACTCCACTCTCTTCAAATTCGGCGGGATCTTCTTGTTAATCATCTTTCTCTCGAGGCAAGTATCGAGGAGGGCGGAGTCTCGATCCATCAAGGAGAGACACATCTCGCACTCGCCTGTCCAAGGGAAGGATCTGAAGGTGTTTGAGGTAGTAGATGGAAGGGAGGAAGGGAAAGAAGAAGGGAACATAAATGGTCGAGGACCATGCTTGACGCCTACTGTGACCAAGACGGTGTGTAAATTAGGGAGGACTGAGAGTCGCGAAGCCCAGTGCGCCTGCATGTAATTCGAGCACAAAATATCAAAACTTGTTAGCGGTTGGTTTTTTTTCTTGAAAGTCTCAAACTAAACGCACAGGTAAGCCCCTCCCATCCGGATACTTAAGGATCTTGTCCACGGGCAACGGACTAGAAAACCGTGGTAGAGAGCACGTAAAGCATAAGTTGCACCATATCGATGGTTGTCTCCACCTCAGTTCTTCCAGCTGAGGCACTGCCTCTGCTATCAAGCGCACTGAATCAGGAACAGGATACAAATCATTATATATCTCCAGTTTCGTGATTGTATTCGTTTTGGTAATGGTGGTGGGAATAGGATTATCGTTAGGGATGCTCGTATCAGTGGCGTGTGTCCCGGACAAGCAAGAGGAAGTGCAACAGGAACCGATAACTTTCAGGTAATCTGAATATTCAGGAGTGTACTCCAGGTTGAGCAATTGATCTCCCGGTACAGGAAGAATAAGTCGCACGCTTCGTAACGACCGACCCGCGAAACGAGTAAAGAAGTCGCGTGCTGCGTTCAGACCCGGGTCGACACCGATCACCCCATGCCAGATCATTGCACTGATAATGAGGAGCGACTAAGATTGTATGAGCTGAATAGAAATCTTTTGCAACTTACGTGGTATACCTGAACACGAACGGGTAACGCTCCTCATACACGTTCCAATCATCATCGCTCCGTATATGAAGGACATGAAACCAGTTTCTCAAAGCCATATGCCGCAAGGCTTTGGATGCCATCACATATCCTTGGATGTCCGTCCATGTTGGTTTGAAAAAGGTGTCGATGTCAGATAAATCTACCGAGTCCTCTAACCCAAGAGTAGAGCTGGAACAAGGTGATGATATGAAATAAGCTATCCTCCACAATAGTTCCTCGGGAAGAGTTGGTCTGCAGTCCTGCATTTGCTCAGATTTATGTATCGGTAAGAGGGAAAGATCGTAGTCAAGGAATGATGAGCAGGTCTGGATCTGCTTCTGTCGATCTTCCAGTGCTGATTACAGATCGGTGCAAAGCAATCGTCGGAAATTGCTTCAAACTGTTTCGCTCTGAATCACTCAGAGTCCTCATGCACACCTATCCTCAACCAAGAATATCTAGATTTCTCCATCATCTTACAACTTTGCTTGAACAGCACCTGCAAGATGAATCGTAAAGACGTTAGGCTCAAAAGACGTTTCATTATTTACAAACACCTAACCACCACAGCAGAAAAGAAAGCAAGAATAAAAAGATAATAAAGCGGTCCGTTTTGCTAAGCGATCCTTTTATTTCACCTTCCCCATAGAAGAAGACGAAGAACGGCCCTTTTTATTGTCTCAGTGCTATATAATGTCCTGAGAAATATCCTTTTCAAGATGCTGCCGCCGTCTCAGCATTAGGAGCAGGAGCACCTTCCGTCTCCTCGGAAGCAGTAGCAGCAACGGGCTCAGCTGGTTCGACAGCTGCACTAGCTGCAGCACTCGCAGCAGCGACATCAGCATTGTCAGGCTCTCTGACCGCCTCTGGAGCTTCCGTCTTGCCGACCTCGAGCGCTTTGATGAACTCGAAAGCGAGACGTGGACTGAAAGGGGGGAAAGCAGATTGAACAAGTCAGCGAAGTTTCTTTCCTCTGGGATAAACGGTCGACTCGTGATGGAGATAGAGGCAGGCGAGTAAAACGGCAAGAGATGACCCCAAAGCGAAAATTCTGAGCCATCATTGGATGGTAAGGTTGCGGAGAGAAACAGCAATGATCACTGACCTATCTACAGGCTTTACGGGCATCCTTTTATCAACAAGCTTTCCACCAGCGAACACAAAATGGCTCCTGGGAGTCTTGGCACCATTTCCGGTCAACTTCTCAATGAGCGCACGATCCGGGTCAGAAAGCAGTGGGAAAGGGAGGGATTTCTGCGTTACATGCAGAGAAATCAATGTACGTATCAAATCTGGGATGATCAATACTCTTACCTTATCTTTCCACTTCTTCTGCTTGTCAGGAGCATCAGCCGAAAGGCAGTACACAGCGAAGTCCAGCGAAGTGAAGTCTGAGCTCATGTCTCGGAATCCGCAAGCTTGAGTAGTGCATCCCGCTACCAAAGCAAAACAGAAATGTGAAGCGCATCAATACTATCCCCAACGCAACGGGATAAAAATAGGAGACATACGTGTGTCAGCCTTCGGGACCAAGAATAGTACGACACCCTTCTTGTTTTCTGCAAGGCTCTGTACCTTTACCTCCTCGCCCTGTTCATTCTTGAGAAGGAGGTCTGGAAGGGGCTCGCCGAGTTTCAGACCTGCTTCTGCTTCGTCGGCCTTCTTTGCCTGTGAACCCCGTATTCGAGTTCACCGTTAGAAGGAATAGGAAAAGAAAGCTGTAAATAAAGAAACAGGGATATAAGCCCACCTTCTTGGGTTTCCCGTCCGCTCCGTCAGCACCCGCAAGATCATCTGCAGAGCGTTTCTTCGCCGCCCTTCCACCACCTCTCTTGGCCTTCGACGGAGTGCCATCGCTCGCGGGCGCCGCGCTGGTAGTCGCGGTAATTCGTGAAGAACGACGCCGTGCACCAGTTTCCTTCTTCTCCTCTTCCTCTTCGTTTCTTCCTTCTTTTCCTCGTCTTTCTGATCCTCCCTCTTCGAGTGCTCGTCTACGGACATCTTGTCCGGAGTTTCCTGAGTCTCCTGCGTCGTAGTCGCAGCTTCAGCTTCCACAGTCGACATTATTCGTCAGTTAACTTCCGTAGAGCAAGAAACCCCCGTGTGGTACCACAGAATGGATGGTATAGTCAGTCCACTAGAAATCAACCTCAGTCAGCAAAGTTGCTTCTCTAATTTTCACACATTCTATTTTCTCATGACATGGAATGAATCCAGCCAAGCCTAACAATTCAACTACCCACCTCTATAAGTTTCTTTATTTCGACTGTTGCCAGAGAAGACGACGGCCTTGACCACTCAGTCGTCGTTGTTGTTGAACGAGAACAATAGGGTGAGCGGTCCACCGGACTCACGGGACTGAAACACGGAATGGAAGGCCAAGTGACACGAGAACACGGAGACGCCGAGCGCGTACGTAACGCGTTTCGTGACAGCAACATTTACTTTTACGGTTAATTTTCGGGAAATAAATTATAAAATCCAGGAAAATAAATAAGGTATTTACGTGCGTACAAGGGGGTCGAGGTATGAAGCGTTCGCTCCAAAGCTATCATATACCCGAAAGATCAACTTCAAGTCCACCTGCAACATCGTCCGGTGTTTGCGACGGAGGATCCGCACCGGTTGCAGTGCTTTCGACCTCAGGGACCTCAGCAACACCGGCGTCCGTAGCTTCAGCAACAGCAGCTGTTACCAGAGATGTTGGCAAAATACCATCATTCACTGTCGGAGTTGGCAATGCGTCCATTGAAATATCATCCGCAGAGACTGAAGCTGTTTCGTCCATTGTCACTGAGGCAGTTGCGACGGTCAATAGGTCCTCAGCAGAAGAATTTGCCAGCGATTCTGGGTCCTCCACATCGCTCACAGCTTGAGAGACAGAATCCCCATCGGCGTTCGCGTCTCCTTCAGCAGACTCAGAAATACAGACTCCCGTGTCAACATCGCGCCGACGATTTCCGCATGACGACTCGTCTGTGCCATATGAGGGAAACGATCCAGAACCGAGCTGTGCTTCTCCAGAAGTTGCATCCAAGCCTGCATCGCCAACCTCAGTAGTTACTAAAGGACTAGGCACAACATCAGACGTCAGAGTCAAAGTCGGCAAAGCGTCCGTTGTATCATCCGCAGAGACCGAAGCAGTAGCCTCCGTTGTATACGAGGCACTCGCAAGGCTTGATAAGTCATTCGCGAACGCGTTTGAATCTACTGCGTCATTGGCCAGCTGAGATACCGTAGCGTCACTGGCGTTCACATCCTCTTCAGCAGACTCAGAAATACAGATTCCTGTGTCAACGTCGCGACGAAGATTCCCGCATATCGACTCATCTGTGCTATCCGAGAGGAACTTTCCAAAACCGAGCCGTGCCCCTCCAGAACTTGTGTCCACACCTGTGTCGTCTGCCACGGAAGTTATTAGGGCGCCAGGTACAACATCAGACGTCAGAGTCAAAGTCGGCAAAGCGTCCGTTGTATCATCCGCAGAGACCGACGCTGTCGCCTCCATCGTTAATGAGGCGGTCGCAAGACCGGATAAGCCACCTGTGAGCGCGTCTGGGTTTGCTGCATCATTGGCCAGCTGAGATACCGTAGCGTCACTGGCGTTCACATCCTCTTCAGCAGACTCAGAAATACAGATTCCTGTGTCAACGTCGCGACGAAGATTTCCGCATATCGACTCATCTGTGCTATCCGAGAGGAACTTTCCAAAACCGAGCCGTGCCCCTCCAGAACTTGTGTCCACACCTGTGTCGTCTGCCACGGAAGTTATTAGGGCGCTAGGTACAACATCAGACGTCAGAGTCAAAGTCGGCAAAGAGTCCGTTGTATCATCCGCAGAGACCGACGCTGTCGCCTCCATCGTTAATGAGGCGGTCGCAAGACCGGATAAGTCACCTGTGAGCGCGTCTGGATTTGCTGCATCATTGACAAATTGAGATACGGTGGCGTCACTTGTGTCCACATCCTCTTCAGCAGACTCAGAAATACAGATTCCTGTGTCAACGTCGCGACGAAGATTTCCGCATATGCCGACTCATCTGTGCTATCCGAGAGGAACTTTCCAAAACCGAGCCGTGCCCCTCCAGAACTTGTGCCTACACCTGTATCATCTTCCACAGAGGTTACTAGGGCGCTAGGCACAATGTCAGAGGTCAGCGTCAAAGTCGGTGCAGCACCCGATGCATCATCGGCAGTGACCGACGCTGTTGCCTCCATCATCAATGAGGCGGTCGCAATACTGGATAAGTCATCTGCGAGCGCATCTGGGTCCTCTGCATCATCGACGAACTGAGATATGGTAGCGCCACTGGCGTTCACATCCTCTTCAGCAGACTCGGAAATACAGACTCCAGCGTCAACGTCGCGCCGAAGATTTCCACACGACGAATCGTCCGTGCTACCTGAGGGGAACCTCCCGAAACCAAGTCCCACACCCCCAGAAGTGGAACCCGCATCTGCGTCATCGTCGGAATTCGAGTCGGTATTAGCACCATCGAAACCAATAGCACCAGAGGAATTTGCTGCATTGCCATCTGCATCCGCATCTGAAGCAGGCTCAGCAGCAGGCGCGGACCCAGCATTAGATTTTGGTTCATGATCTGGGTTTGGCGGTGCAGACCCAGAGTCAGATCCCTGATTTTCATCCGAACTTGAAGCGGCGGACGAGAACGGATTCCCAGACGCAGATGCTTCCGAATCGGAATCAGGTGATGGAGAATGAGAAGGTGACGTCGTGCTAGGGGTCGCTGGATCATATGATGCTGTTGGCGCTGAGGAAGTTGACGTTGGAGAAGGAGATTGTAGAAAGGGCATATGGGCCGGCGCGTACCACTTGCCATCAGCCTTTCCATCTTCGGGGTTGGGAGCATAAGCGGCATTGCTATACGTATTCGGGACACAATGATCACCCGACGGTGCGACCATCCATCCGACTTCACAAACCTGTACAACACAGCGGCCATAATAGCAGCTCACGTCGGTAACGCCCTCGAGGGAGGAACAATCAACACCCATTTGCTGGTGACGCTTCACATACTCGTAATCATAGGACAAGAATGGTGAAGGCGGTGCAACCATACAACCGCCGCAACTCTCCAAATCATTTTGAGTGTCGACGCATTCCGTTGTGATTCGACCACGCGGAGCATACGCACCACATAGAGTCTCGTGAGGGGCACAGCCGGCTTCCTGAGCTTGTTGTGCCTGAGCATTGTAGAAAGAACCAGTGGGAGTGGCTGAGTAGGACTTGAATGCAGCGCTCGGAGATGGAGATGCAGACGGGCGAGCGGAAACCGAAGGACGTGCCCGGATTTCCGGGTCTCGATACGGTCTGTATGCTTCTTCAGGGGCAGCTCCGGGAGAAGGACATCCATTTGCGAACAGCCCGCATCGACCATCACAGACAATATTCGGTGAGGGACATGTGCACTCGTTCTTCGTTCCTCCCCATATTCTGTAGGACTGGTGTTTGAAGCCGTTTGTGCATTCGTAACCACATGGATCATCGCGGGAACATCTCGGGCTCGAGTTGGGTGGGTAGATGCAGTGCTGAGCTCCAGGATGTTCGACGATATACTCTTCTGCGGCAAGCTCTAGCTCATCTGCGCCCATATCGCCGATGGTTAGATTCGAGAACTCGATAAAAGTTTTGACCTCCGAGGTACAGAGACAAGCCTGCACCGGAATGTCTTCCCCGTCTCCGTTGATTGTACCAGGTATATAGCCGAGAAATTCAGACAGAGTAGAATCAATATAAGCACAGGTATCCAGGATCGATGAGGGAACACGATGCGAAATTTGATGCTGTATAGAATCACGACCGTCAACTCCAGATAAGATAAGGAACGAAAGGGTACAAAGGAGTGTCGAGAGCGTTATGCGCATTGTTTCTATGTAGTTGGTCGGTAACGAACGTGAGGCTAATTTTTGTTAGAGAAAGTGCCAAGCGGAATGCGAAGAGAGAAAGAGAGAGTAGAACCTTGAGAGACGGGAGGAAAGGAGGAAAGAAACGACGGGCTGACTGTGGCAGTCAGCATATCTTTAAAATCCTCGTGAAGCGTCAGCCCATGGTGGAAGGAAAGACAAATCGCCTGAACACCACTTCCAGTTCTGACCGAGCCATTTAGAATATTTATGCATAGCTAATGGTGGCTGACTTCAGTCCGGCAAATAGTTACCCAATCCATTTTTGTTCGCGACTTGATATGGTTGCTCATCGTGGAAGGAGGGAGAGTTGTGTGTAGATAAAGACAAATAACCAGACTATTATCTAATCAGTCCCACAAGGTCGAACTTTATTTTAATGACAAGCTACCAATTACTTCCTTCCCATTCGTATCTACTTATCAGTATTAATGGTTTCCTCTCACTCCTTCATTTACCGCCATCTTCACATCTCCAACGACTTGCGCCCCTATAATCTGGTGAAGTAAGGCCGAGGAAAGTGAAAGCATGCCTGGTTCAGATTCAAAACGCGAAATACTGATTGGGTTTGGTGTCGATGTCGACGCTGTTGCGGGATGGTACGTTTATCAGTCAAGACTTCTGCGCTTGTTCATAAGCCAAGCATAGTATATAGTATAGTCTCTATCCCTTATTACTTTGCGCTTCCTGGAAAGCATTTGTAAATGATTCTCATCTTTCTAACCTGTCGAACATGTAGGTTGGGCTCGTATGGTGGCCATGACTCTCCAGGCGATATTTCGCGGGTCCGTTCCCCGTCCATGCATTTCCTTGAAGATATAAATTGAGTTATCACCGAATTCAGGGAATGTATGCAGGAGAGGTCGGCTCTCTTCGTTTGCTCAAGCTCTTCGAACGTTTTGGAATCAAGAGTACCTGGTTCATCCCTGGTGAGCCACCAGTTCGCTAAAAGTTACCGGAAAGAATCAGATGGAAATCCAATAGGTCATAGTTTGGAAACTTTCCCAGAACAAATGGCTGCCGTCAGAGACGCTGGACATGAAATGTAGGTCACCAATCGTTTTATTGTGTAGTATGACCGAATATCCTACGCTATACTAGCGGGCTTCATGGCTATTCTCATGAAGTAAGTCGTCACGCCTCCCATCACTCTACTTCAACGGCGCTGATAGCATAGCTGCTTTCTAGAATCCAAAATCATTGACGATTGAACAACAATGCGACATTCTTGACAAGACATATGCTATGCTTACCGAGTTCTGCGGAGGCATTCCCCCCAAAGGCAGCGTCGCTCCTTGGTGGGAAACCAGTCACGAGGGTACAGACCTGCTTCTAGACAAGGGTATCGAATACGGTGCGCAGAAAATTCCTTTCCGTCCATCGGATACTGATTTTCCCGGATTCAATTCAGACCATTCTAACATGGCGCACGAGTAAGCACTTATGGTTCTCCTACCGTTACAAGTGGATTTGAATCTGAGTTTCGAGCATAGCTCTCAGGCATATTATTTGCGCGATGCTGACCACTGGACTCCAATTAATTATGATGCCAAAGCCGAGACATGGATGAAGCCTCTGCAGCGCGGAAATGAGACGGGATTGGTAGAAATTCCCGCGAACTGGTGTGTAACTATCTGCTTATCTCCTGGTGTTACTGAGAAATTGTATTTCAGGTACTTGGATGACCTTCCGCCTATGATGTGCGTTTAAGGAGAGTATTCGCATTGTTCTCCAGATAATTGACTGCTACTTAGGTTCATTAAAGCCGCTCCGAATTCTCATGGATGGGTGGGCTTTCTTGCCTCTGTGTCCCTATCGCATAATAAACTACGCTAATCCTACCAGGTAAACACACGCGACGTCGAGGATCTCTGGAAAGACACATTTAGTTATTTGTATCGGCGAGTCCAACCATATAACTACTCGTTTATTTTAATCTAACCTAATGGTCCTTTCAGAGAAGAGAAAGATTTCATCTTCCCGATTACTATCCATCCTGATGTCAGCGGGTGCGCAAACAATCCTCTCTGGTCTTAAATCCCTAGAATTTACTGTAACACCTCTAAAGTCGACCGCATGTCCTTATGATGCTCGTACGTCCCAGCCTCACACAATTTAATATAAACTCTAAGTAGTATATCTCGTATAGGAACGTTTCATAACATGGATCAACACTCACGAACATGTCAAATGGGTGCCGATGATTGAGATGGCACGCTCATTTCGCACGAAGAAGGCACCTGCGGCGGGTGCACGCATGCCTACGGGATTTAAAGCTGACATTTCCTGAACCTGAAAGTGCAGTTTAATCTGCCTGGACAGTACCAAGTACAGTTGAAATCTCAATGTGCAATGAATATAAATAACATACGACTTTAACAAATTGAACGCCTGACGTTGATATACACAGTCATTTATGTATCTCCTATATCAGGAAAAAAGGGTTCTGAATGGCCGAATTAAATATCACATCACAAAAATTACTTGTACGAGCTAATAACCGCATAGGGCGTTTATATCGGCATAAAATCAATATAAGCCTTCTAACTTGACATAATACTTGGCAAATTTGATATAATCCGATATACAGGTGGGTACATTAAGTCTTCGGTCCCCTATTTATGGAAGGTGATTTGCATGCCTTCTTGGGAAACAAACGACTGCGAAACGAGGTGATCCCTCATCTTTGCCGATATGAGCAAGTTGGCCAGTGCTATCTGATGCTTATGGTACCATATAAAGCATGCAAATCCTCCTTCCTAAAGCAGAGGGGCCGAAGACTTAATATACCCACCTGTAATACCTTGCAGATTTTTGTGATGTGATAGACTGTGTCAGCTGAAGTTACCAACCACATGCAAAGGCCAGCAGAAGGGTGTTATGTCCAGCAGACAATAATTATGCTACTATTAAACCAGACTGCCATTATGATAGACTCCAAGCTGTTCTCAATCCAGAAATCGTCACTGAGCGCACTTTTGTACACAGCCACCACTGACTAAACTCGGACCTTGGGTTTTAGTGCATTCATTTTCCGCGTGATGCCAACATTATGTAAACTGAAGACTTAGAAGAGATCGGCCGTGATCTGCGGATTGATCGGTAAAATCACGTGACCTTCGCTCACCCGTCATGCCTCTATTACTGTAATTTAATTCTCACAGAAAAAAATAATCAGAAACCAAGCAGGGTAAATTAGAGCACGTATGCATCATACAGATGTGTTTATCAGCCAAAAATATATTCAATTGTTGCAGAGAAACAAAGGAAAAAGTTAGGAAAATTCCGGACATTTACAATGAACAAATTTGATCAGCATTCAAAAATTCTGTCCTCGTTACACAGACCAGATAAGTTCACAAAAATGGAGTTCCTCTTATTTTCTTGCTTCTGCAGGAGACTTTAGCACGCTCAATTCAATGTACCTGACTTCATGTGTACAATTAATGTGTTGGATTGACTGGGATGATGCAGTGTGTAAGACGGATCCATACAGAACATTGTCAAGTACTTTCAGATCGGATAACCAGAAGAACTAGTAACAGAGACTAGGATTTATGACCAGCAGGGTTTTCGGCGAAGCCGAAAACTCAAGTTGCTGATTCTATAAAATTATAATGCTTTACGTACGTAAATGGATCACGTGATCCAACAACTCACGCTGTGACGGGTGTTGGTAACACGCGTCTTTCTTTCATTTCAAGTTCAACCACCACCAGCCTCTCAGACCTACAACTATGTCCCAAGACGATGCAGATGCAGACTACGTCGTTGTCGACGATGATGAGGTTGACGTTGATTACCCGTATCCATGGGACAATGAGCCTGATGAACCCGACTGTTTGCAGCCCAAGACTCCACTTCATCGTCCGAACCACAATGATCCTATGGAACCACGTAATAGACGCGACCGCGACCGTTTTCGAAGTCGAGTAGGTGATGACGGATCTTTGACTCTGCCTGGGCAGATCAAAGGCCTTACGCTACCCGGGCAGATCGAAGGCAGCAGTCAGGAAACGCAGGACGATTATCCCGTGAGGATATCTCAGCAAGAGCTTCCACCAGATTCACTCAATTCAGACGATCTCTCGGGATACCCCCGATTATCCCTATCCGATCTACTCAACGGTACCGAAGCAATGACCCCACGCCACAATAGACGCGCTCCCATCGCGAAGGAAACCCCTCTGACTTTGCGAATGTCCGCAAACACTCGTGCCATGGAACCAAACAAGGCAGAAGACAAGCATCGCCGAAATGCGGATGAAGCAATGAGAGTGCTTATTGGACCGATGCCTGTCGAGAAGTTCCTCGACGAGTTTCTCCCGGCAGTGGATGAAAGCGACATGCCGGACCCTACGAGTGCGTTTGACGCTGTGCCCAGAGGTGCAAGTGATGAAAAGGAAATTTACTATCCATTCGTGCGTTTTTTCAGACTGAGGCTCTCGTTCATAAGTAATACGTGTTTTCGTTTCGGTCAAGATTGCAGCCATCAATGAGAACGGGCGCTGTCCAGGCCTGACGTTCGTCGATACGTCAGTCACTTCAGAGCAGAATACGCGAGGAGTTTTCAAGCCCGATGTCTCCACGTACAATGAAGGCGATGTGTCCCTACTTAAACGTCTTCGTAGCAAGAAAGGCAGCAAGATCTATACATGCGCCAACTTAGGTATTGCGGAAAGCTTTTGCGAGATTAAACCGGACAACATTGATCCATTAATGGACGATTCCGAGAAGGAGGGCAAACATTTCTTCGACTGGAAAAATTATCGCTCTGACAAAGACGGAATCGCAGCAAAGAAAAAGAGAGCGTTTGGACAGAATGTATCGTACGCTGCAGAGAGTTGCGCGCGTCAACACCGCGTTTTCTACCATTCCTTACTCATCATCGGCACGAGAGCGCGTTTCTTCCGATGGGATCGCGCGGGAGTCATAGTGACCAGAGCATTCGACTACCAAGAGCATCCAAGGCTGTTGTGTCGATATTTGTGGCGATTTAGCGGCGCCAATATGGTTGAGCGTGGCTTCGATCCCACCGTTACTGTGGCTTCAAAGGAGGAAACTGACGTTTTCGAAAAAGTCGTCTCCGCTGAGGTGGCGTTTCAACTGGGCATCGATGCTAACGATAAAGAGAAGATGGAGGAGGCTCTAAAGACGCACTTTGACAGGAATAAAGTGACCAAGGCGATGGTCTATAACTATTCTGGATCAAAGGCTGAAGAGTATCTTCTTTCCGTACCTGTTCACTGCCCATCATCCGCCGCAGGTCGTTCCTGCCGTGGCTATTGGTCGACTAAAGTGGTGAGGAAGCTCGATGGGAGCATAGAAAGGGGCGAGATAAGGTTTCTGAAGGACGTTTGGCGCATTGCTTTGCCCCGTCTGGCAACGGAAGGGGAAATTCTAACCGAGATGACAGGGAACGTGCCCAACATACCCGAGCCTGATTGCTTTGGAGATATAAAGGTACGCATAGTTTCCCGTAAATGAATATTCGTGTTGGAGACTCATACTCAACCTTTCCGCTGGATTAGGACGATAGTTGCAACAAACCGGAGGTCATAGCTGACGGAGGCGATCCAGTCATTGGAGCTTCTGGAAAGGTGCAGACGACAAGGACACAAGAGTTTATATATAAGAATGGGTCAGCAAGTCATGTCGCGTGCTTCCTAAGCAATCAGTGGATGATCTTTATCGTCGTGTTGTCAAGCACGTACATTACCGAATGACTTCGAAGACAGTCGGATATCCACTCAGTGACTTCATTGATGCTCCTGAACTATTCCTTGCATTGGAGGATGTTCTCGAAGGCGAGTGTTATCAAACCTCTCCGTACCCGTCGTCTGACGGTGCTTGTAGCCCTTATCATCGCGTATGAAAAGTGCAAAAGACTGCATCGTGACGTCAGCCTAGACAACATCATCCTATGCAGATGCAGGGTAACGAAGAGAAGATTAGGTATTCTCATAGACTGGGAATTCTCAGTCCTTATTGACAGGAAAGGGAAAGCAGGAGACTACTTTCGATCTGTGCGTTATGTTTGCTCCTGTTCAGAGTTAGCCATCATACCTAATCCCATTTCCAGGGCACTTGGGCGTTCATGTCGACAAATGTGCTCCGGAGGAGCCCAGATTTCCGTCACACGCATCAGGATGACCTGGAATCGTTGTTCTACATTTCGCTGTACAGCGCCGTTTATTGGCTCCGGCATAATGAGAAGCAGATGCTAGGAAGCTGGATGTTTGAATTTTTCGATCAGTATTCTGTTCGAGATAACGGAATCATGGTTGGCGGATTTGTGAAGCAAAGCTATAAGTTAGATCCAACGGAGTTCAGCAACGAATTCATTTTCGAGAACGATCATATTAACACCTGGTTTGGGAACGCGTATCGAGACCTCTCAACTTTCTCAAGAATGATCAAGCCAGAGGATTCGACTTGGACCAGTAATAACGTCCGGAAACATATGCGTGCCGTCTGCAAGGGTCTCTCCGAGCTGAAAACCGGGACTCGATAGGGTCGAACATAGTGTTGAGGACCAATTCATCCCGGAACAACGTAACTATTGAGCTACACATGTTTCAGTTTCTCGTATCTCGGGGTCGCGAATAAGTGTACTTCACGAGCCTGAGTATGAGCGTGGCAGCAAACGGTCACTAGCGGAGCGGAGATCGGCGGACCCTCTGAAGAACCTCAGCCAGAGAACAAGCGCTTCCGAGTGAGTATACTGAGCATCCACTCCAACCGTTCGCCGTTGAAACTTAATTCTGACGGCGGCACCGGTGACGACATCGGTGAACAGCAAGACCAGAATCAGGAGAGTCAGGATCAAGAGAGTCCGGATGAATTGTTGTTGCAACCTCTGACGCGGAAAGGTCAGCATGATCCGAGACGTACCGTGAACGAAGACCTCTCGAGCAAGCCTGATCTGCCTAATGATGACGATGGCGACGATGATCTGTACGTCTAATCGGATATGTCGTAGGCCTATCTGGGCACGAGACAGTCTTAGGCAGTAGTCGTCCTGACAGATTCTCTTCGCATGATGTATGTCTAAGGCTTAATCGCGGGCCGGTTCTGTATAGCCGTATTTATGCTATATGGCTTTGTTCTATGCTTTGGTTGTTGTATATTCGGATGTTATTGTTTAGCTAACAAGTGTGGACTATGAACGTTTGCATCCCGTTTTTATCGCATTACGTTCCAGCACAATAAATGTTACATATGTACATAGAATATGCCTAGACCATTCAACTTGTCGTTTTGATCGTGAGCATACCCATCACCTGTCGCAGTTGCTTGGCCATTATCAGAATTTCGAAGCTAAATCTCATCCACGATATACTAAGTACTATAAAAGCCGGTTTATCAGGATGGAGAGCGCATCAACTACACCTCATATTACAAGGTGGAATTAGTTACTTGCCTGAGTAAACTTGCAATCGCCATCAACCTTCCTGTATCAATGAAGATTCCAGCGATGCAGGAAAGAAGTTCGTTGATTGAGTCTGCCGCGTCAGAGTTCGCATTCAAAGACATCACTAGTACTACTCGGGTACGGCTTGCGGACGCATACAACAAATTTCTGCACTAGCACGAGAACTGAAGCGATGGATCATCATGAGTCGAAGCGATCGATCACAAAGAAGGCACAATAAGAACTTTGCCTGGTTCGAATTGACGACAACGCAACATAGTAAGCACGCTCGACATGTTTCGTTTGACCTTGAATGATAACTTATCGACTGATGGAGGCGTGAGCAGCTGAGCGACTGCTCTACCAATTTTGAATATTTTTGGGCGGTACATACGTTGTGAGTACCTGTGATAGGAGTCGATGTACATATGTATGTATGTATTCTTCATAATTTCAACATTGTACACGGGAGCCTTCCATAACCTTTGCGCGTTTGTCCGACGCTCCTCACCCTCGCACAGCTAGTAGTTCATTAGGACGATTGCTATTTGAAGCCCGCAGGCATTGTAGCTCCAGGCACAGGTGCCTGCTTCGCTCGAAATGCCCTTGCCATTTCGAAGAAGGGCACCCAGCGTACGTGCTCCATTGACCCAGGATTCCTGCATGCAATGATGTCAAGCCTCCCATCATGAGACGTCCGACTTCCTTGCTGATGTACGCAGCAGTATAAGTTAGAAGCCTTACGTAAGTATATGAATCACATGACCCGACAACACACGGTGTGACAGTGTTGGTAACAAGTTCAACCACCATCAGCCTTTTAAACCTACCACTATGTCCCAAGACGGTGCAGATGCAGACTACGTCGTAGTCGATGATGACGAAGTCGACGTTGACTACCCGTATCCATGGGACAATGAGCCTGATGAACCCGACTGTTTGCAGCCCAAGACTCCACTTCATCGTCCGAACCACAATGATCCTATGGAACCACGTAATAGACGCGACCGCGAACGTTTTCGAAGTCGAGTAGGTGATGACGGATCTTGGACACTACCTGGGCAGATTAAAGGTCTTATGCTACCCGGGCAGATCGAAGGCAGCAGTCAGGAAACGCAGGACGATTATCCTTTGAGGGAATCTCAGGAAGAGCTTTCACCAGATCCGCTTCATTCAGACGATCTCTCGGGATACCCCCGATTATCCCTATCCGATCTACTCAACGGTACTGAAGCAACGACTCCGCGCCGCAATAATATACGCGCTCCCATCGCGAAGGAAACCCCTCTGGCCTTCAGAATGACCAAGAACAAGCGTGCCATCCAATCGCGAAAGGCAGCGCATAAGCATTTACGAAACGCAGATGACGGAATAAAAGTGCTTATTGGACCAATGCCCGTCGAGGAATTCCTAAACGAATTTCTTCCGGCAGTAGATGAAAGCGAGATGCCAGATCCTACAGGTGCATTCGACACTGTGCCTGCAAAAGCGAATCATGAAACACATATTTATCCTCCCCTGGTACGTTTCTCCTTCCGAATTGCAGCTTCATAAGTAACATTTTCTTCATCTAATCAAGATTGCAGCCATCAATGAGTACGGCCGCTGTCCGGGACTAACATTCGTCGACACGTCAGTTACTTCGGAGCAGCATGGGCGAGGGGTTTCCAAGCCCGATATCACCGCGTACAATGAAGGCGATGTGTCCCTGCTTAAGCGCGTCCGCAGCAAGCGTACCAACGTCATCCATACATGCGCCAACTTGGGCATTGCAGAGACTTTTATGGAGGTGAAACCGCACGGGCAGGATCCGTTGGAGGACGATCATGGGGAAAACAGGAATTTCTTCGCCTGGGAAAATTACAAAACAGACAGTACTGATTGGGAGAAGAGAAAGAAAGCGTTTGGCCAGCAAGTTTCGTACGCTTCGGAAGGATGCGCGCGTCAGCATCGCGTCTTCTACCATTCCGTACTTATCGTCGGCACGGAAGCTCGTTTCTTCCGATGGGATCGCGCAGGAACCATAGTGACCAGAGCATTCGACTACCGGCGAAATCCGAGGTTGTTTTGTCAATATTTGTGGCGATTCAGCGGCGCCAATATGATTGAGCGTGGCTTTGACCCTACCGTTACGGTCGCTTCGGAGCATGAAACTAAACTGTTCGAAGAAGCTGTCACCGACGAGGTCGCGTTCCAGAAAGGGATTGATAAGAAAGATAAGGCGAAGCTGGGTGACGCCCTGAAGGTGCACTATGAAAAGAATAAAGTAACGAAAACCTCGATTTACAACAGTTCGCAATCAAAGACGGAAGAGTATCTTGTATCTGTGCCGGTCCACTCCCCGTTTACTTCTGCGGGTCGTTGCTGCCGCGGCTATTGGTCGACGAAACTGGTGGGAAAATCGGATGGGAGCACAGAAGGAGGCCCAGTAGGGTTTTTGAAGGACGTCTGGCGTATTGCTTTGCCCAGACTGACACCAGAGGGGAATGTTCTAACTCATATGACGGGAACTGTGCCCAACATACCTGAGCCGGATTGCTTTGGAGATGTAATGGTACGTGTAACTTCTCCGTAAAATCTTAGTATTGTCGACTAGTACTCAATCATATCTACTGGTTTAGGACGATAGTCGCAACGAATCGGAGGTTTTAGCCGACGGAGGCGAACCAGTTATGGGAGCTTCTGGAAAGGCACAGACGACGAAGACGCAGGACTTTATATATAAAGAATGGGTTAGCGATTCCTGTAAAGTGCTCCCTGAGCACTCGACGGACGACCTTTACCGCCGTGTCGTCAGACATGTGCATTATAGATTAGCTCTCAAGACGGTCGGATATCCGCTCAGTGATTTTACGGACGCTTTGGAATTATTCCTGGCATTGCAGGACGTTCTTGAAGGTGTGCCTTGTCATATTCCTCTGTGTATATCGTCTGACAATTTTCATAGCCCTTATTGTCGCATTCGAAAAGTGCAAAAGACTGCACCGTGACGTAAGCCTGGATAATATTATTCTATGCAGATCGAGGGTGGCCAATAGAAGAGTCGGTGTTCTCATAGACTGGGAATTCTCCGTCCTCGTAGACAGAGAAGGGAAGGCAGGGGACTATTATCGATCGGTGAGTTGATTAATGAAGTCAGAACTGTCCGCCATCCCCTAATCCCGCATTCAGGGCACTTGGGCGTACATGTCGACAAATGCACTTCTTAGGCCCCCAGGCTTCCGTCATTCGCATCAAGACGACCTGGAATCACTGTTATACGTCTCGCTCCATTGTGCTGTTTTGTGGCTACCACATAATGTGAAAAGGAGGCTTGGGACCTGGGTGTTTCACTTCTTCGATTATTCTTTGGACAATGAAACGATTGCTGGCGGCGGCCAGAAGCGAACTTATAAATACAACCCCTCGAAATTCTCCACAGAATTTGTGTTTACGAACGGTCATATCACGGCTTGGTTCTCGAACGCGTACGCTGACCTTGCAACTTACGCGGAGGAACATGTCAAAGGCCGTACAGCCGAAACTACTTGGACAGGTAAAACTGTCCGGCATCATATGCGTGCCGTCTGCGCCGGTATTAGCAAGGGAAAACAGCAGGGACTCGAGAGAGTCGTACATAATGTGGAAGACAAATTCGAAGGGGAAGAGGTATATTATTGGGCCACATACATATCAGCCTCCAACATCGCCACAGATTCGCGAATCAGCGAAATTTCCCAACACCAGTCGGGACGTGGTAGCAAACGATCAATGACGGAATTTGAGGAAGGCTTTGACGAACCTCAGCCAGAGAACAAACGTTCGCGCTTGAGTATACGGAGCACTAACAGCGACCATTTGCCTTTGAGGCTTGATTCTGACGTCGGTTCTGATAACGATGTCGGTGGACAGCAAGAACAGGATCAGGAGAGTCAGGATCAAGAGAGTCCGGATGAATTGTTATTGCGACCTCTGGCGCGGAAAGGTCGGCACGACCCGAGACGTTCCGTGAACGAAGACCTCTCGAACAAACCTGATCTGCCTATCGACGACGACGACGACGATGACGATCTATACGTCTAATCGGATATGTCATAGGCCTATCTGGACACGAGACAGTCTTCACATAATAGATGTCCAAGGGTGCGCCCTGTAGCAATTCTCCCATAGATGCAGACTGGATTGCGGGGGTAGGCCTGTATAGCCGTATTTATGCTAGATGGCTTTGTACTATTCTTTGATCATTGTATTTTCATTTTCGAATCTCATTGTTGAGCTAGCAAGTGTGGACTATAATCGTTCGCATCTCGTTTTTATTGCATTTACATTCCAGCATAATCAATACTACTTCTGTACATACAATACAATATGTCTAGATCTTTTTTGTTAGTACACCTATCACTCGTTGCGGTTTCTCGATCATTACCAGAACTCAAGAGTGAATATCGTCTACGAGATACCTAATATTATCAAATGCTAGGTTATCGGGACGGGGAGGAAGTCAACTATCCGTGATATGCAAAGCGAACGTTAGCCTCTATCTATGACAGCTCCGCCAACGTAGGAAAGAAGGTCGTTTGCAAGTACATACTGTATCACTGTATGATCTAGCCTGTCGTATCAGAAGTCACATTCCAAGATATCGCTCTTTTCTACGGTGCATTTAGATGCATGCAACAAATTCTGTTTGTATGCAAGGCAAAATTAGAGACCATGGCGGGTTGAAGCAGATAATCAAAGAGATACGGAGACAAAGGAGGGGTCTGTGGCCATTCCCCACTTCAAACTTTCAAAGCACAACAACGTTAGCATAGTAAGCACGCTTCAGTCTTTGCTCCGTTTGTCTTTTGAACCCAGACGTTAACCTGTTGATAGATAGGGTATGACCGGCCGACGAGCTACTTTATCGAGTTTGAGTACTTAAGGACCTCACGAGTACTATTCCAGTTGCGAATTGTAGCTCAGTAGTGCTATCCGATTGATGTACATATAATTTGATCATTTTACATAGGAACCTTCATTACCTTTTCGTTCGACGCTCCTTACTCTCGCGCAGCTAACAGTAGATTAGGACGATTACTCTCTGAATCCTGCAGTCATTATGGGTCCAGGTGCGGGCGCCTGCTTCGCTCGAAATGCCCTTGTCATTTCGATGAAAACCCAGCGTACGTGCTCGTGGGTATTGACCCAGGTGATGAAACGCTCTTGTATACATGATGTCAAGTCTCCGGTTTCGTCCTGGGATACTGATATATGATGAAGCTTAGGAACACACCAGAATCATGCAGAAAGGAGGACAGGACGACTTCTTTTTTCCTTGCTGACGTATGCAGCTTTGTATAGTAGGTTGTGTGTTTACGTAATCAAATGATTCACATGACCCAACAACACACGGTGTGACGGAGTTGGTAACACGCGTCTTTCTGTCAAGTTCAACCTCCACCAGCCTTTCAAACCTACAACTATGTTCCAAGACGACGTAGATGCAGACTACGGCGTAGTCCGCGATGACGAAATCGACGTTGACTATCCATATCCATGGGACAATGACCCCGAGCCCAAGACTCCGCTTCGCCGGCCTAATCCTCACGATCCTATAGAACCACGTCGTAGACGCGACCGTATTCGAGGTCGAGTTCCCTTGACGCGAAATTACGATGGGTCTTTGACACTGCCAGGGGATATCAAAGACGGCAGCAGTCAGGAAACGCAGGACGATCATCCATTGAGAGTACCTCAACGAGAGCTTTTATCGGATCCACTTCATTCAGACGGTCTGTCTGGATACTCGCGATTATCCCAATCTGAACTGCCTCTTCGTAATGCAACAACAACTCCACGCCACAACAGACGCGCTCCTTTGGCGAAGGAAACCCCGCTGGCTTTGAGAGAGACCACAAACAAGCATGCCATGCATCCGAACAAGGCAGAAGATAAACACCTTCGAAACGCAGATGACGGAATAAGAGTGCTTATCGGACCGATGCCAGTCGAGGAGTTCCTTGACGAATTTCTTCCGGCAGTAGATGAAAGTGAGATGCCAGATCCTACAGGTGCATTCGACGCTGTGCCTGCAAAAGCGACTCATGAAACACATATTTATCCTCCCCTGGTACGTTTCTCCTTCCGAATCGCAGCCTCATAAGTAACATTTTCTTCATCTAATCAAGATTGCAGCCATCAACGAGAACGGGCGCTGTCCGGGCCTGACATTCGTTAACACTTCAGTCACCTCAGAGCAAAGCGGTCGAGGGGTTTCCAAGCCCGATGTTACTGCGTACAACGAAGGCGATGTGTCTCTTCTTAAACAAGTCCGCAGCAAAACCAGTAATGTGATTCATACATGTGCCAACTTGGGCATCGCGGAGACTTTCTTCGAGGTGAAACCCGACGATCAGAATCCGCTTAAGGACGATCACGAGGAGAACGAGTCTTTCTTCGACTGGGAAAACTATAAGACTGACTCGCGCAAAGGGGAAAAGAAAAAGAAGGCGTTCGGCCAGAATGTTTCGTATGCTTCGGAGGGTTGCGCGCGTCAACATCGCGTCTTCTACCATTCCGTACTCATAGTTGGCACAAGAGCTCGTTTCTTCCGATGGGATCGCGCGGGAACTATAGTGACTAGAGCATTCGATTACCAGCAGAATCCGGAGCTGTTGTGCCGATATCTATGGCGATTCAGTGGCGCCGATATGGTTGAGCGCGGCTTCGATCCTACTGTCACCATCGCTTCGCAACGAGAAATTGAGTTGTTTGAGGATGCTGTCACCGAGGAGGTCATATTTCAGAAGAACATTGACAGCAACGATACAGCGAAGCTGCATGAAGCCGTGGAAGTGCATTTCGAAAAGAATAAAGTAACGAAAGTCATGGTCCACAAAGGTTCTCAATCGACACCTGAAGAGTATCTTGTTTCCGTGCCTGTACACTGCCCATTGTCCTCTTCGGGCCGCTCCTCCCGTTGCTATTGGTCGACTAAAATAGTGAAAAAAGGGGATGGGAACATAGAAAAAGTCGAGATAGGTTTTCTGAAGGACATCTGGCGCATCGATTTACCCGGTCTCACATCGGAAGGCGAAATTCTGTCCGATATGGGACAAAAAAAAGTGCCAAACATACCTGAACTGGATTGCTTTGGAGATGTACCGGTACGGCTAGATTTCTGTGAATGCTTAGCGGTATTACCAATTAATTTCATAACTAGGATGAAGATACGGATTTTCTTGACTCAGAAGGAGATTCTGGTGATTCAGCACATGATCTCGGAGAAGGAGAACCAGTCATCGGAACCTCTGAGGAACCGCAAACTACGAGGACTCAAGAATTTATACATGAAGAGTGGGTCAGCGCATCATGTCACGTGCTCCCGGAACAATCGACAGACGATCTATACCGTCGTATCGTCAGACATGTGCATTTCAGGATGACGACCACCACGGTCGGATATCCACTCAGTGAATTTACTGATGCTGTTGAGTTATTCCTGGCATTACAGGATGTACTTGAAGGTGCGATTTCCCGTACCTTCTTAGCTATCATCTGACGATGTTTGTAGCTCTTATTGTTGCATACGAAAAGTGCAAGAGACTGCATCGAGATGTCAGCCTGGACAATATCATTCTATGTAGATGCAGGGTGACGGGGAGAAGAATAGGTGTTCTCATAGACTGGGAATTTTCAGTCCTTGTAGACAGGGAAGGGAAAGCGGGAGATTATTATCGATCGGTGTGTTTACTTCAGACAGACTTGACCTTCATGTCTTAATTCCACATCTAGGGAACTTGGGCATACATGTCGACAAATGCGCTTCTCAGGAAGTCGGGGTTTCGTCACTCGCATCAAGATGACCTGGAATCGTTGTTCTACGTTTCGCTATATTGCGCCGTTTTATGGCTCCCACATAATATCAAAAAGAGGCTTGGGACCTGGATGTTTAACTTTTTCGACTACTCTTCTTTGGACGATGAACAACCTTCTGGCGGTGACAAGAAGCGGACATATAAGTACAATCCGTCGAAATTCACGACAGAATTCCTTTTTAAGAATGGTCATATCAAGGCTTGGTTTTCGAACACATACGCTGACCTCGCAACTTACGCGGAGGAAAATGTCAAGGGCCGTTTAGCTCTGACAGCATGGACAAGCGAAGATGTTTGGCGTCATATGCGTGCCGTCTGCAATGGCCTTTCCAAGGGAAAGCAGACGGGAGTCGAAAGAGTCGCTCATGGCGTGGCGGATAAGTTCATACCGGGCGTGTCCTATTATTGGGCCACGCGCGTATCGACCTCGATCATCACAGGTTCGCGCGTCAGCGAAATTTCCCAGCCTCAGTCGGAGCGTGGTAGTAAACGATCAATGACGGAAATTGAGGGACCCTATCAAGAACCTCAACCAGAGAACAAGCGCTCCCGGCTGAGCATACGGAGCGGTAATAGCGACCATTTGCCTTTGAGGCTTGATTCCGATGGCGGTTCCGATAACGATGTCGGTGAGCAGCAAGAACAGCATCAAGAGAGTCAGGATCAAGAGAGTCCGGACGAACTGTTGTTGGGACCTCTGGCTCGGGGAGGTCAGCATGTTCCAAGATGTACCCTAGATGAAGACTTCTCGAACAGACCTGGTTCGGCTGACGATGACTACAGCGATCTATACGTCTAATCGGATATGTCGTAGTCCTATTCGGGCACGAGACAGTCTTAGGCAAAGGTCGTCTGGAATCTCTTCACATGATGTATGTCTAAGACTGCGCCCTGTAGTGATTTACCATTGGTGTAGGCTTGATTGCGGGCTGGTCCCGCTGAGCCGCATTTATGTTAGAGGGCTTTGTTCTATATTCGGATGGCTTTGAGTCGTCAAGCAAGTGTACTCTATAATTATTCGCATCTCATTTTTATTGCTTTATGATTACATCCTAGCATAATCACTACTACATATGTACATACGATACAACATGCCTAGACCTTTCAACCTGTCGTTTTTGATCGTGAGCATGGCGATCACCGAGATACCTGGATGATTAAATGCCAGGGGAGGAAATCAACTACCCCTCATACCTCTTGTCAACAAAATCTTCCTCTATCTATGAAAGCCCCATCAACTCAGGAAAGAAGATCGCTAGCATGTATCCATGATCTATTCTGTTATATCAGAAGTCGCATTCGACGATACTGCTATTTTGTTATGGTATTTGGATGCATGCAACAATTTCTGATTGAATGCAAGGTAAGACGAGGGATCATTGCGGGCTGAAGCAGATAAACAAAGAGATGTGGGGAACAAAGGAAGGGTCTGTGGCCATTCCCTCGCTTCAAATTGTCGGAGCGCGACGTTAAGCACGCTTTAGTCTTTGCTCCGTGTGTCTTTTGAACCCCAGATGTGAACCTATTGATGGATAGAGGTATGACCAATTGGCAGACTGCCTTTCCGAGCCTGAGTACTTGAGCACGGTACTCACCTTACAAGTACTATACTATGTAGCTGCGTAGGGTTGTAGCTCAGTAATATAATCCAATTGATGTGCATACGTATTTCTTATTTTACAAAGGATCCTTTTGTTGCCTTTTTGCTCGATGTGCCTTACTTTCGCATAGCTAATAGTGCATTAAGCCGATTACTCTCTGAATCCTGCAGTCATTATGGGTCCAGGTGTAGGCGCTTGCTTCGCTCGAAATGCCCTTGCCATTTCGATGAACTTGAAGGGCACCCAGCGTACGTGCTCGTGGATATTGACCCAGGTGATGAAGCGCCCTGCATGCATGGTGTCAGTGCTCCGGTTTCGTCCCGGGGTACCGATATATGAAGGTTAGGGACGCACCAGCATCCTGAGAACGTGCGGACGACTAGAACGAAAGACTGGAATTTAATCCTAATTCTTGCAGATTTCAGACATAGAGATTCACATATCCGCTTGCGTCCGGGTGGATAGTTATCGGAAATATGAAGTCCCTTTCTTCTCTGGGAGAATGATCAGTGCGGCCTCTACTGAGTGGTCAACATGTGACGCTCCGCACTGTAGTCCGTCCCATTTGGCTAATTTTTATCATTCAGTTATCACCTGAGGGAGATAACGCGTACGTGTGGTGGAGGTCATCCACCAAGCAAGAGTCATGCAGAGTTGAATAGGACACCATTCATTCATTTCACCATTTTGGTGTCTTAGATGCACTCTATGGCCGAGCTCGTTTTAGAATGTGTAGAGATGATTACTGACTGATACAAGACGGCATGTATTGCAATATCGTACAAAACTTAATGACAATCGAAGGCACGGGAAATCTACTTCAATACTCCAAACGATACACGTTGTCAATCAGGTTGGCACTGCGCAAAGGCATACTTACATCCTTACCCCCCTTATCGTCCGACACAACCACAAGGTCAACACGGTTGCTGCGTAACGACTGTAATCCCTCAGGCTTGATGTCATGACTGGTAATTTTGACCGTCACCTGTAGTATTACCGTGTGGTCAGTGGCCGGCTCGTACAGCCAGCCGTCAAAGAATACCTGATTGTCGTCCGCCGGAATGTAGAACGCTCGTTCTTTCTCTTCAGGGGGGTCCCCGTGGTAGACGATATGTTTCACACTCGCGGACTCGGGCGATGGTTTATTCTGCTGCCCATCCTCTATCCTCACCGCATGGCCCTGGTGTCCGATAAGTAGAGCGTACATTTCGCGCGATTCATCATCGAAGAGCCAATGCTGGTTCTTTTGATCGAGCTGCCGCTTAGGATTCCTCGTCATTTTTCGCATTTGCCATTGTCCGCCAAGCGGGAAGAGGTTTAGGACACATGCTTCCAATAGGCCACCCGCTGATGCCCTGGCCTTAGGGGTTTTCAAAAATTGGCGATAAAGCTCACGACCCTTCTCTGCCTCCCGTACATCGAAAGCTGTATAGACCAAGTTCACGACGTATTTCGACGCAAATTCCACATACCATTCTCTAGCATCTTTCCCCTGACGCCTTGCAATGAACACGAGGTGAGAGAATTTCGTCTCGAAGTAGCCACGGCCCACGTCTCTGACAATCTTCACGATTCCGTCCCAGTCAACACCGTCGATATTCTTTACGATGTCTGTTTTATAGTCGTCTGGGGCTTTTGCGTTCTCATACGCAGCACGAGCGCTTGGACCATACAGGCGGAAAAACTTTTCCAGAGCACGCTCCGCGATTGGTGTTTTGCGTCCTTGAAGCTTTCGCCTATTTTAAACATCATTGTCATAACTTGTTTATGTGATGACTGACTGTGAATAAACTCTTACGCGGCAATAATCTCCGCCTCCGAAAATGGCTCCATCCAAACAGTCACAAACGTCTTATGTTTGGAATAGAAGGTGAAGTGGGTTTCGCGCGGCGATGCCGCCATAACGATCTTTCGACTTGATGAGTTGCAGGCTTCCACGAAAGACAGGGGAGTGATAAAATTTTGCTCGTTGCTGTCGACGAGGAACCAAGTGTGCTGAGGTAAAAAGAGGAATTCCTTCTTGACTAATTCCGAATGATAAACTCCAGTCGCATGGAAAAGGACGAATTCGCCTGATTTAAACTGATAGATGGTCGTTTGCTGCGCGAGCAGGACGAAAAGGAACAAGCTCTTCCCTGGCGTACGTTTAGTTAAATGCGCAAAAGAGCAAAGAATTTCTCTCACCGATGCCTGGGGTACCGCTGATAACGACACCAGGGACCTCGTCCTCCCCAGAATGCTCGATGTGCAGATCCTTGAATGGATTGTATGGAGGGCCTATCGCGTCTGACAGCTCAATTTCCGGCTTCGGCACATAGCCGCTTTCTATTCCACCTTCTGTGCCGAAGAACTCCCAGATGCGAGCCAAGATAAACTGATACTCGTCTCGCACAAGAATTCCATGAGATTTGAAAGAATTAAGCAAGATTGACGGCACCTGATTTTTAACAGTCCATTCCAACGCGGTAATATACTCTGGCACCGGGACATTTGCTTGATCATCGGGTCGATCCCGTACAACTTTGTGAGTGACGTAGACACGGTCCGGGTTTTGATCTTTCCAGGTCTGGTAGTACAATGCAGCCAGACAGCCTATGTACTCGAGATTGTCTATCTCAATGCGTTTCGCGTCAGGGAGTCTGCTTGTCACGTCGTCCCACGCAGTATCGAGCGACATAGTGTGATGAATAAATAGTAAGATTCAGTCACACAGAAGATTCTCCTTGCACTCAGATCACACCGCTACTGACTGGAATAACCGTAGCATTAGTGTGGTAGTCGGGAGGGAAGAATCCCTCTTACATTCGCTATCTACCAGCTATATAAACTAAACTACACACGGGGGAAACGTGAAGGCTAAATGCAAGCCCTGATCACGTAAGCCATTACTGCCGTTTTCAGAATTGTTTAGAAAAGCAGATCACGTAAAAAAATGCTGCATCGCCTCAGAAAACCCCCCAAAACCCAACAAACCTTAATTTTTCTCCGCAACGAAGCCATACCACGTCTTCCTGTAATGTCGAAAATTATGCCATACTGTATGTGCATAGATGCATGTAAAAATACCGATGCAGCGATTTTTCACGTGATCTGCTTTTCTAAACAATTCTGAAAACGGCAGTAACACAGTTAGAATGTTTTACGTAAGTAAATGGATCACATGACCCGACTATACACGGTGTGACGGGTGCTGGTAACACGCGTCTTTCTTTCAAGTTCAACCACTACCAGCTTTTCAAAACAGCTATGTTCCAAGACGATGTAGATGCGGCCTACGTCATAGACGATAATGAAGTTGTAATTGAATACCCTTATCCATGGGACAATGATCCTGACTGTCCGCCGCCAAAGACTCCGCTTCACCGCCCTAACCCTCATGATCCTATGGAACCACGTCGGAGACGCGACCGCTTTCGAGGTCGAGTGGCGGATGATGGATCTTTTACGGTACCCGGGCAGACGAAAGGCCTTGCACTACCCGGGCAGATCAAAGGCAGCTGTCAGGAGAGTCAGGAGAGTCAGGAGAGTCAGGAGACACAGGATGATCATCCCTTGAGGATATCTCGGCGAGAACCCCTGCCGGACCACTTCATTCAGACAATCTTACGGACTACCCTCGATTATCCCAATCTGACCTACCTTTTCGTACCGCAACAACGACACCACGCCACAATAGACGTCTTCCCGTCGCGAAGGACGCACCTCTGACCTTGAGACAGACTGCGAACAGACATGCAATGCTTCCGAACAGGGCAGAAGACAAGCATTTCCGAAACGCGGATGAAGGAATGAAAGTGCTCATTGGGCCAATGCCCGTCGACGAATTCCTCGACGAATTTCTTCCGTCAGTGGATGAAAGCGAGATGCCAGATCCTACAGGCGCGTTCGACGGTGTGCCTGAACAAGCGAAACATGAAGAGGAGATTTACCCTTTACTGGTGTGTTTCTTCTTAGTTGCTAATTCATAAACAACCCCTTTTCATCTAATCAAGATTGCAGCTATCAATGAGAACGGGCGCTGTCCAGGCCTGATTTTTGTCAATACGTCGGTCACTTCAGAGCAGAAGAAACGAGGGGTTTTCAAGCCGGATGTCACCGTCTATAATGAAGAGGACGTGTCCCTACTTAAACGAGTCCCCAGCAAAACTAGCGACGTTCTTCACACATGTGCTAACTTGGGCATTGCGGAGGGCTGCTTCGAAGTGAAACAAGACGACGAGAGCGATCCATTTTTTGATTATTCTGAGGAAAAGGGCAAGCATTTCTTCGACTGGAAAAATTATGCTAAGGATGGGTCTTCGTATAAAAAGAAAAAGAAAGCATTTGGCCAGGCTGTATCGTACGCTTCGGAGAGTTGCGCACGCCAGCACCGTGTTTTCTATCATTCCGTGCTCATAATCGGCACGGGCGCTCGATTCTTCCGATGGGATCGTGCCGGAATCATTGTGACTAGAAAATTCGACTACCAGCAAAATCCGAAGCTGTTATGTCGATATCTGTGGCGACTCAGTGGTGCCAATACGATTGAGCGTGGCTTTGACCCCACCATTACCATCGCTTCAGCGGCCGAAACTACTGTGTTTGAGAAAGTTGTCACCGACGAGGTCGCGTTTCAAAAAGGCATTGATCACAGCGATCAGGCGAAGTTGGACGAAGCCCTCAAAGTACATTTTGAAAACAAGAAGGTGACGAAAGCCATTGTCTACAGCGATTCAGGATCGCAAACGGAAGAATATCTTGTTTCTGTACCTGTCCATTCTCCATTATCCTGCGCAGGCCGCTCCTGTCGTGGCTATTGGTCCACTAAAGTGGTGAGGAACAAGGATGGTAGCATAGGAGGCGAGGTGGGGTTTCTAAAGGACGTCTGGCGTAATGATTTTCCCAGTGGGACAACGGAGGGCGACGTTCTGTCCGAAATGGCGGGAATTGTTCCCAACATACCACGAGTGGACTGCTTTGCAGATGTACCGGTACGCTGATTTGCCGTAAATGAATATTGGTATTGGTGATTGATATTCAACCATTTCTGCTGGTTTAGGACGATGATTACAGTAAATCGGAGGTTACAAATGGTGGAGGCCAACATGTCTCTGGAACCACTGGAAAAGCGCAGACGACTAGGACTCAGGACTTCATATTTAAAGAATGGGTCACTAAGTCATGTCGCATTCTTCCCGAAAAATCCGTGGACGATCTTCATCGTCGTGTTGTCAAACACGTACATTATCGAATGGCTTCCAAGACAGTTGGATATCCGCTCAGTGACTTTACTGATGCTGTTGAACTATTTCTAGCGTTGAAGGATGTTCTCAGAGGTGGGTGTTTCCGTTCTTCTTGTCACACTCAGTCTGATGGTGCCTGTAGCTCTGATTATTGCGTACAAAAAGCTGAAGAGACTTCACCGTGACGTGAGCATGGACAACATTATTCTATGCAGATCCAGGAAGGACAACAGGCGGGTGGGCGTTCTTATAGATTGGGAATTCTCAGTCCTCGCAGACAGGGAAGGGAAGGCAGGCGACTACTACCGATCTGTGGGTTTGCTCGGCTCTGGTCAATCAAATCACTGTGCCTAATTAAATATTCAGGGAACTTGGGCGTTCATGTCAACGAACGTACTCCTGAGGAGCCTCGATTTCCGTCACTCGCATCAGGACGACCTCGAATCGTTGTTCTATGTTGCGCTGTATTGCGCTGTCCATCGGCTCCCGCATAATCAAAAGATGGCGCTAGGAGGCTGGATGCATAATTTTTTCGATCAAGCAAATCCTCAAGAAGATGGCAGTGCAATTGGCGGTTACGTGAAACTGAGCTACAAGCACGATCCAGAGAAGTTCAGAACGGAATTCATTTTCGAGAACGAGCATATTAATGCTTGGTTCGCGAAGTCGTATCCGGATCTTTCAACTTTCTCAAAATTGGTCAAGATTGAGGATTCCAAATGGACGAGCAAAAACGTCTGGAGACATATGTGTGCCCTCTGCGAAGTTCTTTCTGAGGGAAAACAACAGGGAGTCACTAGGGTCGAACATAGCGTGGCGGATAAATTCATCCCGGAAGAACACTACATACAATTGGGCAACTCAAATTTCCGTCTCCAACGTCGGCTCGGGCTCGCGACTTAGTACAATATCCCAGCCGCAGTCAGGTCGTGGTAGCAAAACGGTTGCGAACGGAGATCGAAGAACGCTCCAATGAACCCCAGCCAGAGAACAAACGTTCCCGCTTGAGCCTACAGGACATCCAAACCAACCATTTGCCTTTAAGGCTCGATTCTGATGGCGATTCGGGTAACGGTGTCGGTGTAGAGCAAGACCACGAACTAGAAATTCCTGATGAATTGTTAGAACTCCTGCTGGAAGAAGATCAGCATGTTCCGAGACGTCCACTGGATGAAGGTCTTCCGAAGCGATCTGGTCTACCTAGCGATGATGACGACGACGACGATGATCTATATGTCGCAGAATCAGACATGTTATAGTCCTGCTTAGGTACGAACCAGCCTTGCTTTGGGCAGTTTCGTCAAGATCCACTTCCCATAATGTATACCTCCGGTTACGCTTTGAAGGAATTCGCCGTTAGTGCAAGCTGAATTGCGGAGCTGGCCATGTAGAGTTGCACCTATGCTAGGTAGTTTATTCAGTGCTTTGCTCTTGTTGTATATTCGGATGTAATTGGTAAAGCTAGCAAGTGTACACTATAATCGTTCGCATCCCGTTTTAATTGCATTACGTTCCAGCATAATCAGTGTTACATATGTACATTACATACAATATGCCTAGACCATTTCAACCTGTCGTTTCGATCGTGAGCACACCCATCACCTGTTGCAGTTGCTTGGCCATTATCAGAAATTCGAGCTAAATCTCATCTACAGTATACTTAGTATCATAAAAGTCAGGTTATCAGGACGGAGAGGAAATCAACTACACCTCATCGCAACGTGGAATTAGTTACTTATCTGTCAATCGCGACGAGCCTTCCTGTATCAATGAAAATTCCAGCAACGCAGGAAAGAAGTTCACTTACAAATATGATCGCGTCAGAGTTCGCATTCAAGGACACCACTCAGGTACGGCTTGCGGATGCATACGACAAATTTTTGCACTAGCACGAGAACTGAAGCGATGGATCATTATGAGTCGAAGCGATCAATCAAAAAGAAAGCACAATAAGAAATTCGCCTGAATCGAATTGTTAGACCACATCGTAACATGGTAAGCACCCTCGTCATGGTTTGTTTGACCTTAGATGATAACTTATCGACTGATGGAGGCGTGAGCAGCTGACCAACCGCTCTACCAATTTTGAATATTTTGGGGCGGTCCGTACCTCGCGAGTGCCATATTAGTTGTGATAGGAAGCGATGTACATATGTATTGGATGCATAATACATCAACGTTGTGCATGGAGGCTTTCATTACCTTTGTGCATTTGTCCGACACTCCTCACCCTCGCACAGCTAGTAGTTCATTAAGACGATTGCTTTTTGAAGCCCGAAGGCATTATAGCTCCAGGCACAGGTGCCTGTTTCGCTCGAAATGCCCTTGCCATTTCGATGAAGGGCACCCAGCATACGTACTCGTGGGTATTGACCCAGGTGATGAAGCGCTCCTGCATGCATGATGTCAGTCCCGGTTTCGTCCCCGGATGATATATGACGAAGGTTAGGGACGCACTAGCATCATGAGGACGTGCGGACGACTAGAACGGAAGACTGGAATTTAGTCCTGATTCTTTCAGATTTCAGATACAGAGATTCACATACCCGCTTGCATCCGGGTGAACGGTTATCGGAAATATGAAGTCCTTCTCTTCTCTGGGAGAATGATCAGTGCGCCGAGGTCCGATGAATTTCCATGAATGAATTGAGTAAGAGCATACCGATATAAGTATGAGAACGTATCTTTCCAGAGGTCTTCTACATCACGAGTGTTAACCTGCAATATGTATCAAAATGTCAGAATAGTTTCCTGGATTCCGGTGATTCCAGGTACCCAGCCGTGAGAGTTCGGTCTCGACTTTACGAAGCTGCAGCAGTTTATCTTGAATAGCAAATAACCATATGTGATGTCAGGTACGTACACAAGAGGCGGAAAGTCGTCCAAGTACCTGACATCGATTGGGTCAGAAGAGGTGCACCACGGAAATATCTGAGAGGATACAAACCAATTTGCTGGGATCTCAACCAACCCCGTTTCACTGCCTCGTTGAAGGGGCTTCATCCAAGTTTCGGCCTTTGCATCGTAGTCAATGGACGTCCAACTATCTCCTTCGCGTAAATAATACGCCTGAGAGCTTCACTTCCAATCTCAGTCACATGCGAAGAAATCAACTCAAAGACGCACTCATGTGCCATGTAAGAATGGTCTAGGGGCGTTCAAATCGAGTAAATGATAACTGCGATCATATCAGGCGCACTGCCGAACAGTGCTTGCTCACCGTATTCAATGCCTTTGTCTAGAAGCAATTTTATGCCTTCAGGACTTGTTTCCCAGAAGGGCGCAACATTTCCCTTCGGAGAGACTCCGCCACAGAATTCGGTCAACAACTTAATAGTGTGATTGAAAACATCACGTTCTTGTTCAATGTTCAAGCGCTTCTGATTCTGGGGTGTATTGGTTGGCAAAACCTATCAGAGCTATTTGTAGGACATACCTCATGGGAATAACCGTGCAAACCGCTGGAGATGAGATTATGAGAAATATGGAGATCAGTTACGAGTCTCTGACGATAAATTGACAGGCGCACATCTCGTGTCCAGCATCACGAACAGCGGCCAACTGGTCTGGAAATGTTTCTAGGCTGTGACCTTATTGAACCAGTTTCGGAGCAAGAGGCATAAAATTAGCCCGGGAGATCCTTTAGCATACGAAAAGTGCATACCGGGTACAAACCAGGTTGTCTTGATCCCGAATTGTTTAAATAACTTCAAAAGACGAGGTATTCCGACTTCTCCAGCATACATTCCCTATTTATGGTCCTCAGTCCTTACAGATCAATGTACGGAATCCGTTTTTCTGAACTCGCGAGATATCCACCGGGTCTTCACCACCTCCGCCTCGGCCAAGCCTGTCCGAATTCAAGTTAGTATCGGCAAAAAAATCCATGGAATATTGAGAATGAAACATCATCATACGAGCTCGATAAGCTTTCAAATGATGACGCACCATCCGGAAACACCGTCGGCGTCGATGCCAAAGCCGACCAAGATTTCGCGTTTCGAAGAACCAAAGTTCGAGTTCGACATGATGTCCGTAGTGAGAATGAACCAGTTATCCTCTTGAAATCAAGTTGACTGTTGAAGGGGAAAAGAGTGGAAGGAGCGGAGACGGCTGCATAGATAAGCAAGTTAAAATAAGCCACAATGGGAGAAAGAAGAACAAAAGGAAGTTTCGAGTTTAATGTTTAAATGTTTGCACCAGAATATTACATAATCCTCAGACTTAGCTTAGAAGAAAGAGTATCTGATTCTGCATTTTAGAGATAACTGATATCATACCCGTTCCCGTAATCAAGTGAACAACAATGCCATTGATAACTGCGCATGAAGAGAATACAAATGCGAAACACGAATGGCCACAGGTAGGAGATATACCCGAGTCCAAGGCACAAAAGTCCCTCAGCAAAGCGGGGAGTGGGGTGACCCAAGATAGAATGCTGCACAAGATCCATTCTGAAAACGACAAGGATGCGAAAATCTCAGAAACCGCGATCGCGTAGAAAGCAGACTCGAATACATACCATACTAAGTTTTTGATTCGAGTTGCAAGCAACCGTTCATAAGGCAGAGAGCTTCTGGTTCGCTTTATGGCAGGAACTCGGAAGCGCTTCAAGACCGTCCTTGTATCCTTCACGACTATCACCGCCTAAGCAGCGCTTGCTCCCCAACATCAGGAGGCGTTCCATTATAAGCTGGAGACGCCCAGCTCGCACGAGCTCCCACAACCGTGGATGTGCTACTACTTGGCTAGCGAACAACGTCTGAGGCTCGTTCAAAAGCTGTGCCTCTAGTTCAGCCGCTGCGGCTCCAAGCAATTCCGGATCTGGGCCGATGTGCCCGAGAAAACGCTCGTAAAACGGTTCACCGCATTGCGGCTCTCTCGAAGCAGGGTCTGACAATAAGTTCGTATCATGATTGCGATGCCCTCCCAACTCGATGAATGGACGACAAAGAAACGGCCCAAAGTATGAACTTCGGTCTGGTAGATCGGAAGCGGCGTTGAGGAGTTCGATCCGTTGTAGTGCTGGATTGCTTGCCACGTCCAATAGGAAGCTATTCAGCAATGTTGGCTGATGAGCTCGAAGTACCCTTAAATAAGGCGCTTTCGCGAGAGCCGCTGCAAGCGGTTCAGGACGCGGGCTACCTGGTGGTGCAGGCAGTGGAGTCGGCTTCATGCGCAAATCAACTGCCTCCTAAACCACGACAAAAATTTGGCAGTAGCGCATTTGAAACACAGGACAAATATTCCGTAATCGTGCAGAACGGATAATAATAGAGGATCAGAGAGACTGAAACGGATTTATCATAAATGAAACGCTTTCACTGACCAAGTACTGCCAACGTTCCACGCAAGATGCGAGCGAATGTGCAAACGAAATGACCGCATTCCAGCCAATATATACGTCTTGACGAACGATTAGGCATCTCGTACTAGGGCAAATGCTAAGTGCAGAGTTTAGTCGTGCGAGGTCTTCTTTTAGTTGACTCGGACTTATGCTCCGACTTGCCGGAAGACCGCGTTCAGAGACAAGACCAATGTCCAGAACGTCGAGAATACGACAAGGCGATTCTTTGATGTTGGAGAGGATTTTTGCGGCCACAAGAAACGCTCCACTGGCCGACGCTGCATCGACTCGGATACCTCGTATGTACGCACCAAGAGCTGGCTGGAAGCTTAGAAGATCCGCAAGTTTGTCTGATTGCCTGCGTGTTCGAAGATGCAAATAGCTATACAAAAAAGGTTTCGCAATGCGATTGAAGGACCTGCAGACGAGCGGTAATGCTGACGCGGATGTCTTCGACGCCAATCCATCTCCAGTAAAATCAGGTAGTAAAGCATATGAAATGATGTTCTCCAAAATCTCCTCTGGCAGAGAAACGACTGTAGAGATGGCAGTATCCATGAGATGAGGGGTTGAAGTTATGAGACATGGCTGATTATAGCTAACCTTTATACCCGAAGAGACCGTCGCGACTTGTCAAGTCACGCGTAGCGCTTAGACCCAGGGCGTTTCGGATTCAACCGTGACAATTCCCTTCCTAATGCAATCATCTTTTTTGCGGTGTATCCAGCTTACCTTTCAGTAGCAGCGCTAGAAGGCATAGAAAGCGATTAGAATCGGCCAGTACAGCGTCAATGTTTACTCTGCGAAGCACCTTGCCCTGGATCCTTACATCCCATTGCCCTTTCACGTCGATCCACCATCTCAATCTCGCGAAGGTAAGCCAATTTAGTTTTTGCTAAATTATGTATCTTTTGTTCTCAGAGAATGATCATCCGATATGTCCCAGAAAGTTAGAGGCCCGGAAGCTTACGATTTCCTTCTCAACTCAGCTTGATGTGTCACCATTTCAACTGGACTGGAAGCTATTCCTGTCTCAAGCATTCTTATTCAACATTCAGTTCATGATGCAGAATAGTTGAAGGTCTCATCGCTGCTCGCACACTCGCCGAAGCCACTTCAGGTAACATGAAGGTTCTGGATGTGGGAAGCAAGTCTAATTGATCTATATCGGGAGGCATCGATACTGCCTAAGAGAGATTGAAAGACTCAGGCTAGCCATCATTTAAGGCTGGCGCCCTCTTCCTTAATTCACCCCTTCATGGCGACCGTGCGCAGCGCACCAGTCGACGATGCAGGGACGACGCTTGCCTTCATTGACTCTGGACCGCCTCCAGGCAATATATACACCACAGTAGTCCTTGTGCATGGTCACTCTTACAATTCTAGTGGGTAACGTGTACCGAACTTATTATCACAACTCCACACACAGCCACCCGCTAATCTGCTATCTGTTTTTCCCGTTGACAGAGACGTTCATCCGCCTTTTGCCCCTCGCTCCATCGTATAATTTACGGATCATTGCAATCAATAGGAGAGACTATACCGGTTCAACACAGCTCAGCGATGCCGACATTGCCTTGCTCTTTTCGAGCAATACAGAGGATCACAAGCAGTTCCTGCGCTCACGGGGCCTAGAGATTGCACGCTTCCTCGCATGGGTGATTGATGAATTGAAGATACCTCCCGCAGCGTCACAAATGGACGGAGCCCGCGACGGCGGTCTAACCCTGCTCGGTTGGTCGCTAGGAAGTATCACAACACTTGCCTTTCTTCGACACCTTTCTAGTTTCTCGAAAGAGCTTGTCGATAAGCTTGCGCCATATCTTAAGATATCCATCATCTATGGTGCGTCCCGCAAAGCCGTCTTGCTCCCTCATCGGGAATTGAATGGTACGAAAAGATTCAAGCTACGCTACACTTGGATATCCTCATCCTCCATGGATGTATCATCCGTTCCATGACACCTCAATCCCTGCGAGCGAACGTAAAGCAGCTTTTCATGCATGGATCAGCGCCTACTTTTTCCATCCTTACTACATGTCTCAGGACCCTTCTTCAGTCTCGCGCACTTACGAACAACTCATTCTGCGGCCGGAAACCGATTTACCGACCGCGGGAACAAATACCGCAGGCGCTGACACTTTCAAATTACCATCGTACGCGAATATCGAACCGGAAGTGTTTGCGGCTGCTTTGGAGACGTTTCCCGAGCGATCCGAAAGAGCGTTTGTCCATTCAGTCCGATCCGAAACATTACTGGATCAACTAGCAGGAGGAGTCTTTCTCCGACCTTCAGGCTCTTCGGTCCCTGAACTTTCGGCGCCGTCAAGCGATAACGGGCAATCCGAGCAATCAAGTAACTCCATACCCTTGCCTGACCTCCAGGTACAATACCTGTTTGGCACGAACTCACCTTGGACCTCGCAATGGTGCTCGTGGCAGTTAGAAGCCGAACGCGATCTCCATTCCAAGACACGACAGAGAGCATTAGATCTCGTACGTGTCGATGGTGGTAACCATTTCGTACGCTTCTATACTCTGATTTATCGACCGCCTGACACCATGCTGAAACTTTCTATACAGCTCCACTGGGACGATCCAGACAAGTTCCTTGCGGTGCTCACGGGGAAGCCGGGTTCGTACGAATTCATAAACGTCAGGTGATTTCTTGCTCTCCAGAAACTCAAAGAAAGCGGGAACAATTATCTGTACAACGATTCTAGGAGGAAATCTCGTCTGATCCAGTAATTTATTGTATGCACTGTTTGGACCTTTTTTCGTTCTCATTTCCTTTGTTTCTACTGCTTAAACTCATATAAATAAGAAAAAACATTCGTCTTCTGTGTCGTTTTACCGTTGACACGGACCTTCAGGTCACCTTTTACTATTTGTCCTTTTTGCCGTAGAAATTCGGTAAAATATGCCATTGGTGCTAAAAATACTGGTCTGAGAGGTGTGGAAGCCGAATCTCTTCCAAAGAAACAGCAAATACCCAGAAATTTGCCGTGCGCGTCTTACTCTAAGTACAGAAGTGGCAGCGATAAACAACAGCCTCAGGTTCAATGTTTTGACTGACATAGCGAATTGCAGTTTATTTAGTGGGACTCACTAGCAGCTGGAAGAGTATGTCGATCAAATAATGCGAATGATCGGCCGGTGATCAAAGATCCGCGTCTCTTTCGGTTGTCACGAAGCCTTGGCCACATGTTTTAATTCACAATATTGTCCTGTTGTTCTTCCATTCTTCCACGATGGCCACGAACATTCGGCCAAGCCTCGGGCCCTCGCGTGTCGATGGTCGGCGCCGCAAACCACGTAGGTTGTGTTTATTTAAGAACAAAGACCCGGACTCCTCTTCTTTCTTTCATACTAGTAGTACTTATTTTGATTCCGCGCTCTTTTCATAGCTCTTGAAATACACGCTCCTTCGACTTCTCATTTTCGCAAAAGAAGGGTCGATAGACGGGTCTTGTGACGTGTCTCTAGTTTCTCAAGAACATAAGTAGACGGGATACATAGCGGCCTCGCGGACTCCGACCCTCTTTACACAACCCACCTCTGCAAGTCAGACGGGCATGGTTAACTTCACGATTCTTGCCGGCGGCTACAGCGCGTTCATCGCGACATATACCTTCGATTCGGACAATAATGTTCTGAGTCTGGTAGGCCAGTCAGAGACGGGCGGGAACCCGTCATGGATATCGCTTCATCCAACAAACAAAAGCATACTGTAGTGCGTACAGTAGCTTTCTTCTCTTGTGCAGCGTTGATCTCTGATCCTTTCCACATAAAATCTGATCTTTACAGTGCTGTCAACGAGAATGAGCCAGGCGCATTGCAATCTTTCGTGATCGGAGGGGATGGACTTCTAAGCGCACCGGTTTCGACTGTCGCGACTGGTGGGGATGCTCCCGCATTTACGGTGCCGCTTAGCACGGGTCAAGTTGCGGTCATGAATGTTCGTTTCACTGTTAATCAAATCAGATAGTTTCGCCTAACTGACTTAAAAAATCAGTATAATACTGGGAATGGAAAAATTATCCCAACGGCGTCTGACCCGTTGGACTTCGATGATTCATCTGCACCATTAATTACTTTCCCAGCGGCTGTGTCCCATCCACACATGGCACTTGAGAACGGTGAAGAGGTTCTTGTACCAGATCTGGTGAATTAGACTGTCCTCCACTATATCGTATAACTCGCTGAATCGGACACAAAGGGCGCTGATAAAGTGTGGAGACTCGTCGAGGCGTCGTCTGTTACACCAGGTACCTGGGAAATCCAGGGCTTCGTCGCGCAGCCCGAAGGCTCCGGGCCGCGACATATTGCGATTGCAGGTCAGCTGTTTCTGAAATTACTTCTTCACCTTCGATTTGCCAACGCTGACATATCAAAGCAGATGGTTACCTCTACGCGCTGCACGAGCTAGCCAGTACCTTGACGTCCCAGCAACTTCCGGCAGCACCGAACGGCACTTCTCCTTTGATTGCAAACATGTCTATCATCCCACCTGATCCAGTTGAAGGTGCAGCTTTTGCAGCGGGTGAAATTCTCATTCCGGCTGTATCAAACTCGTTCAACGGTTCCTTTATCTTTACTTCAAATCGCAATACCGGCGTGCAAGACGCCCGCGGTGACGCCATCACTATCTTCGAACGTGGACCGTTCGGCACGATAAACATTGTCGGATACGTGTTCACTGGGCTGGATCAAATTCGTGGTATGCAGTTTTTCGGAGAAGACGATCGGTTCCTGATTGCGAGTGGCGTGGCAGGGGATGCGGGCGTCCTTGTATTTGAGCGAACGGGTAATGGCGGAAATCTTACGCTATCGACCTCGAATACAGAGATACCAACCAGAACATCGTTCGTCAGCATCTCGGATTGAATACTCCTACCCTTCGCATTCTAGACATTGTCGACACCTGAAATCTCATCGCATGTATAGTTTCGTCTAGAGTAGATTGAAGACATAAAATTTGGTCATGGTTGAAAACACATTCTGAGCCAGAGAAATATGAAAAAAAAGGAAAAACAAACGGATTTTACAAAATGACTCTTGGTCAGATAAATCACGTGCACATCGTTTTGTCGCGTTGGCGTCATCGCTAGAGCCAACCACGCCTTACTACAAGAACCTCAGTGACCACCTTACAGGCTCCTCGCATTTTTTAAAAATATTATGTTTCCTATTCGCCAAGCAATCTCGGCTTATTTTCCATCTGTGATAGCAAGATAACACAGTGGCGCGTGCAATAGCATTACTGGCTGGTCAACAGAGAGATATACGAGGTTTTTTGACTAGGTGAACATTCGCGTAAAGAGTAGGAAGATACTACCGATCTGCGCGATGGAGTTTCGATTGTTTCCATTTGACGGAAAAAAAAATTCTGGCAAGTCAGAGCAAAAACATATTTGAGTTCAGAAGAATTCGTAGTGTGCATTGCTAATCGGTAACTTCGGTAGTTCGGTCGTAGCGAATACCTTCGGCTCTCTCAAATAACCGCATGATACTGTGGGTGGGCTATTCCTACCATACCGCAACTCAATGCTGATAAGAACCTATCATACTTAAGGACGGGATTTTTATGGGTGCAATGGCGCCATTCACGCCATCGCTTGCCTCGATTACCTTTCGCGTGCATCCTGTTCGCCGAGGATGCGAAGCCGCTCTTCATGGCGTCGTGCCGAATGCTTCTTTCGCCAGTCCTGGCGATAATTGCAGGAGACTCCAGTCCAGGAACAAAAAGCTGAACGGTCAAGTATATAACGACTTTGGCATCCAACCTTGTTCAGCTTGTCCGAGTGTCTTCTCTCGGGGGATAGTTCTACTGCCGCCGACTCCTTCAGTCTAAAAGTTCGATATGGCTACTCCTCCCAGTCTGTTGAGGAACGACGGTCCGGCCGATGACCCTGACAAAAGGCGTCAGTCGTCGGATTCAAGCACGGACTCCATCGACAAGGATGTCCTTCGCTCTACCGAACAGTCTGTGAGCAAGGTCTCCAATCGCACCGACAATCTGCAGGATCCAATCGATGAGAAGCCCCGCTTCACCGACTTCTTTCTCCGCCGGAGGCGCCTTCGCCCGGTCGACGACAACGCGATAGCAACTAGGCGCAGCGTTTATGACGATCCGGTCCTTGCAAAACACTACTGGCCGACGGCGAAGTACGAAAACTTACACAGATTTGATCCCAACGCACGCTGGACTTTTGCTGAAGAACGGGTATGTAACTTTCTGAGCATTCTGCTTTCTGTACAATACCAATTTGTCTTCGCAGGCGATTGTTCGCAAGATTGACTGGAGAGTCATGCTATGGGCTTGCATTAGTTTCTCTGCTCTCAACTTGGATCGCAGCAACCTTTCTCAGGCGAACACGGACAACATTCTCGGAGACCTCGGCATGAATACTAACGATTACAATTTGGGAAATACATTGTTTAGAGTTTCCTTCTTGTGCGCGGAACTTCCATCTCAGCTGGTATCTAAAAAGGTGTGGCAGAATTATTTGCTTCCTGAAATGCCCGTTCTGAAATCTGGTTAGCTTGGTCCCGATCGCTGGATACCTGTCCAAATGTGCGCATGGTGTGCGTTGATTGTCACTTGTAGGAATACTTAGTAACTAATTTTTTTACCCTTATTTAGCCATCGTGACTATGGGGCAGTTCTTCCTCACGGGGAGGACCAGCTTCCTCATATGCCGTGCCCTTCTCGGTTTTATTCAAGGCGGTTTTATTCCTGATTTGATTCTCTACTTGTCTTGTACGTCATTCTTGTTCGATTCCCTCTCCTGCCTTCCTAAACGAAGGCGCTCGAATTAGACTTTTATACGAAGACAGAACTTCCCATTCGGCTCTCATTCTTCTGGATGTCTTCCGATATCTGCTCAATAGTCGCGAGTTTCCTTGCATTCGGTATTTTGCGACTGCGAGGACATCATGCAAAGGCTGGTTGGCGCTGGCTCTTTCTGATCGAGTGCGTCTTTTCCCTCTTTTCCGGCATTCTCGACCTCATTTCTTTTTTACTCAAATGTTACAGAGGAGCCGTTACCCTCATCATTGGTATTTCCACTTTCTTTAGGATGCCACCTTCTCCGACTCAGACCCGCAGTTGGTTCCGACCTAAAGGATGGTTCAGCGAGCGTGAAGAAACGATTGTTGTATCTAGAATATTACGAGATGATCCGACAAAAGGTGACATGCACAACCGCGAAGCTCTGACTGTGAAGCGCCTTTGGACCGCCGTCTTGGATTATGACTTGTGGCCGCTCTATATAGTGTGGGTCCGGTCTTCATGTATATATATGCTTTTCAACTCACCGAGTGTCGTAAATCTAGTGGTCTGTTGTTCGGAATTCCTGTTTCACCACCGGGAACATATCTTACGCTCTCGCTCAGGAACCTTGGGTATGTCCCTAACAATATTCTCGATTTCGAGTTCTGTTAGCTGAGCGTGCCTTACAGGTTCGGCACGTTTGAGACCAACTTGCTTACCATCCCTTCGACTGTGTGGTCCTTCACAAACACGTTCTTGGTGTCCGTTCTCTCCGAAGCTGTCAATGACCGTGCCCGAGTGTCCATGATAGAGGATGTTTGGGCTCTGCCGTTCCTCGTTGCCCTGTATTGCCTTCCTGCGAACCCCAATCAGTGGGTCTACTATGTGAGCATTTGTCCTTCATTCTTCTCCGTAGTAGTAGTCTCATGTCGTTCTTCAGGGTCTGGCCACAGCGCTTCTTTCGTACCCTTATACGCACCCCATTCAGGTCGCGTGGTGCTCCCGGAACTCCGGAGCTGTCGCGTCACGTACAGTCAACGCGTCGCTTTACAACATGTTTGTCCAGGCGTCTTCGATCATTTCCGCCAACATCTACCGCGAGGACGACAAGCCGCGGTACCGGCGTGGTAACCGCACACTCATTATCATCAGTTGCATCAACTTGACAATCTTGTATCCCTCTACGAAGTTGTACTACATATGGAGGAACAAGCAGAGAGACAAAATCTGGGATGCAATGACTTCCGAGCAGAAGGCAGAATACCTTGCAACAACGAAGGAAGTCGGAAACCGGAGGTTGGATTTCCGCTTCGCACATTAGTCATAACTATGGTAGAGTCCTGTCTTCCTCGTCGTTTTCTCTGTCCGTCTGGATCGAATATACGAGTATAGAGTGTGTAGTTGATTAGATGTAACCAAATATTCTCGAAGATGATCGAATTACTTATGTTTGTTGGAGTTCCAATTCCGTTTTGAAGTGACTTCGACGCTCAACTTGGGGCTACCAGGTACTTGTCCGCCATGCTGTCCGCGCAATCCACTTGCTGTCTCTTGCTAGTACATACAAATCTCTGTCTCGAAGAAGAGGAATCATTTCGAACTGTATCTGGTGGGCAACTTAGCAACACGATCTCAGCCTCTTCTGGGAAAACGACTTTCAAAAATTTCCCGTCTTTTCAGCTGCGGGAATAAAAATTTCAGAGGATAGCTCCTGACCAGACAAGTAGTATTAGTCAATAGCTACTTCTTCATACTACTCGCTCACAGATGCTTATTTTAGAGTTTTAAATACGCAATCACTACACTTTTCACGATGTCAAAACGCCCCGCGTTTCTTTAGAATGGAAGCTTATCGTCGTAGAATGCAAAATACAAGACAAAATGTTTATTGACTGAGCCGAGCTGCATACAGCTGGAGAAAGAAACTATACACGAAAGAAATGTTCTATTCCCCTCCTCTACTTACCCAATGCAATACAAGATTTACTCGACTTATTCCTACACCAATTTCCTTCCCTTTTCATCTAGCCCGTCATAATTCTAGAGGCTTTCGACGGGCTAAACATATAGTTTCAGCTCAGCGCTCATGCAGAGAGCTTCTCGCGAAGGAGCTTCCTCAGCGTAACGGCGTCGGCGGCGAACTTCCTGATACCCTCGTGCAGCTTATCGAATGCCATCTGGTCCTCAAGGAGCGCCCAGCGGAACTCAGGCTCATTGTTAATGTAAGAGACCTTTGGCAGAGGGTCGGCCTTCGCGGCTTGCGCGGCATCGAGTTTCTTTGGAATGGGGTCGGTGGAGTCCTTGAGCTCTTCAAGAAGCGCAGGTGCGATGCTATTAAGGTAAAAGAAGCAATTCAAATGAGTGAGTGCGGACTGAAGGGAAGAAGATAAGACTTACGTCAAGAAGTCAATACCAGCGAGAGACTTGATCTCGCTCGTCTGTGGCAAAGTCAGGGAATTGTCAAAATACACAAATTCTTCAAACGTACGTTACGGAAGGAGGCACCCATGACGATGGTTTTGTAGCCATACTGCTTGTAATAGTTGAAAATCTTCTTGACAGATTGCACACCTGGGTCTTCATCACCCTCATAGTTTTTGCCGGTGGCCTTCTTGTACCAATCAAGAATCTAGAAGCCAGCCAGCGCTCAGGTTTAGCACGCCTGGATACCGGGGTATTAATACTTACACGACCAACGAAAGGCGAAATAAGCGTGACACCGGCTTCGGCACAGGCAACAGCCTGACAGAAACCGAAGAGCAGGGTCAAGTTGCAGTGGATGCCATCCTGTTGCTCAAGTTCACGAGCGGCCTGGATGCCTTCCCATGTTGATGCGATTTTAATCAGGACACGGTCCTTGTTAATACCAATGGATTTGTAAAGAGCAATGAGTTCCTTGGCCTAAGGGAACGCAACGGCCGCATCAGTTCGCATGCCCAAAGATAGCAACAGCAACGCCAGACGCACCTTCGCCTTGGTGCCCTCCTTGTCGAAGGACAGACGGGCGTCGACCTCTGTTGATACACGGCCAGGAATGATTTTCAGAATCTCCTTTCCAAATTCGACAAGCTATGGAACGGAAGGTAATAACCATTGACGCAAAGCTGACAATAACGTGTGAAGAAAACGCACCAACCGGTCAAGTGCTGCCTCAACCTGGCTATCAAGGTCACCGCCCTTCTGCTTCGCTGCCTTGACTGCAGCATCGATCAGACGAGAGTACCCGGGCTTGTTAGCCGCTGCGAGAATGAGCGACGGGTTGGTCGTCGCATCCTAAGGCGTAACAAGGATCAGCCATCGCGACACACTTGATCATTCGCAATAACTATGTACCTGAGGTTTGTAGACATCGATCGCTGGAGAAAGAGACCATCGTCAGTATCAGTCAGACAACAGCTCTTACGCCAAGCAAGTGGGAACCCGAAAGATGGCTATATGCTACTGTATGCGCCACTCACACTCGAAGTCGCCTGAATCTGAGACGACGACAGTACCGGTCTGTTTGAGTTGGTCGAGCGAGGTAGTCATTTTCTAAATCGATGGTGGTGGTTGGTGTTCAAGAGAGATGATGATGCAAGTCCGGCGTAGATTTCTCCAGATTCGTCGGGCTCACGGGAATTGTATTCGTCATGTCACGTGTGGATCACGGGCTCGGACAGGTAAGCGTGGCGCGACGACCGTGCGTCGGCTTCTCGGCTTCACGAGATGACTACTAGTACTAACTACTTAGCGTCGACTTGAGCTGCCACAGCCCTGGGACGGGCTCTCAGAGTCCTGGACAGTTACTACCTTCGTGGGAGCTAGCATGTGTCTCTGGAATTGCAAGGGAATCCTTAGTCGGGTCCGAGCTAGTTTCCGTCGGAACAGGAGACGTGTCGCAATGGATTACTTCCACTGACCTCTTTCCTATTGGACTCGAAGTTTGAGGGCAACTCTGACTACTTGCAAGACCGAATGCAGGAATAATGGCATGACAGGTACCTTTGTGTACCCACGGCTGATGAATTCAAGTCCGGAGATTCCGATGAAGTGTGCGGATGGCTCATGGGAAGTCAGAAGGATCCATCAGCTTTGGCGGTAGACGTTCTCATGACCCACAGAACTGCCATTAAGAGTTGATACTAAATTACGGGACACTTGTGGCGCCCATTCCACATCGTAAGTGCCATAGTTTTTCTTCAATCGATAGATTTTCTGGTCCAGTGTGCTGGCAATTATCGCTATGATCTCGTCGCCACATGCATGTGTCCCAGCTAGGTTTATGTCTGCACGAATTGCGGAGTTGTCCATCGCACACTTCGTGGACTTGTGTTGCTTCGCAAAATCTATGGTCAGCGTAACGTTCAATTTATTGCCCCCATAGCTGAGAGTCCTAGTGTGATGAGCTCTATATTATACTCATAGAGTCTTTCCCCGAGCAAAATCGCAAAATTTGGTCCTTAAATAGGCCAAACTCCTTCATAATTATGCCATAATTGTTGGTTGCAAAGTTCTTAAGAGCTTTGTTTCTTTGAGCTTTTGTGAGAAGCGTCATATAGAGCTCCTTGGGTTCGTACTTTGCACTCAATATACTTGGCATCGTTGAGCAACTGTAACGAAATCGAGTCAGACAAAAGTGTGATATGCGCTCATAAGAGATGGATGCCACAACTAACAGCAATAGGGTCCAAATTCCAGTGATGGTAACGGTACTCATCATCCCCTCTCATCATACCCACCCTTGTTGGGAGGTGCGGACTTCACGTACATGAGTCCAATGTGATATTACCCTGCGTCGGCGTTGAGAACTGCTGTACATTATTCTAGAAGACCACAGCCAGATAACTGACACCTGTTGGAAACATTTTGAGCTCGAGAAGCTAGTTGCCGAGTGCTAGTGGCTCCAGAACAGTGCTCAATGAGATTTCATGGCTGTCAGAAACAGAAACAAACAGAAACCTTGAAGATGCTGGAATAGTCAGCAGAGAAGCTAGTTCAAAACTTTCGTGTTGTATGTATTTCATGAGTTTGTTCACCTGCTCTTCCATTTTGCCATAAGATAATCCAGCAGCAGAACCTAGACCTCAGTCTCATTGTCGACGGACAAAGAGCGAGACCTGCCACCAGCAATCGTGTCAGGACCTGCGGGACATAGCATATGTTGTTAGTTGATTCCGCACGACCAGACTTGGCCGTTCCTGATCTAAAACATGAAGCAGGCTCTGTCTGTATCTACATTCGGATTTCTAACTTCATCTGAGTGTGAGAGTAGAGATTCGATATATATAAGATAAGATGTAAACATATATCCATCGGAGCGGATGAGTGACTGTACACCTGAGGATTGACACATCTGAGGTAAGACCACCCATATCAATCCATTATGTACATTACGTTTTATTATATGAAGCTACAACGCAATTGCGAGGCCGCGCAAAGAAAGGTGAATAGTTTCTTTGCATTGTGCCCATATTGCGATCCAGCTCTTCAGTGGAAACCGAAAGCACGTCATACGCGATTTATGCAGTCAGCCGTAATGGTCGAAGAAGTACGACGCAACGCAGGTACGCATCCTAGTCCGATTTCGGAGGGAAGGACTTGCGAAACGCGTTTTCGTAGTCCCCGACGACCAAGTATCCCTTCCTATCCTCGAAACATTGCGCCAATGCCTCTGTATAATTGCCGATATCGGAAACGCTGATTTCAACGGAGTTTGCATTGCCAAGTTCTAGGCGTATGTTCTCGAAAGACTTCTGAATCCTCGCTCTCGACCTCATCATGGTTATTAATGCTTCAACACATTCATTGATGCTATCAAGAGGCAGAAGATTCTGAAGACGAAGTATCTCGAGTTTGGGGCAGATAGCCTGCTCGACGGACAATGCGTTCTCCTCGATCTCCGCGATGCCCACCGCAAACTCGCTGAAGAAGCGTTTCGATACAACTGAGAACGAGTATCGTAATGCTTTAAGACAGGGTAATAGCCGGAGTATTCCAAAGACTTCATCTTCTCCTACGCAAGGGCCGCATATCGCCAAGAATGTCAGGGATGGTCTCGAGCGTTGGAAGAAATTGAAGACTATTCCCTCTGTGACCCTGCTTCCGTAGTAGAATGCCTCTAGAGACGGTAATGTGACGTTATCGACGATTGCGGCTGCCGCTTCTCCGTGCTCCAGCTTGAGAGTTCGGAGAGAACGTAAAAGAAGGCGAGGATGAGGGTCATGTCGGCTTGATAAAGCCAAGTTTGGCGAAAAATAAGCCTCAAATCTCGTGAGGAACGGAGCGTTTTTTAATACATCCAAGCTTATTCGAAGTGCACGATCACCCGTGAAACCAAATGCAGATAGGAACACGAAATCGCATCGATTCAACATGCACAATGGCTCCCCGACGATTGATAGATCGAAGCTACCACGGACATCGAGGCTCTTGAGGCGCGAGGACTGTGCAAGGCTGATAGCAGCGTGCGTTTTAAGGTTGACATAGAAGAAGAGCGATGTCACCATAGGCATGTTGGTCATATGCAGTCCTGGAAACTCGTCGGAACAGTTCACGTTGAACCAGGCAAAATTCACATCCTTCCACCGGTACTGTTGTGACAGCAAGGTCTTAATCATGTATTCGGCGCGACGATGATCTTCGACATCGTCCTTCTCACCCAATGAGCATAGAAACATGTAGGAGATCGGGGAACCATTAGACCTGGAAAGCCACGTATCGAGGATATCCACCAACATTCCCCGTTTGTCTCGACCCATGATCGCGTAATGGATGCACAGATATGACCATAATTCCCCACATGAAAGAGCCAGAGACCGCCAAGCTCGACAGACGTGAGAGATGTAGAGAGGTGCGGAGATCGACGCCTTGAAAGGTACATTAACCCTATCAAACCGGTCTGGCAAAGACTGCAAAAAGATATCGCATAAGGTGTCGTGAGGAAGCGTCTCCATCATGGCCATTCGAAGCGAGGGCCTGTTCTGAGGTAAAGAACCAGGCGGGAAACCCTACAAGCTGGGTTACATGAACTTGATTCGCTAAGCACAGATAGATGTACACTCACACAAAAGCAAGTTAGTTCACAGTTTCGCTCGAGTTGTCCGGCCGGCGTACGGTGACGCTACGTGGAAGATGTTATTCGAATATACGGTCTCGGAGTGATACGGATTACATAATCGACTACGATACCAAAAGAAGACCCACACAGACTCATGCATGATTCACTCACTCAATAAGTACGTAGGATTTACCTCAAAATAAGTACGTCCGCGTCTCTCGTCGTAGCGTTGGTCTAAATGTGCTCCAGCGAAAGAGTATCTCGGAAAGGTGCTATACGTGTTAGCAGAGAGGGCTTGAAGTGGGCCGTACGTCATTGCATGTACAGTATGTCCCTCGTATATCCGCCACAACTATCCCGAGTGCGAGTGGACCTTCCTAACCCGGGGGAAGCTGGAAGATTATAAGTGCCATGAAACTGAAATGAGCTTAGACGACGAATTAGGATCCGTAATCGAACGGATTGAAGCTACGCAGCAAGGGAAATGGAGGCCATCTGAGCTCACCAGGACGGGGGTTTCGTCATCATCTAACAATAAATATAACTGCGAGGCTACATAGCTTGATATATCCGAACAGGAAAACGCCTGGGCCAATCCCCTATAAGTTGACCCCTATCGTGTGCACTAGGCAGGTATCCCAGAGCATAATATCGTACTTGCACGTCGCATCTTACTGTACGGGATATCCAAGCTCAGTACCTGCGATGCAATGCATTGCGATCTACTCTTTATACTCCCTCCCAAGTCTTATTGCTCGCTATGCAAGCAATACCGCGCAAATAATCTAGCATTCATAATGAGGTTCGTCTGATGAACTCTCGATCGCGTCACAGTTCTTTTCTCTGGGTCGCTGCGAGCTAATCCGGCGTACATATACGCGAAATAATGCTTTCGGACGATTCCAATAATTTCTCCTATTAAATGAAGTATGATTTCCTGACTTGAACACTAGCTCGGCGTGATATATATTCGATGATAAGGTAGGGAAAGTATAAACTCGACCAACCGTGACGCGACGCGCTTACCCCATTTGGTCATCCACCCTCCCACAACATTTCAACAGAAATACACACAACACAACACCTCAAATGAAAATTCTAACTCCGTACGTTTGTAGGGGGGATCCATACCTACATTTTGTTGGTCTTATTTCCTAAAAATATGGCTATTTGAGCTTCCTATTTAAGGAAGAACCCTGACCTATGTAAAGCTTGCATTTGTCATTTATTTGTCATACATTTGTAATAGCTTTGTCATATCCAAATCAAGTAGTTTTACTTGAAAGACCAGAAAAGCATAGAGTAGCTAACCAAAGGCTTCAAACCAGCTCTAGGAAGCTAATCTACATTTGCAGAGCTTAAAATTCATGAGTCTCAAGGGAAATAAAACAAAAGTCCTGGGTTGGGTCAACCAGACCTCAGATTTTTGCCGCAGGGTCCTTCCAAATCGGGTTAAATCAGGGTCCATCAGGGTCATCAGTCACATGTGACAGGTTGGTTGAGTTTATACTTTCCCTACCTTAGCAGCCTCAGGCCAGTCTTGATTTGTCTCCCATGGAGCCTCCGGCTCAATGCGCTAGCGATTATTGCTGCAATCTCAACACCACCTTGTACCTTCTAGCTGATCTGGCATGTCCCCAACAAAACCGATGTATAGAAATTATATGTATCGCTCAATCGATGACCTCGTAAGTCAGATTCTCTTGCTCCATACCATAGCAAAAGAAATCAGAATGTCAGAGGATAACTGCATGAAGTCATTATCGCGGGCTGCATCACATGGATGACATTCTTCGCCGTATTGTCAGGCGCTATAATTCCGGAAGCCTTTATGATCAGACTGAGAACGAGGCGTCCGAGTGTCGCTTGAAATCCAGATTTTGTTCCCGTCACAAAGATAAACTAGTGAGCACCGAGTCAGACTCACAAGGTACGCTGTACGCAACTCTTTCGAAGCCTTGGTTGACCTGACGTACGCGCGCGAATTCTTTAATCAGTCACTCGCCACTTTATACGGAACAAGTCTGGACATGCATAGGTGTATCTGATATATATATCATTGGAGGGGGAGGTGTTAATATTCATAAGAGAGGAGTCGTGTTTCAATTTTGTGTGACTTAAATATCCAACTAAGAGCTGCACAAGAGAAAGAGATGGTTTTTTCTAGTGAAGCATCTTCAAGAGTCGGTTCGAAGCATGTCCAATAGAGTCAGGCGAATAAAATGGCCGAGCAATCGCTCAAGTCAAGAATCAAGCACACTCGATCATACCATAAGAATAAAAGGCGTGAGGCATTTGGCGTTTCCAGGGGATCGTAGTCGCGGGCTTGCAAAAACGAAACAATTTCTTCAGTACTTCATCAACGACGTCTTCAATCCATTGCCGCTAAGTCGTTGAATCAACGCGGCTCCCGCCTCAACTTCATTGGAAAAGAGGTGTGCAGATCGAGTAATTGGAAAAGGATTATCCCAGCGGTAGGATATGCTCCAAAATTGTCCCGTACTTCATTGATAGAACAACAGTCGGCGGGCAAACGAAGTATGCTTTAATAGAATTAGGATGTCAAAGCAGCAGGACGATAGACCAAATTTCCGAGGAATCATTCAGACGACAGACAGAGAAGCGAAGCCATTCTTTCTCAAGTCAATATCGAAGCGTTAAGTAAATAGTTTTGAGAGACTTGCGGACTGCGCTTAAACGGAGACGTATGATACCAAGTCCCGTTTGGAAGATCCAATCCACTGGTTCGGCAAGTTCCGAGGATGATCGACAAGATTGGAAGGACCGTAAATTCTCAGCTCAGTTTGGCTGTCCGTGACTCGAGCGCATGTACCGCCGAGCTCCTCTTCCTTCCCTCCCTCATCTTCTGCGACGACCAGCAAAATTTCAGATATACCTGCATAGACCTTGTATACGGCGATACAATCATCGCGATATGGTAGCGATTACTGTGAACAAGAACGCGCATCCGTTCGACAAGACGCGTCTTGATGCGCTCCTGAACAGGCGATTCTTCTACGCACCAGCATTCGAGATCTACGGAGGCGTCGCTGGTCTATATGACTACGGTCCACCAGGCTCTGCCTTACAAGCAAACATTATTGCAGAATGGAGACGCCACTTTATTATAGAGGAGCACATGCTCGAGCTAGACACGACTATAATGACTCCCGCTCCTGTCTTCGAGACGTCTGGGCATGTCGCTCGTTTTGCCGATTGGATGGTCAAAGATACAAAAACTGGAGATGTACTTCGCGCAGACCATCTGGTAAAGGCAGTATTAGAGGCCCGATTGGCCGGTGACAAGGAAGCTCGTGGTCTCGCCTCTCAACCCGTAAAAGAGGATGACAAGAAGAAAAAGAAGAAAGTCAAGGCGACTGCAGTGAAGTTAGAAGATGGGGTGGTTGCAGAATACGAAAACATATTGGCACAGGTGAGCACAAGACCGTTCCGTCATGAGAATATAGCAATTTGTTGCTTTTAATGAGCGTCGTTTTCCCGAAACGTATTCGAATGCATTTGTGTATAGCCTTTGCGTGGATTTTGCCATTTGCAACTTGCTGTCGTTGAATTCTAGTAGTTTCATGTCCAGAACGAAGAGCACTTGTTCCCTTTCGTCGTTTCTTTGCGCCACTCTTCGTTAGCAAAGGACTGAAGACATTTTTCTCAGCTTGATAACTATTCTGGGCCTGAACTCGGTCAGATTTGCCGACAATATAGCATAACGAATCCAGATACAGGCAACGAGGTCAGTGAACCACAACAGTTCAACCTCATGTTTGCCAGTAGTATCGGCCCAACTGGTCAGCATCCTGGGTAAGTTCTAGATTTCGTTACTCTTGGGGCTCCACACTAACGGGTTAAACGGTCAGCTATTTGCGTCCTGAGACCGCGCAAGGCCACTTCCTGAACTTCTCTCGCCTCCTGGAGTTCAACAATGGCCGTATTCCTTTCGCATCCGCGCATATCGGCAAATCCTTCCGGAATGAGATTTCTCCGCGTGCGGGCCTGTTGCGCGTCCGCGAGTTTACGATGGCCGAGATCGAGCATTATGTAGACCCGGAGAACAAATCGCATGAGCGTTTTGGCGAAGTACGCGACGTCATGCTTGCGCTGCTTGCCAGAACTACACAGGCAAGTGGCCGAACAGAGGTGTCACATATGTCTGTTGGGGATGCAGTTGCAAAAAGCGTAGTCGCAAACGAGACGCTTGGCTACTTCCTTGCTCGCGTTCAGCAATTCCTACTCAGAATTGGTATCGATCCTGCGAGGTTGCGCTTCCGACAACACATGGCAAACGAGATGGCTCATTATGCAACAGACTGTTGGGATGCGGAGATCCATAACTCCACGGGCTGGACCGAGTGTGTGGGGTGTGCGGATCGCGCGGCTTATGATCTTTCTGTGCATTCTGCGAAAACTGGACATTCCCTTGTAGCGCGCCAAGCCCTCAAAGTACCTATCGTGTCCGAAAAGCTCGTACCGGAGTTCAATAAAAAGAACTTCGGGAAGACGTTCGGCCGCGATTCTTCGGCAATTCAGCAGACGGTTAGTGGATTCTCAGAAGAAGGTCTAGCCAAGCTTCATGGTGAACTCGCGCAAGGGTACGTTCTTTCGATTAATTATGCCGGATAAAGCAGAAATCTCTCAAATGTTACATTTCCATCTCTGCTTATAGCTCAACCATCATATCGGCGAACGGGAAGGAATTTACTCTCACGTCGGATCATCTTTCAATTGAACGAAAAACGATCAAGCAATCAAGTGAGCAATGACGAGTGCCTGTCTTCCTCGAGTTGACCTGCTGACTGCCGAGCCTGTTGTTTTCACCGTTTCTCGTAGTTCGAGAGTTTACCCCGAACGTCATTGAACCATCTTTTGGTCTGGGCCGTATACTCTATATCCTCCTGGAGCATAGTTTCTGGTGTCGCGAGCAAGACGTCGAGCGCGGAGTACGTTAACACCTTCCACGGCCCTTTTCAAAGCGCTTTTTGACCTTGGTCGCGTGACTGACTGTTACTGTCGGTCCCCTAGGTCCTTTCCCTTCCATCTATTATCGCCCCGACGAAGGTTCTCATTGTCCCATTAAGTGCAAGAGAAGAGTTTGATCCGCTGGTTCGGGAAGTCTGTGAGTCACGTTGTACTAACCCGTCGCCAATACTCAAACAAAAATTCTAATTACTAAATACCCTTCTCTCAATTCTCACATCACAAATCAATGACGACTTCACCGTTCCTGTCCTGGACACGCTACGCAACACCATGTCATCCCACGTGATGCAATGTACTGCTGATAGCTCTAAAACTGCGGAAAGCGGGAGTGTATTCAAGGGTTGATGATTCCAATACCTCGATCGGGAAACGCTATGCCCGAAACGATGAGCTTGGAACACCCTTCGGTTTGACTCTTGATTTTGCATGTACGCATGTGACTGTTCATTTCAACATCCGAATACCTGACTTGATTCTGCTTCCATTTTACAGCTGTGCAAAAACGGACTATGACGCTTCGGTGAGTCATTCTGCTTCTTGACTTCTATTGGTTCCATGTAAAACGGTATAGACTAACACATGAACTTCGATCATTAGTGAGCGTGATACGACTGGACAATTAATTGGTGACATCGACGAGGTGATTTCGGTCGTAACCGATCTTGTCCAGGGCACTATAGCTTGGGCCGACGCTTGCAAGACCCTTCCCGCATACGACGGCGTTCAGGCCGTAGATTGAACTCAAACAGCAGGCTTCGACACGGTGAGTTTCTATCTTTTTTCTCTTTCATTGATTCGTTTTGCTTGTGTCCGGAGCCGGCATTGATAAATCGGTTGAAACGCGTGTAGTTAGCTGCTCGTGAGGGATTCTTAGAAAACTCCCATAGAATTCTGATTTCGTGAAGCTCCGCGGAAGAAGGACAAGATAAGATGCATATTTTGCTGGGGAGGTGGTGCATTTGTTAGATTCATTCAATTGATCTTTAACCAAGACTAAAAGTGATAAAGTGATAGGTTCTGCACATAGCGGCTTTTCTGTTTTTCCTGACCTAGAGTTTGACTGTTAAGATGTTTCCGAGGCGTTCAGCAACCGGAAGCTTTGACAGGTCCTGCCTGGATAACGCGCAGAATGTAGACATGAGCATCATCAACTAATATCCCACGCAGGGGGGACACCTAAGACCATCGGGACACATATACATTTGTCAAACGTGTGCAAACTTAGCACGATGTTCATGCAAATAGTCTAAAATATGACGAGCAGATGCCGAGACGAGAGTTCCTGTATGCCGTGTGGTGACTCATGGTTCAACGAATATAAAAATGGGACACGCGGTACGGCACATTGACCCCTGAGGAAGAATAGACGGAGATTGTTTGCCCGATCTTCGCTCATGAGGCAAGCCGTAGTGAACGGACTAGCCAAACTGATGATAGCATTCAGATGAGTGGTCTTGCCTGTTCAGGCCGACCAACGGAGATGACTGAGACGGCTTCCTCGGGTATGGGCAGGAAGGTTCTAAGGCGTTGCACCACCATCAGGGAAGGTCCATAAGCAAGTCCTCAAGAAAAGAAAAGGAAGAGAAAATTTTGAGAAATAAGAATCTCGAAAGGTTCTGGAGCAATGCATAATGAAAGCCAATAATTTCTGCGCCATCAATTGGGAAATGCCGAGGTAAGCAAGGCCTTCGGGAATATTGATACACTTATCTCTTTCGCAATCTGATGCATAATCAAGAGCCGAGGACTTGTCGTTTCTTCTTCTGGTCTTGGATCAGAGTCTATTGATTCAATATAACTAAAATATTTAAACCACTTGAGCCCACCTGACGACTATCGGCGACGGTGTTATGGCATTCCACTGACGTGCGAATGATACTCAGCCAGTGCTTCAGCCAGGGTTTCCTTTCAGCTGGAACCTATTCTACGCTGCCCACAGAAGCGACCAGCACCCTGTGTCGGTAGTAAGCAGAACGCAGATAGAAACCCAAATTGAACAAACGTGCTGATACACGAGACGATAATTTGCAACACAGCTATATGCTATTTCTTGAAGAGAAATCGCGCATTACCCACGCAGCGGAGGCAATTCGGGAGAGCATCGGTGGTCCATCAACTCGTGCAGCTCAGACGACGGAAAGAAAGCGTACTTATCGGTACATCAAATAACCTGCAAAAAATTTTCACTCTGGCGCAAAAACACTGCTTTCACACGGATGAGATTGAGCTCGAGTTTTCCGTCTGTGAAGTATAAAACGCCCGTGCAACTCTTCTTTGCCTCATTGCCCGTCCGGACCGCCGCACACCCACGGCCGGCTCCCGGGATCCATTGTATTAAAATCAATATTCTATGGACGATGGGTATGTTTTATCATTCAGAATCCGAAAGTGGATGTGCGTGTTCCTGTGGACCCATGTACTTTAGTGTATTCTGCCACGCACGTCATCTGATCCGCATGTTGGGAGACTAACCAAAGTAAATCAATGAGCACTTACGGTATCCACAGTAATAGAGTCACGGAAGGTTTTTCGGGAAAGGAATTGCAAACGAGATCCGTGAATGCATATTTGTTCGTGTTTTGTCTCCTAGGTGTTTCACGTAGGCATGCGGAGTGTGGGGTATGGGGGTGGGGAAACAAAAGGATAGCTACCATGCAAGTCTCCCAATGTGCGCGGCGGTGGGGTGCTTGGCAGAACGCTTTCGTCACCGAGGAGAAAATTGTGATTTTACCCATGTAAGTATTCGTGAAACTCAGAGTTCGGTCGAAGAGGGCTGATTGTGCAGTTTCGTCCGAAGTGCTAAATTGCTAAGGATCATCCCGATTGCGCGGCTGTAGTTTGACTCGTTTCGGTGTCGACAAAGAACTTCCGCCTCGGGTACTCAGAATCTCGCAGGCAAGCGCCGAGACATGAAGTACACGCGAAAAGCGACACCAAGAACAGTTATTTCCGGGACTCTTTTCGGTTTCTCGATTACTTCTATTCGAGAGGCGTGGTCGGAGGTTGAGCAAACCGAGAAAATCTGCGCAAGAACCTGGGAAACAAGGGAAGAAACCGGTTCCTAGGCTGAGAGAAGCGACACTGAAAGAAGGTGGCTGCCAGTGAAACCTGATATCAGCCCTGACGGTAGGTCTGGACCTCTGCGGGCGTATGACAATGACGAAGGGGGGAACACTGCGCAAGGATTGGAAGCTGCGATAACAGAGCACAAGACCGGGTGCAGAAAAGCAGACAACATCGGAACGATGGAGCTGTGATAGAGAAGAACCGATGTTTGTTTGGAATTAGACCCCTAGATATCCACAGCGCGGAAGCAAAGCCTAAGAATCCTGCCACATCCTTCACGGGAGTTATCTACATGTAATAAAGACTTCGAATCCAACGCATCGGAGAACTACAAACACTGGATCTGGAACAGGGTCAGTTAGCGCTACAATGACGATGCGCAAGTCCTTTCGGGATGTGCTGGGGTCACCTGAGTCCTACGTGCGGATGTCGAGTTTATAGACGTGTGCAAATGCAGACATCTATCCGAAGAAGAGACCGGCCGAGGCGGATGACGCTCGCAGACCAGAAATGAGCGCATAATGCCTCCGCGCAAGGCGCACGAAACGAAACTCGAACCGCATCAGGCAGTTTGCGGGGCGATGGTTTCAATTTTTGGACACCTAAACTGAAAGTATGTACCTAGGAATATAATTCGATGGAATATGCTGGATTGTGCTAGCCCTAGTCGAGGTCAGCGTAGTTCACTAGGTCAACCTCGATTTAAAAAAATATTAATAATCAAAATACGTTAATTTCACTGATAAGCATTGGGCGGTCACGCGCGTAGGACGCCATGCTTCTCTTATCCTTCCCTGAAGCCCGCGTTCAGTCAGGGGCGCTCGGCAAAGGATCTGCGTAAAGAGTATAAGGCAATCCTCCGTCCTATAGGATGAGTCGACTAGTACTGATTTGCACTGGCTTCAGCCACAGACAATCAATTCATACATATGAATGACCAGAGGAGGCGATAATCAACCCAGATGGAGTCATCCAAGTTGTGTAGAACGATCCGGCTGTAGTCTGGACTTGATGAACGCCACTGACGCTACGAAAGTGGACAGAAACAGGAGAGGTTCGGTCCCTCCGGGCGTCTAGCATTAGGTGATTCTAGCGGGGAGACTGAATCAGTTGGTGAAGATCTCTCCAACGAGTCATATAAACGAAAACAATAGCGAACGGGCATGAAGATGCGATAATATTAAACGAAGGAGGCATACCACATTTCTTAATTCTTCAACGAGGTAATTTGGATGACCGTCGGCGACCTCCGCCTCCGTAAATAGTGGACGAATTAGTGCATTGGGCAGATCCGGCAACTGGCCTCGCGTAGTCCCCAAATCCTCCTCGCGTATCTTATCTAGAAGGACCTGACTTCGAACCGCGGAAGGAAATATCCCCATCCGACTTACACTGTGGGAGACGGAGAACCATGCACACCTAGAAGATCAACTGAAACGAGCATGGCCGGGACAGGAAGGGGGTAATGATGCGATGGTAAAGGCACCGAACGTGCCAAAGACCAACTTACGTTTCAAGATGTGCAGCCGTATATCGACGACGACATGCATGGTCGTCATATTCCAGACCGGTCTCCTGCGCACGGAGTTCCCTGTTATCGTGGGATGAAACAGGTGCAATGCGACTCCACCCAATCGACCGATGCTTCGAGAAGTCTGGTGAGGGATGCAATAGCATATAGAAGAATAGAAATTTAGGCTTTGCTGCCTGTAGGCGGAATATTATCCGTGAATGATCAGGAATTTCTGCGGACCGGAGTACAGAAATCCTGCCGCCCGGATCCGAAATTGAACATCTGAAGTCTCATCATTGAGTGGGATGTGACCAATAGGAAGAAATACCATTGTCACCCACGTATGTGCTTCCTTGAAGTATAGAAATCATCGCAATAGCCACCCTATGAGCAGGAGGACTTCGAAATAACTTCTCATTCTATCGTGTGAGTTCAGATGCTTTCCTTGTTCTCATGCATGATGTTCTCCCTCCTTATCGCACATGAGGCAGCGTATTTCATCGTCTGCGATCCAAATTCGCGAATATATGGACCGAGACGGAGATCATTGACACAATATTAATTCATTATGCATACCATTATATCCCTGAGCCTGTAAACAGCCAGTGATATTCCGACGACCATGCGAAGCTCTGCAAAAAAACCGTAAATAGCTAATTGTCTACGCATAGATAGGTGGTATTGAGTAATAATCACCACAGACACTCTCTTCATCTGCCTTTGGGACTAGAGATTCGCAGTGGTAAATCCTTCCGAGAACAACTACCGATAGCCTAGAGGATCAGCGTGTGCGCAAGCATTAGAAAAAACGTGGAAGATACCGTGGTTCGTGAGCACAAACTTTGATCTGCTTTCCCGAAAAGTTGACTATGCATATCGTTCTTCGTATAATTCGCACGGAAGCATATCAGACTCGGCCGTCTATCTTCTATCTCCAGGGCAACAACCTCTGGTAAATAATTGAAGATTATGCACCATGCCTCGAGTCCTGCAGACACACGCGTGAAGCATGATTATCTCCGTCTATCGCACCGCACAACGCCTGGAATCAATATCATGGATATGTACCCACACGCTTCTACACCAAGCCGCATGGTCGTCCCTGGTGTTGCTCGAGCAGGAAGCAAAGCCCGAGTTCAGGTCGGTACCACTGTAACTTTTCGGGTAGAATATTCTGGCTTCCGGACGGATATCCATAAAAAATCATCGCGTGAAGCCGAAGCCGGTGAAAGTCGAAGAATTTGATTTCTTCAAGTTCAACAGATCCCGATCCGAAGCCGACAAGAGACAGCTCGGCTCGGGCTTCCCGAGCCCCAGAAATAATTCTACGTGGGTTTGGAGAAAGTACGTTTCTCCACACCCACAAGTAGGGAACATTGCCCACACAGGCTCCAGGCATCCGAAAAAGCTACGACGTGAACCATATCATATTGCTCTAATGCGCCCTTTTCTCAAGAAAAAGAAAAAAGCCGCGCGGACTAGCTCGGAACTATCCCCCAGGGATGTCCTATCGCCCGTATTCCCCGCGTAAGCATCAAAGAAGGACTGGTGCGGCGTAGCGCCATTTTCGCGGCTTGTCGGCTTTCCTTCGGATTTCGCAATTTTGCTGCTGGCACAACAACTGAAATCAGACGATCCACTGTTTCAATTGAGGGGTTGCTCGAGATTGATGAGCATCAGAGTAAGATAAGGGTAGAGGCGTACGTGATGAGGGAAAAAGCGAAAATCGCGAAACGTAACCAAAAAGTAGGATGTTGGTCCATTTTGTAAATAAGGGCAAATACAGATAAATATGATGTGGGTCTCGCAACCCTCGAGTGTACTTTGACGGGACTAGCAACGAGCTTTTCCTCAACCTCAAACGAATAGTAACTTAGATGACGGAGAGACTCCTGCTGAAAAATGATGAATGAGATTTTTTCATCTCGCTCAACTATATCGCTTGTTAATTTCTCTTCAATTCTATCAACACTTGGGTCTTAGCCCACCCCATCTGCTAAATGTTCTCCGATCAAACTTGACAGCTCTCATTAATTCTATTGGCATGGGTACTCAGCATGCCCTGACATGGGTAGGGTACATTCCTCAAAAGACAATAATATCGGATTTTCTTAGAATGAATGAAATATAGGACAAGGATGCACGAATGAACGAAAGCAGTAAAGGCGCCCAAAGTCCCTAGTGAACCGATGATCCTTGCCATGCCTTTCTTTGGGATATTTTATCTACTGATGTTTTCCCCGAGGTCTGTAATTAGATTATCTCGCTGCATACTTTGGCAGGATACGTGTGTATTTCACTCTTCCGGAGCCAGAGTTCCAGCCTCTCTTGATAGCTGAAGCAAGTAGGTACTATCCAATGGCAAGTCAGAAGGAGCCGGTATGTACACGGGCCGCGGTTGACATAGAAGGCACATAAGAATCATCACCTTGACGTCGAGCAACGGCAGTGAAACGGAAGAACTAGTAGTATACAGCGGGAACAGAAGCAAGAAGCCGTTAATGATCATCCAGCCCAGCGCTAGAACAACTAGTACTTCCTCTAGCTCGCCGAAAGAAAACATGGCGAGCTAGGGACAAAGCTTAAAGTCAGTCTGAAGTCGTCCCACCTATACAATAGCGCCTACTGGTATATGATCGTCGTCGATGACGAACTGATGACGATACCAGGTATCATCTATTGGTCGTCGGTGGCATGTTGAGTCCACCGTCCGATTCCCGGGTGGCACGAGGATGCTAAGACGTGAATTCAAGCGCGCATCGTCGAAGAGTAGTTTTCCTTCCATCGAGTTACCCGACAACTTGGCGGAAGGACGAACACAAGCTGAACATCAGTGTCGCTATTACTGTCTCTACGCACGAGCATCAAATGTTCTGATCAATATTAGTAATCAAATATATAATCAAGCCGGATTCCCTTCCCCACACTCATCAATCGGGAGAAGAGGAAGAAGAACTCCCCCACAGAGAAGGAACGGGGACGGTCTTCTGAAAATTCCATACAATACCCGAGGATAGAGCAGTAATGGCGTCTTGTTGACTCCCAGTCCCTCGTGACAGACATACGATCGGAGCGCAAGCAAGTGCTAGTGCTAATCGCGGCGAACACGGATTACGCTCCTCTCCTTTGAAATACTCAACCCGATCTCTCTCTCGCAATCCAAAGTACAACTGATCCGTGCACGCCCAAAAATAATCAGTAAGCCACATGATGCGGCTATAAGAAGAAGGAAGATGTAGAGTAGATGGATAGAAACGCCCTAGTCATATGGAACCACAAATCCAAACAACGCATCACGGCACCGCGGGCACCGGCGACGATAGGTACGCCGCCCAACCCCACCCCACACCATCATGCCAACCAACAGAAACACATAGATAGAAATAGACGAACCGCACACTTCATCATACGGCCCCGCAACCCAATATAATCACGCCATATCCTAGGCAACAGAAAACCGGTCGGACCCGAGGTAAAATACGCGGTAAGCGTATACACTCCTGGATGGATGGAACTTCGTAACAACCAGACGCATTAGGATCAATTAATCCTGGGGCAAAATAAAAAAAAAATAGCTCACCCGGGATCAAGCAAAGTCGTATAGTGAGCGCTCTGATGGGATGTCGTACATACATTACACAGTGCTTGATGTTTCGCGGGACGCTATCCGCGGCCGGCACCGTCAAAAGTAATACTGTATTAAAAAAAGAAAAGAAGAGAAGCGTCAAAGTCAAAGTCGGATCTGAGCGAACACGAAAATACGGCAGGAAAGGATCAGACCGGTTTCCGCCATTAGCCAACTGTGCAAAATTGACTATTTGGCGATTCCGCGCGCGATGGAAACAAGCAGGGTATTCGGGACGCTAAAAGAGTGTTCGCGGAACGTTCGGCGTCCTGGTCTGGAACGTCCTAATCGCCCTGTCGTCAGCGTTATTCGAACGCATACTCTCCCCACCCGTCTTTCTCCACCTGTTCCGAGTCAGCTCCGCCGATACTCTACTCACCAAATCCCTCCCAAAAGCAGAGCAAGAGCAAGAACACCACACGATCTATACAGATCAGATCGAACTTCCCGAGCTTCTTTCTTTCAACCAGAGCCACCGCACAGCTTTTTGATCTGGGCGTCCAGATAGACTCTGGAGGAGGGAAACAGGGGGGGGGAGGAGTTCCAGGAAGGGGGCGCTCCTACCCTGGCACGGAATTAATTAATTAATTAAACATAGCTCCCTTCAGATCGTCTTTGTGTCGTGTCGACAGCCCAGTAAGTAATCCCAGCCCGGCCATCTTCGACTGATCCGCATCAGATAGCTTCAAGATAGGACATACATGTACATGTGGTATAGGAGTCCAAGCAAGCCCCTGTCCTTTATATCTAAAGCAAAGCAAATCATCCCAGAAAAAAAAAAAGCTCCCACCGAGGACGACGAATGAAGAAAATCATCGTTATCACTGAGATCCACAAATAAAGATGAAAAATAATACGGACGTTCGTATTCGAGTCGCGCCGTCAAAGAAAAGAAAAGAGAGAACCGATACTGTAGCACGATAATCAGATGATTACAGCGTTTCGAGGGAGGCGTACCAATAGAGACAAAGAGCAACACAACGAACAAAAGAAGAGCGGTCTAGACGCGGCGTTCGAACCGCAGAGTTTTCGCGGGAGGGGACGACAAAAAAAAAAAAAAAAGCAAAAGAGGGAGCAAGGATGCCCAAAGCGCGAAGGTTTGTTATGTTATCGTGGCGTTCTCCAAGAACAAAAACAAGCAAGGAAGGAAGAATGATAGCGAGTTCGCAGGAGAGAGAGAGACATTGGACAGGACATCAGACAATACGCGGGTCGCCCGGGCAGAGACGAGTATAAAAGTAAACACAACCTCCGCACGGATTGGCCTGTGCACCACAGCACCACAAGGCTGCGAGGATTGTGGAAACGAGGGGTTCGAAATGAAGGGCTGTTGAGCAAAGTTACCTTTTTGACTCTAGACCTGTGCTTTTATGCGCTGATGCATGTATCTCCTGCCTGTGAGTCTAGAGCAAGCAGCGAAGAAACGCTGGCGAGAATAGAACAGAATGGAATAAACGTTGAGGATACGAAAGGAAAGGAGAGGAGAGGAGACAGAATTAAGACAAAGACAAAGACAAAGACAAAGAAAGTGATTCATTCAGGTCAGGTCGTGTAAAGCCGACCTGCTCCAATCCATCATTTATTCCCATCCCCATCAATTCTATCCATTCATTCTACGACAAGTACTACTCGCAACATATCACATATATCACATTTCGCGATTCGCGATCACACACGGATCAGAACGAGCTAAAGGAGACAATTAGCTTAGCCGAAGTCGAAATCGAAAGAGGGTCTCGACATACTTACTTACCCATTTTTCTCTCCACACACCGCTCCAATCCCTGCCGGCGGCACGGCCGCGAGCGAGCGAGCGACGACCGGGAAGCCCAAACACCGAACAACCGAACAACCGAACAACCGAACAGCGAACAGCGGACACCAAACGAAAAACGAAAAAGGGAGCTTCCGCACTCCGGCTCGACACGCTCGCTCGACAGTCGAAACGAAACGAATCCTCTCCTCGTGCGCACCGAGTGCACAGCCGTACGTTCCACCAACGAACAAACGAACAAAGAAAAAAAAAAAAAAAGAAGAAGAAGAGAGAAGTAACGAACCGAACCAGCAGAGAGGGAATGAAGAATGCTAAAGAAGGTACCCTGGTTCCTGTCTGGTCTGTCTGTCTGTGTCTGTCTGTCTGTCATCATTCATCAGCACTAGCCAGCACGAGCCAGCACGAGCCAGCACTGCTCCCATTGGTCCGACTCGGTTTGTTTGTGTTTGCTGTAACGCCGGCAGGCCTAGGATAGGAATGGATGGATGGACGTTCGTCCGTTCGCTCGCGCCTCCGCGCCTCCTGTCTCCCGTCGTCTCTACCTGATACACTTACTCACCTTACAACCGTTGAGCCGTTTCAGCCGTTTGTTTCAGCTTTCAAGCGTATCGTATCCCAGCCTTCTAGCGCATGCACATCACGTTACATTACTGTACTGTATTGTATATACGTTGCTTCGCTACCGTACCCGTACCATCACAATCCAATCCGAGCCGAGAAGGTGTCTGGTCTGATTCATTCGTTCGTTCGTTCGTTCGTCGTCATCACCCACGCACTCAGCTCTCCTCTCACTTTCTCTTTCTTCCGCTTCCGATTTGGATTTGCTGCTGCACTGCTGCGTTTCCGAGTGAGTGTCCGCGTTCTCGGACCTGGGTGTTGTTTTGCTGAACTGACTAAGGACTACGAATTACGAAACTACGGAGTACAAGAGCAATGAGAGGATCAGGCTGAGAGTTAGGTTAGTTTGATCTTGAAGTGAAATTCTCCAATTTTATTTTCTCCCGCCCTGCCTGCCCGCCCGCCCGACCGACGGACGCTTCCGGCCCGCAGTCGGGCGGAGAAGTCACAGACAGACTACTTGCCAGTACAGTACTTGCCACGCCACGTTCCTCAGCCGTCGCCGTCCGTCGCCGACTTGCTTACCTTACCCGATCTCGGCACGGCCCACCTGCCGTACTCACATACTTCACATACCACACCACCATAGTACATATAGATCAGATTCGAAGCGGGTTAATATTTGAGAAGATATTTATGTAGATCGCGTCTGTCTATCTATCCAAATCCAATGATCTCATGCTTTTCTGTAACCAAACAACTATGCTAACGTTGATAACCACGGGGCAACGGAGAAACATTGATATACCAGAGGAGAAGATGAAGATGAACCTGGATCCCAAGGCGTGTGTACGCTTGACTTCCTACCTGCTCCTTCTTATCCTTCTCTTTCTTCTCCTTCCAAGCACTGAATGATCTGACTAGTGATCTGCGCATGCATGTCATCGAGAACACAGGCACACACACAATCAGACATAGAAGGAGTAATACTGTAACGATATGCATTGAAGAAGAAGAAAGAAAGAATCCCAATCAATCTACAAGCTCGGACTCGGACTCGGACTCGTGGTCGAAGAGGTTAGAAAGAAGCGTAGCGTAGTAGTAATACTGTTAGTAAAGGGAGTAAAGAGCGGGTAAGGCATCCAATTCTCCCTTCCTTCCTTTCCTTCCTCTTCCATCCTCTCCCTCTCCTTCCACCGCCAGCTTCCTACTTCTCTCCATGCCACTGCCATATCTCAAGTCAGACGCATCGAGAGAACGTGGTCGGCAAGAGGCAGATCAAGCTCTAGCTCTAACCTTCCACCTTCCACCTTCCGCTTCCACTTCCCCGAGTCCAATGCATTGCCCACTGCCCGCTGCCTACCTCCGTTACCGTTATGCCGTTTACCATTCCTATATCCGTAGCGAACTCTGTACTGAATTAAATACATACATACATATGTATGTATATTAGCGCCGAAGAACTGAAGATACAGGGGACAACGTGTTTCCGAGCCTCGTGTACGGGATCCATTTCTTTTTTCGTCCGTCCCCCGTCCACCGGTCGGGCAATACCCAAACCCCTTCTTTTTTGTCCGCGAGGAGGAACATTAATCCAGGTAGCCGTGCTCATGTGATATGAGAAAAGGAAACTCAGAGCCCCTATGAGTGGATAGATGTAAGAATTAGACGGACGGCCAGACGGGAACGGGATGATGGTCATGATGAAGACTGCGTTGACGGGGGAAGGGAATCTGATTGTCAGTTATCAATCGTCGTCATCATCAGCATCAGAAGGCCATGCAGCAAGCAAGCATGTCAGTCAGAATCTGAACCATGAATCTGGAACCCAGAAGGCAGGCTTAGGAAGCAAGGCGAGGATAGGACAGGAGAGGACGGAGGAAGTGGGCGACGGGAAGAACAGAACAGAACAGCATGGAGAGAAGGAGGTGGGATAGGGAGAGCAGTAGACTAAGATGCCGAGGTGGATGGAGGACACCGGTGCGGACTGAGAACGGGCGAACACTACTTTCTTTCTTACGGCATGTGCAGGGACGCAGGGACGGCGTGTGTGAGATCGAGCCGAAGCAGCAGCCGAAGCCGAAGCCGCAGCCGAGAGAGCGGTAACCCCAATTAAAATAATAATAAGAGATATAAACTGAGAATGGAAATGGACTGCAGCCTGGCCTCGCCTCGTCGTAGCGTAGCGTGTGTATGCTATATAATTATATATTATATTCATGGTCCTCGTCCTCGTCCTCGTCCTCGTCCTCCTCGTCTTTGCTCCCGTCCCAAGGCGTATTAATACTCACTGGGCCTCGTCTGCCCTGTCCCATCTCATCGCATCTCCAGCTGCTGCCAGTCTCACTACTACCGCCCTATCACACCACAACCACACCACCCGTACCACACCGTACCACACCACTACCGTGCTAGTCGGCCCCTTCTCCGCATCGCAATACTTGCCTTGACACAATGTCCCAAAAACGCATGGACCACCTCACGGCTCTCCCGAGCGTGTCCTGCTCCCTCTCCAGCCTTCCACACGCAAAGGGGCTCGACCAGGTCAAGCTGCACCACCCCACTCTCGGCTCAAACCTCCCCGCCCAGGAGGCAAAGGTGTGTTCCGACTTCGAGTCCTGTTTTTGCTTTGCTTTGAATTAGCACCGCACGCGCCGAGGTGGTCGTGGTCACTGTTAAACATGGCACGCCTTCCGCATTTGATCGACGCGCCCTCTTTCTTTCACGCGCGCGTCTTGATTTTTCTTCCACTGTACGCCTCAATCACGTACTGACGCGGTTCCTTTGTTGTAGCTGCGCAAAGCGCTATCTGTGACCTCGCAGAACCTGGCCAACGGCCAGCAGACATCTTCATTACCAGCCGTGAGTGCTCATTTAGTCTCTTTCACTTTCCTCTTTCCTCTTTCTTTCTTTCTCTTTCGCGCCTGCCCTACCTGCACCTCCCCCATCTATCTCGAGATTTTCCACGACACCTTCCGTTCCTACACCCGCCGTTATCACGCTCCCATTATTATCACTATCCTCTATCATTATCTCGCGGGATGTCGCAACTCACGCGGCGTTGACGCGAGAACCACGTGGGAGACACTCTCCTTTCCTTTCCTCCCTGCTCACGTTTATCGAGCCTGCCTCTGCTTTTCCCATCCTATACCCATCCCCGAAGCCGAGATCCCTATGCCCGAGCTCTGAGCCCATACACAATCGCTTGTCGTTTGCAAACGCTTGCCGCTTCCTCTCACTCGTTGAAACCCCGTTTCACATTCTCCCTCTCTCCCTCCCTGCTCGCGTACCTCGTCATCTCTTTCTACGCGGCGCATGCATGTACTATCTCCTTTCCCTTCCCCTCCTCGCACTTCGCCAAATGGCGATATGTATGCGTAGGCCCATTCGCTGATGATGAAGACCCATGAGTCTCGACAGTCTCGACGCAGGTCCGAGCTAACACTAAACTTTATTCATCGAGCTCATCTCATCTCGATCTCGCTTCCTGCACGTTCCTCCTTTCCTTTACCGACGTTTCTCTTCTTTTTCCTTCTGACCTTCCTTCTTTCCGACCTCCCCGCCTGATCTCTTCGTTTCTCCCGGCAGTTTTTGCGCGGGTGGTCGCGGTCACGGTGATCATGCATCCCTTTTCTCTCACCCCTCTTTTTGTGAACTTTTACCCGATGGTTTTTTATTCGATGCGAGGTTTTCGCGTCGATCATCACCTCAGCACCTCATTATTTTTCGTTTTTGTTTCTTCCACGTTTCAGAACATGATTCATCATGTTGCTGCGCCTTTTAATTTTTTCCGTGCTTCCGGGGCTGTATTTTCACGGGATTCGGGGGTCGCGAGAGGAGGGGCAGGGGACCAGTAGCGCGTCATTTTTCCATCCTGTTCAAGAATCGAGCCCTTGAAACGAAGTTACTGACCGTTCTGATTTGGACAGAAAACTTCAAGTCCGCAAAGCTCGCCTACGGCGTGCTCGCAACCTCCGTTAATGATGCGCTCCGTAAGTACACATTATTCATAATTCTTTCTCTTTGTTTGGAATTTTTGAGTTTAATTCGTGTGTTTCCAGACAAAGTCGAAATTACGATGAGACCACACGACCGACTGTGCGCACGGATGGATCGAGGATTGCTCTCTAGATAGAACGGACCCGTCTATCTAGCGGCACCCCTGGTTCCCTCTCCTCCTCAAACTCTCTCCGACTTACCTACCTACATCTCCTCTCGCCCCTTACATCGACCACTTGCACGGGACGCGCTGTGAAAAAGCCGGGGTGAAAAGCTCCATCCGCACGCATACACGTCCATGTCCCCGCCTACGCTGGCGTTTGTCTTTCGGCGCGCGTTCCCATCCAACCTCCATCTCCGCCATTTGCTACCCCCTCTTACCCAAACGTTCGCATCGCATACCTATAGATCTCTCTTCTCTTGTCTGGATTCCATTCGGTTTACTCGTCTCGTCTCTCTCGCTCTGGCCTTTTTTTTTTCGGTTGTCGTTGTTGTTTGTCGATCGGCTTTGGGTTCCGGCTTTGGGTTGTTTTATCCTATCTATCCGCTTTATTTTTTCTTTTCTCCCGTTACTTTACCTTTCTTTCTTCTCCCGGGGACCCTGAAGCACCAACCCGTCCACCGTCTACCACGTTCCTCCTCACGATAACACAATTCCTTTCTCGCGCCTTCCTTCCTCCCTGGTCCACGCGGGCCCACACACGCACCCGATTCTCTCAATTCCTCACCTCAACCGCCATCGCCGGTCTTAAGAATTCGAAGAACCTTACTTCGGGTGTAAGTTGGCCCGCTACGAACGCTACGAACGAACGCAGCACCCCTCCTATCCTGACCGACCGATCTCGATCCCCTCAGTCCCGGCGTTAGCGTCCAAAATTAAGCAACCCCCTTTCGCCGGTTCTCCGGTGCCACCCCCAGATTGGTGGATGGGATATGGGCACATGGGGTATGGATGGGCGTTCTACGGAGATTCGTGATTCGATTTGTTCTTCTCCCGTGCGAGTCGAGGGAAGAACGCACGCGTACGGGCGCCTACTTCGACCCCTCCCGATTGAGTTGACGAAGTGATTCGACTTGACTCGACTCGACTCATCGAGCACAATCACCGTCCAGTCACTCCGGCTGGGTTGGGTTAGTTCGTATTTGCGCCGGCCGGAGGGACAGACGGTGATAGGGACAGGACCAGGACCGGGGGCGGGGATTCGAGTATTCGGTAGTCGAGCCTCCCATCACGCTGCGCTGCGCTCACCCGCACACACGGCTTCGCTATCGCAAAACAAAACTCCTCCGGTCTGGTTTAACGTTCGGATTTCGGTGCTTCTGTGTTCCGTTTTATTGCTTTACCTGGCTTAGAAAGTTTGAGGTTTTACCGTTTACTTTTTTTTTGGTCGGTGCGTTTTATGCTTTGCTTTCGCTACTTGCTTTGAAAGTGTGCGGGTTTTTTTTCCTACCTACTACCGCTGATGCGGCTGTTATTGTTTTGTCTGAATTTTCACCCCCGGGCCTTCTTTCCTGCTGGTCTTTTTTCCGCGATTTGTTCTGTTCTGTTTTGTTCTGTTTTGGAGCTCTGTGTCTTCCTCCTTTCTCCATTTTCTTCGCGTGCATCTCTCTCTCTCTTGTCATCTCGACTCATACAAACAAACATAGACTTCCCTTTTCTTTTTCTCTTTCTTTTTCTTTTTCTTTTTCTTTTTCTTTTTCTTTTCCTGATCTCTGGTTCCTACCAAGTAATTCTCAACCACAAACTCACTGCATCACGCTCGCACGCTCGCATGCCGCATGCCATCTTCCGTATCCCCAACGAACGAACCAACGACCCAACCGAAACGTAACAACAACAAATCTTCTATCTTTGTAGCTAATCCTCTTTCTTCTCGCTGTCTCTCTCTCTCGCCAGATCGTACATACATGTACATACAATCCTACGTACGTACGTACTTACTTACTTACTTGCCTGCCTGCTTGGCTCTCTCTTAAACATTTTTGTTTTTGTTTTTGTTTGTTTTACTTTTTGGTCTTTCCGTTCGGTGTGTATGTATATCGTCCACCCCCATCGTACGTACGTAGTAGTGTCTTAGTTCCTACCTTTCTTCCTCTCTTCGATCTACGTACTCGTCAATACTCGTCAATACCAATATCCATGAATATCGGAATATCGATATCCCTCGATGAAGCTTGATATGATATGAGATCTCTCTTGAGATGGAGGCGAAGCGTAACTTCAATATTCAATATTCGATATTGAACTCAAAATATGCATCGATGTTGTTTGCTATTGCTGGCCGGAGGGACGTGATAAAAACCGGTGGGTGTCTACAGTTGAGAGCAGGCGAGAACGGTTTCCATATGTTGTACGTACAGTAACAACGCGCCTCGGACTCGGACCGGGACCGATGCACGCGTCCTCATCCTCATGTCCAGTCTCAGCGAGGATATTTTCCGATTCCATTTCTCTTTTCTCTTCTCTCTTCTCTCTTTTCACTTTCTCTACCCCGCCTCGTGGTTATGACTTGCTTACTTACTTACTTATCTACTGTATTACAGTATCTTCGAATCGAAGAGAGGTCTGTCTGGGAGGTCTGGGAGGTCTGGACCTCACTCACTTTCCCACCCACTAGTACTACTTTCCCACTACTCTACTTTCCTTCACCCTCACCCTCAAATCGTTGTCAATCAATCAATAGCAATAGCAATAGCAAAGCACGATACGCGTAGTGTAGTACCCTTGGCTCGGAGCCAAATTCAGATTCAGATTCAGATTCAGATTCATATCCATATCCATATCCAATCAGGAAGGCCATCGTTCGTTCATCCGGCGTAAATATTGGTGAATATGAACGAGATAGTATTTACCGGTCCCAAGCTCCACTTTTCTTTTCTTTAACAACTGTTTTGAATATCACATCATACAATAATCTTTCCAGTCCAGTAGTACGAACACTTATGTATGATTTGTATGATTTTCGAGATTTTTATCGCGTATTAAGTAAATTATTACTCACCGTAATGTAATACGTAGTTGTAGCTGTAGTGCTCATGGCTCGGGGCTGCCTGGAGAAGGAAAGGAAAGAAAAGGAACCGGGGAAGGAAAAGCCAGGCAGGCAGGCAGGCAGCACGAATGAGAGCTTTCTTTCTTTACATGTAAATTACTTAGGAAACTATTGGGGAAGGCTGAATGAATGAACCTTGCCGCGGCGGGACTGTTATTCTTTTCATCCAGATTTCAAATTCATGTACATAATTAATTCTCCTGCTCTCCTTCGAGTGTTTCTTTGGGTGATAGACATGGCGTGGGTTATATACATAGTATTTCAGTTGGCGTTCATGAGAGGATAGTCTAAACGCCTAGAATAATTGATAAAAGTACATAGCGTTATACATAGTTGAGGTCGCGTGAGCAAGAGTAGGGCTTCCATCTGCATATGAGCGCGAGCAACGAGGAAAGATAAGAATTCTTTCGTTCACAAAAGGAAAACACCCATGTTGGAGCTGCTCGATCAGGAGAAGTACAAGGACAAGAACTAGTAACTGGATGAATAAATGGATGGAATGCAAGAGTCGAGTCGAGTCGAGTCGTTCTTGAATCGGCAAAAGAAACATGTTGATCGACGGGATGCTGACGAGCGAGCAACCGATTGGCCGAGCAAAGACTCTTAACTTACCACCAGTCGTTTTGATGATCGTGACATCGTGTTCCTTTTCTCTTTCTTTTTCCCCCATCCACCAGTTTCTCAACTTACAGTAACATTTCCTTTCCCCTCTTTCTGTCTGCTTCCGGGCTTCAAATCAGAAAGGACAATTTCTCAGCCTGCTCGTCGTGCGTACACGTTGCTGGTAAAAAAAAAGGAGGCAGGTATCGAGCATTGAGCAACGCGTACGCGTGCGACGATCGGCCTCGCTGCCTTTCAGGATCAACGACATCTCATGCGGTATTTCGTTGACGCCTACCGCTTTACTTAGCCTCATGTCGTTCAATCTTATAACGAATCGCTACGGAAGAGGTATTTTCATTGCGCTATGTTGCGCCGTGTCTGTTGATTTTCGGCTTCTTTCTGATACCGTTTATACATATAGGACACGAGACAGGAGAGGAGTTATTTTATGATTTAATAAGCCTTGTCGTGGACTATGGAAGACCAAACATATGTGGATGTCGTCTTTAAGACGATGATTTCTGTTTATGAGCGCGATCATGCAAGGACACGATTGGCCGGTGACTCGCGCTTGCATCATCAGCATACCTGCCGCGCGGCGAAATGCATACCGCAAGGTGAGCGAATGAGAATGGTACCTTTCCCTCCTTCCCCTATTTACGACCCTTCCTGGCAATCGTAGGCCTCGACCAACTCATCACCAGGATCTTCCAGGGCGCGGTTCTCAGTCAACCCCCACGCTGTCCATTGGCTAGCGTCATTTGGACATATCTGCAACAAGCCACGTCCATACCGACCAATAGAACGGCGTCACTCTTCGTTGCTTCTATCGCCTGGAACCCGGTAAACAACCTGACCCCTCGATCCGGCGCGCCTTCGTCTTCTCAAGAACTCAGCGAATCTCTTTCGCGATCATCACACTGGCGTTTTTTGAATTCTTAGAAGTCTCAAAGGGAGCCAAATGAAGTCAGGTTCGCGGTAAAAGCGTCTATCGACATCGACAACGAACGTGGGTCCAAATTCCGGGTTCAGACGCTCCTGCAGTCTATTAGCTTGTCCGCCATCCCCCACCCTTGCCTTGTCTTCATCTCTGTCGTCTTCTCGATAAGGCTGCCCAATCGCCCGGCGAAGGCGAGGACCCGTCCTACCAGTTTAGGAAAATGGACGCATTTTTTTTGGCATAGAGATAGAATGGCTGACTACCATACCCGGGTGCGCGCGCGCGTCTTCCTGCTGCTCTCTGGAACAGACTCCGACCTGAGGCTCGACGGTAAGGAATTTTGGAGTAGGTTTTGATGTTTAGAGTTACACCCGTGGTTGACCAGCTCGCGCTGCCAGTGCACTCAACGGCCTCGATCCTCTTGATAAGCACTTGTCTTCCCTATTCACTACTTAGCCTCAATGGCATTGGGTCGAGTCCTGCTGAGTGCCCAAACTTCAAATGGTAAGGTATCCACATTTCAATCGTAATATGAGCATCCACGTTGCTCGGTCTATCTTGGGGAACAAACACAAGTCTGTCCAGGGCAGCGAGAGATCTCCCTACGTCACCACAAGATTTACTCATAGTGTTTCCATGCTCAGCGAAACGTATTTGAAATTGTGCGCGCGCTGCTTTTGTCCTGACGGAAAACACTGAAAATTCGTGTCTTTTTACGTACGTCGCTATCTTTTTTTACAGAATTCATTTCCATTTTCTCGTAATTCGCACAATTGCCTGGTAGAGGGTATCGTAATAAGAAACACACGGCACCCTGTGTGGCGCGTACAACACTTCTTCAGGAACATCCGTCTGCCTGCTTCAATGGTTTCGTTTTGCTAACCGAGACGCCACCACCGATTCTAGTTCGCTCGCTCAGACAAAATTCCCATTGGTTCTTCGGGATCTGCATCTGGGAGCGGCAGCAAGCTGTAATCCTCCGCGGAATGGCCGGTGCAAAGCAGCACGACTTCAAAAAGGTCCGAATTACTGTAAGGCAGTCTAATCTCTATCTATCGAGAAGTCCATGCCTCGCGGCCTTATTCGACTATTTTCCCTCATTGATGTAGAATAGATCATCGGGATTCGGCTGCGGCGTTAATTATCCCTCCGTTCTCCCACTTCGAAAGTATATTATATTTCACTGGACCGACCTCCTGCTATAACATGCATTTGTCCCAGACGCACGCAAGGTTCTTATGAAGGGAAAATTGACGGCTAACGACGTTCGGGGACTCGCGATAAGGTGGCTACACATTGTTCTACCGGCCTTCGTGGTTCTTCAAAATCGTCATTCGACGCCGCCGCGTTGTGCTTTACGTCTTCGAACTGAAGACAACATGCTCGTCAACACTGTAATTTTTGGTAACCGCGACTAGCGTAACGCTATAGTTGGCCCAGAATCAACAAGACGTCAGCCGGATTGTTTTGGCTACCGAAATATGAACAGGTCGGTTCCATATACTCATCTTGGGCTTTGTCGAGCAGCTTCCCATTTAACGCACAGCTCGTAGCTTTTTGCACCAGCCCAACACCCAAGCTACAACACGCCCTTTCTACCTCTTCTAATTCCCATACCCTACTAATTCTCTTCTCAAGGTTATCTTCCCAAGACTATCAATAATCTCCTTCCTCCGCATTTTCAAGTCTCCGCTCTTGCTACCCAAAGGTCTTCTTCCACTCAATGAGAGCATCGATTCCACGGACTTCCCCTACCGCCCACTTTCAAAGCCACTCCACTTTGCCTCCGCTCCAGTGCGTGCAGTGCCTTGAAAACCTGTATGCTCTTTTCCGCGTTTACCCCTAGAATCCCGATTCACGGGGCCGAACCTAGGTCAGCTGGTCTCGAGTCATGGAGGCAGTAGTCTTTTATCAAGCTTCTTTGACCTTTATACGTCTACTTTATTATACTCTCGTTCTTATTCTCAAGCGATCTTGATAGGTAAGCTCGAGAAGGGACAGCGCTTCTTTTCATGAGGCGCCCCCTCCACATCGTCATAAGAATCAGTGAAGATCAAGACAACAGGAATCGAGAATCAAAAAGCCTTGGATCTTCTTGCCGTTTTTGGCGAAATCTATACAGAAAGCGATCACGTGACTGTTATTTACTCAGCAGAAGTTTTGGTTTTGTTTGATTCGATTCGGTTCTGCGGTCTTTTAGTACGTACGTTGCGCATGGGGTTTCGGAGTACTTCTTATGGTGAGCATTCAACGAACCCGCTGCTCTTTCTGAGCGTGTGAGCCGATTTGCTCGAGTTGAAGCTATGCCTGTCATCCAGTACTAACTAATGGTCACAAGCCCAACTTCAGACTAGATTTGCGTCATCATACAGTACTGGGACTGTCGGACATGGATTCATATTGTATGTATACATAACCGAAGTGCGTCTAAACTTCGCTATAGCGTCATTATTCCAAATTGAGCTCCTGACAAGCGGAGGTCTCATGCACTCGTTGCGTCTGCCTTGACGGGACCAATAAACCTTCTCGTACGAAAAGACGTTCAAGTACAGTCACAAGTCGTCGACGTTGTTGGTGATCACATCCGTTACGGTAATACAGTATATGATTCTCCTTATAATATGGTCCTGTTACTCGTTCCGGAAAAAGAAGTGCGTAGATTTCGGTCCGTGCCAGGCCTTCTAAGTCCAAATAATTATATGAATACTGACTCATGCTGCCGTGTCAGGAATGGGAAACTAGGTGAGCACATAATATAGGTAATCCGAGCCATATGCCTCGGCCTAGTATGTCTCATGAAACAAACAGAGTATCAAACGTCGATATGTTACGTTCAAAAAGGAACAAGAATGGGGTTATGTACAGTAAGATAAGCATGCCCTTCTATACAAATACTTATTTTATTACATTTTTCGTGACAGATGCTAATGCGTCTCGCGATTGTGGTGGAGACGCTAGACGTCACCATTTCAAGACGAACCTTTCCTATCTTTTCCAGTGGGTTCTCTCAGCATGACGGGCCATTCGTAGATATTCCCACCATACTTGATACGACTGCGATATACCTCTCGAAACCCAAATCGTGCATACAGAGGCGTCGCTGCGCATGTCGATTCCAGGAGCATCGGTAGTCCGGCATCACTCCCAGTGGCAGAGTAGGATTCGACTATCTCAATGCAACTCGAGAGGAGTGCGGCTCCGGCTCCAGTCCCGCGATGAGCAGGATGCACGAATATTAATTCACTTGGCTTTCACGTCAGCATGTTAAAACACGACATGTTCAAAAAAAGCTCACAGTGAAGCATAGGGCCTATTTTGTAGTATTTGGTTTTCGACTTCCCTCCTGGCCCGCAGAACTTCGGCTTTGAAGGAGCCTAGAAATATGAAGTCTGTTCCATCGGCTTCGGAATAAAGCGTGTTCTCTAGTCTATCCAGGGTTTTTGAAATGCGCGGAATGGTCAAGTCCTTCACGACCTTCATTGAATTTCTTCCTCCGACATTGGGTGGAGATGGTAACCTGAGCCACGCCATCCCCACTGTAACGTGTCGGACTGTGTTCAATCGATTTTCCGTCCCATCCTCCCGTCGTGCTCTTGTTACCGCCTTAAGCATGACATTCCTCTCGTCCTTCAATGATCTCCCGTACCTTTGTAAGGTCGGCATGAAATCCGGCCATAGCGGTACACGGATCTGCGCGCGAGTGAGGTCTGCACGAAAAGGATGCAGACGCCGTGCAAGGGCTTCTTCTGAGGCTATTCCCGTAAAGGAAAGTAGCTCGGATTCGACTATCACAGGCAAGTCTTCCGGAGAAACTCTAGAAATGATCGGCTTTGGTTTGACCTGAACCTCGTCTTTCGAAGACACCTCCTTGATAGCGGTTTTATCGGACACGGAGGCTGTTTCGCCCGCCATTGCTACGACTTTAGGGAGATTAGAACTTCAGAGGCCCCTGTGTAGACATTTCTGGTATTTGAGTTCTGCGGACTTTGCGCTCGCCACGGGTGTTCATGTAATGAAGACTGGCTGGCGAGTCATATCCAGAAACCCGACACCACCTACCCATCGGATCCGTTACCGGATTCCTGCCGACTTTGCGCATAGTCATCGTAAGCTCGGAATTCCAGGCAGGTCAAGAACCGACGGGCGCAAATGCAAAGTCGTTACATAATCCCAACGATCAATTGTGAGTTACTGTAAAGTATTTACTTCTTGAAACTTTCTTCATTCTGTCACATAACATCGCGCATCCGAATCAGGATTTTAATGATCTTAAGTGCTAGGGTCAGATGTCTTGAGCTTCGAGAAAACTTATTCTGGTATGTTTCATTTTTTGACGACTAAAACAACCAGACGCCGAGAGGAAACTCGGGAAAGGAGATCATTGCTCGGTGCTCAGATTTGGCACGTTCCAAACAAGTCATTCGGAAAATCTTCGCCACTGGTCAACATGGTGCAAACTATCTGCTTTTCTACTCCCGGATGTTCCGACTGAATTTCAAGACCAGGAACTTGGTCTCTAAACAGCCTGGTCTCATACAGTGCTGCGACCTACCTTCTCTTAGTTATGAGACTTCTCTTTCAACTCTTCGATGCACCTCATTAACCATTCGCACCCGTTCTCGGCCCGATGATGAGTCACAGTAAGTCGTCATCTTTGATAAACTGTTATGATCTCAAGACGCCATTGGCTTCAACACAATCCTGATCAATTTTCGAGGCTTGCGAAGGAGCTCCGCTATACCGTCCGACGTTTAGGAGGATCTGCGATGCTTCCTTATTCTGATGCTCTCACTAAAGAGCAGGTCCTCGTCGTTCATGAGTAATATCAGAAGGAGGAGCATTTTCTCCGGGGGCTAACCGGGTGTAATATACTTACCTCTCTCGCCGGCTCGACCAAACATTCCGCGCCATCCGTGCCATCCGCTCTGATTTTAGCAAAGGTATTGGTTACCGTAATCCAGGCACTTGGCTTTCAGTGCTGCGAGGTATTCACGGAATCAAATTCGGCCAAAATACCAGGTTCCCCGGTCAAGAAAATACGTGAGCCTTCCTCCGAATAGATTACCCCGGACGTTTTGTGATGATTCTCTGATAGACGCCCGTCCGGACTTACTGATGTTTGGATAAAGATTTACGTTATGACCTGAGAGATTAATTGTTCGGACTCAGTAACGGTCCTTCCTCGCGGCTGAAAGGAGTTCTAGAGCCAGGGACATGTTACAAGTTCCCTTCTCAATTGCACGGGACGGATTAAGCTTGCCGTTAGATCCTTCATTACTATTTGAGTAAAACCTGCAAGAGACCAGCTTCATTCCGTTCCATTAAGCAATGATTAAGCATAGATAGACCTACAGGCTAGCTTAACTTCTGAACGACTCGACTGAAACTCCGATATATTCAAGAAGTCTTCCTGCAGGGGTTCGCATGGCGAATTCTATGTCCCGCCCCCGCCATTGTCATCTGGTCCAGTCAGTAATTGGCTCGATGTTCAATTGTACACGTTGGAAGCTTAGAACACGCAGAACCTACTTTTACTCTCGTCTCTCATGACTAGGTATGAATACAGTTACCCCAGACCGTTTGTCTATATTCGGTCTTATTGAGCTATGGCGGCGAATTGGAATCTTTCACCTCCTAACTTCAAAATAACTGCGGAGGTCTCCGACTTCTGCCTGACCTGCACCTAAGTATACAAGGTCCGTCCACTCCGTCGCGGAATCGCATTTCGGTACACGTTCCTCATGATCGCCTGCGTAACTTCTGTCTAGCCCTGAAGCCGGTCAGTTGAGCTGATGGTACAGCTTTGAATTGATGTCCGCCCACCAAAGAAGCTTGGACTTATACTTGCTATCTTTTCATCCCCTGAGTTCCATCCTGAGTCGGCCCGGAGTTCGGCGTGCAGCGGCTTCTTCCAGCGAAGGATTGATGATCGGAGAAGGTCGTGTCGATAGGCTTTCGACCTCGTGGAAGTCTAGGAAGTTACCAGTTCGCAAAAATGAACTGATGGGAAAGCGATATGAACAAATGCTTCCGGGTGGCCAGGTGGCCTCTGAGTCACCATCATGCTTCTCGTCCCTTTTCTTACTCATGCGATGACTCATCAGGTTAGTCCAACTAATTCGAGGCCCTCGGTACGAGCCATCCTAGAATGTTTCGTTCTTTAGTCTCACCTAACTTTGGTCTCATGTAAAGGAGAAATAATTTACTCTACGCGGGAAGTTGCGGAGACCTTGCTATGTAAAAAACACATGTGAGAGTATAATTTGTCCCGATCGAAGCGAGCGAAGCACAAACAATGCCGTTCACAATGTACATCGTGCGCAGTGAATACGATCTAATGTCGGAGAAATACGATCCAAACTTTCTAGTTCACATCTGCAAACCTCTCAGGCGTTCACTATATGGTGGCCGAACACATAGGGGCGGAGAAAGCCAGGCAGCATGTTAAAGCCTTTGGACCTAGTATAGAAGTTTGTTTCGTCCCGAGATGATCGGTACTATGTTTCTGGGACGTGCGTTATTATTCGCGCCAAGCGAGGTTAATTGGAACCTTTGCTCGTGTTCGAATCGAAGTACGATGGTTGTGGACCAACATCCGTAATATCACGTACATGTAGAAATAAACCGAGTCGTTTCCATCATTTGTAAAAAATGAGTAAAATTGGGAAGCACCTATTTTGGATGAGCCAAAAGATAATATCGTGCCGAGGTCAGAAGGCTGGATGATAGATCGTCCTTATCCCTCTTGTCTCGGTACCTTCCGATTTCAGAGACTGATTAGCTCTATACATGCATGGAAGCACGAAGGGAACTTTCACTTGCCGATGTGCAAAAGGGTTGCGCAAGTAGACTCAACTTTACTAGGCCTTGGATAAACTCCGATTTCCATTGAAGTCTCAGTTGACTCTTCTTTGCTAACATCTAGACGTATTGAATAATGGGGTAGCACAAAGCAAAGTTTAGCTCAAGAATAAGACAGTGGGAGAGTGTCTTGCCAGACATAGAAGCGGGCCGGCCAGAAATCGTCTAGCATGATTCAGGTGACGATCAAGTAGTATTGCACTTTAGCCTAACGGAATGTCATTAAGACCGACGATGCCAGAGCTTGTGAATGTACATTGCTTCCTTTCGGCAGACAACTCTGAGAGTAGGAATCATAGCCATCAGAACGTCATAGCAGCATCATTGTAAGGTCATGAGGGGACCAGTCCCTGTGAACACCAAGGCAGTAATCATCAAACAGGAATTCAATGCCTTTTGAGTATTCTTTGCAGGTTTTCGGTAAGAAAGAGTTTCATCGGGGCATCGTACATATGCATGATAATGCCGGTTCATGTACATGAGTATAACGGAAGTCGGGAAGGCATGCAAGATCCGACGATGCATGTAAAAAGAGAGAAAATAAAGCCATAGATGCACTCAGCGCACTCAACGGCCTCCCCTTCCCCCCTTCATCTGTTGTTTCGATACCTTGGGGCCAGACGGTACAGATGGACGAGGCTGGAATAACCAACCGAAGACGTGAGCGAAAAACACAGCCTAACACAACAAGGAGTGACGCACCTTCGACTTGTCCTTTTCCTTCTTCGCCTCCTTCGCCTTCTTGGCTTCCTTAGCTTTCGCAATGACAGCCTCGCGGGCCTTCCGGCGCTCGGCTTCGGATGTGGGACGGCGGTCAAAGTAGGTTTGGAGATTGACACCAGCGATGCCTCCTTGGTGCTTAACAGTACGACGTGTACGTCGCTTTGTAGTCTCCTCCGACAATCCCTTCTTGTGCATACGACGGTAAACCTGAGTCCATGCGATCTTGCGTGGATTCTTGCGTTGCAAGAAGAGTGACTCGGTCTTGCTAGTCGAGAAGCGGAACACCTGAAACAAAACAAGCGGGGAAAATGACTTGTGAGAGAAGCGCAATAGGACTAATTAAGACATGGCGAACCTTGCTGTCACTCCGGACAAACAAGCGTCCCCTGCTGGGGTAGATTTTGTAACCCGAGAAAGAGTCGATCTCGACCTTCTGTATACCCAAGAAACACTCGTCAGACATATACAACTGTGGGGAGAAAGCGTAGACGCACCATCTGAAGCACGGAAACACAGCGACAGAAAGACACAGAACGTTAGCGTGTATTCAACAAGTTGCGGTGCTCATGGATGCCAAGTTCTATACATCATCCAGAATCAACGAGCTCCATCCACCTCAAGCACTGTCTCCAACTTCTTTCCAAATGCCCAAACAATAGACTGATCTCCAACGACGGCATTCCAGGCCTCACTGATGTAGAGAAATGGCTGCTCACCTTGGTGGTTGTCTCGCTGTCGTCGTCAACGTCGGCGATAATCAACAATCGACCAGGAGGCAATTGAGGCTGTGCAAGTGAGTCACGGTTTCGATTCCCTCTCATGGTGTCTTGATCAACCACCATATCGCGAACTTTTCATCTGATAGGCGCGATTATTAGAATCGTCCGAAGGCATTATCACACACCGGATAAGCTCGCAACGGCCCAAAGAAAAGAGCTGTGACGCGGGCAAGAATTCATTAGACAAGGTTCATCATGAATTCTAGATAATTTGCGGTCTAGATCTGGTTTGCACGGTGAGCAATAAGACTTGGGAGAAGTACGAAGGGCGTGTCGCGATATAACGCAATGAACTGCATCGGAGGTATAGAGATCGAAGATTCCGTTGGATGCGACGTGCAAAGTATGATATTGTGCTCTGGACTACCTGCGCATGATAGAGCACAATTACCGAGGAATGGCTACGACATTCTTCGCTCGATTATATCAAGCTATGTGGTCTTACAGTTATATATTATTCTTACCCTTATTGTTAGTCGATGACGCAGCCCCGGTCCTGGTGCGCTAAGACCGTTTCCATTCTTTTCATACGTGTTCTTAGTCCGTTTGACCTTGGATTCCAATTCGTCCCCTAAGCTCATTTCAGTTGCATGACGCTTATAGACTTCCGTCTTTCCCAGGTAAGGAAGGTCTACTTGCACTTGGGATAGCTGTGGCGGATATACGAAGGACACGTACAATACATGCACAGCCCTCTTCAAGCTCTCTCTCTAACACGTGTGGCACCTTTCCGAGATACCCTTTCGATGGCGCACGGTCAGACCGACGCCACGACTACAGAGTACAGAGTACAGACGTACTGATGTTGAGGTGAATGCTACGTATTTTTCTGCTTTTCGATATCTTCCACCGTATGTCGGACAACTCGAGTGAAACTGTGAACTAACTTGCTTTCGTGTAAGTGTACATTTATCTGTGCTTAGCGAATCGAGTTCATACAACTCAACTTGCAGGGCTTCCCGTCTGCTCCTTTACCTCAAAACAGGCCCTCGCTTTGAATGGCCTGTGTGGAGGCACTTCCTCCCGAAATCCTCTGCGATATCTTTTTGCAGTCTCTGCCACCTTCGTCTGAAAATTTTGATATACCCTCCAAGACATCCATCTCCATGCCTCTCTACATCTCTCACATCTGTCGAGCTTGGCGGTCTCTGGCCCTTTCATACGAGGAACTATGGTCATATCTTAGCATCCATTACATGATCATGAGTCGAAATAAACAGAGAATGGTGGTGGATATCCTCGATACGTGGCTCTCCAGGTCTAATGGTTCCAGATCTCCTACATGTTTCTATGCTTATTGGATGAGAAGGACGATGTCGAAGATCATCGTCGCACCGAATATATGATCAAGATTTTGCTGTCACAACAGCACCGATGGAAGGATGTGGGTTTTGCCTGGGTCAACGTGAACTGTTCCGACGAGTTTCCAGGACTAGCTGTGACTAACGCATCCATGCTGACATCACTCTCCCTCCACGTCGAATTCCCGATGCGTGCTGCTATCAGCATTGCGCAGTCCTCGCGCCTGAAAAGCCTCGATCTGGTTGGTTATTCCGATCTATCAGTCACTGGGGAGCCGTTGTACGCATTGAATCGATGCGTACTCGTGTTCCATTCCGCAATTGGATTCGCCGGTGATCGTAGAGTTCAAAAACAAGCTTGGATGACTTAAAAAAACGCTCCGTTCCTCACGAAATGTGATGCTTATTTTTTGTCTCACTCGTCTTTATCAAGTCGATATGACAATTGCTTTCCCCTTCTGTTACTTTCTCTGCGAGCTCTCAAGCTGGAATACGGAGAAGCGGCAGCCGCAATTGTCGATAACCTGACGTTGCCGTCTCTAGAGGCATTCTACTACGCAAGCGGCGTCAAGGAGGGAATGCTCTTCAGCTTCTTCCAACGCTCGAGACCACCCCTGACATTCTTAGCGATATGCGGCCCTTGCACTGGAGAAGATGAAAACTTCGGAATACTCCGGCTATTGCCCTGTCTTAAAGCATTACGATACCCGTTCTCAATCGTATCGAAACGCTTCTTCACCGAGCTTGCGGTGGGCATCGCAGAGATCGAGGAGAATGCATTGTCCGTCGAGCGGACTATCTGCCCCAAACTTGAGATACTTCATCTTCAGAATCTTCTGCCTCTTGATAGTGTCAGCGAGTGCGTTGAATCATTAATAACCGTGATGAGGTCGAGGGCGAGGATTGAGAAGTCGTTCGGGATGTACGCCTTGAACTTGGCAATGCAAACTCCGTTGAAATCGACATTTCCGATATCGGTAATTATACAGAGGCATTGGAGCAATGTTTCGAGGATAGGAAGAGACACTTGGTCGTCGGGGACTACGAAAACGCGTTTCGTAACGCCTTCCCTCCGAATTCGGACTAGGATCCGATGCGTACCTGCGTTGCTTCGTGCTTCTCCGACCACTATGGCTGACTGCTTAAATCGCATATGACGTGCTTCCGGCTCCCACTGAAGATCTGTGCGCTTCTGAATCGCATTATGGTGACAGCGGAAAGGAACTATTCACCTCAACTACAGCAGGGCTGATGATCACGTCGGTCCCGTCTTACTTGTCGAACTCTTCTTGGCTTTAGTAAAGCTCTCTTTTCCTTTCATCGTGCGGTTTCGCAACCGCGTTGTAGCCTCATAGGATGACAAGTGATGCTACTTTGATGCACATGTTAGACTGACATGGGTGGTCTTGCCTTGGATGCGGTTTAGTGGGCGAATGTGGCATATAGCTATTTTAGACGCAAATCCGCTGCCTGACCGGCTACATAGAGGAGGGCAATCCGGAAGGTCTACTCGCACTTTCACTGATTATCATTTGAAATTAGGATAGCTATGGTTGATATACCATGTGGATGTACGGCCCATTTCTCTGCTAACCTGTACGGTACCCCTTCTGAGATGCTCTTTCGACGACAAACAGTCAGACAGACTCTACGATGAGAGTTGCACTTTGAGGTAATTCCTACGTATTGAGGGAACCGCGTACGAGCAATTCTTCAGGGTAGGTGACACGGACATAGATGGTTGATCACGTAATCCGTACCACCAGGTACGAACAACACCATCGTATCGTAACTTTATACTCGAATGAAACCTGAACTAACTTGCTTTTGTGTAAGCGCACACTTATCTATGCTTAGCGAATCGAGTTCACGTAACTCAGCTTGCAGGATTTCCCGTCTGACCGTTTACCTCAAAACAGGTTCTTACTTCGAATGGCCATTATGGAGGCGCTTCCTCCCGAAATCCTCTGCGATATCTTTTTGCATTCTTTGCCACTTTCGTTTGATAAGTTTCGCATACCTTTCAAAGCATCAATCTCCGTGCCTCTTTATATCTCTCACGTATGTCGAGTTTGGCGGACTCTGGCTCTTTCGTATGGGGAGCTGTGGTCATATCTCTACATCAATTACACGACTTCAAGGGTCCAAAATAAGCGAAAGGCGCTGGCGGATATTCTTGATACATGGCTGTCGAGAACGAATGGTTCTCCGATCTCCTACGTGTTTCGATGTGCACTGGATGAGGAGGACGATGCCGAAGATCATCGCCGCGCCGAATACATGATCAAGACTTTGCTTTCGCAACAGTACCGGTGGAAGGATGTAGATTTTGCCTGGGAGTTTTCCGATAAGTTTCCAGGAGGACTGGATATGACCAACATGCCTATTTTGACATCGTTCTCCTTCCACGCTGACCTCCCAGTGCGCGCTGCTATCAGCATTGCGCAGTCCTCACGCCTGAAAAGCCTCGATCTTTACGGTAATTTCGATCTATCAATCACCGGGGAGCCGTTGCGCCTGTTAAGTGGAAGCAGATTCGAGTTTTCTTCTTACCATGGATACACTGGGAGTCATGCAGTGCAAACTAGTCTGGATTTCCTAAAAAATGCCCCGTCCATCGTGAAATTTGAAGCTAGATTTACAAACGACTTGGTTTCTTCGAATCGACACAGCCATCATCCTCGTCTTAGTATGCCATCTCTCCGATCCCTCAAGCTGGATTATGGAGAAGCTCCGGCCGCAGTTGTCGACAATGTGACATCACCGTGTCTGGAAGCGCTATACTATGCGAGTGACGTCGAGGAGGGAATACTCGTCGATTTCTTCCGGCGCTCAAGGCCCCCACTCACGTTTTTGGCCGTGCATGGCAGCTGCGCACAGGAAGAGGAGATGATTGGAATACTTCGGCTGCTACCCTGTCTTAAAGATTTACGCTACTCGAACGCATCTGTATCCGAACGCTTCTTTCGCGGGCTTGCGGTACAAACGGTGGAAATTGAGGAGAACCCATTATTCATCGAGCATGTCATCTGCCCCAAGCTCGAAACTATTCATCTTCGTTATCTTCTGCCTCTCGATAGTATCACCGAGTGCATCGAAGCATTAATGTATATGATGAGGTCTCGGGCGAGGATTCAAAAGTCATTCGGAAAGATATACCTTGATCTTGATATTGGTACGTTTATAGTAATCGACGTGTCAGACCTCGGCAGATATACAGAGGCGCTGGGGCAATGTTTCGAGGATGGGGACGGACAGCTGATAACCGGAGACTACGCCGATGTGCTCCGCGATTCCTTTCCTCCGCGTTTTAGTGCGATCTGATACACTCCTCCACGTAAGCTTTCTGATAGCGTCTTCCGAGCTCCACTCACACAAGTGACAGATTTGATGGATTGGGAAAAAAAAATATAGTACCGACATAATCTTCCTCAATCTTGCCTTCATATCCGAAATCAGTCTTCACGTCGACCCAATTCATACACTTACTTTTTACCTTCGGATTTCCGCGGAGCTTCTCTCGTGCTACCTTTGACCGCACAGAATACGTACGAGATGCTTCTGGTTCCTTACGAGGAGCTGTACGCTTTTGTATCGCAATATGAGACAAATCAAAGGTACCGTCGGTCTCGACTACGGAGAGGCTGATGGTTCAGTCGAAGTTCATGATCTCGTACTGATAATCCGAGTCCTTCCTCAGCTTCGGTGACTCCCTCTTCCTGGAAGCTCATCCCAGATACGGCCCTCTAGAAGAATGTGTAACCGAAAGACCCGAAAATTCAGGCTCCGACAACGGCAGATTGAGAGCAAAGCTTCCGCTGTTGCAAACTTCTATCTTTTGGTGGCCAGTTTTTGTCTTGTTAGGATTTAAACTTGTGACGAGGTTAGGACAATTGAAAGGCTCTGAGTAAAATTCAATTGTCTCATCGTGCCGAAAGCATGATGACGACCGAACTCTCACAGTAGCATCAGAGGAAGAACGTCGATTTTCTCCTGCATATGCATGGGGTCTCATAAGACCTTCCGGGCTTGGATTTGAAAATTATTCTAGCGCTTGCTTCATCATTTCAACCATAATTAGCATTGCGATGTCTTCATGGAGGAGGGGGATTACGCATAAGGTATCTTCGAAGCCTGACTTGACGCTCACTAGTCTACTATTGATGGGAATTGGATCTAGAGTTGTGTGACGCCCAGGCTCGTCCTCCAGGGCTGTTCAGAAGAATTTCGAGAATGAAGCGTCAAGAAATACGTCCAGGAATATCACCGGTGTGGAGGAGCCCATAGTGTGACTTCACACAGTTATCCTCCGGCATTCTGTTTTCCTTTTGCAACCGTATGGAGTAAGGAATAGACTGATGAGGTCACCAAGTGAGGAATAAATAACTTTGCTGCTCTTATAGCTCGCTTTTGTCGCAGACATCCTAATTCAGCTAGAACGCATCAAGTGGCGTTGAGATCTTAGCGATAATCGCTAACACAAAGAACTAAACCAGGACTGCTTTGCGGCTGCCATGCTTTATCATAACAAAGTTGTTATACATCATCATACTTGAACTGGTGCTCAAGTCAGGCAGTTGTTTCAAAGTGAGGATTGTTAGAATCGTTAGAATACCGTATTATCTCTTCTATACGCCAGATTAGCTCTCAACAGCCTGGAAGCAAGAAATGTAATGCGTTCGACGATCCGTCAGAAGAGTTCCTCATGAATACTAGGTGATCTGCACGTCTTCTTTGCACGGGGTGCAAGCAAGACTTGTGAGGGAGTATGGGAGACGAGTCGCAATAGATCGCAATGCATTGCATCGGAGTTACAAAGCTCGGAGATTGCGCACGATCGGATGCGACGTGCAAAGTGTCATATTGCGCTCTGGAATACCTGCACACGACAGAGCACGATTATCGAAGAATGGCTAGGACATTTTTTGTTCGATTACCATGCTATGTAGCCTCACGATTATTTAGGATCTTTATCCTTATGCGCAGATGATGACGATGCCCCCGCCCGGTGTGCTTAGCGGGTGGTTTCCATTCCTTTGATAATTGTCCTCAATCCTTTTGATCTCGGTTTCTAATTCGCTGTCGACCTGGGTCAAGCTCTTTTCGGTTCCATAACGCTTATAATCTCCCATCATTGCCGAGTATGGGAAGTCCCCTCGCACTTTTACTAAGCATTGTTTGATATTAGGGCTGCGGATCGTGGATATACGAGAAAATAAACAGGAACGAACCATGTATGACCCAGTCCAAGCCCTCTCTGTTAACGCTTTTGGAAGCTCTTCCGAGATACCCTTCCGACGATGAAATAGTCAGTTTGGCAGAGGTACCGCCGTACTGCTTCCGAGGCAATTCTTCACTAATCGTGCGATGTGAGCAATTTATTGAAATTGTATGCTAGTTACTCTCACCTTGCTCTTCAGTCAAGTTGCCTGAAATGCTTTACATCTTTAAAATGAGTACATTCGGATACTCCCTTTGCTTCCAAGGTCGCACTACTTACAGTTGTATTGGGGATTTAGTAGTGTATCTCTGTGTGATGAGATTCGCTGTGTGATTAGCGCAAAAAAAAAATCTGTCGTCCCTTTATATGGGCGACAAAACTTTGCGGAGCTTTGCTTGCATACCACACAAAACACGATGCAAATAGAACAGAACGTCCGAGAAGTCAAGACTGAAACGGTAAAAGGGCGATGGATTTCGGTAGTAACGGACGATAAGTCCACTAGATTGCGCAGGGTAGAAAGCAAAGTAAATTGGTGACTGGTGGTCCATGAGCAAAAGCGAAGTTCCATTCAGATTTGACCGCGTGAAGTTCCCAACAAATTCGAGTCTATGTCGACCCAGGTCCCAGGATCATTCAGAATCGCGAAGGAAAAGTAATTAATATAATATTAATGGAAAAGAGTAATGTTGCTTACATAAAAGAGCTGACTAAAGTTGTGACCTGCGCAGCCGGCTGGTCACGTTGTCGTCGCCCTGAATCCCGCTCTCAACAACAGTCTCCACACACCTTACTCACGTACCACCAACGACGACAATGGACAACTGTGAGTACATCGGCTTCGTCAGTGTAGAGTGCGTGCTCAACATTGACCGATACAATCTTGCTTTGCAGATAGGTGAAGTCTCCTGCTTTACTGACGTGACGTGTTCGTCGCATCACGACGACAACCTCTGACCCGATTTGTTTTTCCCAGCAGATATGATCCACCTATGCCCCGCGCGGGAAGCAGCAACGAACCTGGTGGCCCGGCTGCCCCGGGTGGAGGAGACTCGAGGATTGATCGCCTCAAGAACGAAGTCGCAGAGGCTCAGGGTGTTATGCGAAACAACATCAACTTAGTGCGGGAGCGAGAGGACAATCTGCAAAACTTGCAGGACAAGACTGGTGAGCACTGTTCCGTTCGAATCTACGCGGTCATGCGCAGTAGCGAAGTTCTCCAAAGAGCCTTCCTGCTAGCAGTCTGTTAATGCCAACCGGTCCGTTCTGACATCGTATTGTAATGAATAAGATGGTCTCGCTGTTTCAGCGCAGAGTTTCCGAAGGGGCGCAAACAAAGTGCGAAAGGTGAGCAATTCTGAGCTGTTTGATACCATGTACAGTTCTGATTGTTCTTAATATGGTCAGAATATGTGGTATGTTTCTTCATTTCTGTAGTCGATATAGTTCTCACGTACAATGGCGGAACTACGTAGGTGGAAGGATATGAAGGTAAGCCTATACTTTATGTCGATTTGAACGTTGTCTGATGAATTCGCTATTTTCAGATGCGCATCATCATTGGCATTGCCATCGTCATCATCCTTATAATCATCATCGTTCCCATCGTGAAGGCAACAACATGATGCGTTGCTTACTCGGCACGATATTCTCGTGTATCTACCTATGCCAAGTACCACTTCTCAGGATTACGAGTTACTTTACGGTTTCGGGAGCAATATGACGTATGTTGTAATGAAGTGTCGGAGGGTGTTCATAGTTTTGAGAGGTTTTGGCGCTGAGTTTTTCTCTAATACTGCGGTGGATGTTTGATGAGGACTCTTTTTTTTACTTTTATTATGGCTGCCTGCCCATTGTCTGATTTCCGCTCTTATATATGTTTCTTACGTGTATTCTCTTTACTTGAGCGGAATGAATGCTGATTTCTGCTCGCCTCCTTTGTTCAGAGTCAAGGACGTAAATTCCCTTCATCAGATCGTTACGTGTCCGACTTCAAGTCAGGCAAGTCACATCCACGAGAAGATTGATTAACGGACTAAGCTCCTAATAATCCTCTCCTCCCGATGTCGGTGGTTAAGTACGACTTTGGGTTCTTGGACAGGAACAGACGCTTCCAGTCGTCCTGTAGTCGTCCTGTCTTTCAACTCGATTGCACATTCCTGCTTTTATTGGTAATCTTATACCACGAAGAGCCTCCAACTCGTTCACTGGTTTTGAATCGATATTCACGAGCAGTTTCAGGTGGCAGTCGGTGCTCAGGGAGCGATCAAGCCGTTGGCACCGGACTCGTCAGTGATCGGCCAAAATTACCGGCATGGATATCAATATCCAATCCAACCAATCTCTCCCGGCGACATCACTATTCCACCTCACCTCCGACGGCCATCTGACCCATCGTCAATCATCGAAACCTCGAATCGCTTATTTCCAAACGGCAATGATTCAATACCTAAGACACAGACTTCTCTGCGTACACGAATAGCAAGTGCATCGAAGGCTTTATGATATCCCCTGCTTGTATCAGGTCCGTTCGTTACCGTCTGCGCACCTAGCCGTGTTGGATTTTCACAGCATCTAAATGGCCTCTTATAATGGAGCTTTTTTACGAACGCAAGCTCTCTTTTGCATCCCGCCTTCCCTCTCTGGTTCTGACTGGCCCAGGACCATGCTTCCGTTCGCTCAGTTTCTCCTTTTCTGTGGGTTTCTGCATTCTGTAAATGCACAAAAGCAGACACAGCCGAGTTTCAACATCTCTGTGAGTTTCTTGGATACTTCGTCATGTGCCCTGCGACGGGTATCGAATTTCTGCATTGTAGGTACCCATAGACGTCGCCGATGACGTTTCAGAATGCGAGTCGTTACAAATGAAGCTTCTTCCGCTGACAAATGGGTCGGCTCTGGATGTCGTTCCTCCATTTTACATGCTGTCGTTCGAACTGGGAGGAATTGGAAGGGCCGATTTCCTTGGTGCAGATCCTCAGAATTTAACTTGGACGGTTCCCCATCCTCAAGGTGAAGAAATCAAGTGTTTGCTGTGCGAGTTTCTCTAACTTTCGCGATGTAGGGACTCAGATACTTTTCTACATAGTTGACGGAGCAGGAAACATGAGCGACGAAGGACTATCAGCAGTCCTAGGTCAGTCGCATAAGTATTTGTGCGTGCCGGACGTTCTCAAATAAAATGTGTAAATAGCGGGTAATACCACAAATTGCCACCCCACACAGGTCCAGTCGAACTTCAAGGTCTCTGTAGACTCGTCCCAGGTCGCGACATGCGATGATCTCATCGTGGCCATCTCCGGCGGAACAAAGCCTTACACCGTCACGGTGGTGGGCGATACTGTTCTCAATTATACCCTCGGAGCAAATGACGATAGCTTCGATTATGTTAATCAAAACGCTCCTGGCGAATCTTTCATAAGTACACACGATTCTTGCCGTCCTGTGGACTGTAGCTGATGATTTTGCTTCCAGTCACCGCTTCTGACGCGTATGTCATTTTGTCCTTTCCTCTTTGTCGGAATACTCAGTCACTTTTAGCAAAGGGCAATGGGCTGTCGGCACGAACCTCATCAGCTCCGTGGGGTCGACTGATTTGTCATGTCCCGGGAAAGAGTCAACCGGTCTGTCGTCGTCTTCAAGCTCGTCCGACAAAGGTCCCATCGTAGGCGGTATCATCAGTGGCATCGTAGTTTTGTTGCTAGCAATTGGCACTGCTACGTACTTCTACATCAAGCGCAGAAGGGATACACGCCTATCAGCAGCAAACCGACGGCAGATGCCCTTCGACGATGAAGACGTCTCGCCGTACGTATTACCTCCAGATCCAAATACGCAGATGCAGGGTCTCTCGACGCCATTATTTGCACGCGCACCTCCGTCGTCTGTAACGATGTCAGAATCAGCTTCGGGCACTCTAGAGTCCGCGATGCTTCACATCCAGCACGTCTCGCGTAACCCGACGCTCCTAAGTGGCGAACATATTTCGTCGCATTCTGGGAGTGTCTATTCCACCCCAGACGTAGCGGGAGGTCCCAAAGTCTCTCATTTTGCTTCTGCGGAGTACGCACCGAGAAATAGTACCACGTTACAACTCGTTTCGCGTCCGATGACAGAGAAGGAGCGAGTAATGGCAAGGAAGGAGGAAATCAGGAGGCAGAAGGAGGTCGTTCAGCATGTCGACGCAGATGACATTCTGGATGTTCCTCCTGAGTACAAAGAGAGAGCCGGAGGTCCGTCTGGGAACTCGGCGGTTAGGATTTGATTGTCGAAATGGGTTAGAGATGTGAGCTTGAGCATTCAAGTTAATCTCTTTTATTATCAGGGTGTTTCGCTTTCGGTGCTACTAGTATATGACATGCATTACCTCTTTGCGTGACAAATCCAACTACTTAAGTAGCATAGTACTGATATTTGTTCGCAATCCCTTGGACGGAAAAAAAATCAGAATTTATTTGCATTTTTGTGTTGCTCACGTGCAAATCGTGATGGACGCGTCACCTGTATTTCGAAGTTACGCGTTCTCTCGCCTCGAGTTGCGCATATCCTTCCTTTACATTCACGCATACACAACTTCGCCTACCTAGCTTGTCGCACACAGTTAGAAATTTACCAATATGGTAAGCTTAAGGAGGCGTTTTCGCTTGCTGAACTTGGCTCATATGGACGATAGTCGATTATGGAATATAATGGCGGGTCCGTAGTGGCCATGGTCGGAAAAGAATGCGTCGCCATTGCGTCAGATCTTCGACTAGGGAACCAGGCGCTGACGATTGCTTGTAATCATGAGAAGGTATGTACGCCATTTGGATCAGCCATTTTGCAGATACTGACGAAAGCGAACGTACAAGGTGTTCCCTGTAACCGACCGTATATTCCTAGGTTTACCAGGCCTCGCAACTGACACCCAGACTTTGTGCGTTGGTCAGATACCTGAAGCCCTATTCATAATCTAATTTCTTGTGCGCTTTATTAGGCGCGAGCGATTCCGCTTTCGAGTCAATATGTACACTATCAAAGAAGAGCGAGAAATCGCTCCAGAGACGTTCGCGCGACTCGTCTCCTCGACACTATACGAACGGCGGTTCGGTCCCTATTTTGTCGAGCCAGTCATCGCAGGGCTTGGAACATCACCCGCAGGGAAGTTAGAGCCCTTCATCGCAGCGACGGACCTCATCGGCTGCATCAACTTTGCGAAGGATTTCGTCGTGAGCGGGACGGCGAGTGCGAAGCTCTTTGGTGTTGCAGAGGGTTTGTGGGAGCCAGACCTCGAGCCGGAGGACTTGTTCGAGACTATCAGTCAAACTCTTCTGAACGCTGTTGATCGTGATGCTTTCTCTGGTTGGGGTGCAGTGGTGCATGTCATGTGCGTTGCTTTTTTACGAAAGTTCCTGGATCATCATGTTGAGTCGATGGACTGACATCGGCCCTTTCTATAGCACAACAGACAAAGTCATCACGCGTACACTTAAAGGACGCATGGACTAATTAGAAGTCAATTTTGGAATCTTTGTATCCTTCTCGTCTGATCAATTGTATTTCCATTACCATTTTGTCATCTTGTGGGATTCCGACGAAGTCCATGTCATGGGACGTAGCCAGAAAAGGCACTCGTAAAGCAACCCCTGAGGCATCCGGGATCAGTATTTCATGATGTATGGGCGATACAACATTGATTTTCGTTAAGATATAAGTATCTATAAAAAAATTATCGTTTCTAAGGTCTAGAAAGAATCGGGGTGTTATTTTGTACCCAGCTGCCGCCAATGAAGCAGCAACGCTTCGCTCAGTGCGCAAACCGGAAGTCCAACCGACGATTACCCTTGTCGTTTGTCGTCGCCAAATACTCCGCCTGCTGCTCCGGTGTCATCGCATTCCATATCTTATCCCGCTGCTTGTTTCGCCAAATATAATACAACTTCGCGCTGGGGTAGAGGATGCCAATGTTGACACAAGCGATCGCGATGAGAACCCGGTTTCCGCGCCTATAACGCGGTGAATCGTCCTCACGGTAGATGTTGGAATAAATAACTGAACTGGCTTGAACGAACATATTGTACAACGATGCGTTGACTGTGCGACTTGCGACCGCGCCCGAGTTGCGCGAGCACCAGCCGACTTGGATGGGATGGACGTATGGATAGCAAAGCAAACCCGATGCAATACCCTATCGTATTGCGCATGCATCAACACGATACTCTTTGCGCGAATAGAGACAGAGTGGACTCACATAATACAGCCAGGGACTGGGGTCTTCAGGAAGGCAATACAAGGCGACGAGGAACGGGAGAGACCATATATCCTCGAGCATAGATACCAGACCGCGATCATGAACGTTCTCCGAGAGGAGAGCAACGAGAAGCATAATGACAATTGCAACAGCTGTAGATGGGATCGTAAGCAGGTTCGTCTGGAACACGGAGAAGCCGAGCTCCCTGAGCGAAAGCGTCAGGTACTGGCTAACGGGCCCGACAGGGATCCCAAACATCAAGCCCCTGGAAGCACCCGGTTAGGTGAGAGAAGGAAACCACAATAATCTTTCTGCGTACAAGATGTATAACGGCCAGAGGTCGTAATCAAGCACCGCAGTCCAAAGGCGCTTCAGCGTGAGACCTTCACGGTTGTGCATATCTCCCTTCGAGGGATCGTCTCGCAGAATACGTGATACGATGATAGTCTCTTCGCGTTCACTGAACCATCCATTGGGACGGAACCATGTTCGTGTTTTCGTCGGTGCTGGTGGCATCATGAAGAACGTTACAATGGCAATGACGAATGTTATTAAGCCTCTAAACACATTGTGAGAAAGAGCCTGTACTAGGAAGAAATGAGGATGCCTACTCGAGGAGGAATAGCCAGCGCCATCCCGCCCTATCGTCAATTCCCCGCATATGGAGAATACCAAATGCCAGGAAGCTTCCGAGAATATTGACAGCATACATTGACATCCAAAAGCCTGCGAGACGAATCGGGAGCTCCGTCTTCGTATAGAAGTCTAAGATCATCCGCGAGTCAGACAACCGTATAAACTACGGCGAAGCGGTTTTTACAAAGGGGAAAGACTTACAGGAAAGGTAAAGGATCAAGTCAGGAATGAATCCTCCTTGGATGAAGCCGAGAAATGCACGACAGACTAGGAAGTTCCATCTTGATGTTAAGAAGAACTGAAACATAGTCACAATGGCTAGGGAAATCAGGCGTCAGTATCCCGACCGCGGTCTATGCTAATCGTAATGGACATACACCACGCAACCATTTGCGTTGGAATCCATCGATCCGGACCAACCTGTTGCGCCGAAGTCAGCATCATCCAGGCTTGGCTTAAACATAGTCAGGAGTACTTGCCCGTTTTGAGACGATCTGAGAGGGAAGTTCAGCCGCCAAGAATGCGCATCGGAAGATCGTGTTCCCGAGATTGTAGTCATTCGTCGTCATCCTAAGGTCCCCCAGGATGTTATCCGAGTTTGCGTTCGTCAGGTTATTGCGATCCAAGTTCCTATGCCAAATAATCGGTTAACATATACGGCATTGTAGTCAAATGTTTCTTACAGCTATGCAGTGAACCGAAGTCAATGAGTAATCGCATGTCTGAAGCAACGAGCGGCGACCAGACTTACCGCAGAGAAGCTGACACAGGCCCAGAGCGCAACACGCCAGTCAATCTTCCGGACAATGGCCTAAATAAGAAGGATCCAAAGGTCAATATTCACGACAGATCCGTTTCAAATTCTGCTGCAAACCTTCTCCTCCCGGAAAGTCCAGCGAGCGTTAGGATCAAACCGATGCAAGTTCTCATACTTCGGTGTTGGCCAGTAATGCTTCGCAAGCAGCGGGTCATCGAACACGCTGCGTCGAGTAGCACACACGTCGAGATCGTACTCCTTTTCCTTCCTGCTGCGCCGACGCCATGGGAATAGAAGGTCTGAGAAGCCTGCAGATTCGGAAAGTGGCGGAAGAAGGTCGTCTGTCGATCCGTCCTGGCTCTTCTTGAGGTCCCCTTCTGCCTTCTCAATAGTCGATGTACTTGAGGCTGAGTGAGACGACAAAGGTCGTTCTGCCGGATAGGGCGCGGTAGGAGTCGCCATCGTTGCAAATTGTAAGTCCCTTCCTTCCTGATCCCAAAGAACGAAGGACTGACAAGAGTTGCGGGGGTAAACAGGAACTCCGTGGCGTCTCTTTTATACCTCAGATTGTGCTCCAGCGGTCCGATTTCATTCACGGATGAGCGTCACGGCTATGTTGAGGTCCGATAAGTGCAGCATGGCAGCATGAATATTTTGGTGGAGCCAAGAAAGCCGGAAGATAGCACGTCCAATGGCGTGTATAGAAGTCGTAATGGCGCAAGCAGGGATCACCATGGGTCACCATCCCTTTTGAATGGTCATGATCAAGCAGCCGACCTTTAGCGCTTCTTGTTGTTGCTTGATCTACTCTCTAGAGGTAAAAGTCCCATCTTATACAAACTAGACCGTAAAGATCGAGGGCCAGTGTTATTTTCCATCGCTCTGAGGCAGGATTTTCATGAAAACAGTCCGTTGGTGGAGACCAAGGAATAAAAGCAAATTAAGGCGCGAAAAAAACTCCCAGTCACGCAATCGCACTCATTATATTGATAAACTGTGCCCGACAAGGTTGATAAAAAGGCAGCCGCACCTAGGCACTCGCATGAAATCTTTATCTTGATGCTCTGTTCCTGGACTAAGTACGTGGCTCAGCCTTTCGTCAGGACGACTCTCGTAAAACAATTTTGTCCAGCTCAAGAAAGAAACGGAAAGAACCAGTTCAGAAAAGTTCAGACCAGAAATCGGAACTTCAACGTGCCGATCGCGATCGCACAAAGTGTAATCGGATCATGTGACTGCAGCATCAGAAAGGCTTATGCCATATATATTATGTAATTGTGTATTTCTTATGTAATTAAGGAGTACGTACTGTCTACCGGTGAGATGTTTCCATCGAGATCAAGCACAAATTCTTAGCACCATACGCGATTTTTACGGAACTTGTGTAATTCAAGAATAGATGGACTGATACGATCGTCGTAAGAGTATCCATTTCTTCGACATTAGGACCACTGGTTTTGCTAATTGACCTTGTGATGTTCAAACGATCTTGCCTGATGGTAATTGCGACGATTATTTTGTCGATTTTTTAGCAGCCATGGGGACAAACAGTTACTCAACGCTAGAGGTGTTCTCCTTTGCTCGTTGCTGGGTGCCCAATGATCCAGTACCTTCAGGGTGGACACTTCCTGCTTGCTCCTCTCTACCCTTTTCCGTCGGATGTGCTTGTGGGTGTTCCATCAAACCTGGCTCATCCGTCGTCTCTGTTCTCGTCTTCTTCGGCTCGGACTGTTCTTCATTTTTGTCATCTTTCTTATCGTCTGCATTCTGGAGCGGATCTGGATTGCTATCCTGTGATGTCGCCGGAGTCAATTTTAAGCAGCAGCCAAGAAAGGAAGAAATCTACCTTTTCGAGTTGCTTGCGCTTCAATTCCCCTGTCATTCGCTCTTTTCCGGTCTTCTTCAACTCAGGATCGCGCTTTACCGAGCCCTTAATCTCTTCTTTCACTCCTTGCAGACGGTCACCCAAAGTCTGAGTGAGAAGACAAGAATCAGTCAGAGGAGCACAACCCAAATGCAATGCACTCACAACTCTATGGGTCTTCCCGTACTCTGGTCCGAGCCCATCGAGTTTTCCAGCATGAAGTTGCTCTGGGTATCCACCTTCAGGTGCGCCAGAATCCTTTGGCGGCGCTTGCTCTCCCTCAGCAGCCTTTGTGCCAGACCCCCGCGCCGCACCTCCCTCTTCCTCGGCGGGTTCGGCTACACCGTTCGTGTCCTTCCGACCTCCCTGAATGCCGCTGCCTTGATCTTTGGCTTCGTTCTGACCGCTAGCGAGATCGGTCCTGGAAGTGCCACCTGCAACTGCACCTGGTCCATGAGTAGATGGGGATGGACTAGTATCTATATCAGCTTTCGATGTCGCGTGTCCTTGAGTGCCGAGTTCGCTACCACCGTAGGGCTGCGGGGTATTCATAGTGTGCGATTCGTGCGTTGTTGATGCCATGTTGTGTACGGAGTGTGCTCTGACTGGCTAGTAATCTTCGAGAGCCACACAGTTTATATACGTAGTCTCCAATTTATTTTCATAAACACTCTATGACGCTCTTGGCGCGTTCCGACCATTCGTGTGACGTCGTTCCGGGTGGTGCATCTGATGTTCTATATTTGGAACATATTCCTGTTTAGGCGCCAGCGTTGATCCCCAAGCTCATGACGAGCGATACTACTTGTACTACCGCATTTCTGAAGACTAAGACAACACTCATAATTAGTTAAGAGAAGGCAAGTAACAGCGGAGATTTTTTAACATAGAGCATTCCCACTGCTGATTGCAAGCGTATACGCAGTTCTGAGGATGAAAGATGTTCATCAGCTACTCGAGAACAAAAACTTGACAACATACGTAGTCAATGTACCACTCCCAGAAGTCGGTTCTGTGCCAGCCTGCGCGGTCTTCAAGTACTGTGTTGTCTCTACGCCTTGGTTAGAAGTGAGGTACTACATCCGAATTGAATATATGATTAGTAATTGACTCTGCGAGATGCTTTTCAGATTTACCGTGAAGAAATCATTGATGTCTCCGCTGAAGCTGGTGATCTCCCCACCAGAGCTTGGAAGGAAGGAGTACACGTTATTTGCACCATTTGAACCGAAGTAGAGATTCCTGATGAAACATTCTCAGTTCTACACATCCCAAACGACGATATTTAGAGAGGCAACGAACGAACCAAGTTTGACCAGCGATACTAATGTCTGAGGCAACTGGAGTCGGATTACCATCTGAGCCATACGTCGCCGAGATGGGGCCTGCATTGTAGTTCGCAAGCCAAATCATAATCTCATTCACATTATCACCATCCGCAGTGTTCGCCGTGAACAGATCATAAGCAACGTCCGCAACTGCGTCACTCGAAATATCGTACGACCATTCCCACGACGTCGGCATACTGGAGATAGTGCTCAGCTGGACGCCGACACCGTCGTCCAACTGAACATTCGAGAAGCTTTTAACGCCGTTACCGCCGGACCACTGCCAGGTCGTCTCCCAGGCGATTGCGGAACCGGTTAGCGACGTGATCTGTGAGCACTGCGAGCCAGTTGCGCCGCTGATTCCCCAAAGGTTGAGGAACAAAGTGTATTGTTCGGCGGTCACGGTGTCCCATTGACCGCAGTGCTGCGATGTGTCCACTTGACGGCGCTCGAGCGTCGGCGAAGCGAGTGCGAAGGGAAGGAGTGTGAGAAGTACAGCAAGAGTGGTTTTCACCTTATTAGAAGGGCTACTTTCCATATTCAAGAGAACGAGGAGAAACTTGAGATCAACTGTCAAAGTGCAAGCAGTTCCGGTTTTATACCGAGGCGCGGATCCGCAGAAGCAACCAGGTTCTATAACCAACACACGTAGCATCGGCGTATTCGAGATCACATTTCTAGCGCTGTCATGTCCGAGTCCTTCGAATCATCACGGGTATCCATGATTCGTAGATTTGACTCCCTATTTTTCCGTCGTTTCAATCGAGAGAAGACAACGCCGGTCCGTATCTGGAAAACATATGACGACCACGACATTGCATATTTCTCCGAGGCGGTCCGCTGCTGCGCGTCCGGACGAAAGCATTAGCGATACTAGAGATGCAATCTGAAAATAGGCATCCCAGTCTTGCAAGGCCAAGCAAATCTGCATGCTTGCTTGTAGTCCGATCAATGAAATCACGGAAAGCGTGAAATATATATAGCAACCTTCCAGTCTTGTCGAAATCGTATATGTGGCCAAATTGGAAGTGCGGTGATTTGGGTCAGACAGCTCCCGGAACTTACTTGAGCTTGATTCGTAGTGCACATGGGTCTGGTCGAGGACGTGGCGTCCTAGCTACTGTAGTAATATTACCGACACTCTGTTCATGACCCATGAGAACATATCGGTAATCAAATCTGAGGCAGGAAAAAAAACAATTCATTGCAATTGGTGGGAGCACCCAGGAACGATCGTTGTTGTAACTGTCGGCGCGAGCTCGCGAAAGAAATAGTGACGTGCACTGGCATTGTAGTATCCCGGACAGTTGGGAGTAAGTAGAAGAGAAAGAACTTACGAGCAGAAGACAATCGTTCATGTCCTGTGAGTACCATGAAATCTCGGAGAAATCCTGAAAAGAGAAAATTATCTTGCATTCAACTTGCCATGCAATTGTTGTTAAACTCCAAATATAATGATGACGCAATCTGTAAGTTACGTAAGCTCAAGTTTGTTTTGTTTTGTTTGTTTGCCAAGTTGGCCATGAAATTGATCCTCTCCAGCTACACAGAAAGTCATAGAACATGCCGACGTGTAGAGCAAAGCGAAAGACACTATTATAAACTCTACGGTCCGGTTGCGCTGGAAATAACTTATTCAGTCTCATGGATTCATAAATAGCGTCGGTGGGAAATGGGGATGTATGGGATTTTGAGCGCTCGCAACGCGTTGTCTCACTTAACCCTTTCGCACTCGCGTCCATCTACGCATCAGATAGTACGTACTAGAGACTAAGATGCCTTGGGACCCGGTCACGCTGAACGATGGTGCGTCGTTATTTCAGCCGTCGCGAGTCGGGTGATTTGCGAAGAGAGCTGATTGGGAAATGAAGGACGCTCGATGCCGAGCATCGCGTATGGGACTTGGACGCTTGGGAACGGACAAGGCGTCGTTGATCAGGTCGAGCAGGCTTTGAACGTTGGGTTTTCGCATATCGGTATGAACACACGCGTTTCCTCTAGACAGTTACTTCATGCTGATTCTGACTTGCCGTGTTTTCGAAACTAATTTCGGGCAAATTGGTAGATACGGCTCAAGCATATCAAAACGAAGCTGAAGCTGGACAAGCATTCAAAGAAAGTGGACTTGCTCGGAATGACGTATTCATCACCACCAAGTGGAGTGGTCGGGATGGTTTGGACATACAGACGTCGATCCACAATAGCTTGAAGAATGTTGGTGTCTTCCCTTTTGATGGCCGAAACAGCTTTGAGACTAATTCACCGCTTTGGCTGCTCTTTCATACGTGCTTCCAAACTGGTCCGTTTATTCATGCTACTGCATTCCGTCACGGTAGCTTGGTGTGGACTACGTCGACCTTTACCTCATCCATTCGCCGCGTCTTGCACAACCAGACATCTCGACCGTCTGGGCGCAAATGGAGAAAGTCAAAGCTGATGGGCTTGCAAAGTATGTCTCGCCATCCTTCTCAAGGTATTATCCTGCATTCGTTGACGTATGTATGCGTCTTGGGCACTCAGGAGCATTGGAATAAGCAACTTTGATGCGGTGCAGACTGCAGAGCTCCTCGCGCACGCGAAGGTCAAACCTGTTGTTAATCAGGTCCGTCCTAGCCTTCGCGTCATTCATATCGGGATATATTTCATTCTGTAGAATTCATCTTGTGTCCTCATTCCTTGCAGCGAGCTGTAATATACTTAACCTAACTTTACTTGCTTCTAGATTCTCTTCCATCCGTATGTACACGTCCGACAGGCACCGGTTGTAGCGGCTGCCAAGGCAGCTGGGATCGTCATTGAAGCATACAGTCTGCTCATGTACGTAGCATTCTCAGCTTCACGGTCCGTCTAAGTAGCCAAGCATCATTCAAAACAAATTTCTCTATCACATAGTCCGATAACTCATCAACCGGGAGGTCCACTTGACAAGCCACTTGCACGCATCGGAGCGCGACTCGGAGCAACAGCAGACCAAGTCCTCATGGCTTGGGCAATATCGAAGGGTGTTGTAGTCGTGACGTGCGTTATTCTATTCCATTCTCCATCCGTCGATCCAGATTGGATCCTAACCTCATTATCATGTATATTTTATTCTTTCTTTACTTACTCGGGAACAGCACAAGTTCAAAAGAATCGCGGCTCAAGGGATACCTCTCAGCAGCCGATCTGGAACTCACGACGCAGGATATAGCAGACATCGACGCGGCTGGTGCGATCGGCCAGCGGAGGATGTCAGCTCGCGTTTTCGTACAGCGCGCGGTTGTAGTTGCGCTCGTAGGTGCTGCTGCGTTGGGAGTGTGCGGATACCTCGGTGTTGACGTCTTTTAGTTGTGATGTGTATAGTATGTACCAATTATCTGAGAGGAGAGGATGGACGAGGTGACGTCATAACGGGTATCTAGATTTGTAAAAGAAGCGAAGACTTCGCTCTTTAAGCGTGAGCCTGGACTATACTGCTTGTAGTTTACTATTCAAAGGGCTTGTTTCTTGTAAAGTAGTGTATATGCGAGCTTGTTACCTGGCCTTGAGTTTTCACACGAATGATGTTAAGAAATACCGTTCACGATGCTCATGAAATTGTTCTCCGCCTTGGTAATTTAGGCAGGACTACATAGATGCCTAATTACCACCCTTCACTTCATTCAGGCCGCCGCAGTCAGTTCGTGATGCTCAGCGAGTCTATGAATCATTAGTACTTGTCCGCTTCCGTTCATCTCGGGTTCGATCCGCAATCTATATAACAACAGCAGCAGGGAAGCAAAGCAGGCACTGCATAGTAATATTGCTACAAGACGGTCCGAATGTTCTGCCATCTCATTTTTGCTTCCGCAGAAAGCAAAGAGAACAAAGTATCGCGAGATGACGGAGATACCGAAGTCATAATGTTCCTCAGCCGTCCGCTGCCGTCCGACAGGAAGGCAAGCGGTAGTAAAGAAACTCCTTTGTCTATCTTCCTTGCTGCAAAAACATCTCATCCTCTACCTTCAGGCGAAGAAGACGGTGCGAACAAAAGTGATTCTGAAAATAACTGGTCTGGATCGGAGCGGGACGGAGGAAAGTAAAGAGCATGTACGGCCCTTTGTGCTTCGTGAAGCATCAAGAAATATTGAAGACACGTTCCTTTTTTGCAACCCTTTCTTCCATGAAACAAGTTCTGAAACATGAGGTTGGTAAAGCAACCAACGAAAGAAAGAGGTGGCCGAGACGAACCGAACCGGACGCACCGACGCGTTCCGATCACGTGATTTTTATCAAGCGAAATGAAGAAAAGAATACAAGTTTTTTGCATCTTGAAGACCGAAGACCCTCGTTCTAGGCGGCGCCTTCGGCGAAGTGGGATGGAACGCCTGAATGAATGAGCGGAGCGGCGAGGACCGGGTGGCAGCGCAGTTACTTACTTGCGGTCTGTCCTCGATGACCCCAACAACAACGCAGATCTCCGTCCGTTTATCTCACCGTGCTTGTGCTTGCTCTCCGTTGATACCGAACTCCGAGTATTAGTGGCGTGGCGCGTATAAAAACTTCGGCCTGAGTCACAAAAAAATGTTGTCCTCAACATCTCACTCACTATCGACCTCACACTAGCGGAGTCGACGCCCACTATGGCTGTGATCAGCCAACTCTCGCCTTTCAGTATCCAGTCGCGTCTTGACATGCTCGTGGATGACGTCCTTATCCAGATTCTTTCTCTCTTGCCTGCCTGGGATGTCTTACATCTTCGTCAAACCTCAAAGCGCCTGGAGGCGCTCTCTCATGTTCGTGCCGTATGGCGCGCACTCTTTGAGCGCGATGTCCTTACTTGCCATCGACCAATACCTGGTCTTTCATTCACCCCGACGCCTCGACTTTTACAGCTCTGCGCTCTTGATTTCTCCTCCGAGAGCTTAGATAATCCAGAGTTCTATTATGACGACAAGCACGACGTAACACGAGAGCTTATCGAAGCTAGTGACTTGGAGGCGCGCACTTTGCACGCGGTTCGCCTTGACAAGTCCTGGAATACCTCTGCCACCTCCATCGCCACAGCCAAACCGACCCCGAATGCTAAAACCAGTGAATCGCGCCAGCGTACATTCCAAACCCCTTCGCCTGTTCTCGACATCTTCCTCTTTCCAGGCGGACGTTTCGTCGTGTCATTGCATGCGGACAGACTACGCTGCTGGGACCTTGGCGTCCCGCATGCGAGCAGCTCAGGCAAATTGCAGGATCTTCCGGTCGCCAGTGTAAGATGTGCCGGAGAAGCTGTATTTTCGCATATTCTACCAAACGCAAGGATGAGCATGGACACACGTCCTGGAGCGTCATCCGTCTCCGTAAATGGTCGCCATAAGGAATACAGCATTTCCTTCGCATTGATCCCGGATGTTGTCCCTTCCTGGCATCACGATGATCCTTCGAGCGCGAAGGACCAGAAGCGCACATGCGAGATCTTATCTGTCCGTCTTGATCCTCTCCGTTCCAGTCCCCTTGGTTCTTTTGATGGCCATGTTGCGGCTGGGTCTGCAAGCGGAAGCCCGTTCGCCACGCCTGTTCCATTGTTCCTACGCGAAGCTGTGGTTTTTCTTCCAGAGTTATTGACGACACCTTCGTATCCGGAAGGTTCGATCTCGGCCCAGACGATGGTTGGAGAACAATGGGGACCGCAAAGGTTTTCACGAGGCAAATTAGGGAAATTGCTCCTCGTGTATGGCTCGGTGATGTTCTTCGAGTCGTTTGTCTCTTCTGGGCCTGCGGAAGGCGATGAGGAAGAGGAGAGAGGACCGAAATATGTAGGTATTGAGGTCCTGGATTGGAATGAACCAACGAACACTGTCTTATTCGAATATCCAGATCCTCAGGTCAGTTCGTTATTGTTTCAGTTCTTGTTTGTCACTGATGTTAGCATATTCAGGTCGGCTCATATGTTGGTTCACACGTTCATGCTTCTGCGAACCAGGTTCTTGTTGTGTGGCAGAACTGCGCCGCCTTGTATCCACTACCATTCCAGGCCTCAAATTTGTCATCAGCGTCATTATCTGGATCGCTATCCGGATCGTCGTCAGGGTCATCGTCGGCGAGATCGTCTAGGCCATCAACTCCGTCCCGCGCTCCGAGCACTTCGAAATTTTCATCATCCCTATCGCCTTTGCTCGCAACTTTGCCTCTGAGCTCGTCACCCGGTTCATCCCGATCAAGCCTTAACGGAAGTGTTTTAGACCTACGCTTGGATGATAAAGACGTAAAGATAACATCGGACTCGGACTCGGATGCAAATGACTTCGCCGAGCCGGAACGAGAACCAAACCGGATGGTGACGATGCCAAACGTCATTTTTGCGTTGAGTGAGGCTGTTGAGGCGCCTATTGCGTTTTCCTGTGTGATGTCGACATAAATGGTATCGAGTTTCCAAGAAAGGAGGAGCTCAGACTTCCACACCCATTGACAATTGTCGCTCGCTCGCGTGCAAATCCGAACCGGAATGTACAGTCTGTGCTGACTGCCTCGCCGAATCCACAAGCCAGCCCTGCCACCGCCAATGCTGACGACAAATTTACGTTCCGCCTCTCGCGTATCCCAACATCCACCGAGAATGATTCAGAAGTGAGTAGTGTCGCTGGGCTTGCAGTCGGTTCTTCAGGCCGGGGTGTACGCGCCGATACGAACGGTGCGCTGTTCAGGTGTACACGCTCAGAAGTGGTTCTTCCCAGAATTGGCTTTGGGTTCGGAGGATTTGGGTTCGGCTTTGGATTTGGCGATGAGAACGCCGGTATGGTGCAGTCCAATGCAGTCCCGACTGTGGATTTCTGGCCTTGGAGGTGTGCAGCCGTCTTGCCGCCTTCTTCAACGATCGGTGAAGATAGAGAGGGTCAACTGGCCTTGCACTTCGATGACGGTATGGGACGTGTCGTCGCTGTGCGCGTTCCTCATCCTAGAGCTAGTGCCGATGATAGAATGGCAGGCACCAGCGAGGTTACAGTTGAAGATTTCGCTTGATTTTGCTTGCGTCGTTCCGTCATCTCATCGAGCTGTCTCTATCGTTTTATTTCCCCTTGTGAGTTGTATGATATGTACTATTCGGATGTCTCTCGATCGTTGTCGTTTTTGTTTTCCCTCTTATTAATTATAGAGTCTGATAGAATACATTCTTTGTTTTCTTATACATAGTCGTTTTCTGTTCTCTTTTGGCTACTTCATGTTAGATACGATAGAATTTATGTAGAAAATAATGGATTATTGCATGATTCCACTTGACACAATTCGTCTTTGTTCCCACAAAAATATGTGAGATATTAAAGGGATCGCTCGTTACGCACCTTGCCACCTCAGTTCATTATTTTATCGGTTCGGTCTAAGTTCAATTGTATCAGGTATACACATACTGGGGGAAGCCAGGCCTAGCTTGATTGTTTTGCATAGATAAAGGCCTTGGGAGCAGTAAAATATGGAATTACAGTACACGTTCTGGGATTTCATCTACGTACAAGGGACGGCAAAGAATAGGTCTTTCCGCTGGTTTTAGATTGAAATCGCCGAGAGAAATTTTGTGTAGCTTACATAAAACAGCTATTACGAAGCGGCAATAAAATAAAAAGGGTGATCGGCACATTCTCCCTGAAAAAAACCATGTGGCCTTCGATTCACATCCCGATTGACAAAACAGTACTAAACGAGCTCTCTGTTCACTCGCTCTGGAGCTTCTTGAAGGTTGCATCAGAAGTTACATATTTTCACGCTAATTGCTATCTAAACGCGTGCAATGGGAGATAAATCTGACCGACGAATTACTGGTCCTGCGCAATGGCATACTTGGAGTCTTCGATTCCAGGTTGAGCCTTCTCCATCCTTTTAAACCTCGAATAGCAACCGATCCTTCCTTTTAACATTGTTCTCAATATGTATGTCTGTCTCGACAAGTGGACTGACGTACTCGTCGGTCTCGTTGTCTGGGACACCGATAATCATGATTGAAATGCCGTGACGTTACATCTAGTTCGCCTCAAGGTTGGGCTCAAACCACTACGATCGCAGTGAGACTTCGACATGTTAGGCCTGCTGCTTGCCCCCATCAATTTAGTACCAACTGCTCATCTTACTAGGTATTTCTCAACCTTCGACCTACGCATACTGGCAACTAGGCTAGAGATCACTCGTCCATCATGAAGTACTTTCCCGCCGAAATCCTTTGCAACATATTCCTCTGCGCCGTCGTGAGCGCCCCCAGATTCGGGTCAACGTTGTCCACGTTACTCTTTGTTTCTATCACCACTATTGTTTCCTCGACGAAGATATTCTTGGCCACCACCAGGGTGATCGATGGATAAAGTATCGGAAGGACATAGTAGAGATCTTCGATACATGGCTTCGAAGGAGCAACGGGTGTCCTGTCAACTTTTGGATTGTTTGTAGAGGCGTTAATATGCCGGTCTGGAATCCTACAATGTGGTCAAAAATATGCTCACAAAGCTGCTTTCTCAGCAGCGCCGTTGGCGGGATGTCCACATAGAATGGATAGAACCTTCTACTGCGTGGCGTTTTCCGACCATGATTGCGACGGATATGCCTCTCTTGATATCTCCGACTCTGGGATAGGACTGCTCTGAAGATTATGGTCATGAACTGGCTCTCATTGATATATCCCGTTCAACTGTTCTTCGGCGACTGCATCTTTCCGGCCAATGTACTCTACTCGTTGGCAATACACCGACTAGAACGTTAACGGGGCCGATCGATCTCACGTTCATACGTGAGGCCGTAAACGGGCAAGCCGTCCGTTTTTGCCTGAGGATTATAGAAATCGCTCCAAATGTTACGGATCTCAGGCTGCATTTTTTCAGGGACTACGACGCGCCATCGCCAGACTTACGCGGTTCGTGTCACCTGGAGTTATGCGATCTACGTGTTCTTTGTGTCTGATTTGGACGAGCATCGGCTGTCATATTTGACAGACTTACACTTCCCGCTTTGCGAGCCTTGAGTTTCGATAGTCCCCAGGGCCGTGGAGGAGGGGAGGTTCTCACGAACCTGATCATGCGTCGTGTGTCACCTTTAACTTGCCTGCAACTATTAGGAGATGCAGCAGATGAGAACACACTGATCCCTATTCTCCATCTCTGTCCTGCATTGGAAATGCTGTGGATCCGTGGTGCCGAGGTATCAACGCACCTCTTCAAGGAACTCGCTGCTGGAGCTGACGACGACTTAACTCAGGGATATGGGACGTCAGAGAGCTATCCATTATGTTCCGTACTTCAATCTTTTCGTGTTTCAGTGCTATTCACGGAGAGTCCCGAGACTCTCACAGATGCATTTATTGCGCTGCTTATATTTCGCCGGAGCTGCCGCCGCTGCGTGAACTCTAATGAGGATCACAATTAGCTTTCTTCCAATCGAATGGGCCTTTTATAATCACGAACTTGTACAAAATGCGCTCAAACACGGACGTATAATTATCGTTGAAGGTGACAACCCTCCGATTCGCAGGTCCGGATTCTGGCTCGGAATAAGCCGATATTATTTACGAATCAGTTTTCCTGCCTCTCATCGATTGCGGGCGGAGTTGTTTGTTAGATCATGGTGGTGTTACGGATTTCAGTGAATAACTTCGCTACCTGTATTCGTGGAAATCATGTCTCGCTTGTCTTGTTATAATATGTCCGCGAATTTTTGTTTTACCCCGTTCCCAGAGAATTAGATATCCTTAAAAAATCTCATGAAGCACGTATTTGGAATAGGTAGGCGCAGTGCACGTGACCAGGTCTGATGGGATGAGGTCTCCTACTTTGCATCCATGCGCTCGTAAGAAAACCGTGTATGGCGTCTCCATCCTGCAGCTCGCCATCGTCGTCGGCGGTCACCCTACCGCGTCCGGGAAAGTCAATTCTCAAAAAGCCTCCACCACCGCAACAATCATTCTTCTCCCTTTCTCGGCTCTCGCGTCTCCTCCCTACTCAAAATCTGTCTTCATCGAGCGCAAATGGAGACCCGGACGAGAATCTGAAACGAGCGCACTTCTTTCTGCCTCATCTAGCGACGGTATATCCGATCTCTGCTGCGAGTCCACCATCCAGCATCGCGGCGAAGGAGGAAAAGAAGGCCATTGAAGCACGGGAGGCAGAACGGCGACGGCGAATCGTACGAGGGAACTCGCTTGGACCTAGCCCTTCTGACGCAGAAGACTGGTGGTCCATGGATAAAGTGGAAGCATTCTATCGGGAATGCTGTACTGGACGGGAGGAACAGCCGCACCCAGGCATTTCTGCTGCACTAAAGGTGAGCTCGCTTGAAACCTTCAGTGCTACGCGAGACTGGGTGGCATCTTTCGGTGACTATTTTTATCGGCTGTCTATCGATGGAACTGTACTCCGCAAAAGGCTTGCCTTGTCTTGATGGCGGGGGTGCCTGCTTATCATGGATTTTTAATTGACACAAACTATCGATCAATTTACCATCAACGTTTATATTGACTTGGTTTGGACTGACACTGTTCTTGGATAGAAGGCTTCTGGGGCACAAGGTCGAACTCTCGATTTGTCCGGAGTCCAGATCACTGCTGGACAGGCTGCCACTCTTTCCGATGTATTCTCTGTTGAATGGGGCCTCCGTAAACTATTTCTGAAGGAATGCGACCTTGATGAGCAGGTTCGTTTGATTTTACTCGGACAAAGTTGTACTTGTCTAACAGTGGATCATAGAACCTTAAACCTATCCTTCACTCTCTTCTAATGCCGGGAACGCTGAATTTTCTGTCTGTCGCTTCAAATCGACGTTTAAAGGCTCCGGCCTTCAAACTTATTGGCGCATTTGTACAGAAATCAAAGAATCTGCAATTCTTGGACCTGTCTCAGAATGCCCTAGACAAGAAATCTGTCGAATATATAGGGCTGGCTCTAAAGCCGGCTTCGGAACCCGGATTGGTTTCCTTACGAATGGATGATTGCTCCTTACGACCAGCTTCTCTAGAAACTTTAGGTATGATTTTGCCTTCAATATTCGAGATGCCTGAACTCACATTTGTAACAGCCCAGAATGTTCGCACATCATCCCTTCGCAATATTTCTCTTCGGCACAATCGAATTTCCGCCTCCGGCGCAGTTGCGCTCGCCCTCATGATCAAGGACTATCCTGACACTATGCCCGCTTCTACGCCTTCCAATACCTCCGGATCCCCATCCTCATCTGTAACATCCTTGAACTCAAACCAATTGTTTAGCACTTTATCCCCCCTAGTACACCCAACGGCGACACACCACCCCTTACACCGTTGCAAATCCCCTCACAGCAAAACAGCCCTGGTGCGTCTCCTCGCTCGAATACGATACTACTTCCTCCAGTGCGACAAGGTCCGATTCCTCCGCCGCCAACGCATCCTGCAAATGCTCCGGTTCAAACAACCTATACACCTTATATTCCTAGGGCGCGACGCGCTGCCGCACTAGCTACCGGCGCAACCGCAAACGCTCGAGCTGTGCAACACGCTACGCGCGCTCCAGATCCGCTCAACGCGTCTGGACAACAAGTGCCGATCATTACGAGCTCCGCGCAAGGGGGCGTGACAATGCGGCACCCTCCCGGAGCTACAGGCAGCGCGAAAGACTCAGCGAAGTTGAACGGGCCAAGTGCAGCGCTTTTGGACAAAGTGCGTGCATTGGATGCTCTCCCTCGATTAGGCGAACTGCGAACCCTCGATCTCAGAGGGAATGATATTAGAGTACGTCTATCCTCTTCTATTGACTCTCTACTATTTTTTCTTCACACGTGGAAACAGAATGGAATACAATATGTGGCGCAAGTCCTAAAGCGAAACCGGACTCTGAAGGTCCTGAACCTCAGCGAGAACAAGATCGATGTGCAAGGTCTCGTGGTAGTTGCGGAAGCCCTGGTAAGAGATTCGCTCTCTCAAGTCACGAAAAATCTCTAAACATGACGCGAAGAAATACAATTTAACCTTAGAGACTCTCGATCTAAGCCGGAATCCTTGTTCAGGTCCTTCACTAGAAGGAGTAAGTGCGCTAGATCTACTGGGCCTTAGCAAGGTTTTAAGTTATTATAGATTCAATCACTCCGAACTGCGTTCACTCTGAACACGTCGTTAAAACGTCTTTTCCTATCGTCGACGTCCATGACGTCCGCTGGAGCGATTGCGTTGGCAGAGTTTCTTCCCGAGTCGACTTCCCTTCTGCACCTTGATCTCACCAAGAACAATCTTGACTTAGCGGCTGTCATGGCGCTAAGCGGAGGTTTGAAGGCCAATCACACAATGCGCTGCCTTGATCTGAACATTCCTCCGGACGACGAAGAATTCGCTCGGTAAGTAGCACCTGCCAGCTCGAGGATAGTGTGTCTTGATTGCCGGCGTTTTTGCAGTATGTGTCGGGATATCCTGAATACATGTGTACGAAATACCGAAGAAGCGGAACGCAATTCTCAAGCCGCAAGCTCAGGACGCGGACTGGGGAAAGGTGTTTGGAACATGATCGAGGAGAGCGAGCTAGCAAAGACCTTTAAGAAGGATGATGAGAAGAAGGTGCGAGCGTATAAGAGTCCTGATACTCGTGTCACTGACATTGTCTCGAAAGGTGGACGAAGACCTTGTTTCTCAAACGAAGGAATGTGTAGCACAACTCGAGAACCTGTTATCTCGTTTGCAAGCATCACCAGGAGCTTACGACTTAGGCGCTTCTGAGCTTATTGATCGTGCCAAGGCTGCTCTTGTCGTCTTAGGAGATGTCATTCAGACCACGACAGACCCGATTCGAATCGAAGAGCTCTTATATCTTAACGACAACATTACGAACGCCATCACACAGATTAATGTATTGTGCAAGGGAAGAAGTCCCGGGACACCCGTTGTGAATGGCCACGGCTCTACCGGCGCCAGTACTCCGCAGGCAAGTACAGGCGTTGGCCTCGGCCTCATCATTTCTCCTGCTGAGAGCATAGAACATGAGACTGAACATGCGATAAACTCTCCTGAACAGGCTGCTAGGATTGATGCGAAGCTGAATGGTTTGCGTCTGCAAATTCCGGCTGGACAACCGACTCAATCGGAGGGGACGGAGAGCGAAACGGAGACTGACATTGAGACCCCGAGGGTGGACAAGGGCAAGGGCCGCGCGGCGCCCGAACCGGAAGTGTTTGAGAAAGTACTTAGTCCAAGCTTCGTGCTGTCTAGCTCGGATGATGAGAGATGATGATGGGGTGAAGGATGAGGTAGATCTAGAAGAAGATACTATACTGCCTACTCCGACTGATTTGTAAGTATACTCTCTTTAAGTTGGTCCCGAAGCCACTTTCTGACTATTTCTCCAGGTCGAAAGTCATGGTAGAGGAGGAAGGAGAAGTCTTTAGAAAAGGGACTGTTCTATTAGGCCCTGATGAGATGGAAGGAGAATATGATGGGGAGGAGCTGCGTATTGAGGTATGGTTCCGATCTGTTACTTATATTCGTTTGACTGTGACATATTTTGTCGACAGCTCCTAGAAGCTGAGGTGCAACGACCGCCACCGCGAGCTCTCAATTTAGACGAATTCGGAATGGAACTGCCACCATTACCAGCATCCCCCTCGACGCCAAACGATGCCGAGAAGATGCTTTCGCCGACGGGTTTACTGTCTCCGACGAGCCCGCACGACCAGACGAAACCAGCACTGCGTCCGTATCTCCGGCGATCTCGTTCAGCATCTTCAGTGACCAGTCCAGCGTCAACTTCGAGTCCACGGCTGACGGAGAGTGCCATCAAAGATAGCCCGATCCCGGAGGACGGCGAACTGCCTGCGTCGAGTATGATGAGGCCACTCTCACCCGCCAATGGACAAGCGCAGTCTCCCAGTGGTGGAGTCCCGTATCTCCCACGGCGCAGGTCGTCATCTGCGAATTCTTCGCCAGTTCTGTGATTGCTCGCATATGCATACAAAAATCTACATAGTTATATACCATCGGCTCGTCACACTCTTATTACTTTCCCGCAAGTCATGCTACATAGGCACTAGGAGATCGTTCACGCGTTCATTTTTATTGACCGTTTCGCTCTTTTACATGTACGTAACTTACCGATTTCTCCTTCATTCGGACTTCATTCGGATGTCATTTCTACTTATTTCATGCTTTGTCTTTCGCGGAAAGGTTGCGGATACGTACACACACACTCTTTATTGCATGTTTTGCTTCCCAGTTCTGTAGAAAAAAAGTGCGATGGTAGCCAAGCGATATTGACACGTGCTTCAGTCCGAAGAAGAGGAACGTTCCACATTGGACTTCAACTTCCATCAGGAAGTCAATTGACAGCTCATGATATTCACTCATAACTGCAATTTTGCAGACCAGCAAACAGGCTTCGCTACATATTGATGCAGGTTGCAAATAGATATCTGTTGAACGTGCGCTTTGCACCTCGTGTTGCAGTGATCGGGTATTTTGAGCGCATCATCGAGAAGATACTTGCCGACATGCTATCGTCATGGCTAAAATAGATTACTGGTGACCCTGGAAAACACATAAATGTATAGCCCTCGTAGTACTTGTTTTTTTGACATCCAGGACATCGGTTTGTCCACTACCGTCACAAGTGGACGGACAATGGCTTTCGGTTGGCATAGATTCGGAATTCTGGAACTTTCACTCCTTTGTCTTGGCAATGTGGCCTTCGCTGTGTCGTACACGAACTTGGTCGATTTGTTTATTGGGACGGCATCGGGTGCGAATGGTGCAAGTGGAGGAAACGCGTTTCCCGGTGCTGCAGTGCCTCATGCTATGGTGAAGGTGCGTTCGCCATAATAAACCTATTTCGGATGAAGGTGCCCATACGAAAACTTTCGCCAGGTTGGCATTGACTGTGACACGATTCCGAGGCAAGCAGGTTATATCGCTGACGATTCTCCCGTTACCGGTATTAGTTCTGCTTAGTTTTACCTCACAGAAGGTTCTGATCCTGCGGATAGGTATATCGTTGATGCATGATGAAGGAACAGGTGGAAATGCTGCTGGTGGATATGGAATCTTCCCTCTTTTCCCATTGACGAACTGCACCTTCGATGCATGTCCCGTCGGGCTTGACGCGAGGAAAGCTTTGAGAGCTGCTAATGCAGATGGTGAGCTGTTCAAGCAAATTTGCAGGTACAATATTACTGCCTTGACCTACAACGGAAAACGATAGCGGCATCTCCTGGCTACTTCACGACCACTTTCGAGAATGGAATTAAATTAGAGGCAACTTCAACGCGAAGAGCGGGACTGATTCGGTTTACATACCCATCAGCTGCAAATGGCTCTCTCGTGGTGGTTGATTTGGCAAACGATTTGCAAAGATCATTCGAAGGAGGACAGCTTGGGATTGATGCATCTACTGGCAGAGTCTCACTCTCCGGGACATATCTCCAGGTACGCTGTGTCGCGAAGGTCTGTGTCAATAATCTTTTCATGGACTTGCAGAGCTACGGAACGGATAATTACACCGCTTTTGCTTGTTATGATTTCGTTCCGCCCATAGGGGTCGCAAATCAGAACCTTCTTCAATTCGGGACCTATCAATCTATTAGCTCTTCGGACAAGGCGAATGTGACTATCACGCAGAACTCTAGTACTCTATCTTTCCCGTTCTCAAGCTCGCCCTTGGGCATTGAAGCGGGTGCGCTTCTTTCGTTCGGAGGTGATTCTGACTCGACTAGCTCACAAGATACTATACTTGCGCGCTTTGGCGTGTCCTTCATCAACACGGACCAAGCATGTGCGAATGCTGAAGAAGAGATTCCTAGTTGGGATTGGGATACTGTCCAGAATGCATCTGTGAGCAAGTGGGAGGATGTCCTGAGCAGGATTGAAGTCGACCCGTCTGTGGAGAACTCAACGATAGTCGAGCTCCTATATTCTTCGGTGAGCCGCAGAAGCCAAGTTTCTCGGACGTCCATTCGTATGAATTGCTAATTCTACTATGTCAGGTATACCGTTCGCAACTCGTACCCGCCAACTTGACTGATGAGAATCCCTACTGGGATTCTCCTTATCCTTTTTACGATGCACTGTTCTGGCACGTTGTCCCTACATGGTCCTCGAGTGCAGTTCTTGCTAATGGATAAGCTCTGTAGCTCTTGGGATACTTTCAGAACAGTGCATCCCCTACTTTCCCTGACTTCCCCGCGGGAGTGGGCTGAAATAGTTAACGCGTATGTAGACGGGTGGCGAGACTCAGGTATTCATGCCATTCGCGCTGAAGGAAGACCTATTGAAGTACAGACTATGGTCCCATAGGATATATCCCAGAATGTCGCGACAACACAAAGAAGTGAGTAAATCATTCGATAGCTGCTAACATCCTCACTCCTTTCGTGTCTTCAGAGGCTACGTGCAAGGAGGCAGTAACGGGATGCCCATTCTAGGCGACTTTGCTGTCAAATATGGATCTCATGCGACTGAGCTTGGAGTACCGACGGATGACCTATATCAAGCATTGGTTGACACCGCGGAAAATACGGTATGCTCTTAGTTTATTGCTGAAGAAAGACTAGGCACTGAGTGAAGCACAAATAGCCTCCTGATTGGTACATGGGTGCGTCCATTACTCTGATTTTGTGCCTTAATCCTCATTGCCCTACTTCTTTGGTACTAGTTGGTCGACAGAATACTGCCTGGAAGACCTTTGGTTATATCCCTACAGACTGGACAGATCCGTCAGGTTCCACTGGTCTGCCTACCAGAGAGGCGTCCCGGGCGCTCGAAGTACGTCTGCCTTCTGGTAAGCCCTTTGAAAGGGTCCCTCACAGTATATTGTAGTATGCTGTTGGGGATTTTGCGGTTCGCCAAGCCGGAATTGCTTTGAACAAGTCGTACGAAGATATTGAGAAATATGAGAATAGGTCAATGAACTTCCTTAACCATTGGGACCCGAATGTCACAAGCGACGGTTTTACAGGGTTCATGCAACGTCGATATCCGGTACTTATCCCTTGCTGTATAAAATTGCATTGTCTTTCTAATGCGCCCACATTCATAGAATGGAACATTTGCGTTTAGCGATCCGGTTGCTTGTTCGCCGATAGACACAGTTGGTCATTCTTGCGCACGAGGAACCGATAACAACGTTGGGTTCTACGAATGTCAGTCGGTCTTGTCCTTCTACAGCACCTGGGTAGCTAACTGTATGCAAAGCATCTTCTTGGGAATATAGTTTCTTTGCGCCTCATTCGATGTCTTCAATCGTGGACCTTATGGGCGAGACCGATACTTTCATAAATAGGACGACGCATTACTTCACTAAGGGATATTTCCTTGCAGGAAATGAACCGTCGTTTTCGATGCCACTAGCGTTTCATTACGCTAACAGACCAGACTTGTCCGCTTTACGGACGCGAAATGTGGTATTCAGTAATTTCGGAACAGGGATCAACGGTGTAAGGAATCCTTTTCTTGGTCATTGCTATTCTACACTAATTGTTACCGGATTATAGATCCCCGGAAATGATGATAGTGGCGCTATGGGTGCTTTATTAGCCTTTCACATTCTAGGATTATATCCTGTCCCAGCATCGAAGCAGTTTTTGCTCAATTCGCCGCTTGTATCAAGCTTCACTCTTCGGAACGACCTCCTTGGCACGTCGACTCGGTTTACTGTCTCGGGTTTTGATGCGTCTTCCGTCGCATCAGATCCTCCGGCAGATAGCAGAGTCTTCGTTACGAACGTTACCATCAACGGAGCTCCGCATGATTCCCTCTGCTGGCTTTCATTTGACGACGTCGTTGGCGGTGGGGAGATAGTGATTACCGTGGATGGTGATGCTGCTGCTGCGCAGACGAGAGGATGTGGCTCGGGACCGAGCGCTTTGCCAGATTCCCTTGCTACGGGTGGTTTTTCCAGTTAATAGAGATTGAAGATAATTCATGAGCATAAATGTGCTGTTCGGCAACATATGTCATGTCGCTCACATTTTCTCACCTGCCCAAATGTAAGTCAAGTCTGGGAGGTTGCTGATATGGACACCTTCTGGATTCGTAGATGCGTCGGTCCCCCCCCGTCCTTTCCTTGTGGCGTCTGTACCTGCTAAAACGGGCGACCTTCATCACGCAAATCAACAATGTTGCTTAAAAGATCTGATAAACTTAGATGATTTCTGGATTCAACAGGTATTCATATTTCATCTGGTGCTTACAGTATATAGTCCATCTCCTTGATTCGTCCATCCGAACTACCGAGTCCTATCTGCCGGACGTGAGCCATCTGCGGGAGGACTTTCGTGATTTACAGGGGCGAGGCCAGAAGGAAAGGAGTCACAAAAACGAGAAGCTTTGCATCGGAAATAGATCGTCTTCACACGCAATCCGACCCCTATACCCACTTCCTTGCTGTCGTCGCGCCTTTCTTCATCCCATATCGACGCTTCGTCTAGGGCCCTCACGTACTTACCGATCTTGACAAGAATGCTGTAGTCATTCTCTGTACTCCTCTCGTTCCGGGACGTCCAATGTCTTCCACACGAATCCGGAATCATGGACGCACTCCCCGCCGAGATCATCTGTAACATCTTCTTGAAGAGCTTGCCGTCGCCCGGATCGAGATCGCTCCTTTCAAACGGCCTCGATTTCGGCGCCGCCATGGATCTCGCACGTCTGCCGCGACTGGAGAGCGATGGCGTTATCCCTTGGAGAATTATGGCGTTTCCTTTGCATCAATTATAACAAAGTCGTCGATAATCTACAAATGTCAAAATTGGTGGATTCAAGTTCTACAGCATCAACATGCTACGAACATGGTGGCCTTCGATGCTAGGATGACGTTCCTTGATATCCTTACATTGCCGTCTCTGAAGGTATTGCGCTATACACAGCTCGATTCTGCCGATGTGGGCGGTATGCTTCTCAGCTTCGTTTAGCGCTCTAGGCCACATCTTATTTGGTTGAGCCTAGGTGAGTATACCGTAGACCCAGACCGACTTATGTCAATATTGCGGCTTCTACCTTCCCTCAGACACCTACGGTACAAAGTGGCAGTTGTATCCAGATCGGTTTCTCTCCTACTTTCTGTAGTCAGCAATTTCAACGAAGCAGACGCAGGAGATCGCACCATCTGTCCCTCGCTTGAAACTCTTCACTTGCAAGGATTAGAGTTTCTGGAGGACCGGGATGAGACCTTAGAAGCCTTGGCAGAAATGCCGGGATCTCGAGCAAAGATCCAAGAGTCATTCAGGACCATTCGAACCTATATCAACGGCAAGCGCGACCAAATTCTTACTATCGACATTTCTAAGCTGCACGAGCACCTTGACGATTTGTGGATAGTTGATCCTTGGCATCCAGGAATAACGCTGAAAGTGGGCGAGTTGGATTTCTTTAGTTTGTATCCGGACAAGCATATGACTATCTAGAACTGGACTGGTTAGTACACACATATTAAAGCATCAGTTCAATGCTGAAGGGACACTAATGTTTGTTTTCAGCATTAGACAACACTACTTGAGCTTGTCTGATCATTATGCGAAATCTATCTCGGTTGTTAGACTGTATTATGAACCACATGCCGGCCTGCTGTTTGTTAGCTTAGCCATATAATTGCATGGATGATATAACCGAGTTTATGCTCCTGCCTATAGAATAGTAGAAATTTCGCCGTCATTGAGGATAGGAGAGGATAATATGTCAAGCTTCGAGATAATAATGCATTCAGAGGTTGCATTATTCAGAGTCATTAAGCTATAAGCAGAGTATACTGTTACAAACCTGCCTCTAAAGGTGGAAAGAGCTTCGTTTTTGATGGAGTTAGAACCCGCCATCCGATTGAGCTCCAGGAGCAGTAGTAAAACTGTGCCAGACATCAGCGCCTGAGGTATTTCTTACCAACATCGATTAGGCCCTTAAGGCTATGTGTGGAGAAAAATCGAACATGTTTTAAATGAGTACTTGTTGAATTCAATTCACAAATCAAATCGTGAATAAAGCATACTAAGCCGATTGGGTTGAAAGCACATGCTAAGCTGAAAGGAACGTGACCATACCAAATGACGAAGATACCGAATGCGGACAATGTGATTGGCTAGCGACCAGCACAGGAGACTTCCGAAAAGGTGTATTCTCCGGGTCCGCCCGATGCATGGTCCATGAAATCATACTTACCTTGATTTTGCCTCTTCACCGTCCTCCGCGTCCTCCTACTCGTTGTTGCAACACAATGTCGCTGGCTCGTTCGTCTTTGTTCAATGTCGCCCGTGCCGCACGGTTGACGGGTGTGCATACCCCGGTGCTCGTGCGTGGGTTTGCTTCGACGACTGTCCGTGCGCAGGCGGAGCCTGTGCAGAAACAACCAATGATCAAAGAGTTCAAGATCTATCGTTGGGTGAGCTGCATTTCGTATTGGTAGGTATTGGATGGCGAATGCTGATAGAGGAGTATCATGCAGGATCCAGAGAACCCATCACAGAAGCCGACTCTTCAGTCATACAAAATCGATTTGAACCAGTGCGGGCCAATGGTTCGTTTCTTGTCTCACCTTCCCTTATTCGTATTCTAATGGGTTAGCGAGTGAATAGGTACTCGATGCATTGATAAAGGTTAAGAATGAAGTAGACTCGACGCTGACGTTCCGCCGATCATGTCGAGAGGGAATTTGCGGGTCATGTGCGATGAACATTGACGGTGTAAACACTCTTGCTTGTCTCTGCCGTATCGACAGGAACACATCGAAGGACTCTAAGATCTACCCTCTGCCTCACAGTACGTCCCTGCACGTTAAACCCATTTCTGCATAATCTCCCGCTAATTTCCATTTCATACAGTGTACATCGTGAAGGACCTCGTACCCGATCTCACCCAGTTCTACAAGCAATACAAGTCCATCGAGCCGTGGTTGAAGAATGACAACCCTCCTGAAAAGGGCGAGTACCTCCAGAGTCCTGAGGATCGAAAGAAGTTGGATGGGATGTACGAATGCATTTTATGCGCTTGCTGTTCGACGAGCTGTCCAAGCTACTGGTGGAACCAAGACGAGTATCTCGGCCCGGCGACGCTCATGCAAGCGTACAGATGGATGGCCGATTCACGTGTATGTGTTCCGCTATTCTCTCTGCCAATAGTGCTTTTGGAAAGTTCTGACTGCTGTTGGCTGCGTAGGACTCGTACAAGAAACAGCGAGGCGAGAAGCTGCAAAACGATTTGAGCATGTACCGATGCCACACTATCTTCAACTGCGCGCGGACATGCCCGAAGGGCCTTAATCCCGCCATGGCGATTGCGAAGATTAAGCTTGAGCTTGCCACGGAGTAGTGCAATTCACATTTTTTTTGCCTGTAGAGGTTGGCTTGGCTTTACCGCTTTATCTCCGCCTCATTATCTCATCTACTTCTGCCGACCAACTTGACGCGCGGGAAATGGATTTGTGATTGCAGAGATGGAGGAAGGACGTCGAATGAGAAGGTGGGGAGGACAGACCTAGACGATACGATGACCTTTTCAGTGTTCGTGTTTTCTTTATTCAAGTTTGTAGGCATATGCAAAAAAAAGTTTTTGTGTTCTATTTCTTTTCGGGCAACATCAAATGCCTATACAAAGAGGTGCGTCTGCGTGATTTCTTTCAAGGTAGGTAGGTGGCAGATTAGATTTCCACTGGCCCTGGCAATCAAGTATCATGTGATTTCTTTTTTCCCGCTTTGGTTCCTCCTCCGTAGCGCTACGTGTAGATCATTGTAGATCCACAAAACCTCCCGATAAATTTTCATTTGCCTCCTTGATTATGAGTCAACGTTACCGTACATATACTGAAATACCTTCTCGACTTCTGATTCTTAGACATCATACCCAAAAATCCTCAGAAGAAAATATATGCTGGTTCAACTAAACAAATATGCCATGGACCTGTGTATTCTAGCAGGGGTTGTACAAGTTTCCACATTATATATTGTTATGTAATAATCGAGCTCGACCGTCTCGTGTCCACATACCCTATTTTCTGCACAGAAAATTCCTCTGGACGGCCGATCACTAGTACTCTTCGATCCAGCCTTTGGCTAGTTGCTTCGACTTTCCACATTGTATTCCAATTCAAATCAAAAGCCATGTCTTTTCTCTGTTACAGTTCTTATTCCTAATCCGATACAAGCCGGATGTATGGTCCTTCCGACACTGATGTACCGTACAGTGATGTACCTGCAGTGCATAAAGCTGGATCGGTATCTACCATGACGACATCACATCAGGCTGATTTGTACGACTATTCAGGATGACAGTTTGTGCCCGCAATACTTACGGGTCCAGTATTATTACTGCCTACCGCGATTACAGTCCCTCACTATGCGAGGTGGTTTCGATGTCGAATTCTTCGCCCACCAGATACTAGACAAGTGCTATCTTTTCCCAGAATACATGTAATCTTCAATCGCTGCGTTCTAGTCGTCATTCTTCCGGGGCCAACAGACTTGAACAAAACCGGAGGGCATCAAGAAGGTGGAGTATGGAATCGCGACTCAGGCTCGCTTATTCATTGATTACGCCTGCTGGTCCGCGTTCTCGCTTTCGATTTTTCACACCCGCATTGCATACATGAGTACAATATGGAATCCAATGAGATAGTACAGGAATAACAACCAATCATTAAGAGCGGACTCATTTGGCAGAGATTCCTGGCCTTCGCCAGTTGTGATCCTCGTGAGAGGCTTTACGAAGCTTCGACGAGATACAGTATCAGCATCGCGATAAACGCATCTGTGAGACCCTCGAGACTCTCCGTAAATTGCAGTAAAACACGAAAAGATTGGGGTGCAGGACACAACGAATAACTCTCTAGTGTCCCGTGTCCCGATCATGACACCATAATGCAGCCGTCACGAGCGACCTCCAGAAAAGGCGAGATGATAATTGGCCAGGGTAATCCACAGTTTACTAATGCAGGAGACGGAGGGAGAATAGGAGTAAATGTATTTTCATCCGCTGCATCCCCAAATAGTTATAAGTAAGTTATGGGTGGTAATCTGAAATCGAGATTCAACTTATGGTGAGAAAGATAATGAAATGTACGTGCTGTTGAGTTGTTACATATTTGGTATTGTGAAATGTGATGGCATATAGATTGAATGTGTTGAACGCACACTCTTGCAGGTCAGTGACGGAGTCATCAGTATTATCTGAAGCAGGGGAAAACGGCATCTGGAGTGTTCTTAATAAGCGAATCCACCAGAACATGGCAGCCTACTACCAAACGGTATATTGCAGTTCTACAGAACGTCAGGGCGAATGTAGCTGGAAACAAACAAGATATACGAGTAGCTGGATTTAACTATTGATACTATAGAACAAACTCTTGCATACGCTGCAGTAATATCAGGCACCTATATGCACAAGGTTGACCCATCTCTCAGTCATGACCTTCCCCGTGTCTGGATCTTCATCCCCCCATTCCCTCAGAATCAATGCAGCTTGCTGAACAGCCGCAGCGGCCCTCTTGAATCTAACCTCCCCTTCACCTAAATCGCGCATGAGATACCGATAAACATTACCAGCAAGAAAAGGACCATCCCTGTCAACCAGCTTCCACATCGTCCCGACCACGCTTCGGAACCCGCAGAACTGCATACCCGCTGCCAGGTGCAGTGCTTCGTCCAGCGCAAAATTAGGGCCTTGTTCCGCAGAATGGCAAGCTGAAAGAAATGCAAACTCTGCATTCGGGAGGTTGGCACGCGCGATGTCCAGTAAGGTAAGCCCTCCACCAGAGAGCTTGAGAGAGGAGTTGAAAGGCTCGTCATCGAGTCGTCCATGGCATACAAAATGCACCCAGTTCGCCTCTTGAAGGAGCCCGAGCACCGCTTTTGGAGTTGCGCGTTTACCAAGGAGGCGCTCAAAGCGACGAACACTGTTTATGGCATCTCTTTCTTTTTTGGCCGAGGGAAGTTTCATGTCAGCAACGAAGAGCATCCTTTCATCACCTCCGTTTCGCATACCAGATCGTGCATTGATGAGCGACGTCAGTGTTGGAGTATAAGACGAGATGTAGTCATCCAGGAGATACTTCATACCACCGTCCCGACCTTCGTACGGACCTGCAGCGTGAAAAGGGAAGGCAGAGAGTACTGAAGTGGGACACCACCAAATACGTGATCCCTCCTCAATCGCAAGCTCTGTAAGTTTCTGGACGACTTTGGATACGACTCTCCCCCACAGTACCTCCATTACTCGTCGAAGCACCTCGTCATACGCGCTGGAACCTACTCCAAGTGTTTGGCGGATTCGTATCAGCTCCTCATGCAGATTTCTAGAATCGACATAAAAATCCTTGTCCAGCGGAATGCAAATGCACGGATTGTTCTCGCGTGTGAGGATAATCAGTGCATCGCATCTATACTCGGAGTGATTGAGAACAACGACGGGCCCTTCTGAGGCTGCTTGCCGTATAGTGTCGAATGGTTTGACCATGAGAAAGTCTTCAAATCCGGGTATTCGACGTATGTCGTTAATTAGTACCTCCTGTTCTTCCGACAGTCGTCGCACCTGCGCTAACGTCGCATCGATCGCACGCTGATCCTGAAACGGGCCGAGTCCACGACTCACAATTGCACTCGTACTTGAACCGGACGCACGCGACTCGGACAGTGTTATAAGAGCTTCCAGGTGACGGTTACAGGCCTCGAATCTTTCAGCAAGCGATCCATCCACTTCCGAGAGCTGTTCGAGGGGGGGTCCTGAATCCACGCATCTGTGACCAAAGCAACGCTCTCCCTTGCTCAAGAAACTCGATGGCCAGTGCGAACTCGTCTTTGCCGATGGCATGTGAAGCTGCGTCTAAGGCATGTGCCTGATAGCGACTATGGCTACAGAGAAACTTGTGCTGTTCGGATAGAGTAGCTCTCATGGTGAGGGCACGCTGAAGGAGAGACATGGTTGTTCTGTGGGCTTCAATGACGGTGTTATGATCATGAGATTGAGCCATTGTCGTCCATCTGTACGCAGCGCCAAGACGAGTTTCGAAGTTCGAGAATGGGTGAAAGGCAGCAAGCCTTAAAGACTGAATGGATTCCTCGAAATCACTGGTACGTCCTTCTCGTTCATGACGGTCGTAGAGGAATTCGGCAAGATTATGCAGTGACAAAGAACGATACGGATGACCCTCCGGTCGAAGCTCCAGCACGGCACGATTCAACGTAACTGCTCTCTCCAAGTCACCAACCTCTCCCCATCGCTCGTGTCGCGTGTGAAGGAGATAACCAAGCCAGTGCAATGCTGTGCTACGACCAGGATGATCAGTAGAACAGGAGTCAAGTGCAGCTTGTAGGTACGATATGGCTAAGTCAAGGTCTTCACGATTTCCAGATTTTTCGAACCGAGACCAATAGGATTGAGCTTGACGAGTTAGACGTTTGAGTAACTGTAATTGTCATCATTAAGTGATCAACACGGAGTATACGTGCAATTGAGTACCCGTCGTTGGCTCAAGCGTTTAACTGAAAGGAATTTGGTAAGGCGCAATGCTTCCGGGCTGAGCTTGCTTGTAAAGCTCGACGTGCAACCAGCCTCGCGGGCGTCACCTAAGTCGATTAACCCAGGCGAATCAGCCATTTTGGAGGCGGAGATGGTAGTGGTTAGGAGTAAAGAGAGGCAGACGGCTGGGGGAGAGAGCTGTTCTGCTTTATATCATGATGGATGGGTTGACTCTGATGCGTCGCCTTCTACCAGTGTGCAATTCCCGTACAGGACGGGCCAGACGGTTACCTCGTCTTTAGTCTATTAATGCACACCAGTACTCAAGGAATACACGAGGAAGATACGAGAAGTACACGGATTTTGCTAATACGCATCATGATCAGAGAATGTGGTAGTATGAGTTTAAGTTTCTTTTAGAGTTCGCTTGTCCCGAGCACGTGGCTGTGAAATCCCGTGCTCGCAGTCGGTGACTTCTCAATTTTGATAATACTGTAATTTGCGTGCTCTGGACTCTGAGCGGATCAAATTTGTGGGCACGGCCGTATCGACTCGACGAGCCCTAGCTACGACAATGTCGGCAAGAAAATAAAGGGCAAGGAAATATTTTTTCTGAAACAGGAGAGAAGCAGAATTCTGTTCTGAAGCGAAGGCACACTAGTACTGCGGACCTGAGTCCTGTGGATCGACCAAGTGATCCGCGTGTACGTAAGCAAAAGAAACATACGCAATTTTCTTTCATTTTATTTTTATTGCGCACTTTGCATTTACATTTACCATCACTTGCCCCAGGCTTTCCTTTTTCTTGGGATGATATGCTATTCAATTTCAAAAGCGATGCAATTACCAATACAAATACAAAGATGCTGATCATCTTGAGATGGCAAAGACCATTGCCAAGAGATTGAGACAAGAGGCGAGACGGCAGCAAATTTTTTCCTTCTCGATGCAATCAGATTCCGTCGTTTCTTGTCTCCTAGAGCCCGAATCGCAGTTTCTTGACCCGTATCCCGTGTCATGGTGACCGTCTGTCATCACAGATACCTACTATACCTCGAGTTCACGCCCCCTTCATCATCAAACTACAGCTCAAACACACCCCTCGTCTCACACAACTGCCTCGTGTTTCTCTTGGCTCTCCCGAAAAGCAAGAATCGATAACGAGCGACATAATACAAGAAAGAGGTAGGGAAGAAGCGAGGCAATATACGGTGTTGATTTTGCCGGGAATAAGGCGTTGGGAAGTGGGTTTCCTCCATCGGTCTCGCTACCCTTTTGTCGACTACTACCACCACTCGGACTGCTTTTTATCCATTTGCACGCCGACTCCTATTATCGAATCTCGCGAAAACTGTGTGAAACGTTTTACCCAGCCAACTACCTTGCCGAATATTGGAGAAGTGCATCCGTTTTGATTTGATTGATTTGTGAGCTCGGTGCGTACTACGGACGTTTTCCATGCTACTTATGCATTGTCTGCTCGTCCTTCTCTCCTTCACCCCCTTTTTTTCTTCCTTTTTTCTCCCTTTCTTCTCCCCCTTCCTCTCCTCTCCCTTCCTCCTTCCCGCCTTCCCTAGCTCCATCATACTGTCCGTTTTTGTATATCCGTATAATATACTAACATAATCGTTTATCCAAAATGGTTTCCGGCAATGCCACTCGCTCCGGTACCAGACCTACCGTAGAACCCGTAGCACCCAGATTACACTCTCCCGCTCCATCAACTTCGACATTCTCATCTGTTCATCTCGAAGAAGGCCGTCGGGACTCCTTCATGGCCTACGAGAACCAGCATTCGAACCACTTCCACATCCACGCGTTCCATGACGCGGGCACCACGCACTTCCTCTCGACGTTCTTCAACGCGATATTGGCGACGGCGCTGTTCAGATGCTGGCATATCCTCGTGTTTTATTTGGGCTGGGCGACGATGGTGACGTTGTTGAATGAGAAGGTTACGGAGTTGACGTTCCAACCGACTTTGTTGACTGTGTGAGTGCATTCATCTCATACTGCCAGTGGCGGCTCTTTCTTCTATCCGATTATACTTGGTTTGGTAAATCGTGCATGCTGACAAGGCTGTTCCATTCGATAGCGTTGGTACTGTCCTGGGTTTCGTCATTTCCTATCGAACAACGTCGAGCTTCGAGAGGTACAACGAAGGAAGACGGTACTGGTCTCAGATCATCCTCGCCTCGCGTACTCTGGCAAGAGCAGTATGGTTCCACGTTCCAGGTGCGCATATATGTAGCTTATCTCACCCGTGGGACTTCATTCGCTAATTTTCGATCTATAAATAACATTTGGATTTCGATTGATGGATACCTAATTCGGTTTCGTGAACTAAAGAGCTGCCTGCTGCGACGCCTGAAGATGAAAAGGAAGGGCGCTCGGATGATGAGAGGAAGGCAAGGAACTTGATTGAGAAGAAGACGGTGATCAACCTCATCGAAGCGTTCGCGTACGTACTCCCACTTTCTATTTTCAATCCTGATCTTTGTATTTCATTTCTTACTGGTTTACTTTTATAGTGTGGCGGTAAAGCATTACCTCCGAGGCGAAGAAGGCATCGCCTATATCGACTTATACCACCTCGTCAAGTTCCTCCCCTCGTATGCCTTCCCAGCTGGAGTCATACCAACCGAAGCAGAAGTGCAAGCCAACATCGCGCGCACGCAGTCCTATCGTGAAGCTGCTTCAGTGTCAATTCATGGCGGCGACGACGACAAGAACTACTCGAACGAGAAGCTGAGAGAGGCGAGCGATGCGACGACGATAGCTACTGGGATCGAGACTAGGATGGAACAGGGTAATGTGGTCATCGAAGGGAACCGAGGGATGAGGCCTTCTGTAAGCGTCGAGCCTGCCACGCCAGAGGGTCTGAATGGATACAGTCCTGGTGCTCCTGCAGATGGGACGAGCGTGCATCCACAGCCGCACGTTACGCTCGACTTGCCGTTGCCTGCTACAGCGCCGACGCACCGTCAACGCGGTCTCTCTATCCGCTCTTCCCTCTCTCGCGCCACCGGTAGGGACCGCTCATTGAGCCCTTCTTCCCAACGCACGTACAGACCCCAGCGGCAACAGCGACAGCAAATTCAGAATTTGCTCCGTCGACCGACTTTCACCTCCACCTCCGATCATAGTGTGACTCTCCTTCCTGCCTCACTTCCTCCGAAGAATTCGCTATTTGATGTCTTCCCGTTCAGCCTACTTGGGAACTTGCTGGCAAGTAGGGGGGAGCAGGTCGAGGGGAAGAAGGCTGCGAAGCTGAGGGCGAAGACGGTTGTTGTGACGAGGAATGTACCGTTGGAGATTTCAATGTATTTGGTGAGTAACAGCGGTAACTGTTGACCGATTTAAAATTTTCTTTATTTGTCTTCTTTGATGTGTAATTGACTGTGATCTACCTGGTAGACCTCGTACGTCGCGACTCTGGGAGCGAGGAAGGTGATCGATGTTCCCACCAACAGTACGTTTTTCTTTTTTTTGTGCATATAGATATTTTATAATGTGACTTGCAGACCTGTTGATCCTCTCGGTGAACCAACTGACGGACGCGCTTACGGGTCTCGAGCGTATCCTCACCACGCCTATACCGTTCTCGTACGTTCTCATTTCATACACCATCAATCTCACGAAATAAAGACACGACTGACCTGGGTTTTTTGATAGGTATTCGATTCACCTGTGGCTCGTGACGATCATCTACAACCTCGCGTTACCGTTCCAGATTTACCCCACCCTCCGGTGGTTGACGATTCCGGCGAGTGGGATTGTGAGCTTCATTTTCTTTGGGTTCCTTGTTGCTGGAGAGGAGATCGAAAGTACGTGCTTGCTCTTTTGAAGACGATAATGATGAAACTGAAGGGATTGTGAATTTGTAGATCCGTTCGGGTATGATAAGAATGACCTGGTGCGTATTTTTATTTTACCCATTTTTTCTCCAACTGTACTGAATGATTGTTTTTCTCGATGCGATAGAACATGGACCACTTCACGCACAACATCATCCGGAATGAGTTACGCGCTTTAACAGCCTTCCCGCCTCCCTCGCCCGAATCGTGGGCTTTCTCACCGCGTAACGACAGGCTCTTCGCAGTCGCCGACCCTCGCCTCGCCTCGCATGCCGACATTGCGGCACTCAACAAGGAAGACAAGGATAAAGACACTAAATCCATACTGACTTCCGGAGTGGGTTCGACTACTGCTGGGGCTGGGGGCCTTGGTGTACATGGACAGGTTGGCCTGGCTGTAGGAGTGCCTGGTGGGGTTAGCGTGAGCCCGAGTTTGCCGATGAGTGCGATGGCAGGGATGGGTGCGGGGTTGACTCCGGAGGAATGGATTCGAAGAGGTACGGGTGCGATGAGGGATACGCTTGCGCGTGCCCATTGATCTTGATGTTTGGTGAAGTCTCGAGGTGCGGAGAAGTGGACATCGGTTGTTGAGAACTAGATGGATCGTTGAGGGAAGTGCAGAAGTGAGTGAAGGTGGATAGGTGGAAGTGGAATGGTGAGGGAGCTCTCTGCTGTGCGGAGCACGAACTGTTTCTTTCTCTCTCTTTATTTCTGATGATCGCTCAAGGAGCTGCTTTTAATCCACGCTTTCTATTTTCTATGTTCTCACGGGTGATGCATGCATTTCCTTTTCTTATTGTCAAAAGTCCATACTCTCGTTTATCTTATTTTTTTCCCTCTCGTCCCTCGTCTCTCATCTCTTGGTGAATCCGGCAATACATAGCACTAGTCACGTCATGTCCATAGATCTCCTTCCTCTCTCTCCATCTCTATCAACTCTCTATTCCTTTGCGTTGTCATTGTCATTGTTCTTTGCTGACACGTACACTACGCTCGTTTTTTCCTCCTCCACTTGTCTTTTGTCATCTCTGCTCTTTATGCATGTCCCTCTCTGCTTTGTATATTGTCTCTGTCTCCGTCTCTTGCCGACGCATCACCCACCTCTCCTCTCTTAGATCACATTATTACTAGATCATTCACGCTCCTTAACGATGTTTTCTTTCTTTCTGCTTCTCACTGGCATCTCGCACTTTATGCGTTCGACATAGTGCTCCTACTCTGCATATACTGGCCTCGGGCCTGACGTACCTTCGTAGTGTTTTTCTGTGCATATATATTATAAAAAATAGGACTTTTAAATTTTCGTCTTTGGTATTGACGCGAAGAGAAAGATCAATATGCATGCAGCATTTCAAGTTGTTTCGCCGTTTTTATGTCTTTCCTCGAGCAAAATTATAACATCCAATCCTTAAGCGAGCCAGACTTCTTTAATACTTCATCCTTTTCTTGTTAATTGTCACAAAGGTGATGGAATTCCTCTGAAGAGCTTGTTCGAGATTTGTGAAAAGCATTATAAAGAGCTTCTTGGGTGTCTTAGTCTGCTTCTCAATGTACTCAGCATTGTTGAGCAACTGTAATGAGAACAAGTCAGACGAACGTCTGATATTCATTCAGAAGAAAGGATTGTGCACATGCCTTCCCCGCCTATCAACTCTGCAAGTCCACATGAGTGAGACGTTACATGCAAATATAGACGCAAGTCAACCCCGGATCCTAATTTGAATATGGAGGGAAGAACTGTATACTTGTCAATATCGGACACACCGATTACAAAAGAGTTCGCAACGTCACGATGACTTCTGAAATCTCCCGGGACTTCATCATATACATCGATGTTTTCAACGCACCCACTGATATCATCCAGAGGTAGCAGATTGTGAAGATGAAGAATCTCGAGGCAGATGGCACGCTCGGCGGACAATGCGATTTCCTTGTTCTCCCTCATTTCAACCGCGAGCGCACGGGAAAAGCGTTTCGATACAAATGCGTTCGAGTATCGTAGATCTTTAAGATAGGGTAACATCCATAGTATTCCGAGGATGTCATCCTCCCCTGCGCAGTTGTCGTGCAGGGTCAAAAATGTCGAGGGAGGCTTCGAGCGCAGGAAGAAATTGAAAAGTAATCCCTTTTTGACGCTGCTTGCGTAGTATAACGCTTCTAAAGACGGCGACGTTACAGTATCAAGAATTGTGGCCCGCACTTCTCCGTCTTCCAGCTTGAGAGCTCGGAGGGAAGGTAAGATAAGGTGAGGGTGATGGCTGGATCGATTCGAGTAAACCAAACTAGACGTAGATCTAGCATCAAATCTCGTAAGGAATGGAGCGTTTTTCAAGATATCCAGACTTGTTTCGACTGCGCGACTTCCAGTATATCCATACTTGAAAGAAAATTCGATTTTGCTTCCGATCAGGCACAGCGGTTCCCCGATGACGGATAGATCGAAATTACCAAACAGATCGAGCGTCTTCAGGCGCGAGGACTGCGCAATGCTGATAATAGCACGCATTGGGAGTTCGACATGGAGGGAGACTGATGCCAAAAAGGCATGTTGGTCATATCCAGCCCTGGAAACTTGACGGAAATGTTCACGTTGCACCAGGTAAAGTCCACACCCCGCCACCGGTACTGTTGCGAAAGCAACGTCACGATCATGCACTCGGCGCGACGATGATCTTCGACATCGAACCCCTCTGTAAACCGTATCGAAACACGTAGGAGATTGAGGACCCATTCATCCTTGAGAGCCACGCGTCGAAGAAATTCACCACCATTTTCCATTTATTTCGAACCATCATCGTGTAATCGATGCAAAGATATGACCATAGTTTTCCATTTGCAAGTGCTAGAGACCGCCAACCCCGACAGACTTGCGAATGTAGAGAGGCACAGATATTGATGCTTCATAAGGAGTATAAAGCTTGTCAAGCTTGAGTCTGGCAGAGACTGCAAGAAGATATCGTAGAGGATCTCGGGAGGAAGTGACTCCATGATGGCCATTCGAAGTAAGATTTATTTTGGAGTAAACGATCGAACAGGAAATCCTGCAAACTTGGTTACATGAGCTCGCTCACCATGAACGTATGCGAAATTACGAGTTGGTGTGGAATTTCACTTGAGTTGTCCAACATATGCACAGTCGAAGGTAGTCAGACGTAGGTAAGGACACATGTAGATTACGTGATCAACCATCGCATTTTCCGATAAAATGAGCTCGGCAACATACCTGTACATGATTTTTGTACAAGGGGTACCTGATAAGCTGCTACTCACCGGTCAAAATGTCTAGATTAACTGACTCCAGGCTTTCTGGCAAGGTACATGGATTAGAAGTGAGTAACCTCCTTAATCACAGGTCTGGATTAGATTTCATGCTATATTACTGAAGTTCGTGATAGTAGGTGACGATGGTCATTCCGTCCATAAACTTGATTTTGTTATCCCCCAAAATCAGTTCCAACGACGTTCCATATTACCTTGACTGCACGTTTTCTTAGCTCTGCTCCTAGATACCATTATCAAAAAATATTTTGTACTATAAATAATAGCAAACAGTTTCTGCTTAGTCTGAATGAAGCGATTGACCGGTTTGAGCTCCGATCGCCTCCTTCGCGCACATCCATCGATTGCCATCCCATTGACTCTTCCATGGATACCGGCAATGTTCTCGAGTCGTCTTTCCATCGTCCGATATGCCGATTATCGTATCTGGTGCGCGGCCATTTTCAACCCAATCCACTAACGACAAAAGGACATTACTGGGCTGCGTTCCGGGAACCTGGAAATTTTCTTGAGAACTCTCCTTTAGCTTCGTTTGTTTCTCGTCAGTATGTTGCAATCTCGATGACCCGATAGATTTTCTTTGTCCGAAGTTCACCGCTCCTTTTCCGCCAATACAATGCTCCATGCCTGGGACAAGGAAGAGCCTGTAAAACTCGTCAAGCGTCGATGGTTGCAGGCTTAGCGTGCGGGATATGAGGTTGTACAGCGACTTTGCGTTTCCCGACGGGACGAGCTACACCAAGACGATTAATATGAGCATATAGGGGAAAACCTTGCGGGAGAGCCCTCAACGATACGTACGTTATCGGCTCTACCATGATAGGTGATAATTTTTCCTCCGCGAGCACGGAAAGCGGATAAGTCTCCATCGAAGGTTGAGATGTTTTCTGGATCAATGGCTTGCATGCGGGCTACATCTGCGAGGCCGAACTGAGAGAAGTCGTAGCTCGAATCGTTTAGCACGACATATTTCATCCAATCCTAGAAGATAGTTATTGTCTGTAACGGCCTGGAGATCTATGCAAAGGGGGACCCACCTCTGTATAGGCAAATGGCTTCCCGGAGAACAAGGCCCATTTACCGAAAGATGCATTCTCGGCACCCGGGTCGAATCGCGGGAAGAGGTGATCGCCACCTAAGCCGTACAACGGCGAATAGACCTTGCGCAACGCCTCTACTTGGATCTTCGACAAACAGTTTTCGTTGCTTCGTCCTTCACACAAAAGCGTTTCTGGAACGAAGTCGCAAGCATCTGGCTCTGTAATGATCCCGTCTATTACGCCGTCCAGACCATCGCATTGGCGAAAGATCTCCTCTGAAACTAAGTCCCAAAGGTGCGAAGGAATAAAATTCGCACTTTTGTCTCCGTGAGGAGCTCCAAGATATTTTGTTATCATGCCGCTCCAGCCCATCAGGTGATTGAAGTTGGTTACAGGCGCGCCGGCAAGTACACCATCGAAGTCCGATGGATAGTGCAGTGCGGCGTACATTCCTTGTCGACCGCCCGTTGAGCAGCCCATGTAGTAAGAACGACGCGGACGGCGTTCATAGTAGGCCGCGACAAGCTCTTTCCCGACAGCAGTCTCGACGTGGATAGCACGAGATGTGAAATCTTCAAGAATTTCGCTGTTATTTGCAAATAGAACACCAGAATTTCCATCGTGTCCATTGTTTGAAGCAATGGATGCGAATTCAAGTGAAGAACCGTAGTCTAGGTTGATGTAGTCTATACCTGATAAGCGAAACCCCGTTAGATGAGGCGCGATTTCGAGAGCAAAGTATAGACATACAACCACCAAGGCCGCCATTTCCTAAAGCCAGAAACCTGCCACTCCATGACGTAGGAAGCCATGCTTCCGCCGTGACCGCAGACACGCTCGACGTGTTCACGACGAATTGGACTCGACACAACGGCTCGCTTATTTGGGCAATCGGGGTACAGACTCCAAGCGTTTCGACTTCCGTCGCATTTTCATAGTAAGTTGCATTCAGGATAATCGCGCTAATACTCGATAGATCGATTTCGCGCAGAGAATTACAAGCAGCCGCTGGATCGATTTCATACTGACTGGGAGCTAATAAAGATAGAGCTGGAGCCAGAAATCGCCACTTCGACGCTGCCTGACGTAGGAAAGACATCACTTGTGGAGAAGTTGCGAGAATCTAGTAATAAATGGAGTGCGATACAGCGGTGCGTGCGTTACCAAGGGTCATGCTGTTGTCCACGTAACGGTCTAGGCGAAGTCGAGTCGTATAGGGCTGCTTAGTAATCAAGTGCGTCTGAAAAGGATTCGTTCACATCACGTGCCCTTGTCTAAATGGTTGGTTTGGTTTTATTCAAACAAGCAATCGCAGGGGTAGTCTCGAAAAAGTCACCATGCCGCATTTGTGCAACGGTTCTGAGATGATCACAGTCGTATTTAATGTACTAATGTACGAATGCGAGGGGTACCCTTCGTTATTATAATATTACCCTGGAGCTACTGCAAGGCTACACAATGAAGGACTATTACTTGAAAGCTTAAACACAGAAACGTATCAGGCCCTGTTCGGAGGATCTGGAGGGAAGCAATTGCAAAGCACATAATTCTCATCTCTAGCTATCAATTGCTCCTTTCTGACCTCGAAACATTGCTGCAATACCTCTGTATACCGGCCGATATCGGACACGTCGATTATAGCAGACTGAGCAGAGGTGGGAATGTCAATGTCAAGGTAGCCAAAGGTTCTCTTTCCGAACGACTTTTGAATTGTTGCCCGGAGCCTCATCATATTTATCAATGCTCCTATTACACTCGTTGGCTCCTTTGAGAGGTATAAGACTGCATAGATGAAGAATCTTGAGTTCGGGGCCGATGCAACGCTCGACGGGCCACTTTGTTCTCCTCGTTCTCTCAAATTCCTATCACAAGCTCGGGAAAGAAGCATTCCGATATAAATACGTTCGAGCATCGTATATATCCCAGATACGGCGACAGTCGTAGTATTCAAATGACTTGCCCTTCCTCTGCCTCTGTGAAACTATCGTATACCCAAACATATTAGGGGCAGCTTCGAGCGCTGGGAAGAAATTGAATCATATTCCCTCTTCGACGGGCTTGAATAGTATAATGCTTCTAGACATGGTAATGCCACATGATCAATGATTGTCGCCGGAACTTCTCTGTCTTCCAGCTTGAGAGCTCAGAGGCAAGGCAAAATAAGATGAGGATGATGGCCATGTCGATCCGAAGAAACCAAGTCATGCCAGTGCGTAAATTTTGGAATCAAATTTCATGAGGAACGGGGTATTTTTAGAAATCCAAACTTATTTCGACTACGACTTTCAGTACATCCATACCTGGAAGAAAACTCAGAATTTCTTCTGCTAAACAGGCACGACGGTTTTCCGATAATTTATAGATCGGAATTGCTGTAGAGTTCGAGGCTCTGTAGGTGCGAGAATTGCGCGATATTGATAGTAGCACTCATTGAAAGGTTGACACGAAGGGGGAGTTAAACCGGGCATCTTGGTCATATCTAGTCCTAAAACCTTGTCGAAAATATCCATGCCGTACAAGGCAAAATTCACATCCCATCGCCGGTACTGTTATGAAAGCAACTTCCTGATCATGTACTCGACGCGACGACGATCATCGACACTCACTCAATGAATAGTGAAACAAATAGGAGGTCGGAGGTCTTTTTGAACTGGAGAGCCACGTATCGAAAATGTCTACCAGCATCTTCCATTTACACAACTGTCCGACAGAAACGAAGAGAGATGCAAAGATGCGACCACAGTTCCCCAAACGACCAGGCCAGAGATCTCCAAGCTCGGCAGACATGCAAGATGTAAAGAGGCGTGGAGATTAATGCTCTATAAGGTATGTCGAACTTATTAGTCAAGAGTGGCGAAGGCCGCAAGAAGATATCACAAAGGATTTCAGGAGCAAATGCCTCCATACTGACCGTTCAAAACAAGGGTATGTTTCAGGTAAACGACGGATGGAAAGATCTTGCAAGCATCTCCGTACTCACTAAGAATAACTCTGTACTTACACCAGACCTAAGGTCATAGACGATTACGAAATTGCGTCAGGTATAATTGCCAAATGGACCCTTTATGTAATAATCTTTAAGCCTAATCCTTATTTACGGATTACTATTGTTACTGTAACTCTTTATTGAGGGCGCTTGTGAATGCAACAATGGTTCTGAACATCTACGGTTCCGAATAGGGTCTCCTAACAGTACCTCAGGACTGGTGAGCCAATGACTATCCATATTAAATAGGTGAATGAATTCACGGAATCTCCAATAAATCCTGTGCGAATTTCTCAAGCCCGACAATCCGGAATCGATCTCCATAAGGCCCGTCCAACTTGACCTCCACGTCTGTTCGCCCATTTCCGGCGGTGCCTCCGACAGAACTGGTAGTCCCAGACCCACCGAACTCTTTGACCCATGCCTTACTTAAACCATACTCCCACGCGTACAATTCCACTCGCCATCCTTTCTTTAGAGCAGTACGCACAGCGCCGAGGAATCCATCTGCATTGAACTGTCCTACATTTCCATCCCCTGTGGCAAGCACAATAGTTGAGCCGGAGGGAGGAGGTGAGTCTGCGTCTGCGAGAGCTTGATGTAGTTTTAATTGCAAGAGCTCGTCGACACCTTGCTCACGATACCGAATGCGACCTGCGCTTCCGCTTCCGGCTCCGCTAGCGATGGGAGCCAACGATGACGGCCCACTAACTGGTGCATGAGTGTACACGCCCGAACCCCTCTAGTAGCCGTTGTTAAAGACGAACTTCGCGAGTGGCCGTTTGCATTCTTTGCAGCAGAAGGAGGGAGGGCCGGACCTGGGTCAGAGTCAGCGCTACCTGTCGCAGTACCCGAACTCATGGCGCCGCCACTTCGCTTGTTCTTAGCAACAACTTCTCGGGCGACTGCACGATCAAGTCCGTCACCGAGGTCCGGAACACGTGCGTACACACGCACTTCGTATCCAAGTCGTTCTGCACCGTCCATCGGCTGATACAGCGGAGAGGAGGTCGCAAGAACGCGCCGCGCGATGGGCCGACCACGTTCTAAGATGAGCGTTAGAGCTGCATGCGACAAATGGGTTTTCGAACGTCGGGAAGGATGAACAGGGAACCTTCGAAGGTGATTGAGGAACCCGATCAGGATGTTAGAACTGTGATTGTCGATAGATAAGATACAAGCAATTAAACTCAATGCTGTGACTTACTGATCAACGAAGACATGGATGAGTGGATCGTCAGCGCCTTCTGGCGGCCGACCGCGCGGATCAATGAATCCATCTTCTCCAGGAGCATCGTTCAATAGGACGGAGGACAGATACCGTGCATCTTCAGTAAATAGCATGCGCAATTTCGTGGCGAGAGTCCGAAGACGAAGAACACGAGCATCAGGCGGTGTCGGAATAGTGACTCGGAGACTGGGAGTTGAACGGCTATGGCTGAGTTTCGGATGTACTGGGATAGTCGCAGAGGTACCAGGAATTGTCACGGTCATCGGATCCTTCCTTTACCTTTGCTAGCAATGTTGCGCAAGCGACGGCTAGTACCATGCGGAGGAGTGGCAGGCACGGACTTGCCATGAGACCAATATTCTCCAGACGAAGAGCCGTCAAGGGCATCTCCGACCGGCGTAGCCACACCCTCAGCATCAGCTTCACCATCTCCGTCTGCATCCAAATCGACATTCGCCCCGCTTGTACTAGCACTCATACTCGATACGTGGTTCTTGTTTCGTTTCCTCCGACGTCTTCGGCGAGGTTCAATAACATGTCGCCAAGCACTCTCGCTTGTCGAAGCCTGAGATTGGCTAGATTGACCACCCTTTAGGCCAGCTTCTCTCTGAGCGGTGAGCTTGGCTCTTTCTGCGGCAAGAAATCCAAGCACATCATCAAGATACCCGAGAGAGGGTTGATCAATTCCATCCTTAATTTCCGCATTGTTACCGAAGTAATCGCCTTCACCATCGGAGTCGGAATACGATACAGAGCCGGATTTCGTCCAGACTGTTCTTGACTCCTCTCCGTCGGAAGGAGATACCACTAATGATGAGGTAGGGGTGCCGACTCGAGGAATGACAGGGGCTTGGCCGCGAGGCTGAAATTCCTGACGCAATACTTCAAAGACAGCGGAAAGTTGTCCAAGATCCGCCGGTTCTATACGAGATACTATCAGTCTTCCTAAAAGAATCATATGCTAAGATGCACTCGCCATCAGACGTCTGTCCTTCACTTCCAAATGAGTTACTCGACGAGAACGGACTGAAAGGCGTCGGTGAGAACGCAGTAGTATCTGAGTTTCTGTCCATAGCAGTCCTATGCTTTGCACATAGTAGACTCAATGCAGTGATCCAACCCGTTGTTGCCTTAGGTGATGGCTGTTGGAAAGAAAGAGACGGCGTTCATCGTTTGCAAGTTAAACGGCTGTCGGACACGCCTTCGCCTCGCGGGATCAGCATCCAAGGGGACATGACCATATAAGGAAATAGAGTTCGGTTATTTGTTCCGGGTACCGGCATTCGGATCAAAGACTCGGATGTCGATTTTGCTCCCGCCTCATAACTAGCGAATCCAGACAGTGCCAACTGGTGAGTATATCTCTCAGAGATGCAGTATTCGCGCTGCTAATAGTGAATCGTTGGTTTATCCATCTCGCTGGAATCATGTATTCGTCCAATTATATCTAAAGCATTCCCGGAAAGCCATTCACTTTCATTCTCGATACCTTCGTAGAGTCTCGATACTCAAAGCATGATAGCATGCACGGCTTTAGCGTGCTGATACATGACTTTTCAGTACAGTTATAAGGACTATGGTACGCTAATCAAGTATCCCCAGTTTCACTCGAAATGCATACCGACAAATGCTTCGTTACCGGATAAGAAGAACGCAGCAATCAACTCGTGCCAACAAGTTCCTGGAGGACCAATAGTTCCAGTGTGCGCCAAGACGTATCTAAGTGAGATAACTGATAATTCCTGTGGAAAAGGTCTTAATTATACTGATTTGGCGTGAACGACTATTCCAGAGGGTCCGCGTAAGGCATCAACACATAAGACTAGACGTCCCACTCTCTCACTCTCTAGTTCGACTCTGAAAATCGACTGTCGGCCGATTAGGTACAGTAGTCCGCGATTATGTATTGTTCATCCGAAATCTGATTGGACTAGGCTGGACTGCGCAAACATCTACGAGTAAACCTTTGGGCGCCCTCAACCTTCCGTGGAAATCCGAACTCCACCACCCTCCTTGCCTTCTGGTATTCAAGGTGAATAATGCCGCGATGCTTGCTATACTTGTCAGCGACCGTTGGCGTAGGTCCTTCGGCTCACTCCGTGGTTGTGCTTGACTACGACTTTGGATGCTCGTTCTCATCAGGGCGAGTAGTCTGGTACAACGATCTGCGATCACTTGCTCTGGGAATGGCACTGCGTCCGCGTCGGGAGTCTATAGGCCCTTTGGACCGCAGGACCGGCTCATCTCGTCCTCCGTCCTTGTCGTTGCCCTCTCCTTGTCCGGCATGCGAAGATTACAGGAAAAATGACAACTGTTCAGTGTCTTTCATGATCCGATAACAAGGACGAATGAATGCCCCTCTCGAGAAGACCAAATTAAATTGACTTGCTTTCCGTACTTTGCGGCTGGATAAGATGGTCGCTGGAGATGAAGATAATGATCGTTGCGTTGATCAAGGAAAATGACACGCTGATTCTGGGGCCTGGTCTTTATCAACGATCGCGATTCCTGTATCTAACAATACAGCAAATTCTACTTTGAGCCATTAACGCTCTTCATATTGTCCAGCGAGCGGGCAAAAGCGAGGCGATATCAACAGTACCGAGATCGGGTAAGTATCTTTCGCAAAGCGCCTTACGCGACCTTGTAGTATTGTCTTCAAATGCTATGGCCTTGAGGTTTGCGGCTAAGATATCTCGTACAGAAAAACCTGATGCAAAAGTAGGTAGCCACTTGGGGAAAAGCAATTGAAACATACGCTACCTCGCCTTTACGGGGGCTCTAAAGCACATCACGTCGCATGTTCCCGCGCTTTTCAAGTTCTGAAGGCTGCTTATTGTTTATTCGACTATCCTATCTTCCGAGCGCTCAAACTCGTTGTATCCTCAATCGATCTCTCCGGAGATTCTGGAGAGCCTACGTTTCGAATTTTGACAGCAACCGTCATGCAGGCTCGCAAATCATTGTAGGTTTCATTTCTAGTCGATTTTCAAAAGCTCACTTCGGAGCGCCTTTACGGAGCGAATCTCAAACCTCGTCTGCGGGTAGACTCGGCTTGTAGTATCGCAATGATTTAGTCTTGTTATATGCCGAGAAATGGTCACGAAACTGTTCTCGATCCATCGTTAATGACGGCCGACAAGAGGCGATTTCGCATTGGATAGTGGTAGTCTATTGAGTGCCACATTACCTTTCGCCTCATTTCACGCGGCTCCCGTCTCTTTACCGAGATGTTCTGAATTCTGTGATAGCAGCTAAATTGAACACAACTGATTCAAGTATGTATGGAAGAACCAATCTCCGAATCTCTTTGTATTGATATTTCCAATAAATGCAGCGATGGCTTAGGACTACATACAGATATCTTCAATATCAATCTGTTGCGCTGCTAAAATACGTATTCTAGGACCCGTTCTTCGGCTCGAACGAGAGCTCTCATTCACCGAGCCCGCCGAAGGCACTTTCTCGGACATCAAAGAACAGCCGGACCAAGGCACATGCACTCAGATATAACACGAAATGACCGAAGAAGCTGATTATAGTCCTTGCTTTCTGCTTTCTTTGCGTTTACATCTCCCTGTCGCCAAGGGCCCCAGATTTCCGGTGCAGAGCATTTCAAAATCGGAATGATCATATGGCTCTATGCTTTATAAAGCAATGTTAGTGGCTAAGTCTTCTTCGCATCCATCTGGGGATTTCCGTGCCGTGAATGCACAGCTCGATCGGACTCTTGCAGCCAAGTTTGTTAAGTCGAATATGAAGTTGATTCTCGGTAGAAAAACCTGACTCTCCCCTCTTTTTGGACTCCTCATTTCTCTGGCGTTGATGCGCGTATTGGCGAGAGTCTTGTAACTCATTTCTATCTGGAAGTGGCACTATCCTCCTGGCACACAACTTGCGAAAGCCGCGTTGTTGATTTACGAGACAAGGTGGACAGCGCCCATGTTGTCCAGCTTCCGCGTTTCCCTTTCTTAGCAAACGAGTCTGCCACGGCGTATTTCGATATCCGTAAATTCGTGGCAAGGCTCTATCGGTGACCAGTATTGTCCGAGGCTTTTCCCCTAACCCCGACTCAGGCTCGATGGTCTTGTCGAGCGCTGGATTCCTAGTACTCGAAACGATTTGTATTTTGTTCTCGTACTGACTGACTTGCCGATGATGTCCTTCTCTTCATCATGAAATCAATGCAAACAACCGAGATCGCCCTCATTTTACCCTTTGTCCAGGATGCGCGCCATCACCCGGTAGATCAGTGTTGCGAAAACCCTATTTAGCGTTCCTATTCTACGAGCGTGCACCGTTATGCATTTGACCCTGATGAACGGTTGCAGATCTATACTTACGATTCGTACGACCATCAATATGAATTCTTGTCCTTACCACATCCGCTGCCAGAGGTTTGTTTTGAGCCGTGGTCCAATCATTTTGTAAAACGCGTTTGATGTTAAAGTTATACTATAATTTATTACGCACATTGCTACACGGAGGAGGGGTAAGAACATTTTAGCCGAGTTGTTCTGTACAGTAATGAGAATGACACGATTCAGATCGTAATGATACAGAGCAACTTGTGGTCCACTAGTCTAAATTTGAACGTGCAGTTCACAGCTACAAATACAGTGATTAGGTAGCTACAATGGAGATGGTCAGAAGAGCGCTTGAGATCAGAAAAACAATCAGGTTCTGTTGAAAGAATGAGATGGAGATGTTGTAGATGTGATTTGAGAAGACATGAAAGCGAAGTTCCCTCCTTTCGGTAGACTAGGGAACGTTTAGAGTACTACCTCCTGTGATACTGTTCAACGCGGATGATACTCTTCTTCCTTCGATATCTAGGACGAGCCATGAGCTCCGGTGAGGGACCTGAAAACAAACAAGCGAACTCACTGCCGATGGCGAAAACAGTTCCGAAACGTTTCAAGCTCGACTCCAGGATGTTGATTTCAGAAACTAGATTGGCTTTGGCCGAAGGCTGAGAGACGGCGCAAATGCGTCTGAGCTCCCGTAGCAGAACATCACTCGCAAATGTCCAACATGGCTGTCGAGTCAACACTGATCAGCAACCAAGAAGAAGGGGACGATAAGCAAATCACTTACAGCGATAATTGGCTCCAGAAATGGGAAGTCGTCAGGAGCAATGCAACTCGCTATTTTCGTGACCTCGCGTGCGGATGATAGGCATCTATCAGCCGCCGCGCATGCCATGCCCGCGAACCCAACAGGTGTCTGGTCCGTCTGGTTGAAGTCTACGTCGGAGAATACGCATTCATAGCCAAGCAAGCCATCCATGATCCCCTGCACCGTTGCTCCCGGGGAGTTCTTGATACCTCTGAATAGCGCGGTAGGATCATCGATGTATCCCTCGTTGTATGCCTTCTCCGCGAGTCTTTCGTAAAGACGTATGTTGGCTGTATGTACAAGTGTGTGTGTCGTGAACTGGGATGCCTTCGAGAACGAAGCTGGGCCGAATCCGCGTTGAATCAAAGGAGGAAGCATCTTGATGAACATCGACAGCGTCCGCTGCAGCGTTGCAAAGGAAGAAACAAGGCCTTCATTGGGGTTATCTGAAGGATATTTCTTCGTATCAAGGTATCACTTTGCTCAATGGCAGAAGATACATACAAGGATCATGCAATGATGCTACACGAGAGGCCGCCTCGAATAGAGCAGTACTTTTTGCGCGTAGCTGAAGGACGGATTGAGTCGGATGTCCGTCAAACCCGGAAAGGAAATCTTCTACAGGAGATCCAGAAGGGAGTAAGGAGGAGCCGTCATCCTGAGGACCCTCAAACTGAAGAATAACGAGCAACAACTTCAGTCAGAAGACCGTCACAGATGCGTGGGACACGTACAAGTAATAATCCCCAGTCTCCCGGCCAGGCTGTGGTGGTTACCGTCCTTGAATCCTTGTCCATTAGTATGTTGCCAAGTTTCGAAGCGTCACTTCGAGCGGCTGCCCACTGCGAACTTGCTGCTGCTAACCGCCCAGCCCCGCTCCACGCGCGATCAAGCACGAAAACGTTCCAAAATACGTGATGCCGCTCAAGCGCAGAGTTTAAGTTTGGTGGGTATGGAAGCAAATCCGTACCGGGGTTTGAAACACGAGAAGACCGGGAGTCGAATAGGAGTCCAGCGCTACTGGAGGGCGAATCCCTCCATAGGCGAGGGTCAGGAGAACGATGGAGTCCCGCACATATCGCAAGTCGACTTGCCGTACTCGCATGATATGAGCCTTCCAATGTACGGCCTTCAGCGAAGAAATACGTCGCGAGCATCGTACTGATACTTATCGCAATCATCATGTTATAGCGACCATCTCCAGTAGGGTCGGTTGCTGAACTTCTTTGGGAAGGCTGAAACTCTAAAGGAACAGCAAGAGGCGCGCTGAGCAAGGCAGGCAATCCCGCAAGTGTATCTCGCAAGAATTGATGCTTTCGTGCATTGATGGACTTGATAGGAGAGAAATGCGCCCCCCAAAGGAGAATGCAATTCATGGCACACGCAATGGACGAGCTCAGATCAGCCGCGTTGAAGGAGAGAATATCGACAATCCTTGAAGACAGAAGCGACAAGCCTGCTTGCTGTGAATGAGCAACAAAGAGGTCGATTCTGCCCGAACGGTCAGGAAAAACTACCGTGAAGGCATGTAGGAGGAATCGTGTGCTCACAAGTGCTCAAGCACGGCAGGAGATAGATCTCCATCATCACCGATATCAACTGTTTGAAATTCATCGGATGAATGACAAGATTTCAGGACTGTGAATGTGAAACTGTGAAACGCACGAGACGAATTTTGGGAAATACGATGCTGAGGCTCCGGGTGAACTGAAACGTTCTAGAAACAGAGCCATCAGCACGATGTTGTTTTCCATCATTGCCAAGCAACAAGCGTCCTACTCACTTGCATTCCATGCGTAGGGACAGCCATCTCAAAATGAGACGTAGCATCAGGCGAGACACCTACAGAAATGTCGGTGTTCGGTACCATGTATGGTGAATGTACCGTTGGGCTCTGTTGGTACCCGTACGTGAAAGCGTATTTCGGATGAAACGGGAGCTCCGTATGGGAAAAATCGCTAGTCGATGGCGTCGAACGGCCGGAGCGGGAACTGGAATGTGAGCTGATGGATATACTGGTAATGTCGAAAGGGCGGTTATTCGGGGTCTGCATATTGCTGCTCATCGCACTGACTCCTGGGTCGGGTGCTGCGTTTCCAGGATCATAATTGCTCAACGCAAAGCTATGGGCATTATCTTGACTGGTGACCGAGCTGGATACGTTCTGATCGTAAAATTCGTTGCCGTTAACCCTCGGCTGGGAATGCACCCGCTCGGGGGCAGAGTTGCTCCGCGAGAGGTTGACGTTGGAATTTCTGGTGCTTGAAGCTCTGCTCGTATACGCGCGAGGATAGGACGGGGCTCTTCCATTTTGTCCGGTTCGCTTCGCTGCTTGAAGGTCCCGGTAACGCTTCTCGAGCATTGCAAGGCGCTCGTAAAGCATCTGCGTGCTCGTCTTGTTGATGCCGTCATCGTACTCGCATTCATTGGCTCGCTCCGCCCGGATGCACTGAAAGCATGACGGCTTCACACCATCACATCGCTAGGCGGAATCAATAAAGCGTGATTAGCACATTGGCTCCACAACAGAATCTGTGATGAGAAAACGATGGAATGGCCAAGGAAGCCTAGGAATTCAGGGTTTGAATAAGAAGATGCTATCGCTCACCATCTTCCGGCGCCTGATTGAGGTCGGAGATGAATCAGCGCCGCTTCGAATAATAGAGTAAGTTCGGGAGACAACGTACCGACAATGCAAGCATGCTTTGCTCCTACTTTTCACTCTGCGCGTCGAAGAGCCCTGTTCAAACTGAGAAAATTCGGCGACTAGCTGCATGGCTCGCTAGACATTCCAGTGGTTCGTTAGACAGAAATATGATTGTGCAGATGACAAAATAACGTACGGCGCAATATATTCAATGCCTTCCAGATAAAGTGCTGAAAGTATCGAAACGTTGGTCAATGGTGAAGGAAGGATAAGGGTGGGGTGGAGGGATGCGTCAGACGAGAGCCAGAATGGAGACATGGCAGCGCCGAAGGGACGAGGTTTATAAACCTGGTCAGCAGCACTGGTTGGTCGTTGACTTGAGATTAGATTAGCTTCCAAGAGGCGATCTCGGGTTTCAGTCCCCTGCTTCCCAGATTATGTAAGCGGGCGTCTTCTTGTGTCCCCTGGACAGACATCACGCTTATACTGTATGCCTGATCGCAGATAAAATTACGCGAGGCTCCAGGGACACAAAAAAACTAGTTTGCCACGCTCGGACTTTCAACTCGAGATTCTGCCTGCCTACTGCCTGCCTTCATAGATAGATGAGAAGAGAATTATTGTGTTTCTTACAGCCTGAGCCTGAGTTACCAAACCAATGACTCGCGAAGTCCCCATAGTCCAGATAAGTATGGAGAATCAACGCCCAGAAACACGGATAGAACGTATACGACACAGCATAATCTCGACCTCTTCAACAGTGTTTTCTGTCAGTCAAAAGGGAACTGTGAAAGAGTGATGCCGACATTTTCTGGTGGTGGCAGTCCAGCGAACCACGTGTGCCACGTGTTTGATCGACAAAAAAGCCAAACTTGGTAGTGCCGAGGCAGGCCGATGTGAGGTCCTGAACAGCTTGAGCCGACTTCAGATCTTGATCACCGACGACCCGTCCTCCTTGCCGACAAGTAATGCAAGAAAGAACGAAAGAAAGACGAAGATACTCTACAGAAAGCTACGGTCATGACCTTTCGACAATTTAATTTCGTATCTTTCTAACATTCCGTGCTCATCGCGATCAATTCATCTACCTCCGCGAGAATTTCTGTTAGCCGTAATTTGACTAGGCTGCTCTGAGATTCCTTTCCCGGCGCAAGAACGTAATTTCTCATCACAAACTCGTTCCGATCTGATTTGTAACGACCGGACAATGATTTGCTATCTACCTCCTGATGCCTCGTCGACGTCGGGTCGTCCGGGGTGAGGCTCAGGATGACGACGTGCAGCGATGCGTTTGGCGTTCATCCAAAACACAGCATTTGAGCCTACGTGCGTACTTCCATGTGGCTGCTCAAAATGCCAAGTTAGCATTGACTAAGTCGCCTTTTACCGATACAGCAGATTCACTTTAGATCAGATCAGATCAAGGACGGGGTGGCCTAAAATCGCTAATACGCAGAGAAGAACAACAAGATCCAAAAGTGGAAATAACCCGACAATTTCAGAAATGATGGTGTTTTTGTCGATTTCTGCTGATGAACAAGCGCATAGCAATGGGTGATTGAGGCTGGTGGTGGTCGGGTTCCTAGCGGCGGCGCGAAAACCTGTGCCATCAGTTGGTCGATCGTCTGCGATCAGATGGATCTTTGTCTCGTGGCGCCCCACTGCGGCACGCATCATTTCTGCGCGCCGACAGACTGGAGCCCTGCAGGTAAGTTCGTGAAAGTCGGTGCACTGTCGGTGTGTTTCGTCTCTTGTACACCCTAGAATGCAAAGTGTGGGTATAGGTACTCTTCGTGGAGTCATAAGACCATTTCTTGGTGTATCCCAGTCAACAGGGACAGAGAAACTGGATACTTTCAAGCAGGACATTCACTACTCCCGTTCCGTATTCTATCCGAGACCAGACTGAAACACGCCTCATGCTGCGTGCAGCCCTCTTAGAGCCCCTCTAACTGCGTCGGCACATGGAAAATAACGATGGTATTCATTCTTTTGAATTACTCTGAAAACTACCTGACTCGAGCTGACTGATTTTTTCCCCAGCGGTATTTTCTCTTGTCACCAGGATCTGCAATCGACCTTTACGATAGCACGGTCCAGTATCCGCTGTTCCGGTCCATCCGTCAGTCACTTTAGTCTCTCCGCATCGGCATCCTTCCCGCTGAAACACTGATTAGTCAGCTGATTACCTTCCCCACAAATCGGCATCATTCATTCACTCAAAAATCCAGACATTTCTCTCGCTGCCCGCGTTCGCCGCGGTTACTATTTTGGTCACAACCGGTCAGGTACTCTATTATACCAACAACCTTTCTGGTCTGGTGTGCAGCATGTGTAAGCCAACTTCGGGCGTCGGGGCAATGCAAGAGTCGGTGTCGCACGGAACGTTTTCCTATGCCTTCATTCGTTGCGCCCGCGCACCCCTGAGTGGCTTAGCATTTCTCACCGACGGGAAAGCTGGGGTCTATTCATTAAGAGTGGGAGCTGTGTGTGTGTCTCGGATAGTCTGGGCGCAGACGCTTTTCTCATCAGCACCTTGGCGCTGACCGCCTCGTATGCCAAGGACTTTGACTCATTGCGGTTACAAGTTACGATCATAATTGCTGGTGCGGATTAGTAAGTACAGGCAAGTAAAAATTTCAAGAAGTGTATAAGGTAACTTATTCATTCTTGGCTCTTTGCAGAGATGTCAGCTTGCTCACTCCGTAGTCTGGCTGACATTGCGTAATATGGCCATTACGACCCCTTGTTACGGCGGATTCCACCTCAACCCGATCCCTTGCGGGTTTCTAGTCTGCGGCGAGGGCTAGTTCAGATTCACGGTGATCCTGGGAATATTCAGGATATCATTTCAGGGAGTCAATCTTTGAGCCTGATCTGCGGCCAGCGTGTGGCCATCCCACCGTTATGATCCTAAAGCGTCAATCTGAAAGGACTGCGAACTTTACAATCTCAGTCGCACAATCGCCGAGTCATATCTTAGTTTGCGGTCCCGCCGGCACAGCCGAAATGCAAGCTGCGTCACCAAAATCTATCTTGCTGAAAGCCTATCCAAGAAGGAAAGTGGAAGCAAACTTCTCTTGATGCTTTGCACCTTGTCTTCTCAGACTAAGATGCGGAGTGCTACTCTCGCGTTTCGTCTCCCTAGGTGTGATGGGTAGCTTCGAACTTTGGATTTAAGATAGCAAAGAGCTTTGTGCTCAAAATAACTCGGTCTTGGTTTGAGCCGAAGATGCCTTGGACTACCTTTCTAAGGCAGGCCAGGGTGTTCTGTTTTATCTTGACGCGTAAATAAATTTAAGACGCAGGTGCGCACTTTTGGAAGACTCTGGAAATAGGCTGACGCCTTTGCTATCTGCTTTCGGCGTATAGACGATGGAGTGGTCTACGTAATATATCGAACGCGTCCTCCAGGAAGTTCTTCATTCTGCTGTACATCGAGACTTCTCTTTCCAAGGCATCCACTCTGCTCTGCTCTGCTTTTCTCCCGTTGGCTCTTTTGGACGACGAGTCCTTCAGCATGCTCAACAAAGACAAATCTCTGTAAGACTTGTAGTTCCGACTCGGTTTAAGGCATGTCTTCACGATGCATCTCATAACTGTTGCCCTCTTGGGTTGCTCGATACAGTCCGTGTTCGTGGAATGAGTACTCTCAAGGGTACCTTTTGTCATTGCCTCAACTCCGCTTGAGCATTGTGCCGAAAGCCTATCATTTATCAACATATTCCTGGCTTTGCTCCTTCTCATTCGCGCTGTATGGTGGTATGTGTCCCACCGGAATACCTCCGAAGGACCTGTCTTTTTAGACTCCGACAAAGCTGTGATCGTAGAGGAAGACGGCATATCACTTTCTTCATCCACTTATCCGTTCATATTTCCGCTGTTTATATCACAATCATTATTCGATTACGTCAAATCGAATAATAATTAAACAGTGTTGATGGCGTCAATGCAATCCATGACAACTACTAGCGGTTCAAATACGACGAAGTCTTCTAATATATATGTATGTTGGATCATATTTCGAGATATCTTGAGAGTTGAGGTTCGTGGTGGATGAACTAACTGCTTTCATTCACCATAAATTTGATTCCTGGCTGTCTAGTAGAACATACTGCAAGCGCCTTGTCGAATGAGTGGTGCAGTGAACAATGGCATCATTGTATCTCGAATCAAAGTCGGGGTCAAATGAAACCCATTTAACCTTGTGCAACCCCCACTGGAACGAACCAAACGAATAATGAACATGTATTGACCGAATGCATCATCTCCATCTTTTAAGAGAGAGAAGAAGCTTGGCGACTCAAAGTAATGGGGCGTAGCCGGGCTGCTTAGTTTTCTTCGCAGCAAAGTAAGTGGTTCATACCTGCTTGTCGGATGCAGGAGAGCTTCTTGAACAGCACATCTCATTCCAATTGTCCCAGATTTACTATAAGTGTCGATCCAAGACTTCGGACCACGCCTCTTAGGGAGAGAGGGAATACCAACAAATGAGGGGAAAAAGAAGACAAATAAACAAGTAAAACCTCGGCGTTTAGCAAACCTAAAAGAATATAATTTGGTCAGTCAAAGAACGAGCGGTGCGAGCAACTAGGAGATGGGGATGAAAGAGAAGAGAGGTATCAGAGAGAAGATTCACCGAATCACGCACGAGCGAACCCGAACGCACAACCTCCCGCCCGCCCAGAGGGAGGAAGGAAGGAGGGTAGACGGGACCTCGCGTCAATTTTTTGCATTGGGTGATACGTTGCCTTTTCATCATTTATCATTAAAGGAGAGAAAGAAGATAGAGTTGCTGAAGTGCGAAAGTGCAAAGTACGAAAGAGGAAGGAGGGGTGAAGAGAGGACGTACTGAGGTTGTGAGGCAGCTCGGATAATGGGTTCTAGCAGTCTCGGCACGATGAGATATCCGTACCAAACCAACGCCCGCTCAAAATCACCGAGACTCCCGACATTTAGTCGAAGGACGGACGCACTCCGAGACATCAAGCCGAACGACGACGACAATAAGAAAGCAACAACGGTGACTCTTTTCGTGCTACGGACTGCCGAGACTCGTGAGACATCCTCCGTCTCTGTTTCGTCCAATATATGTAAGGCGTCGTTTCGTCGGTCAGAAAGGTATCGTTGGATTTCATGGGGTCTATGGGTACATCCACCGTGCATGTTACGAATCAATCCAAGCTATACGTGTTCTTCTCCAACTGTACAAACCACTCTTTTTCAGCACTCGCTAGAGCCACAATGAAAAAAAGACTCACCTCGGTCTCCAGCTGCCTTCTAACTCTAAACTCCTCATCGGCCTTGATGACTAGATGGAAGTCGTCGAGATCCTCAATGATGAAGCTCTGTTTTTCGTTGAGTGTGAGGAGGATCTGCTTGACCGCTGCGTCACTGCATTCCGGTCAGTAAATTCGGGAGATGGATGAAAGGATGACGTGCCATGTGAGAAGAATGCCTGCAAGAACGAATGGTATGAGTGGTAATATAAAATAAAAGAGATATCTGACCTCGAATGGCACGCATGTTGCTGCGGTCGTGAGCTCACAACGCAACTCTCGCGGCCCGGAACGGATTGAGTCTGTTGCACGTGCGTCAAGACATGCTCAGCATTCTCGCCTCGCCACTCAAAGCAGTGGAACATCATATTTGCATGCTCTTTAGCTCTCATCATCATTTACTCATTGCACCTTGTACTGTACGTAGACTATCAGGACTTAGAAGTATATTCGGTATGCCGTCACCTGCGACGAGGAAGCTGGATCAAGGGTCAGTCCTCCTTTCTCTGTCTCTGCTGGATCGGATGCTGCGAGACGAGATATTTTATTTTACTGACTTCTCTTTTTTTTTGTGTTTCCTCGGTGTACTCTTCTCTGCCGAACGGACCAACGAACGGACGAATGAATGAACTGGACGAAATGAAATGCACCGGCCGCATCTCTCACCCTCTTGCTTATATTGACCGTCGGATCTACCTAATCCCCTCACCCTCTCCACTTCTCCAACACCCTCTCTTCTCCTCGTTTATCTAATTCTATTTCGTCTCCTCTTTACTTTTCTATTCTTCTCATTCACCCTCACCGCGACACACACACTAATTGACTCATACTAATACTCTACAAACAAACGAACGAACGAAATGGCCGCATCACCGCTAATCATCAGGCGCCGTCCCTCCATTGGCGCAGGCGCACTTTCACCTTCACCCCTCTCACTCACGGGGTTCCCGACCTCCTCCTCGAGTGCGACGCAGCAAGCTGGAATTACGACGGCGGCTGGGGGTGTGCCTGTAGCGGTCGTTGAACCTCCCGGTGCGTTCTGTTAGCACGCATGCCTTCTTGAGTCAAGCTGATCTGTGCGTGTATGCGTGTTGGATGTATCGGATGTGATCAGCCCCAGTGAAACAAGAACTTTCCGTCATCGAGAAGTCGAAACGATTGGCGGCGTGGACTGCCGTGGACCACCATATTCACGAAGAGCACAAGGTCTGTTTTCTTGGCTTGGTTTGCTTCCGAAGGTTGACAATCCTCGGATCGATCTCGGACTTCCGTCGCACGCACATCTTCTGTTCACCTCGTCCTGAACGTTTCGTGCAATTCACGATCTGATCGACACGATACCATGTTGGCTATTCCTCACGAATCCGCTATTTCGTGCGACGGAATTGAACATGTGTATAGGTCATCGGCATAGGTTCTGGCTCGACAGTCCCCTACGTCGTCGAGCGCATCGTCCAGCAGGGCGAGAAGCTCAACCACGAACGTGTCTTCTTGCCTACCGGTGCGTATACTCTTCACCGCGTGTATTTGCCTATTCTTCATTCGACGTGTACGAGCTGTCTGTATATCCAACGCTAATGCAATCTTGTAGGCTTCCAGTCAAAAGAACTCATCGTGAAAGCGAACCTCCGACTGGGCGACGTGGACCAGTATCCGAGTATTGACGTCACGATTGACGGTGCGGATGAGTGAGTATCGTCTCTCCTTCATTCCATTCTTGGCTTTCCTCACTCGACTACATAAACTACAAATCAGAGTGGACCACGATCTGAACTGCATCAAGGGTGGCGGGGCGTGTCATCTGCGCGAGAAGGTGCTTGCAGAGGCTGCAGAGACCTGGATTGTAGTGGCAGATTACAGGAAGAACTCGGACGTCTTGGGCACGACTGTACGCATTTCCTTCCTCTCTTCCTTGCCCACCACCCACCCATCCACCTATCCATCCAACTTTTTTATATTCCCCAACCAAGAAAACTGTACTTACTACCTCCGACAGTATAAACAGGGTGTCCCCATCGAAGTCGCGCCCTTCGCGTACGCCAAGCTCCTGCAGAACGTGCACCTCCTGGGGAGCGAGAACGCCTGCTTGCGGATGGCGAAGGGCGGAAAGCCGGACCTGTCGTGACGGATAACGGCAACTTTGTGATCGATGCGCCGTTTGATGAGGAGATGATGCGGGATCCGCATGAGGTGCGTTCGCTGCTGCTGCCTTTTTTTTTTTTTTTTTTTGTGGTATTTGATATGGACTGATTGAATTTTGGTTTTCGTGGTTTAGCTTCTGACGAAGGTCAAGATGCTCACCGGTGTGGTGGAAGTGGGGTTGTTCTGCCATATGGCGCAGGCTGCGTACTTCGGGAACGCGGTATGTTCTCTCTCTTCTCGTGTTTCTTCATCCCGTCACATTTGCCTCCATAATCTGATGAACTTTTTTTTGCTTCTGAAAATGACAGGACGGAAGCGTGACGATTAAATGGCACGACGGGCGCGTCGAGCAGGTCAAAGGAACAGAGTTGGACGAGAGTCCTGTCGATTCTAAAGCGAATGCGCAGTAGACGACACTTTTGAGCGGTTTGATGAACTTTCTTTCTTGCGTGCTTAGCTTGTCACGCGGAAGAGGGAAAACTTTGCGCGTGACGTGTCGTCGTCTTAGAAGAGAGGAGTAGAACAGAATGGGTGGGTGGGGGAGCGGAAGGGGAGAGGAGGAAGGGACGTTCCACTTGAATAGACAGATAGCATTACTTATCATCCCAACTTACGTATCTATTGTCTGCAGAATCACCGCTCTGTACTAGATCTGTATTAACTTATCCTGGACTTGTACAATAAACGATTAATTTCTACCATATATTTCCCTTCGTTTTGATGGATTGTTATCTATGTGTGTTTTGAGGGAAAGTGGTTCGTACCTTATCTTTTTTGCAACTTTCTATAATTTACTATCGTACATAAAGACTATCTTCTTACAAGGATCGAAAAGACGTTCTTGAACCTGGTATGCATGCAAGGAGAAAGAGCATGGATGAACGGTTGGAGTCATTCCTTTCCTGTCCGTTAATAGCAAGGAGCATTCTCAAGCTTCCGTACGATCTCTTTAATCCCTTCTACCTTCTTCTTCACAACGCCATTCTTCTTAGCACCTTTATCGTTCTCTGCGTCTCCGTCGCTATCCTCGAATAAGAACACCGCCAACGCCCTCAGTGCGGCGAACAAGTCATACCATAGCCTCTTCGTACGGTGCCTTGGCAAGACGATAGGTGTGGAGGCGTAGCCTTCTAGGAAGGCTTTGCTCGGCCATTCTAGCTTTCTTCCTTCGCCTTCGCCTTCTCCTTCTTGTTTACTATCACCCTTGATGGAAGAAGCAAAACAACCTTCGAGTAGTGGGTCGCCCCAGATGCAGGACTCGCAGCCTAGCAGGCCTGCGATCTCGGGTTCCTCTGCGTTGGCTGCTGGGTTGGTGATTTCTGATTTAGAGGTAGAGAGATAGAGGGAGGAGGGAGGGACGTACTATCGGAGACGAAGATCCGAGAGAGCCAGCCCAAGACGGACGGGCAAGGGTGGAATATGAGAGAAGGGACTTCGACGTCGTCGAATAGGAATGACCCGATCGCCCGACTGAGGAGTCGGTGGATGTCTTTCGTCGGTATCTCATCATCATTATCAGCACCGGCAACGCCCTCACTTTCTGAGCTTGGGACTTTCGAGCTCGCTTTTTTCAGCAGCCCTTCAGCCTCCTCCAAGGCATTCTCAAGCAGAATCGTAAACCCTTCCTGCCAACTGTAGCATTCCCCCCACTCTTTCTTGTTCTCCGCGTCTTCGCCTGGCGGACCGAACCAGTCGTTCTGGACGCGCTCGTGCAGGGTCTTTGTTAGACTACCGAGTTTGAGTTCGGTTTTTAGAAGGAAGAGGGCTTTGTCTGGGTCTCGATCTGAGTGAGGTTTGGTTTCGGACGAAGGCGGGGACTTGGGATAGAGATCTCTAAGAGAGACGCCGGAAGGGTGCGAGTATAGTGAGTATGGATGTGCGATTAAGGAAGTAGTGTCATCCCGCTTTAAGAGCGCTGGAAGCGGGATGGACGTATGTGACCTTATCGTTTGTGTAAAGCCTCAATTGTATCGAGGGACTGTGCAGTGGATGCAACGGTAATTATGGCTTTCTTGTTATGATTAGATGAAGATGTGGATGTCTGGGAATAGATTGCGGTGTATGCCTTCACAGATGAGGTCCTAGATGCATGCATGCGTACGTACGGAAAAGTGAATAATCAACCCTTTATCATAATGTTATATACGACATACAAGTTCTCCCATTTGTCTAATCTGACCAGCTCGCCAAATTCATCGTCGTAAGCGCGTAAAATATTGATAGTATCCTCATTGCTTAACTTCAGTCTCGACGCCATGGTCGTTTGAAGACAAGTTGCTGATCGGCGATGATCATCGATTGGCTATAAGTACGTGGATCACCGACACCGGATCAGTAGATCGCGGAACGGGAAGGGGAAAAGAACAGCCTCACCGACGGAAGCAAAAATTCCACATTTTCGGCAGTAGAATTTCTAGAAATTGTAGAAACCGACAATCATTTGTCCAAAGGACTGATCGTTCCTTCCTCGCATATCGGCGCGTATCACAACTGCTTAGTATTTTATTGATTCGCGAAGTCATTAATATTGTTTGATCTGATCAGTGATGGTGGACTTTGATCGCGTTGCTTTGACACGCCTCGAGTCCACTGCACGCCGTATGACTTCGCCTGTCCTACTCTTTCGTTTTCTTCCTACTCGCCATCCCTCGACGAAACTAAGGAGAGGCTGACGACATTAAAAGACGTAGAGTCGAGAATTGGTCGACCTTTGAATTTCATGACTTCTGGTGACAAGAATCTCATCCACGGTATAGGCTTTTGGATTTCGTAGACCTTTCCCTTGAATTGGCGATTCCCGCAAATGAACCAGACCGGTATTCCGATCCGATACAGATGGTAGGCAGTATCACTCTGAGTAGTGAAAGCGCCACACACGTTCAAAATCTTGGAAGAGAAATCGATATCTGAGTCGATCCTGGGCACGACTTCCTTCAGAAACGTGTGCAGTCCGTGAAGCTCCAGCAACGCCCTCTGTGCATCGCGCCACGCAGACAGAGCCTCCCGCCAGGACATTCTGAGTGACTCCATACGCTGCAAGCTCAGCTTGTAAGTACGAATGCAAGTGAAAGAAATCGCTGAATGAGTCGCTGAAGATGCGATCGTAGTCGTCCGGACATGTCACGAAGTCCTTGCCTTGTACTGGATCGTAGAAGTGTATTTGCCAGTGTTTCGTAGAATTCCTCTCGACCGAACGTCCCATGTGATTGTCTCGTATTGAAGGTATGCAGGCGTGGTGCGAGAAATTTTGACAGTAAAACTGAGGCCACAAGGTATACTCGTGTCCGCCCCAAAAGCCATCATCGTGCTTGACAATGCCATATTCGCCCAGCAGAGGATACTCGGGAATCCATTCCGCGTTCGGTGTGACGACGATGTAGTTGGAGTAGTTCATTTCTGCTGCAATTCGAGCATCACAGGCACGAGCTTTTTCACCCTCTCCTTCAAACATCAAGAAACCATGTCAGTACTTCCTCGGTATTCTTGTTTATCTGCTTACGCAAATCGTGGGTCTTTTTTACCAAGGCACTCTGGTCTCCTACCTCATCCATCTTCCATCTTCACACCCGTCCACATCCTCGTCCTCCACTCTCATCGACATTTGCCCGTGGACGTGCACTGATACTTTCTTCGATGCCATCCACCGTCGTTGCCGGCATGATTCGCACCCCATCCACCTCGATCGGCACGGTCGAGGAGTCTCTGTCTGGTCAGCCAGTTTGGCTCGCCAGTCGGTCCCATCATCTGTTTCATACAGCTGATGGGATGGGCTCTGAAGTTCAGTCCTTCAACTCGAAGGAAGAACATTTCTATGCAGACATGTACGTATTGTCAATACTTGTGTGCGATGTAATAGCCCTAAATCGATCTTTGTGTAAGGAGACTACGCTGACAAGAAGTAAGCCCTCTCCTTCGGCTTTTAAATTTTTTACATACCCCTTTTCCAATATCTAAGCATCTCATCTCCGAAGTACTGATAGATATATAATACATGTATACGTGACACATTTAGTGTATATAGCTTTTGTTCCTGAGATTGGATCTCTCCATTTCACGCTTGCTGTACTGTATAGACTATACTAGTTATCATTTGCATTGTCAGGCTCGTGTGTACCAGACAGACAACTTGAAGACATCATCATCGTTTCCCCCCCTTCCCCCCCCCGTGCTCTGTTTTTCTTATTCTGATCAATATGTCCTCGACTTTAATGAAATGCAGTGGAAGCAGCTGTTGGCAATACTTCTCAAACTATAAGGCTTTGCACAGGCATGAGGCGTCTTGTGACGAAGTTTCCCACGCGAAAGTGCAGCCGAATCCGGAAGTCAAGAAGCATATTTTTGAAAGAAGATTGGCGAGATTTTCTTCCCTACGAAAAACAGACAAAGAACCGCAGATAGATGTACGTTTTTTTAAGTGCGGACTAAATTATGTCCTAACAGCAAAAAAAGGTAGTCTCTGCCAGTATGAACGACGATGACATGGACTCGTCTTCGGGATGACACTCAAAAGTAAATGAAGCCACTGTCCCCCTTTTGTCCGCTACTGGCCGACCTGTCTGACCTCGTATGTTACCGAAGTGATACCGCCAGCTTTCCCCACCTAAGAATGTCCAACAGCGGGAGCCCGATCCAGAGGAAGATATTTTGGTGTGGGACGACTCGGATGCTTGCCAGTGCGCAGATTCGGAAAGTAATCAGGAGCCTCGATTCGATGTTTTCCGGACGGACCGTGATAAATTCGGGCTACAAAAAGTTTTTCGTCGGGAGCAGCCACCCTCGTCATCGAATTCCGATACGGTATCTCCTGAGGCGGAGCATTGAAATCCTTATCACCCCATCCCGAATTACAGTGCATACAGAATGTTCAAGTGGTTCTTGTCAAATTCCGCTACTAAATCCTTTGCTGATTTTAAGCGTCTACAACTCATTCTGAGCGACCCCAAATTTCATGCTGAAGACTTCATCGACGTTGATTTAGCGATGGTCAACAGGCGACTCGCAGACAGCTCTCTTGACGATGACGGCTGGATCAAGGTCCCCGTGACTATCTCAGTGCCCTTGGGTCACCTCAGTGACGATGCGCCGAAGTCTGTTGACTTTCACGTCGAAGGATTCATGTATCGGCCTTTAATTGCTGTCATACAATCTGTGCTGAGGAAAGACGACGCCACAAATTTCTGCTACGAACCGTACCAGATGCGATATACTCCTCCGGGTGCGGAGCACGACATGGGTGTTTATGGGGAAATGTATTGGTCAACAGCATTTCGAGACGCGTACGAAGAAGTCCATAATCTGCCTCGTTCCGAAGCAGATACAACGCTCAGAACGATGATAGCTTTGCTGTTTTACTCAGACAGTATGATGGCTGCCAAATTTGGCGAGGCAAAGTTATGGCCCGTTTACCTGCAAATCGGGAACCAATTGAAGCGACAGCGATGTAGACCTGGATCTGGAGCAACGCATCTTGTGGCATTGATCCCTTCTGTGCATCGTTGCCTGACTATTCATGCTTTTTCCCGACAAAATCCACACAGTTACCGAAGAATTTCAAAAGCTTTGTGACGTGGATGGTGAAAGGGAAAAAGGTTACACCCGACCTGCTTGCTCATTGCCGACGCGAATTGGTGCAAGCATGTTGGCGAATAATGCTCGACGACGCATTTGTACAAGCATGGGCTACAGGGGTGGTCCAGACGTGTAAGGATGCAGTCCTTCGAAAATGGTATCCGTGGATTCTTGCGTATTCAGCAGACCTTCCGGAGAAGTACGTTCACGAGTTTCACTCGAATTACGTGTGATTTTCACTTCTTTTGCTTCGTATAACCAGATTCCTGATGTCATGCTTGCGAGTACTGGGCAGATTACCATGTCCTCGCTGTCTCATCCCGGCGAATGAAATTATATCGGTTTTAGGAAAGAAAAAAGACATGAAATATCGAACTAAGTATAGATGTATAGATGACGATAGGAATCGGCATGCTGTCGCGACGGCTCGCTCTTTCATCTATGGTCAACGAATGGGATTAGGCTCTGTCGCTGTCAAGAATCAACTAGACCCCTGTTCGCTAACCCCTACAGAGAATGCCTTCTCGAATCGGCTTTCGCATCTGGGATTCAATATCTACGACGTAATGGTTGTCGACGTTCTACATGAATGGGAGGTAGGCATTTGGCCGTCTATACTGAGACACCTCGTCCGTATACTAGCGACGTACAAGGACGTTGATCGAGTTCAAGTTATGAATGAGCGGTGCGTGTACCTGACAGGTTACGCTGTACAACAATTAACGTCAACATTTAACGACATCACAGGGTGCGCTTCACGCCAGGCTTTGGTGAAAGCCTTAGAACATATAAAGGCAACCTTTCCGAGTTCAATCAAATGACAGGATATAATTACGAGGACGTGCTGCAGGTAAATTCTTTGCTTCGGTCACGTTCGCAAATGCATATACCGTATTTACAGTGCGCATTACCTATTTTCGATGGACTCTTCGACGACCTGCACAAATCCATAGTTCGGTCCTTAATTTATCGGATGGTGACAATGCATTCACTGTCGAAGCTCCACATTCACACAGACGCAATGGTTGCTGCTCTTCACGAGGAGACGCAACGATTCGCAGACTCAGTGCGCAAATTCATAAATGAGACATGCGAAGAATTTCATACGACAGAACTGCGTTCAGAAATCGAAAAGCGCCTGAGACGGCAGGCAAGGGCAAAAATGACGCAAACAAGCGGAGACTCGACGAACTCCAAGAGCTCAGGCGGAAAAAAGAAGTTCAATGCAAACACTGCGAAGTTCCACGTCATTGGAGACTACCCACGATCTATTGTCGAAAGGGGGTCAACGGATTCATACAGCACTGCCAATGTCAGTGGAAATACTTCCATCGTCTGAAATTACATGTAACTCTTTCTCAGGGAGAATCGGAACACAAATTTACTCGCAACATGTACCTCAGAACAAATTGTGTAAATTACGTCGAGCAAGTCTCTCGGTTCCAGAGGCGACTGGACAGCGTGGGTCGTATTGACGAGAGGGATGGAAATCAGCGATCTGAAGCAGCAGAAGCAGATATCCAAAGCGCCGAGCATTTGAATCCTTTCATGCGCGACACTTCACTTGACGGGGACGGAGACCAGAAAATTCTGGAGAACAGCAGGTACTCTGTAGCGATGAAAGGCTCGGTCACTCTAGATCTTCCTTCGTGGTTGACGACGTATTGATTTGACCTAGCGGTGCAGGTACGTATGCGGAAAATAGACACTTAACACATTTGTAATATTTTTTCACACACAGAACTTCCATAGTGACTTAAAAGCTCATTTGTTTTCCCGATTGAAGGGATTAGATTCTGCGGACGACGACATTCAATACTCAGATTCGGAGAAGAATGACGTGGTGATCAAGAACAATAGATTGTACTGTCATCCTCGGATAACCATAAAGTATACCGCGTACGACATGGAAAGGGAAACAGACTCCATTGGACCGCAGGCCGTCAAAAACGACATCATGGTATTAGCAAGAGACAGAGAAGTCATTGATAATGCAGAGTCCCCGTTCTGGTACGCTCGGGTCCTACGCATTTTTCACGTTGATGCGCACCTTTTAAGCGACCCAGGCAGCGCACCGGCTCGAGTTGATTTCCTGTGGGTGAGATGGTTCGGACGTGCAGTAGAAGACAGATATGGAGATAATGCGTGTAGATTAGAACGCATCAGGTTCGTAACAGATGAGGATGGCACGTCCCCGTTTGGATTCGTAGATCCATGTCTCATCGTCCGAGGCGTGCATCTTGTGCCTGCGTTCCGCTACGGCCGCACGAAACAGTTTCTAAGGCCGTCTGTCTTCGTTCGTGCTAAAGAGGGAGCTGAAATTGTGGATGACTGGGAATCATTCTATGTAAACAGGTGAGTTGCGCGAAACGAAACAGAGGCTCAGGAACTGACTTCGGTTCTTCAGATTTGCAGAAAGAGATCTCTTTATGCTGTTTCGTGGAGGGGGCATCGGACATACATGGAAGCATAACTCGTCCCGAGCGAACGCAGTACCAGCAGATTTATACAAGATGCTAGGAGTCGCATCTTCAGACGTGGACGACGTTGACGAGGAGGAAGAAGTTCATGAGGAAATGGAGCGATCAGAGCCGCGAACGAACGAAGACGTTGTCGATTCTGCGGAATATGTCGATTCCGATTGGGATGGCGAGGAGTCTGAAGAGAGTGAGAACGAAGCAATGTCAGACATGGACCTGGATTAGTTCCACGTTCGGTTCGAGCAGTTATGACGTGTGTACCATGGTGCTTGTAAAGCATTCATGAGGTCGCTCAGTTCCATGAGAACAGCAAATACTACAGTGCGATAGCGCGATATATTTACAATTGTTTTCTTTATTGAAATTTCGAAGGAGAAAAGGGGGAGGGAAGGAGGACGACATAAGTCGCAAAACATCGAAGTACCGCACGACGTCTATGTCCCGCACCTCTGCAGCGCTCGCAAGTGAACCACCCACTAACGGCGATCCCTTAACCGTCCCATCCTCCCTTCCCTTCATGCCCATCGCGCCGCGCTACGGACCATCGAGATCAAAGTTGGCGGGGCGCGGGCTCGACTTCGCGCGAAGCATCTTGTCGAATGGATCCATTGACATCAGTTCCGTTCGTATGTCGTTCAGGACAGACAGACTCACGGGGATGAACTTCACCACCCTCTCTTTCTCGACTTTGGTTTCGCGAGGACCGGTTTCGGTCTCGGTGACTGCTTCGTGCTATCGCCGATGGTCAGATTTCGACTACGTTACGTTAAAAAAAAAGCCCTACATTGAACCGGGCGTGCGAGATCCGATCTGCGCGCTTGACTGCGGCGCGCACGCGTTTCTCGCGTGCTTTTCGGTCGCGGTTCTCGCGGCTGAGAGCGTTCCCCATGGTTGAAAGATCGATGAGGTCGACACGCTGCCGCCAGTACTGGCGGCAGCGTGTCGACGCTGTTGCCCGAAGCGGCGACGCTTCTCAAACTCAGACATGCTTCTTAATGATTTTTTAATGATTTTTCAGCAATTATCCTCAACATCAACACCAGGGAACCGATACATACCCTACAGTCGGACAACATTACAAGGCGACGCGCAGCAAGGTATGGGCACCGTTTGAATGCTCGATGGTCATGATTCCCGTTCCCTGAGGACTTCAGCGCTCGGGATAGGTATAGATTAATTGTCGGTTGATAACGAGACGTTTCGCAAGGATCTCGTGCGCGTACGATCCGTCTTGAAAGATAGGAATCGGGACAGACCGCGAAGGATATGTAAGGTTCAAGATATCGCCCGATCGTAGATCCATTCTCATTTCTAGTCACCTGGCTGCTGCATCATCTTATTTCACGATCCAACAGCAAAAAAAAAACAAATTCAAGATATGAAGTGCGTTCCAGTAGCCTGTGATATATAAAGTCGGAGAACTGACTGGATATTACCTTTTTTTTTTCTTTACTTGACGTTCGAAAAAGAAAATAGGGCTTTACTTTCGGACTGGCCGCGTCGCCAGGTACATTCACTATCTGTCTGCTAGACTGATCCAGATATGCTCTGTAGGTCTTGGCAGTGCTCCATGTGGGACTTACGATACTCTTCACGCACACGTGAAGAGTTGCGCGAGTCTGGTTTGGTTTGGTTGTCGACGTGGAGTTTGAATTTTGAAAGTTGCATCGCTTTCTTTTCGCCTGGAAAGATATAAAACCCCATACTCTGACCTCTACACTCCAGCAGAGCACTCCGAACTGTTTTGTTACGCTTCCCCCATTTCTCTTCCTGTCAAGCTTATTCACTCCGAATCGATCTCTTCCTGCACAACATGCAGCCAGACACGATCCCCTCGCCCCCCTCCAGCGATTCCGACGAGACGGCCGCCTCTCGTGGACAGAAGCGTCCCCTAGAGGGAGTAGTCCTTGCCTCTGGTCGTCGTCGCATACCGTAAGTTGTCGACATTTTTCTAATGCACAACATTACACTGACTAGCCTATTCTCAGGAGGTTCTCCGCCTATCCGTTGTACAACAGGGCTGGACGTCACATGGCACGTACCGAAGAGCCTTTTGATCAAGCAGGTGGTATAATCAATGCTGCCATTACCCGCTCGAACAACGAGCTGGAAAACCGAGTTGTCACCATTACGCCTGCGTACGTACCATCGTTTTATGTTTGATGCTCAACCTTTACGCATACGTTACAGTGAGCAACGTCGCCTGGATGTTTTTGACAGGACCCTTGGATGTGATCCTGTGATACACGAGGGCATCATGACAGCGAACCCGGAACAGCTGATTCATATTGTCGATGCAGTAAGTTGTATTTCATTGACGACCTCGAGGAATCGATCTTGTCACTCACCAATGCATTTCATAGATTCGCCAGGGTCAGCAGCTGGCCCGTAGTGATGACACGATTCTGCTGAAGCGTCTCGTTACTACCTGGGTGAAGTATAAGTATGGTGAGAAGCCCCCTCATCTTGATCGCAAGCACGAACGCGGCTTCAACAACCGCTCCATTGCGGAACTCTTGCGCCCCGTTGAAGTGATCCCTACTGAAGAGTAAGTCGTTTATTTCATCCTTTCCTTTCCACTATCCACTTTGCCTTCAAGATATTACGCTCGTCTCAGGGATGGAACCGCGACTATTATGGATGAGGAGGAGGAGCGCCTCGTTAGCGGTGCTGATTATCGTGTTCTCATGTATGAAGGAGGACAATATAGTTCGGTCGAGCCGCTTCGCGGTTTTCTGAAAGGGCAACATCTTGTCAAGGTAAGCTGTTGTATTACTCTTTCTATACATAACTAACTTGTATTCACTCCAGGGATACAAAGCCGTCTTCACCTGCCCGTCGTCTGCTGACATTGAAGACCCTTCCCTTGCAAGGTCTACGAAACGTGGCAATGCTGCTCTCAATGACATGAAGCGCGTGACACCATCTTCCATAGCTTACATCACGATCCAGGTAAGTAGTTAGTTACTTTATCATCTCTTCTTTTGAACTTATGGATTCGTAGGTTTATTTCGCACTCAGCTCACGCACAGTCTTCTCTGTCACATGTGCCCCTGAGATACTTGAGATGTACCAGAGTATTGAAATTATTGTTGCAATATTTCATTCACTGTACAATTATTCTACAATTCTTGTGGAACTCTTCCGACTCTCTTGCATTCAGAAGACAAGACTTATGTAATTCTTCTGCAAGCCTTCCACACATTGAGAATGTCTAACTGACTGCCACATTGCTGATCATTTACAAGACTTTCATATATTTTTCTTCTGCTATATCTTCTAATGTCATATTAACACTTCTCAGACTGTTCCGAATTTCGTGATGGACGTCGCCCAGACTGGGCAATTCCAGTGGGTGCTTTCGGTCATCCTTCCATCCTTACAATCAAGTTCGCTAATCACCTTCTTTCACGTTCCAGGTTCTTGCACCTAAAAGGTAATAACGTTTCCTTTCAAGCTTCGAGATACCAGTCTCCTGACAAAAGAGTTCATTGCTTCGAAGGCGTGGAAGTCACCTTCAAGAATAAGCGCCCAAGATATCCCGTCAAGATCAAGCTTATCGAAGGCTCGTCACGTACCGAGCCTAGATCAAAGGAGTTTGCAGACGAAAATGAGAAACGGAGTGGAAGCAATAGCGGGACTTCGTTGATGTGGGACACCGATGTGTACGTCGCCTCTCAGGTATATATTCACGAAGGCAGAATATTGAAGGAATGTCTTTATCTCATCTTGGATAGGCATCTGTCTTCTGTCTCATTTCTCGAGGTCGTTGTCAAGAGTCCAAAGTTATGAAGTTCCTTTCAAAGAAGGATTTTGCGTCGGTCCGATTTGAGGCGAAGGAGATCGGTAAGAAGGAAGAAATTTCAAAAGAGAGTGAGCAATATTGGCATTTATTTCTATTGGGACCCATCATGGACTGACCGTGACGGTGCAGACACCGACGGCCTAATATCTGTGAAATTGACTTTCACACCTCCTTATCGGTACATAAATCTCTTTTATTTACGCACCTATAAGTTTTTCAATGACGGTCGGCGAGAAGGCAGGAGAAGTCGTCCGCAGAGAGGCCGAAGACGCAGAAAAGCTTCTGGAGAAGAAACCAGTCGCACTGCAGAGACTCGGACGAGCGCGTGAATTCATCGAAGTAGCGAGGAACTTCGGAGTAATGGTGGCTGATGTGAGCTTTGCGAGCGGCAACTTAAATTACCAATGTTGCTTTGCATGCTGACGAGAGACCGATAAACAGATCCACCCAGCAGCAAAAGCTGCCATTATCGCTTTCGACATGCTGTGGGAGGTGAATACCAACGCGTCCTGAATATATCTTCACATTCTAAAATTTTTGGAACAGAAACTCAAGAAACAGGAAGAAATTCACGAAGATGCCGCCAATCTCCTCGAGGAACTGCAATTATTCCTTCCCTTCACAGAAGTTGTTGATCCCAAGAGCCTGACAAGCGAAGCTGCCAAAAGTGCCATCCGAGACTTTCTCGACCTCTTCAAAGAGACCTGCGAGCTAGTCGTCCAGTACTCAAGCACCGGCGTAATTGGTTCGTTGAGAGTTTTTCGTCTGTATCATATTACTGAACGATGCCTTGCCTGTGTAGGGGACCTTATATCAACGCAGAAACCGAAGATCAGCCAGCTCGAGAAGGATTTCAGGAAAGTCAAGAGTAGGTATGACTGGAGTATCAAGACGGACGTATGGAGAGCGACCCTCAAACTTGGTCAGTTGCTTTTGTCATAGCATATCAGTTAGAATATTTCTTATCGTCATGACAGAGAAACTGCAGGACGATGAGATACTCAGACTTCTTCAAGTTTCTTTCACCGGTCCCGCCGGAAAAGAATACTACAGAACCGACAGATGTTGTTTGCCTGGTACACGAGGCGTCCTGCTTGATCAGATATCGCAATGGGCCGAGTTTGCCTCGGGTCAGAAGCTCTACTGGCTACACGGTATCGCGGGGTCCGGAAAGAGCGCCATCGCCAATACTGTTGCCCGCGATTTCGACGAACAGCGGCTCCTTGCTGGATGTTTCTTCTGCAAACGCGATGATCCTGATCTACGAAACACTGACAAGGTCATTCCATCCCTGGCGTTCCACCTTTCGGTCTGGCACCAGCCGTATTCCGCTAAGTTGCTGGCAATATTGCAGGGAGAAGAGAAGAACAAGCTTGCGTCAAAGACCGTACAAGAGCAATTCGAATTGCTGATCAAGGGTCCTGCTTTGGAGCTCTCTTCAGACGAGCAAATCCAATCCCCTCGGCCTCTGATCATCATCATCGACGCTCTCGACGAGTGTGGAATCAACATGCGCCAGAGATTCCATCTTGCGCAAGTTCTTGTCCAAGTTGCACAACTTGTACCCTGGCTGAAGCTCTTCGTCACAAGCAGACCACTACCCGAATTCTTCCAGGCGTTTGAGGGAATAGGAGACGCACTCAAGAAGCTCCACCTCAACGAAGCCGGAGATCCAACAGCCGATATCATGCTTTATACCAAGCACAGGACTGATATTATCGCTACGGAGAATTGCTTCGATGCGACCTGGCTGACCGACGAACAGATCGATGCATTCACGCGGATGGCACACGGGTTATTCATTTGGACTAGTACCGTTTTCAACTTCATCGAGGGCCAGGTCGATATTGATCACGCAGTCGCAGTTGTCTTCGCTGCATCGACCGACCGGGAGGACGAAAATCCCGAGGCAGCATTGGACGACATATACAGAATGGTTCTCCAGGAAGTTGGGAAAGGTGGCCCGCGCAATATGCTGCTCGTCAAGACTGTCGCGGGCGTCATCTTCGGCACTGCTCGAAACGTCCCTCTTCCCGTAGATGCAATCTCGAAACTCATCCCGCAGTTCGACGAAAAGGTGATTAGCCGAGTCATAGACCAGCTCCAGGCGGTGCTGTACAAGGATATCGAGCAGCAGAACGCTATTCGTGTTTGCCATCCTTCTTGGATGGATTTTATGAGCCTGGAAACTCGCTCAATCCAGTTCTGGACTCAGCCATCTGACATCGACCTCAAGCTCGCATCGAGATGCTTGCATGTGATGAAAGATAGCCTGAGCTTCAATATTTGCCGTCTAGACACTTCGTATCTAGCGAATAAGGACATTCCAGACTTGCAGAGGCGCGTCGCCACCGAGGTCTCGAGAGTACTAAGTTATAGCTGTCTCTATTGGATGATGCATGTCCAGGGGACGGACCCGGCGAAGCAAGACGATCTTTCCGAGTTGATAGTAGAGATTCTGTGCAATGAGATTGCACTCTACTGGCTTGAAGTGCTCAGCCTCCTCGGAGAACTGAAGAAGGGCATCCAAATGCTATCGCAGGCGAGAGTCACACTCGTAAACGCTGATGCAAAGGCGATGGCCCTGGAGCTCTTCCGTTTTGTGTCTGCATTCCATGATGCGATGGCGACAAGTACCCCACACCTGTATTTATCCGCCCTCGCATGGCTTCCGACAGACTGTGTCATGGCTCAGAAAATTGCTGGCAAATTCAATGGCCAATTGCCCGTGAAACAGGGTAAAGGTATTAATTGGCCCAATACGTTATTGACAATCACGGAGAGTAGCTTAGTCCGAGCAGTTGCGTATTCGCGAGATGGGATGCACATCGCCTCTGGACGACAAGATGGAACGATCTGCATTCGCGATCCTCAGACAGGAAACCTCGATGGTCCTCCCTTGAGGAATCATACTGCCCAGATTACCTCGGTCGTATTCTCCCCGGATGGAAAGCTCATCGCGTCGAGCTCTCATGATAGCACGATTCAGATCTGTGATGTCGAGACTGGGGCACCAGCGCACGATCCGATTACACTTGACGCTTTTGCAACTTCTATCGCATTTGCTGCTGATGGGAAGCGCCTCGCGTCCGGCTCTGACGATGGCAGTATCTACATTTGGGACGTCGAGACTGGCAGTTTATTGGGGAAGCTAGAAAATGGTCGGAACGGAGGTATTAGATCAGTCGTTTTTTCGCCTCTTGATGGTCGATACATTGCATCAGCGTCAGAATCAAAAGTAGTCCAAGTCTGGGACACGGAGCGCGGACAGCCAGTTGGAGGACCGCTCGAAGGTCACACTAACTGGGTGGTCTCCCTAGCATATTCTCCTGACGGAAAGTATATCGTGTCTGGGTCATATGACAAAACGGTGCGAATTTGGGATGCAGCAACAGGCGACTTGTTTTATGAACCACTCACGGGACATACCGACTATGTCAATTCGGTAGCTGTTTCTCCTGAAGGCGACGTTGTCGTCTCAGCTTCATCCGACAGGACCATCCGCGTTTGGGATGCTCGATCAGGGAAGCTGATAGGAAAGCCGCTGAAGGGACACACGGGATGGATCATGGGCGTGGCATTTTCACCTGATGGCAAGCACATCATTAGTGGTGCCCATGATGAGTCTGTTAGGGTCTGGGATCTCGAAGCGGGGAATTTCGGTGAAGACTCGCTACGCGGTCAGATCAGATCCGTCGCAGTCTCTCCGGATGGAAGGCATATAGCATCTGCATCAACCGACGCAATTATTCAACTATGGGATATTGGAACTGGTAAGATCGTCGGGAAACCATTTGAAGGACACACTCGTTGGGTCAATTCGATTGCGTTCTCAAAAGACGGCAAGCATCTTGCTTCTGGATCAGACGATACGACGGTGCGCGTATGGGATGTTGAGACACACGAGTCTAAGGGTGAGCCACTCAAAGGACATACAGGTTTCGTCAAATCTGTCGACTTCTCCGAAGACGGAACTAAAGCTGTCTCCGGATCTATGGACAAGACCGTGCGTCTTTGGGATGCTCAGGCTTTGAAGCAAATTGGATTGGCGCTTACCGACAACAACGATTGGGTCAACACGGTCACATTCTCCCCTGATGGGCGATATGTCGCTTCTGGAGCGGATGATTCAACAATCCTGATCTGGGATACAGAAACAGGAGAACTTGCAGGAGAGCCACTTGCGGGTCAGGGCGCTCACGTTTTCTCGATAGCATATTCTCCTGACGGAAACTGCATCGCCGCTGGGTTCGCCGATGGAAGCATTCGCATCTGGAATATCGACTTTGATATGCGTATCATAGTTTTCGACTATAATGGAACATCTGGGTCCATTCGCTCAGTGGCGTATTCACCTGACAGTACCATCCTTGTAACTGGCTCAGATGAACGGCTGATCGAGATCTGGGATGGACAGCAGGGAGAGGCAATAGGCGAACCATTGACTGGACATACTGCCCGCGTGGTTTCTGTGGAATATTCATCCGACGGCAGGCTCATCGTGTCCGGTTCTGAGGACGGAACCATCCGTCTGTGGGAAGCAGAACGCACACCAAGCGCACATATTACGGAGATTGACGGGATTCCTCCAGCCTACGTTCCTGATGACGGTTGGATTAGGACATCGAACGGTGAATTGCTGTTGTGGGTACCAGTGGAACATCGGAACGGTGTCTGTGATAGATCCTCGATGTGCATCCCTCCTGATGCTCTAGGCCATTTGGTTCGTGTAGATTGGGATAAGCTCCGACATGGTCCTTCTTGGGTGGATGTCAGGAAAACGTGATGGTTGGACCTTGAGAGCTCGCCGCTGTCGCACGTTGTCAATGTTGTTTACTGTCTGGATGCATATACTAGAAATCGCTGGAGTTAAACACGTAATCAGGAGCTTCCGCTCTGGCTCAGGACGCACTGCATTGTAAGAGTTGATGAGGTACAGCTTTTTAGTGCAGGGCGGGCGATGGCGACTACTCTCTAGTGAAGGTACGCCGGGTACGAGAGGTATTTCAACACAGGTTCGTTTGGCTGTTCCCTCCCCGTCCCGATAGTAGCGATCGAATGCTGTCTACGAATTAAATTTATGTGCGTATTAGTCCAAAAGCATCGAGCAGAGATGGACAGCTTGCTTGAAGAAAGTGTATTTATTCATAGTGGAGACGACCACGTGATGTGAACGCGTTCGCGTTCGATGACTAATTTAATCTTATCGTTGACTGACGCGTCCGACGGCATTACCGTTAATAGTATAACCGAGAGTCCGCGCCCATGGCCATGTGGGTTCCCATCATCTTTGCACATCCAATTATTGCAATGTCTTTCTTGCGCCAGGCAGCATCCAGATGGCAATTTCTGGCTCCGGCTTTGTCTTTATTAGCTCCCAGCCGGAATGAAATCGACCCAGCGGCGGCTTGTAGTACTCTGCGCGAAACCGATTTGTCGAATTTAAACACGACTATCCTGAATGCAACTTTGACAACGCGACGAAAGCCGAGACGCTTGGAGTCTGCGGACCAATTGCCCAAATAAGCGAGCCATTGTGCCGAGTCCAGTTCGTCGTGAACACGTCGAGCGTGTCTGCGGTCACGGCGGAGGCATGGTTCCCTACGACATGGAGTGGCAGATTTCTGGCCTTGGGAAATGGCGGCCTTGGTGTCTGTAAATCTATACTTTGTTCTCGAAACTGCGATCCATCTGACGGATTTTCGGTCATAAGGCATAGACCACGACAACCTAGACTACGGTTCTTCACTTGGATTCGCATCCGTTGCCTCAAACAATAGACATGATGGAGACTCTGGTGTCCCGTTTGCAAATAACAGTGAAATCTTTGCAGATTTCACATCTCGTGCTATTCACGTCCAGACTACTGTCGGAAAGGAGCTCGTCGCTGCGTACTATGAACGATTTCTGCGTCGTTCTTACTACATGGGCTGCTCAACAGGCGGTCGACAAGGAATGTACGTTGCGCTGCACTACCCATCAGACTTTGGTGTTGTGCTTGCCGGCGCGCCTATCACCAACTTCAATCACCTGATGGGCTGGAGCGGTATGATAAGAAATACCTCGGAGCTCCCCTCACGGTAACAAAAGCGCTAGTTTCATTCCTTCACATCTTTGGGACTTAGTTTCAGAGGAGATCCTCTACCAGTGTGATGGGCTGTATGGTGTAGTAGACGGGATCATTACGGAGCCAGATGTCTGCGACTTCGTTCCAGAAACACTCCTCTGTGAAGGATGAAGAACCGAAAAATGTCTATCAAAGAGTCAAGTTGAGGCGTTACGCAATGTTTATTCGCCGTTGTACGGCTTGGATGGCGATCTCCTCGTCCCGCGGTTTGACAGGACCCCTCTCAATGCCGATAGAGTCCTGGGCCGAGAGGGACCCAAATTATCCGGATTTTTTCGGGCGCTTCGCGCCCGAACTATCCGGACTGGCACAGGCCTCGGAAATTTGGACCAATTTTGTCCGGATTTCGGCCTCGGGCCTCGAGAACGTACCAAATTGTCCAGATTGGCCTCGGGCTGTCTGAAAATGCAAAAAAATCACATTAAATTCGCCCTCAGCATGATAAAAGTAGTGTAGACACCAAACAGTGTATTTAATCACCCGATTTGGTTTCTCAAATCTCTCTTATCATCTCAAAAATACAATATTACGAATTGCGGCATGTCTACAATATATATTTCCTGCCCTGTAATCCTTGTGTTCGTCAAACAAACTTCAAACCACCTGATCGTGTCGAGACACGCTTCACGTGCGGACTCACACTTCCACAAAACCTTGTAGTACCCTTGGAAGGGTCAGTTGGATGGAAATCGACGGATCTGCGCGAAGGATGCGATCGCAACTCGAGCTGGTTAATCGTTTCCTTCGGGCTACGCAGAGATTGCTTGCTATTATTTATAGTAAAAGTATTATGATATTGGCCATCTATAAATAGTGTCGAAATTTTGCCCAGCCCAGGTAGGATGTGGTTGGAATTGATCTTCTGGGATAATAAGATCCAGTTCATGAACGGAATGACTATCGTAATCTAGTGCCACGAGCCTTGGTATAGCACCAGTGAGTAGCAGCTTATTAGATAGTAGATACTCTTTGTAGATTTTCAACTTTTGCGTTCGCGTCGTCGTATAGATGTTCAACACAAGTGCCGTGTGAGTCGACGTTCCCTTGAAAACCTCTATTGAACTTAAAATTTGTATATTATTTCATTGGGAACATTTAGATCGGAGTTTGAAACGCGACGCGTCTGATCACCTGATGGGAATCACCGCTCGCTCAAGACACACGTGTTGGTTGGGCGGTCCGCTCATATCCTCAGATACACAACGGATTTCTGTTTTCCGCTGCCATCACTTCTTCCTTCCATTCATCATGATATTCCTAATTGTCCGAGATATTTATGAAGTCATCTTCTTCTGTTTCTGTGTCATGAGATCCACCTACCGCATGAAAACCTCTATAAATACTTGCCGGCCCCGGCCAGTTCAATACGAGGTTGAGACGTTCTCTGCCAGACGTCCGGTCTTATCCCCTTTGACAACCCAGAGCCCAGGTGAAAAAGAGAAATGCTGGCTCTGTCAGTCGCGCCTCTGCTGATCGGGGCGTATTTTGTAAAAGCCGCACCTTCGGGTTTTCCATCATCTGGAAATGGTTTGTGGTACAAAACTCCTGGAAGTATCTGGGCTAGACATTCTTTACCTGTTGGAAATGGCTTTCTTGCTGCTATGACACCTGGCGGAACGGTTCAGGAATCTACGCAGCTGAATATCGAAAGTTTATGGACCGGAGGTGCTTTTTCTGACCCTGTACGCCAAATTACGTTACTTTTGGCAGTAACCCGGAATTAATGGAATAATCAGACGTATAACGGAGGAAATAAACAACCAAGTGAACGAGAAGCGACAGCAGCTGCAATGAAGTCTTTGCGACAGAGTATCTTTACAAGCAAAAACGGCACGATTGGCGGTATGCTTGGCTTGGAGTATCTGAAAGCAGATGGGAAATAACTCAGCTTTGGATTGTCTAGATGTCGATCCTCTGATGTCTCCTATTGGAGCGTATGGAAAGTGTTTTAACGCGTCAAGTCTCATACTATTACTGAAATCACGAACAGGCTCTTATTCAGGCGCCGGCTTCTTGGTTTCAACTTTGACGAACGCATCGCACTCTAGCATCTCAGACTATGGGCGGTTTCTTGACTTGGATACAGGAATCGCGAAGACCATTTGGAATCAGCATGGCTTCCAATTTTCACGGTACGTGTTAACAAGTCTGCAAATTATTGCGTCCTGACAATTTCGTAGCGAAACGTTTTGCTCACATCCTGCACAAGTTTGTTTTCAGAACACGTCGACTACCGACCCTGCGGGGTTTACGCAAAAATATGCCTTCACTGAGCTTCAGGGTCTTCCCACTCCGAATATTACCTGCACTGATAATTCGACACTCCGTCTATCGGGACTGGTAGCGGACCCTGGAATGGCGTACGAGATATTAGCGAAGATTTCCGTATCTCCCGGTGGCGTGGTCAATTGCATTTCCGCCCCAAGCGTAAACACAACGATATCGGCAGTCAATGCGACAATCGCCGTGTCAAACGCAACCTCGGCAGTCGTATCCTGGGTCGGCGGAACCAACTACGATATCAATGCAGGCGACGCGGAGCATGATTTCTCCTTTCGAGGCCAGGATCCGCATGATAAACTTCGTTTCCCTACTCCGCGCCGCCTCAGAAAAGTCGTACTCGCAGCTACTCGATGACCACGTCGCGGATCTCTCTGCGACTCTGCATAGCGAATTTTCTCTCAATCTCGGCCAGGTAACTAACGTGGATGTTCCAACAGACGAGCTCAAAGGAGCGTATGATGTTGACAAGGGTGATGTATACTTAGAGTGGCTACTTTTCAATTTTGGTAGATATCTCCTTGCAAGCTCAGCTCGTGGGGTGTTACCTGCAAATTTGCAAGGTAAATGGGCTATTGATGCAGCGAACCCATGGAGCGCAGATTATCGTGAGTTATAATTTATTTCGGAGATGGTAACGATTAACTTGCCTCTCAAGATGTAAACATCAACATTCAGATGAATTATTGGTTTGCGGAGGCAACAAATCTTGACGTCGCTCAGTCATTATTCGATTTCTTGGAGGTCCGCAATTTTGAGCATGGTGCGAAGATGCCACTGAACGCTGACGTCTTATTCGATTACCTAGAAAACTTGGGCTCCTCGCGGCGCCTATACTGCACAAGTTCTATACAATATCAACCAAGGTTGGGTTGGACACAATGAGGCAAGTAAAGTACGCCATACATCGTCTACTCAAGTTAACCTTGTTGACACATAGCTAAATGTAAGTATGTCCCTTGTGATTACTACTATTTCTTCTAAATTCCTTCGAGATCTTCGGACACACTGGCATGAAGCAAGGCGAAGCCGAATGGGCAGATTATCCGGGTATGTTAACTGTTCGCAATTCGTGATCGAGGGTAGTATCGATGGCTGAATATCTGCCTAGAATCTAATGCATGGATGGTAGGGCATTTGCTGCTGGCGCTCTTTGTTTCCTGATGAGTTGAAATCCAGATGATTCATGTCTGGGACCATTTCGACTACACGAACGACGTTGCGTGGTGGAAAGCGCAAGGCTACTCGTTATTGAAGGTATTCTGCTAACGCATGATATATACGTTTGACTCATACCAGGCTCAGGGCGTAGCCTCGTTCCATCTCGACAAGCTCATACCAGACGATCGCTTTAATGATGGAACTCTTGTAGTAGCACCGTGTAACTCGCCCGAGCAGCCGCCTATAACCCTCGGTTGCGCACATGCGCAACAGGTCATCTGGCAGCTTTTCAATGCAATAGAGAAAGGAGCCGCCGCTGCAGGAGATGATGATGAAGCTTTCTTGGACGGTATGATCTTACATTCACTACAATGGGGAGGAGTATTCTGAATACTGACTATTGCTCGTTAATAGAGGTAAGGTCAAAGAAAGCTCAGATGGATAAGGGAGTCCACATTGGGTCGTGGGGCCAACTTCAAGGTATGGTTGGAGCAGGGTTAGATGATAAATGCTTTGAGATGAAGATTGCTTCTTCTAGAATGGAAAGTCGATATGGACTCTCCAACGGACACGCATCGTCATCTGTCGCATCTCGTTGGCTTCTATCCCGGCTACGCTTTATCAAACTACGATCCGGACATTCAAAATTCCAAGTATTCTGTGAACGATGTCCGCACGGCTGTACAAACGAGCCTTATACATCGCGGAAATGGGACTGGCCCTGATGCTGACTCCGGTTGGGAGAAAGCGTGGCGTTCGGCCCAATGGGCTCAGCTCGGCAACTCAAGCGAGTTTTATCATGAACTGACTGTAAGCCATCTACCCTGTAATTATCATACAGCAATCTCAGCTCATTAGAAGCCGTTTCCCTATAGTACCTTATCCAGCGAAACTTCGCCGATAATCTCTTTAGTATCTATAACCCTTTCGATCCTGTGCCCATCTTTCAAATCGATGCGAACTTTGGATATCCTGCTGCGGTAATGGTAGGTGACCTCCAGCTCTTTAGCGTCGTGCCTGGAATAACAGTTTTCTTGTGGGTAAATCCAGAACGCGATTATTCAAGCACCGGACGTTGCAAGCACGGATATACCGTTGACGATCACTCTTCTTCCGGCTCTTCCTCCCGCTTGGTCGAGCGGCTCAATAACCGGCGCCCGAGTTCGCGGTGGCATATCCGTTAATATGTCCTGGGATAATGCGACGCCTACGAATGTCACCTTGACAGTCGATGAGGGAGTTTCATCGAGACAAGTGAGGGTAGTCTATGCGGGATTGGCGAAGGACAACTTTACGACAAGCGGCGGCTTGGAGCGAACGATTGTGGACTTCTGACTGCAGGATGAAGTTCAATGGTCACTACAGCTGAAGCAAGAAACTGCATTCATGTCTATAATCATCAGGCTTGCATAGTCCAGTTTCAATGAGCACATAAGCTGTGGTTAGTTACCATAAATGCTACATATTGCTATGTTGCGATGGAATGAAATGAATGAACAGGGATGAGGCCATCGCGACAGCAAAGGCAACTAGAATTGCGACGGAAGAATATCTCTTAATGGGTATAATGGAGGAAACGGATTCGGTTTCGCTTGTGAGAACGGAAATGAGTTCCTCGATTTGCATGAACAAAAGTAGAACCTCAGTTACCTGCTGAATACGCGAACGTAGTTGATCTCAAAATACGCCGTATCGTAATTGGAAGGCTCTTGGATCAAGTCTGTGCATGTTCCCGAACATGTCTCTTCGTAAACCGACGCACTCCCAGCGTAATTACCACATAATGTAATGTCCTTTGAATGCTGGTATCAATGTACAAGTCATGACTTTCGTAACGGAAAGCCTACAAGAGTTATGGTCTGAACGCCAAAGAACTGGGAAACGTCACACGATGAGTTCGGCCAGTTGGCCGTTGGCGTAGTCCAGTTATCCGGATCCGGACTGTCCTCAATGTCGCTCGGAATGCTCGATCGGTTGAAGAACCACATCTTGATACCATCATCATTCCATAACATGGCAAATACACCGCCACCGTTTTCATAAAAATCGTCGCCATAGGAAGTTGTTGAGGGGTCTTCGACTACGCAGCCTTGATTACCGTTTGTTGCATTGTAACAGTCCGTAGAGATCAGCGTGCCGGTCTCTATGGAGGTCGAACTTGAGTTGTCCGGATGTTTGCAGCCATCGGTGGTGTGTAGTGCATAGCGGTTGTATTGGGCGAGGTTCACATTTTCGAAGATATCGATCTCTCCGTCGACGGGCCAATTACTACCTTGCAGCCAAAATGCTGGCCATACTAGAAAGCAGATAACGTGAGTGAGCGAGTCTCAAGAGGTAGTCGGAATACTGTATACCTGAGCACTTAATGAAAACGTGTCAGAATAAATCAATGAGCAAGTTTAAATGACATACTCCGTAAGGCACATGAGTAGCGTCCAACACTACCAAACTTCCTTGAGATACAGTCTCCTCACTGTACAGCTTGACGCTAGAACGCCCATACGTGCTGTTTCCAGCACCACTAGTAGAATTGTCCACTTTGATAACAGCCTTTCCATCGCTAACGTAGGTCAGCTCGGACGACATTGCAGTCTCGCGTGTCTCAAAGTAAACATTTCCCGTAGTGTTTGTGTCCGTCCCTGAATAAAAGATCCATGCATCAAAACTGACCAGCACAGCTACCTTAGCAACCAAAGAATGACCAAACAAAGGATCCCGGACGTGCTTACAATGAACTTCCTTGATACTCGGTACGTAGAGACAGAGAGGTCGCACTAGCCGTCGGTAGCAAAAACAAAGATGACACTGCGAAGAGCACGCAGAGGCAGGTCATGTTGCTAAAAGTGCTGTGCGAGCGAGGACGTTCGATGAAATCTTCTCGTACATGCACACCTTTAAATCGGACATTGGAACCTCGGCAAATGCTGCGCACTATCCGCACTGCACAAATCGAGGGTCTATGCTTTGGACTCGAGGTCCATGCACATCGCAGTGGCACTTGGCGCATACTTCGGAAGCCGAAAGTGACGCTTCGGAGCCATCCGCAGCAAACGGCCGCCAGCATGCAAACGTGGTGCGCACCCGACAGATGATGTCAACGCGAAAACGAAGAAGCATACCGGCGACGGCTTCAAATAAGAGCATAATATTCGCGATCCGATCCCGAAAGTATCTCCGGAAAAGACATATCGCAATTTAAATCACCATCATTTCCCATGCTCGTGCCTCTCAGCAATTGACCGGCTCTCAGCAATGGTGAATGGGTTGAAGCCTCATTGCTCGGCTCAAGGCTAGCGGCTGCGCTTCAACTTTCAAGTCCGGAATCATCGAAACTCCAGACCGAAACAGGGTTTACATGCGGGAGTGGCTGTGTCGGGGCACAAAAAGACATGTGCTGTGCTAGGCATGTAATTGTTTTCAGGAGGCACATAGTACCCATGTAACATGAAATCATCGAGCTTATGTTGGACCCCGAGAAAAGGTCGAATGTATGCGCAAAGTCAGTCGTCGTCCACGAAGGTTCGCGCCCGGTGCTATAAGGAAACCTGGAGCCGACCTCAGCGTATAATAGTGCTCTTACGTGCCTACAAATACGTATCAGAGCAACAGATAAGCACTGGTTCGAAAACCCTGATGATAAGAGAATCCTGCCTTCCGAGGGTTTAAAAAGGCCATGCCATTCCGACAACTGTAACACACATAATTGCTATAGTTGCATATTTGAAGGCTCGTTCGATGGTAGCCTTCCGCCTTCGAATACGTCGTCTCCAGCTCCACGTCCAGATGTGCAAAGCCTGAGAATAGTCATGGATCCAGCGGACAAGCGCTGTCGTTCCTGCCTGTCTAGCACGCGGTGGCACGTAATGGTTGCGCCTATCTCCAAGTTCGATGTCGTAGTCTTCCGTGAACCCGCTCTCATCCGAGTTTTGATCGCGCGAACTCCCGAGGTAGTCGAGCAGCGCTGATAGAAAATGAGAGCCGTCGAGGGAAGGTAAAGGGAAGAGGTTGAATATGTAAAGTGAGAACGAGAGAGTTGACAGATAGCTAAAGTACAAGGTGAATATAAGGATGACCATTTAGATGAATGGCTCAGACCTGAAAAATGTCGATAATGCATAAGGAAGCCAAACAGGTAAAAAACGATAGCGAGACGCCAGCGTGCCAACCTTGACTGTTTGATCGATTAAGGTTAGTCCAAGGAAGGAACAGATTTATGATGATCAGAGCCAACCTTGATCCCACACCTCCCCATTGGGCCCGCTCCACAACACAACGTTAAACCTGCCATGGTCAGTGTCATTCTCGTCGACCCTTTCCCATAATGGCGGAGAGACCGTGATACGAAGAAGCCGAGAGGTTGCATCAGGACGAATACATTCTTTAGCTTCTCCGGTGGTCTCGTTCGGCATGGGGTTCTCATTGCAATCGGATCCGGAGAAACATCTTTGACTATGCGGAGAGGCTAGAATCGAGACAGGATCAATACAATGCCCTTGGTTTCCGCCCTGCATGGGTTCGAAGCACGAAAGTTGGGCAGCGGGGGGATGGACGATTCGCCCTGTAGCATTTGCTTCACAGCAACTGGTAGGCTGGTCTATTGCAATGAATGGACTCAGTCAAACAAGAGAATGACGTTCAGAGCACAGCTAAACTGACTGAAGAAGACATTCGCGTCAATGCACCAGCCTTCCTCTGATGGAATCCTTGGTCCTAAAAGATATCGTGTCCATATTTCTTCCGAGATGTCTCCAGTGGATCCGAGGGGCATGTCATCAAGACTAAGGATAATACTCCCAGGGGAAAGATGGAATACGAGCGGAGAACTCTGGATTCATCAGCCACGAATCATCTAGAGTATGAAACCATCTCTTACCTCTTCGACCCCAAGAATGACCATTCCCAAATCACTGACATTCTGCCAGCCAAAGGTTGCCCACACAGATTTTACGTTAGATAGTGAAACAAAGTAAAGTAGACCCCAAAGCACGAGATTGTGCCAGGCACCTGACGAAATGACGCGCAATCGTCCAATAGTGGACAAAGTATCCAGAGGAGCGGCGAAGGCAACGAAAGCAGATGGAAGGATGATCGTCAGAGAAGCGCCGACCGAATGAACAGGTAGTCCTTCACTGAAGTTTAGAATGTTCGTCATCCGTGAGTTCGTTACGCAAAAACAAGTCACATACAGAGCACCTGTTATCGCATGGCCTGCCTCATGAAAACATTGTGACATGAAAAGTGCAAGCAGGATCAAAGGAAAATGCGACCACGGGACAGTCACACCGGGTATCTTCTTGAAAATTAGTTCAAATCATCAATAACATAGGAATGGACAGCACGTACTATGGCGTTGACAGCAAACCCAGACCTTTGGGTTGTAACGGGCATGTCAATGCTTCTTTTAACGAGACCACCGTCCTGAATTCTGCTATGCGGTAGAAGCATCTCTGTGAAATAGCTTTCGCAGCTATACACAAGTGCGCCAATACCAGCAAGAAATCCCAGAATCCCGAAAACGATTCCGACATTATAGAACACTCTGAGTAAGACCTTCAAACCTCTCATCATCCAGACCTCTTCAAAGCCCTGTCTCCAGAAAACAATCCATGCATCATGTAAGCTGTTCAACGCGCTCGACCGCAGTTCCAAGTGAAAATTCCGAACACTGAACTCTAGCCCACTGCTCTTCGTGAGTCTAAACTTCGAGCTGGGTCGCCTACTCGCAGCGACAGGAAGAAGGCTTTGAGACGAAGAGGAAGAGGCACATGAACGTATAGCGTAAATAAGGACCCAGAATACGGATACGGACCACAGAAACGTGTTCATGAGACTACCTGTTCATGAGAGAATGAGAGAGATGTCTTGACAAAGAAGCCTATCGTTTACATAAGCTTACATAAAAGGCATGTCGTGCCTGACGATCATGATATTTAAAATATCATTATGTATACTTCATGTATTTAACTATCTGACTTGCTCATATCGGCAAAGGTGAGGGATCTCCTCGTTTCGCTGTTGTTTATTTCCCAAAAAGGCATGCAAATTACCTTCCATAAATGGGGGGGCCGAAGACTTTTTGTACCCACCTGTATCTGCTTTGATGATATTTTAATTATCAAATTGCATATCAATTCAAATATCATCATCAATGATATCCTTATTTGCCTGTTGTGGTTCAGCAAACATCCATGCTAGTACTTAAAGTTTCACTTTATTTGGAAAAATAGCATAGGTAAAAAATTAAAACCTAATAAAAATTAGAACTCTACATCCCACACTCCATAGTGCAGAATGCCACTTCACTTCACATCAACTGTGCCGAGCCTGTAAATTTTTATTTTTATTTGTAGAATCTCATACAGGCAAATACTGGTCCTTTAAACACTACTATTCCTTTAAACACCTTGCATTTCTCCACTCAACTCTTCATTTCTCACCACAAAAAAATTATGGTGGGTGCTTAATGCACCAATTAATGTGTGTGTAAAATTTTAAAGAAAATGAGCAAGTTTTTGAGCCTGTAAAAATCAGATAGTCAATAAATTTTGGTATAGTTGGTATACCTAAGGCTAAAGACACCATACTCAAGCAATATTTTTACATTTAATTGTACTTTTAAGCACTCTGTCCAATAATATAGTATTTCAACTGTCTTCACTCAAGTTTTCATAGAAAAGCATGCACACAATAAATTAATACAAGATGGACAAGCAAAAAGTGTGACAGGTGGGTAAAGGATTCATTTACATAATGAGATCGGCATTTGTTACATGATTTGGTGAGAATAGCTGATCTGTAATGTCACATAGTGTTCAGAGGAGTGGTACATTCTCTCTACTTTTTCATCTGTCCATATTTATTTTTTGCAGACATTTTTCTTCTCAAAAAAAATCAGACATATAGATGACATGTAGGACTATAATTTAATGTATTAATATTGAGGGAAAGATGTGCACAGTAAGCTCATGTCATGGGGATCACCGGGATCATTTTTGGTCGTAGCCAACCTCACGAGCAGCCTTTTAGCGCGAAGGGAGGATGGAGGATCTCGAAGAAGCGATCTTGCTAGAACATGCGGCGCTGGAGCTTCGACCGGAAGGTCATCTAGATCATTCTTCGTCATTGGCCGGTCTTGCGAGCAGCCTCTGGGCTCTCTTTAAGCATGGCGGGAAGATGGAGGATCTTGAGGAAGTGATCTCGATGAACGTGCTGCATTGGAGCTTCGACCTGAGCGTCACCCGGATCACTCTGAGTCGGTGGTTAACCTTGCGACCAGCCTTAGGACGCGCTTTGAGCACGGCGGAAGAATGGAGGACCTTGAGGAAGCCATCTCACTAGAACGTGCCGCGCTGGAGCTTCGACCTGAGGGCCATTCGTACCGTTCTTGGTCGCTGGGCAACCTCGCGAATAGCCTTAAGATGTGCTTTTGGCGCGACGGGAGGATGGAGGATATCAAGGAAGTGATCTCCCTAGAACGCGTTACGCTGTAGCTTCGACCTAGAGGCCATCCGTATCATGCTTCATCGTTAGGCAATCTGGCGAGCAGCCTTTGGACGCGCTTTGAGCAAGACGGAAAGTTGAAGGTTCTCGAGGAAGCGATCTCGCTAGAACGCGTCGCGGTGGAGCTTCGGCCGGAGGGTCATCCTGATCGTTCTTCGGCGTTTTTGGCTAACCTTGTGAGTAGCTTTAGGATGCGCTTTGAGCATGAAGGAAGGATTGAGGATCTCGAGGAGGCGATCTCACTAGAACGCGCCACGCTGGACCTCCGACCGGAGGGCAACTTCTATCGTTCTTTGTCGTTGGCTAATTTTGCGAACAGCCTTAGAGCGCGGTTTCTGCGCGACGGGAGGGTGAAGTATCTCGAGGAAGCGATCTCGACGGTCCGCGCCGCGCTGGAGCTTCGACCTGAGGGTCATCCGGATCGTTCTTTGTTGTTAGCTAACCTTGCCGAGTTCCTCTACGATCGCCATGAGAAAGAAGGACATAAAAGAGCATCTCGAGGAATCCATCCGGTCTTTGAGGCTTGCCTCCTTTCACTCGTTCTCGAACTTTGCGATTCGTCTTGACGCTACATATAGATGGGCAACAGTGGCTCGATCCCATGATCATAACACTGTCATTGAAGCTCACAGAACGGCCATGTCTCTCCTTCAACGTGCCCTCACCACAAGACCTACTCGATTCGAACGACACAAATCTCTCCGTAGCCATAGTCACTATCAGTCTATTGCGTTAGACGCGGCCTCACATACCATCAACAAGGGCGAATTCACTCTGACCATCGAGTTCCTTGAGGGAGAGCATTGCTTTGGTCATAGATGCGTGGATTTAGGACCTCTCTCGAGCAGCTTTCGGAAGTAAATAGAACGCTCTCCGAAATATTTGAGGCCCGTAACCGTCAACTTGAAGCTCTTATGACATTGTCTGGGTCACATATGTCTGTTCAAGTACGACTGCAATCGGTACTCATGGACACAACCCATTTCAGGAGCAACGTGCAACTGATGAGACGTTGGCACAGATGCGACGATTATCGGAAGAACAGGAAGTCAGTGAAATACGTCAAATACCCGGATTTGATGACTTCCTCAAGGCCAAACCATTCGATGCTATACAGCAAGCGGCCTCGGAAGGACCTGTCATTGTTCTCAATCACTCCAAGTATAGATGCGACGCGCTGATTGTTCTCGCACGCGAGAACGATCCGTGTGTCTATGTTCCGCTGGATGAGCATTTCTACGCTGATTCTATCAATTTACATGAGGAGCTCATCCGAATCCGCCCCGAACATGGAGTAGGTTCCAGCGCATATGACGAGGTGCTTCGACGAGTAATGAAGACGCTATGGGAGAGAGTCGTATCCAAAATCATTCAAAATTCCTAGAACTCGGGATTGTCGAGGCATCGCGCATTTGGTGGTGTCCCACCTCGGTGCTCTCTGCCTTCCCTTTTCACGCCGCAGGTCCATACAAGAGCTGGGACGGTAGTATCAAGTATCTCCTGGATGATTACGTATCGTCATACACTCCGACTCTCACGTCGCTCATGAATGCACGATCCGCTCTCCAAATCGGATGCTCTTTGTTGCTGGCACGAAGCTTCCTTCGGCCGAGAAAGAAAGAAAGGCTATAAGTAGAACTCGCCGCTGTAAGGTTCTCCTTGATGATTCCGCAACCCCAGAAGCAGTGCTCGAGCAGCTTCAAAAGTCGCGACGGGTGCATTTTGTGTGCCATGGATCACTCGATGACGAACCTTTCAACTCCTCTCTCAAGCTTCCTGGTGGACGGCTTACTTTACTAGACATCGCGCGAGCCAACCTCCCGAATGCAGAGTTCGCATTTCTTTCAGCTTGTCACTGCGGAACAAGGTCCTAATTTTGCACTGGACGAGGCGCTCCATCTAGCAGCCGGTGTGCAGTTCTGCGGATTCCGAAGCGTGGTCGGCACAATGTGGAAATTGCTTGACAAGGACGGTCCTTCTTTACCGGCGCCATTTACGGGCACCTTATGAGCGAGCTAGAAGAGGGGGAAAGTAGATTCAAGAGGGTTGCTGAGGGGCCAAATGGAGAGGATGTGGATGTTATATGGGTCAACCTTGTTCATATACGTGCCTGACTGTACTGCGGTGTACAAGAGGATCCGAAGGCATGGTATTAACGTTTTATTACATCTTACGCTCTTGTCTGACTTGAAGCGCAGTACATCCATGCAAAAGCTGCGAATGGGATCTAATGGAGCCAACTGGAGGGTTCTGAAAGCACGCGGGAGGTAGCGAGATGTTACGTAAATCGAATGCCACTTATTGAAAACGAAAACGAAAATTTATAAATAATATATACATTGAACAAATCGAACCCGAAAGCATGCATTAACAAACAATTGCATCGTATAATGTACGTCTATCGTCTATCATCTATCTATGCAAGCAAGAAAGAAAGTATCGTCAAATATCTACAACGTCCTCGTCCATGTGCTCCCCGCTCTGCCTACGCCATAACCAATCACTCTCGGCTCACATCACTGAATGATGGTCGAATTAATAACTGTCTTTAAGAGGATGGACAGAAAGGAAGCAGACGTACCGCCCGAAGAACGTAACTTTCAGCCAATCGTTCGCCACTAGTGCACGATTCCGAAGCGAGAAGAGTGTGCTCAGGTATACGCTTCGCCAGAACAAGTAAGTCGCTACACCCCCTGAAGCAATCTGTGTCCGTGATGAGTATCATTCCACACAGGAAAAAAAGGGGGAAAAACGCACATTTCCATTGAACAGCGACAAATCCGCGATGGCCTTGTCCGACCCAATGTACGCCAATGATCCCTGATGAGAATAATGGAACGGCCTGATCTTCCTCGCCCTATCCAGCTGTTTCTCAAATTTCTTCACCTCCTCTGCAGGGACGGATGGTTCCGCATTCGTTCTTACTTCCGCCAGCTTAGCTTCTAACTGATCGCGCTTCGCCATTTGTTTGAATGCACGAGCGAGGTATGCACCTTGCTGACTGGCCACTTGTGCTGTAGGAGCGTACGCACTGGCTGTGCAGTCTCCGATAGCGTAGATGTCACCCTTGGAACCCTTCATGAGGAGATAATCGTCGACCGAAATTCCACGTTTATTTGCTTGCGCTTCGGGGAACTTGGCCATCAAGTCCAAAGAGATCTTGCGAGCCTTGTTCCCACCTGCCCAAACCATCATACCATAAGGCATCTCTTGCAAGCTCTTATCTGACATTTGGAGCTGCACAGTCTGTTCTTTGACGCCCTTGACCATCGTCTTCGTTAAGATGTTGATCTTGGCATCCTTGAACGTTGACTCGGTATATTCGATCAACTGGCGGCTGAACATCGGTAATACGGTCGGAAGAGCCTCAATCAATGTGATCCGAACGTTCCCTGCCAGTTCGGGGTACCAAGTTCGCAAGTCATCCTCCAGGAAATCGTGTAACTCTCCTGCAAGCTCAACACCAGTGGGACCACCGCCAACGACAACGACGTGTAAGAGTCGGGCGACCTCCTCAAGAGATTGGCCTGGAAAAGCCGCGGTTTCGATACAATCTAGGAACCGGCGCTGTGCCTCCTCGGCATCATGCAACTCCTTCATGAAGCAAGCGTGCTCCTGCACTCCTGGAATACCGAAGGTCTGTACTTCCGCACCCACAGACATGACGAGGTAGTCATACGGGATCTCACGCGTCGAGACTTTTCCACGGACTTCTGAGGTGTCCTGGACGATTACGGTCTTTTTTACTGGATCAACATCTTGTGCTGCTGCCTCAATGACACCAACGATCCGCTTTTTATGTCTAGTTAAATGACGCGTAGCTAAATAGAGTCGATTCATTAGCGCTCAAGTCTGCGAAGCCTGTAGAGTAGATTATGCGAAGCTTACGTTGGCAAATTGACCGAGGCGTAATAGTGCCGACGGCCACCGAAGGCAAAAGAGGCGTGAAAAGGAAGTAATTCTTCGGACTAACGACGATCTGGAAGCGGAAAGAAGAGAAGTCGCGTCAGAACATCCTCGTGACAGCAAACGCAAACGTCATCAGGCAAAATTAAATCAAGAAATGTAAATAATACACGCGGGATCAAATCTCGTGACAGTAAAACGTCATCAGGCAAAATTAGATCAAATGTGCAATACCGCGGGATCAAATGCAATCTTCTCGCAGAACAGACCGAAAAGACCAGACCGAGCCCGCCCCTCCAGCGTCGAAAATAAAATAAAAGGTCGAATCAAGACGACTTACCACATTGTAATCCTCCGTGTCTAACGATCTTAAGAAGCTAGTGGCGCCCCACCCACTCCCAAGCACCACAACAGTCTTCTTTGATGGATCGAACGGAAGTTGCTCCCCAGGATGTTTGTCCTTCCAGGTAAAGTAGAAGAAGACACCAGAGGTGGTGACGACGGTGAACAAGGTGACACGTCCGACGCTTTGAAGGAACGACCGCCATCTGCTGTTCTTGCCGTTCCCGTTCCCGCTGGTCGGCGGAGGAGTTGGAGCGGATGTTGTTGATGTTGACGTTGATGCCGACTGTCGAGGTATTCAGTATTACGCTTGTATGAGCGGAGTGCGTAAGGAAGACGTACTGGAGTTGCCTCAGCGAATAAGCGCGGGCTTGAGGAGAATTTTCGAGGCTGGACGACAATGTTCTTGCGTCCGAAAGATGCGGAGGACGACGGACGCGTCGCACGGCGTGCTGCGGCGACCAGGCGAGCTATACACCGCAAATCACCTAAGTAACTACTCGACATCACATCACGAATAAGAATGCCACTCACAGCGCGCGAGGTGCATGAGTGCGCGACGAGAAAGGGTAAGGAGCGGATAGGCAAGAAAGAGATGGGGAAAGCTGGTATGACGCCTGACCGTCGTCCGGTGGGACCGTAGGTTTTGTTTCGTAATGTAATTTTTACGGACCACGCAAATTTTGCGCATCCTTACCCGGATAACGAGCCGGTCGTGCCATCAGCTCATTGGTCCGGGATGCCGGGCGCATGTCCTCATTGGGCGATGCGTCACCACGGTGATTCGCAGTTCACTGGACGGACACGGAGTTTTGCGAGCGGAGAATGAGTGGCGAATGGAGGAACCGCAATGATGAATATGTAAAGGCACCGAGATAACTTTTGAGATGCATGTGGGAATTTAAAATCTCATGATGTGTTTCTCCCACATGAGAGATTTTAAATTTCCATGCTGGAGGGATCTTCCTGGCCTTCAGAAGATACCACAGGGGGTAGAATTACGTTTCGGAGCTGCTTATAAATGAAACAGAATTGGAAAGCTCACCTCTGATTGGCTGGATTCCAGTTCCGGATCAAATATTTTAGGATCCGAAATAGGGTTTTGCCCCCTGTGTACTAAATCTCGGCCTAATGGAAATGAAATCTAAAATTTAATTGGTGCATCTCGTAAGCACCGAGATTTTGATGCGATCGGTGCGCGATCAGAGCGCGACCATTGCGCGACCGCCGGCGCGCGATGAGTGAAGTCAGAGATGAGATATTATATTTTATGTCGCTAATCTTCGGTCCCCACGAACCAGTAACCACGAGAGACAAATGCTAACATTTATACTAGGTTATGTTGTATCAATTTGTCATGATATTTCACCCGTACATTGTCTCTTCAACTATCAGTAAGTCAAACCCTGCGTTCGCGGATACAATACGACTGGCTCGCGATCCAAAGCACCCCATGGCGGCAGTGTTGCCCTTTTGCAAAGGGAAATGGTATCCGAAGCTGATTCCTGAATCCCAATTCGACGGAGCCGGTGGTTCAGAGCGACCCGAGGACCCAAACCGCGGCCATGGTGATCATGGACACGTTCAACCACATATTCGGAAGGAGCAATATAAAGGTCGAAGAGTGATGAGGATGAAGAGCTCAAGGTAGCACAACCGGATAAATGTCCCTTCATGCACGCCGAGGTCTTTAACGTTTTGGGAAAAAATCTCCGACGATGATCTTGCTTTACTCGAGCTATCAAATGATACGCGTGTCCAGACTGGATGATTCTTACGGTTCTACATGTTCCACCGACGTGGAGCCTTGCACAGTCAGGACGATTTGACGTGCAAATTGGGCGGCATCATAAAAGCGTCCGCGAATGTATTCGGATATGAAGAGGAAGGAGCTCGGGCCCATGTTATATCTGAGTTTGAGCAGTTGCTCCAGATAAGCAATCAGATATGTGGTAAGAGACCGCTTACCACGTTATGTCCGGTTCCATGTCTCCACATACGTGGACAATGACATTGCTGGGACACCTAAAGCTCTAAAAAAGTCTGGTCGATCTGTCAAAGCTATTCACGCTCGTTTGCAGTAACGGCAAGGAGGGTCATCTACGTGGTAACTTGATGGGAAAACGTGCCGATGCATTGTCATCACCGGAGACCCAAACCTAGAACTTGACGAAGTCGGCGTGCCGAAGAGCATTGTCGTAACTCTCACGTACCAAGAAAGAGGTTAATAGGAAGAGCGTCTTGATTGATGTGTGGTTTAAAACTGTTTGACAGTGACCCCGTACAATATCGCGTACTTACAAGAACTCGTGCGGAATGTAATGAGAGGTTTAACTTCCGCAGACTGTAAATCACGTACAAGTAAGGAGATCAACGCTAAAAAGTACGAAACTGAGGATGAGAGAAGCAACGAAGTAAATCACTCATCGCGCGCTGATCGCGCAATGGTCACGCTCTGAAAATGTCGGTGCTTACGAGATGCACCAATTAAATTTTACATCTCGGATCCAACGAGATTTATAATTAGCATCTCACGGAGGATTTCGGGCAGGCACATTGAGATCCAACAAAGAGATCCTAAATTTCATTAGCTAAATTTTTAGTTTCCGTTAGGCCGAGAGTAATACAGGGGGCGAAACCCTATTTCCGAACCTGAAAATTTCGATCCGGAACTGAAATCCAGCCAATTGGAGGCGAGCTTTCCAATTCTGTTTCCTATATAAACGGCTCAGAAACGTAATTCTGCCCTCTGTGCGCAAGTTATGTTATCACCGCGCTCTCCCATCCTAATCCTTTTCCTTCACCAATACCTGTTAACGTTGTCTTTGATTCCTGCAGGTGGGCTCTTTCGTGTGCTTTACTGAGTCACGAAAATCACTTGGTGAAGTGAAAGAGTTTTCTCTTGAGGTTTTACACGTACCTGAAATTATCATGCCTACATGACGAGCGATTGCTGATCCCAAGATTATCATCAACACGTTACTTACAGTACGTACAGCCCAAAGTCTTACAATGTCTGCTGCAGTCGATGGCAGTACAGCGAGTCGCGAATTCGGTATGTTCGGGCTCACAGCTGTAGGATGGAATTGCAGTTAGTGCTATTGAAATGTAGTTGGACCTGATGAACAGTTTTCCTGCTTTCGCAACCTTCTATGGTACATGATCATCCGTGAGCGATGTCATGTAGGTATTAAGTATATGAATTAAATTATGCTTCAAGCTAGTAGACAGTTTTTCAGGGCCTTAGAGAATTGGGTGGAAAGTGATACCGCGACCTCGGTGTTGGCAAATTTGCCGTCCTTCCTTCTTGCCTCCTTGTTTTCCTGCATATGTAACTTCTGCTTCACGTTAGTACTTTCACAATAAAAAAGTTCTGAAATCGATGAAATGCGGCCGCTTTGACTGACGCATCTATAATTTCCCTGTTCGGACGTGAGGTGTTTACGACCGTCGACCGCAGTGCGCCTTATACCCCATATCAAGTGTAAAGATGATCAACACCGTACGACTCACCGACCTACAACTGAGTGCCTTCAAAGCCGAGCAGTGCGCATCTTTACGCGATAGTACCTCTGTCGCAAATATAAAGCTCTCGAGTCAATCCAGTGAGGAAATCCCCAGTTCGGGATTTTCGGATTTTCGTCGAAGATTTTGGCCATTTGCTTCCTGACTCGTTCATTTCCACACTTTCCTCGTCCACAGTTCGGGCCTCGCTCCTGTAGAACAGTTCCGCGAGAGGTCAATATGGCAGAAAAGAACGAAATCAAAAAGGTGTCCATCCTAGGCCGCGAATCCATTCACTGCGGGTTCCACCTCGTTCCCTACATAATCCACACAGTGCTCACCACTCTCCCTTCGTCGACATACGTACTCATCACAGACACAATCGTCGCCTCTTACCATCTCGAGAAATTCCAAGAAGAGTTCTCCGAGCAGCAGCAATCAGGCGTCGGAAAGGCTGCTAACTCGCGATTCTTGACTTATGTGATCGAGCCTGGAGAAGGATCGAAGAGCAGGAAAGGTAAGGCCGAGATTGAGGATTTCTTGCTGGAAAAGAAATGCACGAGGGACACGGTTATTCTGGCGCTTGGAGGGGGTGTTATCGGGGATTTGGTCGGTTTCGTTGCTGCAACTTTGTGAGTGGCATTTCGAATTTCATTTCTTCATTTTGTATGGGTGGCAGGCTGCTTTGTCTGTTCTACTCCTTTTCTTTCCTGATTATGTGCTTATGCTAACGTCTGCATTCTTAACTCCCCAGCATGCGAGGCGTTCGCTTCTGCCAAATTCCAACGACATTACTCGCAATGGTTGATTCCAGCGTAGGCGGGAAGACAGCAATCGACACACCCCGCGGAAAGAACCTCATCGGCGCATTCTGGCAACCGGAGTATATCTTCATAGATGCAGCTTTTCTCGAAACACTCCCGCCGAGGGAGTTTTCAAATGGCATGGCAGAAGTCATCAAGGTATCTCTATTTAACTTTTTTAAATTTAAAACTTGTGCATACATTGAACCAAACTGTTCGGCATATATAGACCGCGGCAATTTGGAACGAAGAAGAGTTCAACGCGCTTGAATCTCGTTCCGCAGAAATATTTGCAGCAGTGCAATCCCGCGAAAGCGCAGATGCGTCCGCACGCGCTTTACTGCTCTCCGTCATCGCTGGTTCGATCGGCGTCAAGGCGCATATCGTCACCGTAGACGAGCGAGAAACCGGCCTGCGCAACCTGGTCAACTTCGGGCATACCATTGGACATGCTATTGAAGCTGTGCTGACTCCTGCTGTGTTGCATGGCGAATGCGTCTCGGTGGGTATGATCCTCGAAGCAGAGGTCGCGCGTGCGAAGGGTGTCCTTAGTCAGGTCGCCGTCGGACGTCTTACGCGTTGCTTGAAGGCGTATAACCTCCCTATAAGTCTCTCCGACCCTCGCATCGCGTCACTTCCTCAAGCGAAACTGCTTTCGGTTGATAGGCTTCTAGACATAATGGCGATTGATAAGAAGAACAGCGGTGCGGCGAAGAAGATCGTCCTGCTCAAACGCATTGGCAAGACTCTTGAGGAACGCGCTAGCGTTGTACAAGACGAAGTCATCCGCAAGACGTTATGTGAAGCCGTGCGCGTTGTACCCGGCGTACCGCGCAACCATCCTGTGAAGATGGCAACCCCAGGATCGAAGAGCATCTCGAACCGCGCGTTGTTACTCGCAGCACTCGCGGAAGGAACATGCAGGCTGACGAACCTCTTGCATTCGGATGACACGCAAGTGATGATGAGCGCGCTTATTGACCTCGAGGGTGCGAAGTTCTCCTGGGAAGACGGGGGAGAAACGCTTGTCGTTCAGGGCGGAGGAGGGTCGCTCTCTCCGCCTCCTCCGGGCAAAGAAATCTACCTCGGAAACGCTGGAACGGCTTCGCGTTTTATTACTACTGCTTGTACTCTTGTCCAGAGCTCGGATGTGTCTTCGACCGTCATCACCGGCAATGCGAGGATGAGGCAGCGTCCTGTCGGTCCGCTAGTGTCTGCTCTCACTGAGAATGGGTGCAGCATCTCTTACAAAGAATCAGAAGGTTGCCTGCCCCTTTCTATCAAAGCGGGTGGTCTGCCTGGTGGAAGAATTCGTCTAGCAGCGAGCATTTCTTCCCAATACGTCAGCTCAATCTTACTCTGCGCACCGTACGCCCGCGAACCCGTCGTGCTCGAGCTTACGGGCGGACAAGTGATCTCTCAGCCATACATCGACATGACGATCGCCATGATGCGTTCTTTGGCATCGACGTCGAGCGACACAAAGATCCGCAGACTGGCAAGCTCTTGGACGTATACACTATTCCTTGCGGGAAGTACAAGAACCCAAGCGCCTACGCGATCGAGAGTGACGCGAGCAGCGCGACGTACCCTCTTGCCGTTGCAGCTGCAACTGGCACAACGTGCACCGTGCAAAACATCGGCAGCGCGAGTCTGCAGGGTGACGCACGTTTTGCCAAAGACGTCTTGGAACCGATGGGCTGCAAGGTCGAGCAGACCGAGACGGAGACGACCGTGACGGGCCCGCCTATAGGCCAGCTTCGTGCAATAGGATTGGTCGATATGGAGCCGATGACGGATGCGTTCTTGACTGCGAGTGTGCTTGCTGCTGTTGCTGTGCGTGAGCCGTTTGAGGGGAGGAAGTTGGTTGATGGGAGCCCGGTGAGGACGACGAGGATTATCGGGATTGCGAACCAGAGGGTTAAGGAGTGCAATCGGATCAGAGCGATGATTGATCAACTTGGTACGGATATACTTTATAAAACTTTGGTGGAAAATAGATGCTAATTACTATACAGCGAAGTTTGGCGTGGAGACGAAAGAACTAGACGATGGACTTGAGATCTACGGCAGGCCTATTGAAGAGCTGAAGGAAGGCTGCAGTATTCATTGCTATGATGATCATCGAGTGGCAATGGCGTTTAGTGTGCTTGGTTCGATAGTTAAGGGCGCAATCATCGAAGAGAAACGCTGCGTCGAGAAAACTTGGCCAAACTGGTGGGATGACCTTGAGAATAAGGTATATATTAGACCTTATCTGCTGGAGTATACATGATCTGACAAAACCATAGATTGGCCTGAAAGTTGAAGGCGTTGAGCTATCTGCGAGTCCTGTCAGCGGCTCCCCAAGCTCTAAAGCTTCATCAAATGCGTCCGCGTCCGTCGTCATCATTGGCATGCGCGGCTCCGGAAAGACTTTCATTGGCAGACTTGCTGCACGAGCCTTGGGCTGGACTTTCCTCGATGCGGACCATGCCTTCGAGGATCACTACAAGACAGGCGTGCGGGAATTCGTGCATGCAAATGGTTGGCCTGCATTCCGGACAGCGGAGACGGAGTTACTTAAAACTCTTTTTGCTGAGCATCCGACGGAGCATATTGTAAGCCTTGGAGGCGGAATCGTCGAGACGTCTGCCGCGCGGGACGTTTTAACCGAGTATGGGAGGACGAAAGGACCCGTAGTACAAATCGTCAGAGAAGTGGATGAAATTGTGAAATATCTGACGAGTGAGACGGAGCGTCCACAATATGATGAGCCGATCGAGGATGTATATCGGAGACGGGAGCCGTGGTTCGCGGAGTGCTCTACCTACCAGTTCGTCAACTACACTGGAGTGTTGCAGAGTGCTGGGACGAAAGCGCTGGAGGAGAATAAGGAGGAGTCTGGCGAGTCCTACAGGTGGAGAGTACCGCGCGGAGGTCGCGAGGTTCTTCAAGCATGTTACGGGTGTGAAACGGAATGCTGCGACGAACCTTGCGAAAGGACAGCACTCGTATTTCCTTTCTTTGACGTACCCAGATTTGACTCCGGCGCTTCCGTACATGGACGAGCTCACCGCTGGTGCGGACGCTATTGAATTGCGAGTCGACTTATTGTGCTCTCCGAAAGATAAGGATACCAGAGGAAGCTATATCCCTCCGACCGCGTACGTGGTTGAGCAGCTCGCTGCGCTGCGCCAGAAAACTAGCCTCCCGATCGTGTTCACTGTGCGCAGCGTATCGCAAGGTGGTTCACATCCCGATAATGCCGAAGACGAAGCGTTCGCGTTGTTCGACATCGCAGCGCGCATGGGCTGCGAGTACATTGATGTCGAGCTATCATGGAACGAAGCTCGTGTTCGCGACTTTGCGCAGCGCAAGGGCAATGCGCAGATTATCGCGTCCTGGCATGACTGGAGCGGGAACATGAAGTGGGACGGTGCGCAAGTGAAGGAAAAGTACGAGAAGGCTGCGGAGCTGGGTGATGTTATCAAGATTGTTGGGAAAGCAAATTCGCTGGAAGATAATTTTGCGCTCCGAGCATTCGTTGCATCTGTAGACTCTAAGCCAGGGACGAAACCTTTCATTGCGATAAACACTGGTTATGAAGGACAGCTGTCACGTATTCTCAACACGACGTTGAGTCCTATCACGCATCCGCTCATGTCTGTGAGCGCTGCACCTGGTCAGCTGTCTTTTGCGCAGATTCAAACTGCTTTACATCTCATTGGACAACTTCCTGCGCGTAAGTACTACCTCCTCGGAACACCTATTAGCGCATCGCCTTCGCCAACGCTTCACAACACTGGATTCCAGACACTTGGCCTACCGCATACGTACGGACTGTTCGAGACGTCTGAGGTAGATACATCTGTGAAGAACCTTCTACGTTCGCCGGGCTTTGGTGGAGCCTCAGTGACGATCCCACACAAATTGGCAATAATGCCGCTATTGGACGAGCTGAGCGCGGAAGCAAAATCTATTGGGGCTGTGAATACAGTTATCGCCGAGACCGGTGCGGACGGAAGCATAATTTTGCGTGGTGACAACACCGATTGGATTGGAATCCGCAGCTGCGTCCTGGCGAGGCTTCAGGCCGATGCAGATTTACCGGCCGCAGGTCTGGTTATCGGGGCCGGTGGGACTTCGCGCGCCGCTCTATACGCGCTCCATTCTCTTGGAACGCAGAGAATCTACCTCTACAATCGTACCCGCAAATCAGCGGAAGCTCTCCGTGACGCGTTCCCAGACTATGGTATCGAACTTCTCGATAACCTCGACTCTTTCCCAGGCGCGGCTCCGACGGTAATTGTCTCAACCGTGCCCGGATCTGCGACTACGCTTGAGCAAGGAGCGGCCGGATTGTTGTTGACGAAGGCGATGTTGGGTGCTGATCAGGGTGTCGTCGTGGATATGGCGTATAAACCTGCGGAGACTCCGTTGCTGTCGCTCGCGGCTTCCGTTCCTGGCTGGAAAGCTGTGCGAGGTGTGGATGTTCTCCTTGAGCAAGGTTTTGCGCAGTTTGAATCGTGGACTGGACGCCGTTGCCCGAGGAAGGAGGTTACAAAGAGGGTATGGGACAAATATAATTCGTCGTGAAATGCCTTCCATTTCTCAATATCGATCGCCGGCGTGCGCGTTTTTGTTATCTTGGTGGAATTGTCAAATTATTGTAGAAAGTGTGGACAAAGCGGCCTTTAAAAGTGGAAAACACCGCTGTAGAAATATAGATTGCAATTTCCGTCTTCTACGAAATAAGTAGCAGTCGGAGCAAAGGGAACATGCTCGTGAGAATTCCGCGTTGACCTCAACCGGCTGCCGGCTGATCATCCAATACAACTTGCTCTCAACCACGATGATAACTGGCGATAGTGGCTTTCCCCCTAATTGATCCCGGTGATGTTATTCCGCGCAAAAGCCCAAAACATACGCACCGCCTTCTGTTTTCTTGGCAACGGATATACTTGGAAGATGCTGGGGTATACTCGATCTGGAATCCGATATTACTTTCTTCGGCGTCTACTTTGCCCGTGTCTACAAAACGTGCTTGAAAACGTCATGGTCCTCCGGTGCTGCGGCCTCGTGTTCGTAATCTGCTCTACTATGCGTTTCGTGTGTGTATTTATATGTGCTGCGCACGCTCTCGGCGTGTCTTTTTTGCCTACTCTCTTCATAACTGTTTCGTAACTCTTTTATCCGTCTCTCTCTGTTCCGCTCTTTAGTTGCCTATCTTTAATTTTCTTCGTTCTCGTTTCTCTTTGCTCTGAAGTCATCCTTGATCTCCGCTGCGGCCAGATCGCATATATTGCATCTTGTATTGAACTTTTATCCTTCTCCCTCTTACACCCCCCGCGCCCGCTCAAGTGCGCGCACTCTGCTACTCGTTCTCTTCAAACGTCCCTTTCGTTTGCTGGTGCTACTCGAACTCGTTCGTCTGCCCTATAGTTCCTCAACCCTCAACGACTATCTCGCTCTAAGCTGCCAAGCAGAGGTCACGCTTGAAGAATGAGTGCAACCATGGTGGATCCGTCTACAGTTACGGGCGTTACGGCTTCGACGGGCTCGGCCGTCGCTGCTGGTGCAACTTCTTCAACTTCTTCAGCAGCTGGCGGTGGTGCTGGAGGCCAGGGTGGAGAGTCAACAGGCATTGATACAAATGAGCTTATAGTCTTCTGGCTTGATATCGCCCTCCTTTGCGCCGTTGCGTTCTTCTTCCTCGCTGCCCTTCCGCGTGCCATCGCGCGATTCTCGCGTAGATCGGACTGGGGACGAGGGCTACTGATGTATGGCGGTACTAAGAGTGGCAGGCAGCCGGCTCCGCTTACGGTCAACCCATCGGAGCGATTGAGACGCCAGCATACGGATGCAACGCAGTGGGATTATACGACGGAACAGTCGCATACGTTTGTAGGCACTCAAGAAAAGGGATGGAAAGGGGAAACGAAGATCGCTTGCAATGCAAGCCCACCTCCACATGTCCCCGCGTGGTCCTCGATACTTTACCCCGTGTCAGCTATCTTTGCGTACAACGTTGCGTTTGGGAAGTCTGTGGGAAAGCTTACTCTCGCGCTTCTCTTCATCATCGCTATTATCGTCTTGCAGTTCGTACTGGATGGGAATCCATTGACGAAGTCTGTGCGTCTAGGGTGGATCGCGACGGGGCTGATTCCTGTCACCATTGCATTTGCGACGAAGAATAATTTGATTGGAATGTTTGTTGGCATGGGTTATGAAAGAGTACGTCGCCAACGAGCAGTCGTAATTTTAGAACACATCCAATCTTCTTTCTGAATTGTTTAGTTGAATTACATCCATCGTTGGATCGGCATCGTTTCGTTCGTCGCTGCAAATGTGCATGCGATCGGTTTCAGTAAGTCTTTTCCAACTACTGTAGACTAGTAGAGTTTCTTACGAAGACCGTAACAGTTTACAAATGGTCGATAAATGGGCAACTCTCGAAGACTTCCAGAAGCCCTTCGTCATCCACGGCGCGATCGCCTTAGCTGGGATTGAGCTTCTCTTCTTTGCATCATTAAGTTGGGTTCGCAATAAAGCTTATACATTCTTCATGTTCTCCCACGTTATTGGGTACTTCCTATACCTTGTCGCGGTAAGTCCCTTTCTTCGTACGTTTCTCACGGTCAGTGGCTGACGATGAAGTTTATACTGTAGCTATGTTTCCATAGAGATGCATGCGTTAAATGGGTCCTCCTCGCAGCATTCATTTACGCCTTTGATCACCTCCTTCGACTCGTGAAGACGCGCATCACTGTCGCACGTATCAAGGCCATTCCAGAGCTCGGGCTTGTCCGTCTCGAAATTCCGTCGCTTAATCGAGGCTGGCGAGCAGGACAGCACGTCCGTTTGCGCGTCCTATCTTCCGAACTCGGTCTTTTAGGATGGACAATTGCACATCCGTTCACGGTGGCAAATGCACCTGGGAGTGGTGGCGCTGATAAGAAAGGTATGATGCTATTGGTGAAGAAGTGCGGGAAGTGGACGGGGAAGTTGTATGACGCTGCTGGACGTGCTGGGTATTACCCTACTGAGAGTGGGTACGGGACCGTGAGGGAAATCAGAGTTGTTGTCGAGGGACCGTACGGTAAGTCATTCCCCGCGGTACTTGACGAAGTTTTGAGGAGGTTATCTCGAAGTGCTAATTTTCATTTGATAGGTGGACTGGGAAATATGGTGATGGCCGGCTACTCTTCCGCGATGCTCGTCGGAGGCGGTAGCGGTGTAACATTTGTCTTGAGCCAAGCGGAAGAACTTGTCCAGGCAGTTCGTGCTGGAACGTCTTCGCTTAGGTTCATCGAACTTGTGTGGATCACACAAGATCAAGGTCTGTTCATTATCAAAGGCTTTGTTTTGCGAGACATACTGACACCTTGTATTATCTGACATTCAGCCTCAATCTCACCCCTTCTGCCGACCTTCGCCACTCTTATCGACAACATTTCCGCACTCCCAGGCGTCTTGCTCAAGATATCAATCTATTACTCACGCGCTTCTCCCTCTTCTCCCTCTTCACGCTCTTCCCCGTCATTCGAATCGACACAAGCGTACCTATCCACTCTTGCGCCTACTCTCTCCGTCCACTCAGGTCGTCCAGCCCTTAATCGAATCCTTGACGGTTTGGTAAGATTGACGGCTGCTCTCGGTCCGGGGCGAGCGAGAGGCGTCGCTGTAGGCGTTTGTGGGCCCTTGGAGCTGGTGGGAGATGTCAGGAAGTGCGCTTGGAGCGTCGAGGGTGACGCTAGAAGGAAGAGTGGTGGCGTTGAATTGCACGAAGAGTGAGTATCCATTTTCGTTTTCGTTTGCATTTTTGCTCCGCCGTTTTGCAAGTAAGTGCGTAAGAGCAGGCTGGAATATGAAATTTCTCGCAGTTCTTGGTTTGCACCGGACGCATTCCGCGGATATTTGACTTTTCTCCGTCCTGGTTCTGCGCATTCCGCAAAGTGAAGAATAATGATGATATCATTTCTTTTTCTAGGGTATTCGGATGGTAATATAAGAATCTTTATCAATAACCAACGAAACGACTGCGAAGGATATGATCACACTTCGAAAGGGAATCTGCCATAAGATCGAAGATTTTAGCCTACCTCGGGGCAAACCCCGTTGTACATATATCAGGCAACGGCCGCATATTACGCGCTGATTTTTAGTGTCGTAGGTGGGGAAATGCGCAGTCGTCTGTACCCTATAATTACCAAATAGATCAAGAGTTCAAGTGAAGAAAGGTAGAAAGAGAACCACTAGAACCATCCGGCGTTCATTACTTTACAGTCTTTTTGTTGTCCGTCTTATACCCGACTTATCCGCTCATTGCTTATTAATCTTTGAAAGATGGCTTCGATTAGATCTTATACGTACATAGACCTCGCCTTCGTTTCATTCGTCCTTCTTTCATGTCCTGATTTTATTGAGTAACCTCCGTAGATTCCTTTCGGTTGCGATTTTTTTTGATCGGATGATGTCTTGAATTTATGTACTCATATGCCGTTGATCAGGGAGCTAATCGTTCTGTTTGCTTTGATCGCTCTTTCGTAGGTCTAATGAAGCTTGACGGGGTCCATCGGCGAACGGGCAGAAAAAAAACTTGAGAAGTGTGTAAGAAACCACGTACATACACAGAAACACGACGGGTAAAAGACGGAAGTCGCGCAGATCGTAGACTGCGCGGCGGCGGCAATGCGCGCTTATCAACCCTGGTGGCTACATCACTCAATGGACGATACTTAAGTCTCCGCCTGAGATTGAACAGAACTCGACGAGCGCCATCATTCGCATCCTTATCTCTCTTTGTCGTCCTTCGCCACCATCAACAGATTCAACACGAAGGCAGAATGACACCAGATACGAAGGCTTCAACGCAAGCGCAGGTGCAGGTGAACCTGCTGAAGGACCCGCACATTAAATTCGTCCGCGTCACCTGGGTGGACTTGGTCAACTTTGTGCGGTATCGTGTCGTGCCGATCGCGCATTTTAGGAAACTCTTCGCGGACGCTGCTTCTCAGTCTTCTTCCTCTTCTTCCGTCTTAAACGAAGCACGAGTGAAGGGCAAAGATGGCGCGCGATTCAATCCGCATCCTGGTATTACAATCGCGAAAGTGACACTTGGTCTGGTGTACCTGTCCATGGCGGAGGGTTTCTCTGCAACTGGCGAGTACGTCTATACTCTGGATTTGACCTCCGCGAGATTGCTACCGTATGCGTCTGGCCATGCGAATATATATGGATGGTTTGAAGAGAAGCAGGTTGAAGCGGACGACATAAAAGCGAAGGCGAATGAGAATGAATTTGAAGTTTCGCTTTGTCCGAGAACAGTCCTGAGGCGCATCGTTCAGTGAGAGCACATCAGTTTGCTTACGAAATTTGAATCGCTGATCATTGATGGCATCAAATTTCCAACAAAAAAAAACTTTTCTTTCAGAGATGCATTCAAAGCTGAAGGAGTTTCTTTCCTTGTCGGCTTCGAAACAGAAGTCATCTTCCTTTCTTCCATTGATCCTCTTGTTGCTACCAATGACTATGGCTGGTCTGAGTCTCCTGCAATATCCGCAGGGACCCTGAAGCGCGAGCTCTGGAAGAAATTGCAGAGGCACTTGAGGAGGCAGGGATTGAACTCCAAATGTATCATGCAGAGGCTGCTCCGGGTCAGGTTGGTACTGTACAACACCTTCTAATAACTTCAGTCTCTGATTTAGCGAATGGAATAGTATGAAATCGTGACAGGCCCGTTACCGCCCCTTGAAGCTTGCAATGCTTTGATTACCACTCGAGAGATAATTATGAATGTCGTTTCGAAGCACGGAATGCGCGCAACGCTCGCTCCGAGGGTTTACAATAATAGTTGTATGTCCCTACTTCCCGTCTCAAAATTTTCCCGCTCACGCTACGTACCTCAGGTGGAAGCGCAGCGCATACACACATATCCCTCACCTCTACATCAGCCTTCTGGTCCGCAACAAAGCCTCAGCCCGTACGAGTCTCCTCACCTCCCTCTGTATCCTTAACGCCTCTCGAGCAATCTTTCCTATCTGGTCTCCTTGTACACCTCCCTGCAGCAACAGCATTTACACTACCCACACGCGCTTCGTATGCGCGTATGATTGACGGAGTATGGAGCGGAGGGACGTGGGCAAGCTGGGGTCGGGACAATCGCGAGACGCCGGTTCGTCTAGCCGGTCGAGGTCCAAGTTATAATTTCGAGATCAAAAGCATTGACGGAACTTCCAATCCATACCTCGCGATCTCAGCTCTCCTGTCTGCAGGTCTTGCTGGCATTAGTGCTCGTACTAAACTCACATCTGTCGGCTTGCACGTCCCTGCAAACACGCTAACGGACGTCGAGAAAAAGGAATTTGGAGTGGAAAACAGGATGCCGTTGAGTATTGATGAAGCACGGAAGGCTCTCGCGGAAGATGAAGTGATGAAGAATGAATTGGGAGAGGAGCTTATCAGAACATATTTGAATGTCAACAAGGCAGGTCTCCTTCTTCATTGTCGATATCTGCCTTATCCTTATTTTATTTACTTCAAGATACTGGATGAACAATTGAAGGCACCGACACCAGAAGAAGAGATAATCAAACTCATCAAGACGTTTTAATTGTTGGTCTAACGTTGCAAGTTGACTTTACCCGCCATTGTACCTCCAAGATGTTAAATAATGAAACCATATGTCTAAAGAAACCCGTTCTGCTCGTCTCTTATTGATTTTTAAGGTATAGTGGAATCGCAATGTCAATAGAAGCAAGTAGACCATTCATTACATCGGCACGGAAATGATGATGAGGACCATGGTTTCGCTATCAGCACTCCGACAAGAAAGGGAATCAGAAAGGAAGACTTCCACGTGGGGAAATGGTGATTTGTCTGCCGTCCATATCTGCCATTGAGACATGGATACAGTTTTGAGAGCGGAAACACCGATTCGGGTTTCCATAGGAAGATATAAACTGACAAATTTGAACGAGTCCATAATCTCTGCTCGGCTCTCAAGCATGCAGATCAGAGACCCGACGCATTCGTCAAAATTTCCCAAACATTCGAATTTCCGTAAGACTAGAGTCTTAAGGACGGGACAAATGATCCGGCCATCCTTCATCGGGCGACTTGAAGCTCCCGGAAAAAGCGCGAGGAGACAGGTGCGTTGTTGTACCGGAGATCTCTGAGAGTCGGGACAAGCCGAAGAATTTCGACGACACTGTCTTCCCGCATGTCCACAGCTTCGATGTCCAGATGGACCAGGGGAGGTGACGAATGTATAAAGAAATCGAACAGGTAGCTCGCACCCAGAGCCGGTCATATACTTCAGGGCCTCTAAGCACGGTAGAGTTAAGTAGTCAAAGAGCCGTCGGGTGCGGCAACTCTATAGGAGTCGTCGGAGTCCGTGCTATGAACATCGAAATTGGCCTTAACGGAGACTGTTTTTTTAAAAAAAAGTTTTGGATACCGTCTGAAGTCTATGCTGGTGTGCACTATACAACTAGGTTTGATGCACAAACGCAGGGAAGTCAAGGCCGGCATGTTGACCAAGTGCGGTGCTGGAGTGTCATCAGGAAATGGCACTCCGGCCTAGAAAAAATTGACGACCTTCCACTTATGATGGTGCTGGATCAATTTCTTTATGATGTGCACGGCAACTGCATCAAATCCTCCAAGTACTCGCGGGCGAAGCCCCATCCAGCACTGGAAGACGACGTTGCAACGAATTGGCGCTCCGTTTGTTCTCGTGAGGTAAGTGTCGACAAGCGCCTTTAGGTTCTTGTGCCGATTCACGTCAGCCCTCGATTCGCTGATGAACAGATGGGACCATAGTCGTCCGGTAGAATTAGCGGGATCTCTTCTCATATGCATAATTACACTTTGATTCTGGTGTACCGCAAAAGCTCGGAACATAACAAGTAAACTGGATTCGATTCGATCTTTTTTTTTTCTTATGCAAATCTGAGGAACACCGTCTATTTTCTCCCCCTCCTTCTTTCAGAACAGATTTCAAGGGGCTTAGTTGGAATTTGAGCATTTTGGACTTGGGGCACTTCGGCCGACTGACTGAAGAACGGAGTCATACGCTATATTTCTCCATAATGAGAATAAACGCTACTTTGGTGAAACTTGGAAAACGGGTAATCAGGGAATGTGTCAGACCTGGAAACGTAGATTCGCCAGCCAGACAAACTCTCCCAACGCATCAAGGGAAAATCTCTGAGTTCGGAAACTTCAACTGTAGGCGGAAAATGAAAACCAAACCGGAGAACCCTGAATGACTCCATTATGTCTGCCCGACTTTCGAGCATGCAAATCAGGGATTCTGTGCATTCTGTGAGATTTCCCAAAAGCTGCACGTGCTGCAGGACAAGAGTCTCGAGAACGGGACAAACGATCCGCGCATTCCTCGTCGGCGCAATCTGAAGCTCCCGGAAGAAGCGTGAGGAGACAGATGCGTGGATATACCGAAAGTCTTTGAGGGTCGGGATGAGTCGAAGAATCTCGATGACGGCGTCTTCTTTTGTGTTTTTATGATCGATGTCCAGAAACGTCAGGGGAGGTGATGAGCGCCTGAGAAAACTAACAAGTATTTCCCCCTCGAAGCCGCTCACGTACTCCAGAGACTCCAATGACGGCAGAGTTAAGTTGTCAAAGAATTGCCGCATGCTAATAAGGGAGCTGCATTTGAGTTGCCGGAGTCCATGTACTATGAAGTTATCTAAAGACGTGGGCATGGGGGCAGCGGAATCCGAGAGATCAATATGAAGTTCTTTGAGAAACGGAGCAGCACTGAGGAAATTGAGACATGAGCTGATGGACTCATTTGGATTAATACCCCTGAAGGTGAGTTTGCTCGGAAACGTCAAGCTGTGAGCTGGTCCTTGGGCGGCCAATATGTCGAAATTTCCCTCAAGATCGACCCATGTTAGTTTTGGTGACTTCCCGACGTATATGCTGGCGTGAATGGGGGTTTGAACCGCAGATACAAGCAAGTCAGGGCCGGCATGTTGTTCAACCGTAAAACCGGGGCGTCCTCAGAAGACCATACTCTGGACCAGACACATCTGGCGTCCTTCCACTGATGTTGGCGCGAGAGTAATGCCTTTATAATATGCACAGCAAGTTTAGCCGATTCTTCTCCCGTATTCCGGCTGTTTTCATAAAAGATGGCCGTAAAATAAAGGGGCGATCGGTTCGCTCTCGCGATCCAGGTGTCGAAAATCGCCTTCAAATTCTTGCGCCGAGTTAGAGAGCTCGTATACGACGAGATGATAATGTGTGACCATAGTCTTCCGTCAGAGATAGCGACTTGGCGCCAGTCACGGCAGACTTGAGAGATACGAAGTGGAGTATTGATCCATTCTTCACGCTCCAATGCTTCGTATCCTTGACTCAATAATACCTCGAGCTGTACATCAGCGAGAACCTCGCGCGGAATCCTGATCATCGTGGTTTATTTTCTGTGCGTGTTTGCGTTTCCACGTTGGAAAACAGGATCGGAAAAGAGCCGGCCTGGCGGGAGAGACTGAATGAGACAAAGACAAAGGTTCGTAGTCGGGTGGCTCAGACTCAAAAACTACTTTAATAAAGGATGCTTACATAATACTTCCCTTTGAGGAAGTCGATTCAGAACGTCTCACATTGCATTAAGGAGCAACTTGAAATAATAGCCACTCATTTAAACCACATTTCTCCTCCAAGATTTCGCCACCATGTCACTAGGTATGGGAACAAGTGCGTATCCGCCGATGTTCATGTATGGAAACGTCAGACGCGGAGCCTCTGAGTGCGTTCCCCCGTAGGACAGGAGCCACATCGTCTCGGCTTTGAGCATGTTACTTGGACGGAGGACGCAGAGAAACTGTCGGAGGAAAATGCGAATTCTGTGGGCATGAGGCATTATTTTTCCCCGGATGGGAGGCGCGTGTTACGGGTTTGTCGGATGAGATGATTCGTCATGGGGCTCCCGGTTTGTTGTTAGAGCACCGCGGAAGTGTCATTTATATGGCCTTTCACTTGACAGAAGATATGCTACCTAGAGGTGACACCCCCGAAAGTTCGATTGCTTTCTCCACGGAGATCAGAATATACCTCGAGCATCACTCTGTGCTATCTACGCTATACCGACGGACTTTACACTTGTAATGAGCCCTGTAAAAGGCCACATAGACTATGTGCTCCCCGATCCGGTCCGCCTGACAAGAAGCGGATTGTGTACCGTCCGAAGGACCAGACAATCTTGGATTGCTAATGGTAACATGTCGAGGTCAGCTTCTCCTGACAGGTTGGAAGTGCATCTGAACATGATCATGACGGATACAGGCACCTTAATATCTCTGGCGCAATTGCTGAAATAGGATTCCATATCCTGGGCCCCTTTCATATTTCTTCTTGTCGGTTTATTCTTGGCGGAATAATTGAAGCAAGTGAACGTCGTAAATTTCAGTCTGGGGCAAAGATTTGAAACGGCGGGTTCAGGGTTTTGTGGAGACCGCCGAAGACCGCTAGACGTACGCGTTTCGTCAGGCTTGGGAAGTGTCCATTTTGAATGGTCAACTTTCTCTGAAACTGGAATCCATAGGCGTCATCGTAGCCTATAAATGGTACAAAGGATACCAGGGCATCGCTTGAGGTCGGACGGCATGAATAGGGCCTACACGAGGAACTTTATTCATGAACGGTGAACCTTTGCTGTCAATTGCGTTAAAGAACACTGATGACAACCAACCCAATTCCGTGGGGTTTGAGCGTACTCCATTGTATGTTTCGCCACGACCTCGGTTTTGGTAACTTATATCGATCATGTTCGCCTTGCTTGGTGTTTACTTTGAAAATCTCGGTTCGTCTGAATTATCAGTTTTCTGTTGTAGGTAGGAATCATGGGCAGGAGGTCCACAGTCGTTTAGAGATCAACTGAGTCACGTCCGACTGCTGCCCCATCCCCAGTCTTCAAGATATGCCTAGAAAAGAAGTAAATTCTTGCTGGCGAGCACACTACCCGTTCTATAAACAATACACTTCATTGCAGCGTACCCATAAACAGCGATAATACCTAATATGACGTGAAGAAGAGGGACTCCGGAGAGAATAGACGACCGTAGAATGTCGAGCTGAACTAGTCGGTCTTGACATCTGGCGAAGAAGAACCTGTCCCAGCAGCTTCGGCTACTGCTTTCTGCTGTTCAAGCAATCTCCTATGCAGTACGTGTCTGAGTTATCCGTAAGAAAAAAAAGATCAAAGAGAGCGTACTTTCTCGCGGCCAGCACCATCTGCGCCTTCCGCTCCTTTAAGCTTGCCTCTCGTCGTTCCGGTGTAGCCTCCCAAGACGCTTTGCCACCCGCTTGCTCCGGGGAATCAATCGCTACTCCGCCTTGCCCAGACAGGCGTTCTTTTAGTTGGTATCGTTCAATCAAAGAAGGTCCGGGTTTGACAAAAGAGCTCGAAGATGAGGAAGCTTGGGGCTGAGGTTGTGCATTGGCGCTTGATGCGGCGCTCGCAGGGCGTGTCGGCTGCTGAGATGGAGGTCGCTGACCCTGGGAATCGGTGCGAGGATAGATGCGGAAGTATCCTGCTGGAGGCTACATAGGTTCAACCAGACACATCATTTAGGGCGATGAAGACATTTAGCATGATTATTATGGCGATGATCAGCTCAGACGAAGAGAAATGGAAATAGGGATCGAACCCACAGTATCTAAGTACCCTCGCTCGATGATTTTGTTCGTCGTCTGTTCGACACTTCCTGTTCGAAGCAGATCGTAGTGAATGTTCTCCCTATTACCCATGGACTCAACATCTCAAAGTCTTTGGGCTAAAAGCAGAGCACGCAAACGAACCTTGGCATATCAGGAAACATGCTAGCAACCGTCTCTGTCTACAACAATAACCCGCCCACCATGACCAGGCACATGACCACCGAAGAGCCGGAAGACATGAAAAAGTAGCGAAATCCAAAGTGACGATCTATTAGCAATGGTTTACCGGTCATCAAGTGGTTAGACACCCACCATCTCGGGTGTTACGTTCTTTGGCCTGAACCCAAGGGTAGTCCGCACCCTCTGGTCCTCCGGTGATTCCCCAGACGTAGCCCATCGGACGACGAAGACAATCACCGCGATAGCAACGACGACATTCACCACCTCGCTCATGCTTTAAACGACTTCTCTCTAGAGTTTTGGACTAAGAAACAAGGGTCTGATAAAGAAATTGTGAAAAGTAAATCTTATTGTGAAAAGTAAAGGCGCCTTGTCTGCTGATCCGCACGTGGAAATCACGTGATGAGAAGAACCAATCTTGCCTTTTTTTTCTTGTTTTTGACCGTCACTTTATTCTACTTATAACTACTCAACGAGTTGGCAATAGAAGTTGAATCTTAGCCACGCAGGAAAGTTCTTTTGGACTCCGAAGTAGACCAGTGGTGGCTCTTACACATACCCAGTAATATTCTGACAGGCCACAACTTACCGGGCTTCAGGATCCATACATTCACAGGAGCGTGCAGCGACGACTGTCATTTTGGTGTCAATGACTGAACGTCCGGATACTCACGCTAGTGTGAATGTCAGATCTAGACCGTCACTTTGTCCGGATGTCTTTCGGAAAACATCTAGGAACCGAGAGGAAGTACGAGAGAGTGGGAGTAGACTGCCTGGAAGAAGCCAACAGTGTAATTTAGCGCATGCTACTGGAGGTCTACCGGCATATTTAAACCGGCACTATTACATATCGAGTTGAGATACCATAAGAATCTGATCTTCTGTTCGAGCTTGCGAACATAAGAGCATCTGCCAAGACAAGCTCTCACCACCTGCATTACTAGTGAGAAGGACTTAGACGTTCTGCCTGTTATTATTCCGCCATATGGATGTATGATGCACTAGAATTATATGTCTTGCATCTCATCTTCTCTGTCGGAGTTTGGAGCGGAGTGCGAAACTGTTCTGCTGCGTGCCTCATGCACGTGACTAGTCCCGGACAAGGACAATTGCAAATTCCTTCAATCTTGAGTCTCTCGTATTCCTTTGCATTTATACATCAAAGTCGAGCATGATCCCAATCTCTGGATGTGACTCCTTTCACCTAAACCGAATGCATACTTGCTGAAGCCGAGTTCTGCCTCGAGCTCTTCATCGTTCCATGGTTCACTCGTCATTTCCACGAGACCTCCTGCCCAACGGTATGCGGTACCGAATTCTCATCCCCTTTCCCGCATCCGTTCGCCGATGAGTATAGTTTCTCGTCCGAATTGCTCTTCATGCTCATCCGTATCCTTCTAGCATGGGAATATTGCGTCTACAAATAGGTCATTTCCGGTGGCTTTGACTTCTACCGGGACTGTTATGAGCATCATAGCAGAGGATGTGTACCTGACTGGTCATTCCTGTCTTGAACGACCTTCTGTGCACTCTCTCGGTCGTGTAGTCCTCCGAATTTCTCGGGTTTTGCGCTATTTGATCGCCCTACTGTCCAAAGTCAATCGGAGTCCAATCTTGGGTTTTCATCTTGGCTGTCCTCGAATGGTAAATCGCGACTTGGGAGCTCAACTTGAAACAGATCATTTACAAACCAGATATCCTTTTTGATTTATACAGTTACAACGACCTAGCTGCAACTCCAACTACTTTGCACCCATAGTTCGAGTGGATCTCATACAATCATGTCTTTATAATTTTGTAGTGATCGTTTCATCTTTCGTAAAGTCTATGGATTTTATTCGGTCGGTCCCGTATCCATACATATTCTGTATTTCTGTATTCCACTATTTTGGGCAGAAAATATCGTTTGATCACTCTTTCTAGCTCTCACGTCGCGAACATAGGATGTCGGTTTCATTACTTCGCTGCCAACAGAAGTTATTATTTACCGAGCCAATCGAGTTGCATGCATATGTTGCAACAGCACGTATAAAAGAATGTCCAACTCGACCTGCTGGGGTAGAGGCTCAAGACATTGATCCCTTGAATCCGCTTATCTATACGCAATGGCAATTAAGAGTCTGCTCTCCATCTCCGGTCTTGCTGCGACCCTCTCTGTCTCCTATGCCGCTGCTGCTCCTCAGCTTGCCCTTTGCCCCAACCTTCGCCTTGTCTCAAACGCGGCATGCTGCAAGTTCTTCGATCTCCGTGATGACCTGCAGAACAATCTCTTTGGAAACACCTGCGGCGAGCGGGTCCGTGAAGCTCTCCGCCTGACTTTCCACGACTCCATCGCCTTCTCGAAGACGTTGGGAGGCGGAGGAGCGGATGGCTCTATCATCACGTTTGCAGAGACCGAGCTCCAATTTGCCGCGAATGCCGGCAATGGCGGTGTTGAGGAGTTCGTCGCGACTCTTACGCCGTTCGGTCCTAAACACAACGTCACCCCGGGTGACCTGATCTCCTTCGCGGGTATTCTTGGTATAAGCAACTGTCCGGGTACACCTCGCGTTCAGTTCTTCACGGGACGTCCGAATCCTGTGGCTCCGGCCCCGGATGGCTTGGTCAACCAGCCAACAGGTATGCTGTCTTGCTTCATGAGAAGAATAGTGACTAAGTGCTGGATATCACAGATGACGCTGATACCATCATTGCACGCTTCGCTGATGCCGGCTTCAGTCCAGATGAACTTGTTTCTCTCCTTGCGTCTCATTCAATCGCTGGGGCTGACACCTTCGTTGGTGCCGGCGGAGGCGATGCCTTCGACAGCACCGCACACGTGTTCGACAGCCAGTTCTTCATCGAGACGCGCCTGCACAATCCTGTTCCAGGAGAAGGACGCCTTCCATCTGATGCATCACTCGCTCGCGACTCCCGCACTGCCTGCACTTGGCAGAGCTTCGTCAATAATGAGAACAGTATGCGCTCTGCCTTTGCCGCGGCGCTGACAAAGATGATGCTACTCGGCCAGGACCAATCGCAGCTCGTTGACTGCACAGAAGTCATTCCTCGTGAGCTTTATAGACATAAGACCTTCAAAGGCGTTCATTTACTTTGGTTACAGAGTCCCCCAGTCACAATCCGGCTCCGTTCTTCCCCGGTAACGCGACCATCAACGACGTTGATGCGGCGTGTACACAGACACCTTTCCCAACTTTGCCACAGAACCCAGCTGTCACTTCTGTCGCAACTATGTAAGTACTCATTCTTGAGTATTATCTCGAGAAACTGGTCGCTTATCTTCACTTACTCTATTCCTAGCAATGAATTCTAAGGCTATTTAGTAGAGATAGTGCTGGATGGAGAAACACCCACATCTTATTCGAGTTGTTTTTGGTATCATTTCTATGCTAAGCTCTTGTATTTGCTACTCGATGAACGGAGTCAGAATCATGTGTAATAGTAGTGTAAACTCGAGGATTTTGTTTTCCAGGAAATATTAAGTGTCATTCCGTCAAAAAACAACATGTTGTTCTCATATTTGCTATCGCCTCCCCTCTGTTTCTACGGATCGTAAGTGTGGATGGAAAAATTAACATCAAATAGTTTTGAGAGAAGAATACATGAAAAATAGGTAACACATACTTGCACTGTATTCTAAGTCTTTTGGAGATCACTTTCTGCCCTTTGTAGATTCTCCATACATAATCGGCCTATATCTGCATCCACACGATCAAAGTCAATAACCGGAGCCAATAAAGCAGTCTCGATCGCAAAGTCAACATCCGTGCGACTCTCGATAAAATCGAAGACAGTCTTCATCCAGACGAACCGCCCTCGCGACTTCTCAACCAGACTGCCGATCTGGTCCTCGCTAATCCATGTTTCATCGAGAGCGTTTTCCCGGGCTACCTGTTTCGCTCTATGATGCGCGAAACATGTAATATCGGGCGTTGGATCGCCGACTCCGTCGAGGTCCAGTTTCTCCAATACTTGCGATGAACCTTCGAATACTTGATTAAACTCCGGCATAGGTCTGCTGAGGACCAAGAGCTTCAGCCAAGGCACCAGCTCTGATGTCTGGACGAGGATCCTGGCCAGTTGAATTCTCTGTCCTCTGGTCTTTCCACATTCATCCAGCCCATCCACAACGATAATTAACGGATTGGGTGAGCTGGTTTCTTCTTCCGAAGCCACAGCTAAAATAGGACCCTTTATCAGCATATCAAAGTGCTCTGGAAGGGTTTTCGACGCAAGTTTGTTCCGCTCCTCTCCCTGTAAAGCAGAAAGCAGTTTGGTGCAGTACGGCTGATGCCATATGGCAAGGTGCGTAGCTACGATGGGATAATCTTGCTCGGGTCTCGGAGGTCTGTATCATCTCGCCTGCAAAAGAAACAGCCCGCGAGCAGCCTCTGAAGGTCGAACTCGTGAGCCACTGAATTCGCTATTGCGCTCTTGCCTGAACCCGGAGAACCGTGCACCCATAGAAGCTTTCGATCGGAGGCGTTAGTTGCCCATTGAGAGATCCGCTCAAGGATATTAGTCCGCGTGCCCGATAGACATGCTTTGTCCGTCCTGTAGAATTCCTTTCCGGCAGGACCGAGGGAGGAGACTTGCAGGAGCTTCAACAGGTCGTTGTCTCGAATCTTCTCTATTATGAAGTCCATTGAGAGTCAAGAAGGATGACTGCGATCATGCTCACCAATTTTGAGGTTAATTTTCCAAACGTCGGTTTTGATCGACCAATCGTACTTGCTTTTCGCCTTCTTGAAGTCGGCTTTGAGTTCATCGACTTTCGAAACCTGAGAAGAAATCAGGTCACCTAAAGCGCAAATACTAAGCTTAATGTCAGAATTCGCGAGAAGAACGGGATTCTACCGAGGATGCTGCTACTCGAATATTGCACAATAAATTCGCACGTCTCCCTGAAGATATCCAAGAAGTCCTTTACCGCAGCTCTAGCAGCTTCATTCGTCATTGTAGCCCTGTCAACCACTTCTGTGAAAGGCAAGAATTCCTGGAGGTCGTCTAAGAGATCGGAAGCGTCCTCGTGAATCTTCTCCTGATTTTCGAGCCTCTGAACTATTTGTCAGCAATTGTCGTTCAATGGAGAATTGTAAGTCACCTCATAAAGCATACTAAAAGCGATAGTAGCCGCTTTGGCCGCTGGGTGAATCTACATTTATTTTCGTTAGAAAGAAGTCGCGCTGATATAAATGAGATGACAAACTTGCATCTGCTAGGTAGTCACCGAAATTCTTCACAACATCGACAAACCCTCGCGCACGTCCCAGTTTTTCCAAAGCAATTGGTTTTTGTTCGAGGCGAGCCGCAGCATCTTCTGCTCCTTTACGAACAGCAATGCCGGCCTGGATGATTCTGTACTGCTGTTTACGAAAGGATGAAAGAACTTTGGCTCACCTTGACTGGCGTCTCAAATACGAGCTTCAGTACAATCAACCCTCGCTCATCTGGTAGCAAGATCAGAGCCAGTTAGCTTGAAGATAATAGATAAGCTTCACCTTCTTTCGTCATGGTATTATCTGCATCAACATCCGTAGTCTCGACGCGCACTGATGCGTAGTCCCTCTTTGCTCGCCATTTGATCACATGAGACTCCTTGACGATAGCTTGCAAGCTCGAACTCGGAGGAAGATGTCTACTTGCGCAAGACGAGCGGTGAGAAAGATGTATACTTGTGCGGTGGTGGTACGTACATATCGGCTTCCCAACGAAGAGAATCACCATCATGACTCGTGAAGTCCTTCGACCTAGGAACAGATTCACCTGCAACGATTTTAATCTTGACTGGATATCTTGGCTGTCTATCTTTGAAAGTGACAACCACGTCTATGGAGACATCGACCAATTTGAGTAACGACGAGGGTTTTCCTTCGGCTCTCTGGAGCGTACCTTTCAAGCGTAAGAACCTACGAGACGTATGGCACCAGCGTCAGAAAAGAAGCGGCTGCCTTAAGAGCTGGACTTGAACTCACTTGAGCTCGTCGTTATGCTCTCGCCCGTGGTGAGTCGGTGGCATAGGGGGAACTGCATTCATGGGCTCTTTGCCTGCCACAACGCCATTTATAAATGAAACGTCAGTGGTACCTCGTCTAACTATCTAAACCCTCTGGAAGATCCATCTGTCCATCATGTCCGGCGTCGCGCGGACTTTTGATTAAGCGCTTCTATGCCAGATATACATAGTACACGTACTCTCAAGGGCGGAAGTGTCGATGTAAGAAGGGAAGCAAAGACCCGGCTGGGGAGTAAATTGAATAGAGCACTGCGGAAGCAATTCTAGAGATGGTAATTCACTGATGAGCGCCGAAAGCATTGCAAAGGAATAGAAGTAGTCAAACACCATAGAAATGAGTCGTTCTTGACGGCGAACGTAATTTGGATACAGGAGAACTCATAGAGATTCCCATCTCTCAAGTGATGTACGGAGGCTCTCACGGTGGGGTTAGCTCAATGATTAGCGCTCAGTCGTCGCAGGGACGAGAAGTCGATTTGCATCAACGTCGACACGAGGCGAGGCGACGAACCGTGAATCGGTTGACACAAGTGATTGGATTCAAGGATGCGAGGCTAATGCATATATCGACGAATCAACCAAACTTGCAAATGAGAAGGTCCCGAAAAAGTCGAGTTTGTGGATAGAGGTACAATGGTAGGGCGATGGTCGAAGAACACGGAGTAATGCAACTCACAGATCGGTGAACACGAGAAGTTTCAAGCGTGGTCTGGCTGTTCCTGGCTAGAAGGACAAGGTCTAACTTGAAGGCAGGGAGGATAAGTTTTTGGATGCGGCTAAAAAGGAATCCGAAATCACGTGGGGACATTGAAATCAGAGGCAGACCAATGATACCTGTGAAAGACAGTAAATTAATGCTAATGCAGATCATGTACACAGATGTACCACGCAGAGTTATGTTGAAAAAAAGACAAGGGACGAATACTGTAGTAGACGGTTTAGGGGCAATTGGCGAGTTCGTACGATCGGGATGGATGATCGGATGGTGGAGAGTGACGAACGATATCGAATAAAGGACAGCTGGTAAACGGTATGCAATAACAACTTTGGAAGAAGCAGTTGTATACGAACCGAAAATTGGGACAATGGGACAGATAAACGGGACGGGGATGTGTATGACAATGGTGATGACAGTGGGAACAACGACGACAGCAGGAGACAAATAATGCGGGATATCGTGTAAATGGCACAAGTGAATATAGGATAAGCACACAGTTTCAGATAGACGAAAAGAAATGTAGTACCAGAAGAGAAATGGATGAAGGACACGAGAGGAAATGGCAGAGGGGGGAGGGGAAGAGGAACTGTCCAGTGGAGGAATAAGGATGGTAAGCGTCCTCAAGATGATGGAACTGTTCAAGGTGAACCTAAGGTAAGAAATGGTCGGCACACAACATCAACGTAACATTTGAGCGCCTGCTTCTCACGGAACATCCGGAGTACGTGTATACCTTTCAGAATACTTGCGGATAACATAAGACCTAACAAAAAAATTCCTTCAGACACTTGATAAAACACTCACCTCTTCTCGAGTACCTTACATACTTTCCTTCACCATCCCCACCTCATGTTTCCATATACAAGAGTATCGGCTCTCCAACACCCTCGATCTCTGGAATAACGCATTTCAGATCGAATGCTTTTGCCAGAACGATTTTAAATATCTTCTGCACGTTGATCGACGCGGATGTCGAGCAGAAGATAAGACTCGCACGCATTGCCTTTGCAAACTTCTTCGCTTGCTTCGTGATCTCTTCTTGTTCGTCCCGAGGAAAAGTCGCAAAGACATCATATTTGGTCCCAATGAGAAACGGAATGGCGGTTTTGTTGAAGCCACGCGCTTGGCGATACCATTCCTTAACGGAATTGAGCGTGGACTTGCGCGATAAGTCGAACATGAACAAAATCGCAACCGCGTCGTTACACACAAGCGGCAGCATGTTTACGAACTCGCGCTGACCGCCGAGATCCCAAATCGAGAAGGTGATAGTCGTTCGTCGGACGCTTATCGTCTTCTCCATGAAGTTGACGCCCAATGTCTGGATGTAGTCCTCGTCAAAGCTTCCCTCAACGTACTTGACCATCAGACTCGTCTTGCCAATTTGCGAATCGCCCACCATCCCGACTTTGATGACGACGCTGTGTACGGCATCAGTTAATAGACCAGACTTCCTAATGAAGCGCTAGAAGTTGACCTGTTCTTCTCGTCGCCCTCGCTTCCATGAGGAGCCATTCCGCTGAATCCAGAACTACTTGCACTTGCACGACTGTTCGCGCGATCGCGTGAATTGGGAGCAACCGGGCTCTGATTGGACATGACGATACGCGTGTCTCGCAGAAGGAAAAGATTAGGAAGCTATATCGTTTCAGAAACAATCAGATTATCATACAGAAGATGTAACACTCACAGGAAAAAGAGATATCTAGAAGAAAAGGACCAAACGAGAAAGACCCAAGAGCTTGACCAGGTTTTAGAGCGCGGCTGATGGCTCGATTATTGACAAACGAGAAGCAGGATACCCGGGCTCGATGAAAAGCTGGGACTCGCGTTGGATGAGAAAGAGCGTCGACGTCGAGAGCCGATGTCGCGCTCGACAAAGGCGAGAGAACGCGCGCGAAGGGGAAGAAGATGAAAAGAATTGGAAGGGAGTTGACCCAGTCCAGTCGAACGCCGAACATGCGTTCAGAGCCCACGTTTCTCACGATAAATTACGTAAGGACAATATCATCTCAATCTTCACCAGCGCTTAAATGAAGTTTTGTTAGCTTTGACGGTCAATGCAGAGAGAGAGTTGTCAAGATAAAATCTTCAGAAATGTTGAAAATAACCAGAATTAAGAATGGAGAGCGAATAAGTACGTATAATTCAATTCTATTCAATTGAAGCAGCACGTGACGAATTCCAAAAGGAGGCACGCGTAAGGCTTCACTTGACGGAAACCGTTGACCTCTCCTCAAGCCAAATATCTCTCGATCTAATCTCAAAAATCAAACTAGCTTCCCAACATGTCCACTAGACCTTTGAACGATGAGGAGGTTGTCAGTGAGATGAACAAGATGGTAAGCGTTTGATCTGCCTCAAGATGTCTTGCCGGATCTTGCTCAAGGGTTTGTCCGGGTGTAGGTTGCGTTCATCAAGCAGGAGGCGATGGAGAAGGCTCGAGAAATCAGAGTCAAAGCGGATGAAGAGTTTGCTATCGAAAAGGCATGCATTGACTTGATCAGATACCATGTTGGTCCAACTGACATGGAGGTCTAAGGCTAAACTCGTCAAACAAGCTCAGCAAAACATCGATGCACAATACGAGAAGAAGCGTAAACAAGCCGAAGTTGCGCAGAAGATGTACATATCCCATTCAGTACTTTCGGTTGAACTAATGAAAGCTGATTGTGCCGCCACGCGTTGTCCAGTGCCCAATCCACTCAGCTCAACAAGTCGCGACTTCGGCTACTACAGCGCCGCGAGGAACATCTGGAAGGGCTCTTCGAGGAAGCGCGCGAAGAGCTCCTTGCCCTTTCTAAGGATGAAGGACGATATGCGCAACTAATCGAGGGCATCGTACTACAGGTTCGTCCTCGCCACATTCCTACTTAATTTGCTCCCTCTGATTCTGTTTGCTTGTTTGTAATAGGGTCTTCTGCAACTAGTAGAACCTGAAGTACGAGTACTTACGCGTCCAAAGGATGTGAAACTAGCAGAAAAAGCTGGCGAAGGTGCGAAGGAGCAGTATGTGTCAATTACGGGTCGCGATATCTCGGTATCTGTCGTGGGGACCTTTCTGATACCAGGTTAGTGGCGTATTTCACATTTTAACGTTCGGATATTAACTGTCGAACAGTGCCGGTGGCATAAAGCTTCAGACAAGCAACAGCAAGATCTCGCTGGACAACACCCTCGATGAGCGATTAAGACTCCTCGAGGACAGGGTGCGTCGGCCTTTCTGACACCCCTATTCTCGCGGCTTGTCACTGACTCCATTCGATATCTGCATATAGATGCTCCCGGAGATCCGTTACGACCTCTTCGGTCCAAATGATAACCGGAAATTCTTCAACTGAGTCTATACCTCTTTAATACATCCAGGAGGAAAGACGAAGGAAGGGATGTGTATGATTCAGATTTTACAGACGCTTCGCGTTGCATCCTGTATTTTACTTAAAAGGGTCTGCGTGAATGCGATGGCTTTCATACCCTCTTGCTCGAGCTGATACATTCAAGATAAAAAGAGATCGTCAGGCCGACGAGAATGGCTATACATGTATGTATTGTATGATACAAATTTTGCTTCATGTTCGATACCCGACTCGTTCACACAACAACCAAAATTGCGGTACGCCTACGACACACCACCCGAGAGGACCCAAATCGCAATCTGCGCAACTCAGGAGCTTGAGCGTCTGCCCTGCAGGTCCCGAATGAAAATAATCAGTATATGGTGTAGATAACTATCCTGTTTGTATGATTATCTACCTTGTGTCTCTGTTCCTCGATCGACTGTGCGAGAGAAACCGATATTTTCGAATACCATCGGATTGGGTTGGACGAGCCAACAGCATACGCTAGACCCGGCTGGAGGAAGAGGAGCAAGTAGTCCTGCTGGTGGTTGTTCCGCCGGCTCGATCTAAGAAAACGAGCTATTTAAATACACATTAAGAAGAGAGATTTGAAGATACTAGACCTCGGGAAGCTCCTTCTCGACGAGAGTTCCAACGCCGGGTTTCAGGATGACGCATCCACACCCGGGTCGAGGGCATAAAATATCGTACTTGTTAATAGTGACTCCGTCAGAATCATTTGAAACCTCGTCCACTGCGCCCGAGAAAGAAGATAATAGACGCGCAGAGGGTCTATCTCGCGACGAGTTCGATTGTTGCAGGGCCTCTAAAAGACCTGGAGGAAGCGATCCGGACCCAGAGCCTGGTAATGTGTTGCTAGAAATCTGGGATGGCATACTTCTCGATCCCTCGACCTCCTTCTCTCCCGGGAGGCTGTCAAGAGTGATTTGCATCTCATCCCAAGGCAAAGGACCATGTACAACCGAACTCGGTCCAACATATTTGAAACCCGCCTTTTCGTACAAAGCTCGCATATTCTCGTGAGTAATCAACAATATACGCTTCGTTGATCCATCCCTCCTCATCCGAGAGACATACTCCTTGAGTAGCGCAAGCGCGATCCCGCGTCGTTGATATTGCGATGCTATTACCACAGCGTGGATGCATACAGACGATCCATTAGGATCATGCTTCTTCATTGACTCTGCCGTCAAGGTTGGGAGTTCAGACCGAGTAGCGCAGACGGACCCGATGATTACTCGCTTGGAGCCTTCTGATGGAGGAGGGAGAAAGGCACCGAGGAAGAGAAATGGCGCGAGCTCCTGACGCATTTTGAATTGCTCCAGAGTTGCTGCTTCATCCTCCGGAAACTCTAGTTACGAGATAAATGAAACAACTGTAAGTCGGGAAAGACAATTATCCGATAGACAAAGAATCTAGCTATACCTGATATTTCGAGGTTGTACGCGTCTGTAACTTCATCTGCTTTCACAAGATCGAATGTCAAATTCGGCGGAAGGCATCCTGACATCGTTGTTGATCAAATCCAAGCCAAGAAATACATGTCGATCATCTGGGGCGTCGATCTGTATTTAATCTTGATCAGCATCCCCAATTTGGATGAACTTCCAAAATAAGCATTTGAAGAAGGTAACAAGTTTAAAAGCAGACTCCTTTCTCAGTTTCTGCCTACATAGAAAGCAGCTATGTTCAGACTTCCCAAATTTCAATCTCGAATCTCGACAACTGGGAACAGGACGTTTCCAGAGCTCTGGAATGTACTGAGAGAAACTTAAAATACGTCCTACTCGTGTTTAAGTCGGGCATCATCACACAGCCGTCGTGAATATAAAACAGGACAACCCTATGCCCGTGCCTCTCTTGACTTCGTGCCACCATCATCTCCGTCTTTATGGATCCCCCATCGCATCGCGCAAGCCTAAGAGGCAACCTTCAGAGTTCTGATGGCTATATGGTGTACTTGATAACTGGTGTACTGAGTCTGGCAATGCTCCTCCTGACGACATACCTTTCAGCTCCCATGAAGCGCTTAAGGCGGCGACTGGTACTTGCTGCACTCTTCCCTTCATATTTTAGCCAGGAACTAACTGCTTATGGTTGGCAGATCTTTATTCATCGAACGCGTCGAGCCAATTCTTCATGGTCCCGTTTCGAGCAATCAGGAGAACAGGAATACCTTAACTCGGCCATTTCTTCCCAACAGGCCGCGCTTGACTCTTGCCCGGACAGCGATTCTATTCGTGCGCAAACATCGTATCGTCTTGCTTTTTTCCTTTTCGTAGTATTGGAGCGGTGGGGAGACACGGACGACCTTGAGAGATTGATCACGCTGAACCGTGATACCCTAAAACTTCATCCGGAGGGCCATCCGCTTCGTTCATCGTCGTTGGGCAGCCTTGCGGGCTCACTGTCGATGCGTTTCGAACGTTCTGGAAGAATGCAGGACCTCTCGGAAGCCATCACATTGGAACGTGCTGCCCTTAAGCTTCAACCGGAGAGCCATCCCCTTCATGCCTCGACGTTGGGCAACCTTGCGATCTCACTATCGACGCGATTCGACCATGTCGGAAGAATGCAGGATCTCGAGGAAGCCATCGCTTCGGTGCGTGCCGCCCTGGAGCTTCGACCGGAGGATCATCCGCGGCGTCCTATGACATTGGATAATCTAGCGAGCTCACTGTTGAAGCGTTTCGAGCATACCGGGAGAATGCAGGACCTCGAGGAAGCCATCACATTGGAACGCGCCGCCTGGAGCTTCGACCAGAGGTGCATCTGCTTCGTTCCTCATCGTTGAGTAACCTCGCGGGCGCGCTGTCGATGCGTTTCGATCATGCAGGAAGAATGCAGGACCTCGATGAAGCCATCACTCTGGAACGTGCCGCCTTGGAGCTTCGACCGGAGGATCATCCGCGTCGTTCTGTCTTCGTTCCTCAACGTTAGGCAACCTTGAGCTCATTATCAGCACGTTTCGACCATGTCTTGCAGGACCTTGAGGAAGCCATTTCTTTGGAACCTGGAGTCGGAGGATCAGCGTTTCGACCAGCGCTTCGACCATGCCGGAGATATGCAGGACCTCGAGGACGCCATCGCCAGAGACCTCGTTCTATCTCAGTAACGCCATCACATTGGAACGTGTGGCCCTGGAGCTCCGACCGGAGAGCCATCCTCTTCGTTCCTCAACGTTAGGCAACCTTGCGAGCTCATTATCAGCACGTTTCGACCATGTCGGAAGAATGCAGGACCTTGAGGAAGCCATTTCTTTGGAACGTGCCGCCCTGGAGCTTCGACCGGAGGATCATCCGCGTCATTCCATGTCATTGGATAATCTCTCGAACTTACTGTCAAAGCGCTTCGACCATGCCGGAGATATGCAGGACCTCGAGGATGCCATCGCATTGGAACGTGCTGCTTTAGGGCTTCGACCAGAGGGTCACCCAGATCGTTCTATCTCATTGGGTAATCTCGCAGCCACCATGTTGAAGCGTTTTGGGCATTCCGGGGGAATGCAGGATCTTGAAGAAATCATCACATTGGAACGTGCGGCCTTAGAGCTTCGACCGGAGAGCCATCCTCTTCGTGCCTCAGCGCTGGGCAACCTTGCGATCTCACTATCGACGCGATTCGATCATGTCGGAAGTATGCAGGATCTCGAGGAAGCCATTTCTTTGGAACGTGCCGCCCTGGAGCTTCGACCGGAGGATCATCCGCGTCGTTCAATGTCATTGGATAATCTCGCGAGCTTACTGTCAAAGCGTTTCGACCATGCCGGAAGTATCCAAGACCTTGAGGATGCCATCGCATTGGAAGGTGCTGCTTTGGAGCTTCGACCAGAGGGTCACCCAGATCGTTCCATGTCGATCGGTAATCTCGCGGGCACCCTGTTGAAGCGTTTCGGGCATTCCGGGGAAATGCAGGACCTCAAGGAAGCTATTGCGCTGCAACGTGCGGCCCTGGAGCTTCGATCGGAGGGTCATCCACATCGTTCTATGTCGTTAGGAAATCTCGCGAGCACCCTGTCGAAGTATTTTCACCATGTCGGAAGATTACAGGACCTCGATGAAGCCATCGCTCTGGAATGTGCCGGACTGGAGCTTCGACCTGTGGGTCACCCGAATCGTTCTGTATCACTTGGCAATCTTGCGAACTTTCTATCGGCACGTTTCGAACATCGAGGGGAGATGCAGGATCTGGATGAAGCCATCAAACTAAACCGCGCTGCCCTGGAGCTTCGACCGGAGGGTCAACCGGATCGTTCATTGACATTGGGAAATCTTGCAAGCTCCCTATTGACGCGTTTCAATCATGCTGGGAGAATGCAGGACCTCGAGGAAGCCATCATTCTGGAACGCGTCGCCTTGGAGCTTCGACCGGAAGGCCACCCAAATCGTTCTGTGTCATTGGGCAACCTGGCGAACTTTCTAACAGCGCGTTTCGAACATCGAGGGAGGATGCAGGACCTCGATGAAGCCATCAAACTAAACCGTGCTGCCTTGGAGCTTCGACCAGAAGGTCAACCGGATCGTTCGCTGACGCTGGGAAACCTTGCAGGAACCCTGTTGACGCGTTTCAACCATGTCGGAGAAATGCAGGTCTTGGAGGATGCTATCACACTAAACCGTGCTGCCCTGAAGCTTCGGCCGAAGGGTCACCCGGGACATTTGTTGTTGTTGGGAAATCTCGCGAACACGCTGTCAAAGCGTTTCGACCATGTCGGGGCAATACAGGATCTCGATGAAGCCATCGCACTGAACCGTGATGCCTTGGAACTCCGGCCGGAGAGTCATCCGGATCGTTCCTTGTCGTTGGGAAATCTCGCGGGCACGCTATTGAAGCGTTTTGATCATGTAGGGAGATCGCAGGACCTCGATGAAGCCATCATACTGAATCGAGCTGCCCTGGAGCTTCGACTGGAAGGTCACCCGGATCGATCTTCGTCATTGATAAATCTTTCCCAATCTCTCTACCTTCGTTTTCGGAAAGAAGCGCAAATCAATGACTTCGATGAATCCATTCAGCTTTTGTCCTACGCTACCGCCCACGTGTTCTCAAGTTTTTCTAGTCGTCTGAAAGCTGTGCGAGGATGGACAATAATCGCCCGTTCCCATGATCACCCCACTCTTCTTGATGCGTATAGAACCTCTATTTCAGTACTTCAGCATGCCCTTTCCGTTAGACCTACTCTGTCCGCACAGCACCAGTTTCTTTCGAGCGATAGTCGTAATCGGGCACTTGCATTGGATGGGGCTTCTTGTGCTATTGAGAAAGGCAACTTCACTCTGGCCATCGAACTTCTTGAGCAAGGGAGAGCCTTGCTTTGGTCCCAGATGCGCGGGCTTAGGACCCCTCTGGAACAGCTTTCGCAGGCCAGCAAATCACTTGCCGACAGATTTGAGGACTGTAATAGTCGCTTGGAAGCTCTGATGACGTCGTCCGAGTCGCATGAGATCGGCTTGAGCACAGGCAGAGGTGGTATCCAAGCACACAACGCTCGTCAAGAACAAGTGTTGGTCGACGCGATGTTGGTGCAGATACGACAGTTATCCGATTCGAGGGCTTCCTTCGAGCTGCTCCATTCGAGGGCCTGAAAGAAGTGGCTTCGGAAGGACCCGTCATTGTCGTAAATCACTCCGTGTTTCGATGCGATGCACTTATCGTCGCATCTGTGCCGGAAGCTCCATGCGTCTGCGTTCCACTGGACGGTGACTTCTACTCAGATTCAATTAAGTTGTACAAGGAGCTCGTCCAGGGACGCAAAAAATTCGGGTTACGGTCCAAGAAGTACGACGAGATACTACGACGAGTGATGAAGATGCTATGGGACCGAGTTGTCTCGAAAGTCGTTCAAAAGCTGAAAGAACTCGACGTCAATGAAGGGTCGCGCATTTGGTGGTGTCCTACGTCAGTACTTTCCGCGCTACCTTTCCATGCCGCAGGGCCATACACGGATTCGCACGGACGTGAGAGGTATCTTTTGGATGACTATGTTTCATCATACACTCCTACCCTCACGTCACTCATAAAGGCTCGGTCTGGTGTTCAAAGTGGAGGCGAAAGAATGCTTTTCGTTGCTGACACCAGACTCCCGTCTAGCAAGGAAGAAAGGAATGCCGTTTTTAGGATCCGCCACTTCAAGCAGCTCCTCGATAGTCACGCTACTCCAGCAGCGGTACTCAGGCTCCTTCAACAGGTGCAATGGGTGCATTTTGCATGTCATGGTTTACTTGACAAGGAACCCTTTAATTCCTCGCTCAAGCTTCATGGTGGAAGGCTCACGCTGCTGGACATAGCCCGCGCCAATCTTCCGAATGCTGAATTCGCTTTCCTTTCTGCTTGCCATACTGCAGAACAGGGTTCAAATTTTGCGCTGGATGAAGCACTCCATCTTGCAGCGGCCATGCAGTTTTGCGGATTTCGAAGCGTAATAGGCACGATGTGGCAGTTGCTGGATAACGATGGTCCCTTTTTAGCCGGGGCCGTGTATGGCTACCTGATGCATAACTTAGAAGAGGGAGAGGTTCGGCATAAGAGGTCCGCTGCGGCTATCCGGCAAGCCGCGCTGATGCTTAGGGAAAGAGGAGATGAGGGACCGAACGGTCGTAGGGTCGATATCCTGACTGAGCGGTGGGTTAACCTTGTACATATAGGCGCCTGATTATTTCTCTACAATATACAAGTTCACAAAAATGCGCATGTTTGCCTGAGACACGATAACTAGGCAACAAATGAGGTCTTGCCGCTGATGAGCCCTGCTCAACGATACCAATGGAGCGATGTCTTATATTCATCGCTCATATCGAAAAACATAGCAACCAGTATATCAATCTACCAGAGGAGAAGCCGGTAGCTCTATCAGTCCAAAACTCATCATCGAGGCATCTAATCAATCTTGAATTCAACTATAAGATAATGTCCTATAATGCGATGTAACGTGAACTTGAGTGCCAGGCCACAGCATCAGGTCACAGCATCTGCTGATGTGTTATCTATATCACTTTGACAAATGAGTTCTACGTTTCGTTCTGCACAAAGTGCTACCAGATCCTTTGGAATTCCACATTCGATACCGTGAACGGGATGTCGTAAACAAATGTTGAGAACATCCAGACCTTTAGTCGGAAATACCTCGTCTGATAATTTGACCAGTCCGATAACCGTGAGCGCGGTGAGATGACGAAGAGAACGCAGGTCTCTTGCCAATGAATTGGATGGACAGCAAAGAAGGATGCGAAGTTGTCGAGGCCGAGGATAAACAATTATGAAGAACTGAATTGATCGTTGCGTGCTCCAGATATGACGGAAAATTGGCTTGACCAAGATCAAACTCGCTCAGGGCCAAAATCGCCAGCTCCGGGCGAGCAAGGCAGAAACATTTTCCAAAGATCCCCTTTTCGTGCAGCGATCTACTATTCGCCCATCCTTCCCATATGGCAGTCTATCGACATCCGGAATGAAGAGCTGTAGTCCCATGAGAATCGGGAAGCCATCCCGAATACATTCTCTGACGCGAAAAGTCGAAATGCAACTCATGACGTGCTTGCGAACAGAAAGGCACCGTAGTTCATACCCTTCGCGAGGCCTCAATAGCCGCGACATACTCTCACCGGTAGACTGCTACCATGTATCGAACTCAACCGTCTTCAGATTGAAAGGCGGATGGCCGTTTCCGGGTATCCACTCTTCAGTATTCCAACCTTTCCGGAGGAGGTACTTGAGCGAATGTATTCCGCGGATGTGGCGATATGAGATGTATAACTCCCCGCAGGACGCAACCCAACAATACTCATACTGGTTGGTCGGAAGACTGACCTGTTCAGGACTGAAGTATCTCAGCCACAAACTTTCGAGGAGACCGGATATGAGCTGAAGGCAATCATCAAGATGGACTGAGGTTCGCGGAAGCTATCCAAAGCATGTGTTCAATACCAAGGACTTGACACCTACATACGGCGCCGTCTAGTAGAAAGTTCAAGTGTAAAACGCCACCCTTGCCTATATTTCTGGGAGATGTCATCTAATAAATGATCTCTTCTGAGGTCTCTGGTCCGCATAATGGACTAAGTAGGAAGGAAATTGTAGCAGGGAATCACGACAATACATCAGTGGTGTAGTGTAGGAGAGGGCATGAAGCCTCAGTGAGAAGAGAACGTGCTTGATGATTATTTGTAAGCAAAAATGCTGACTAATGCCGGCCTCTTCAATTGACTGTCGGTTTTTTTCAGCTCAACAGTGAGCAGTAGTGCTCCTCTAGGCCTGCTCTCTCGGATTTGCGCCCAAAGCCCATGTCCTTCTTCATGTACTACAACCGTATTATAAACGGTGACTCAAGTACTTCATCTGTCATTCCAGTTTTTTCAGGCCTTGTTTTACCGAATCCAAGAGTGCGTACAATACCAGTCGATGTTATCTGATTCTGGTTGCATCACTTAATATGCTTCGACACTTTCAGACTTTGGCATCAGCTAACGCTGAAGCCCTTTGAGTCTTTCTGCGATGAATTGTCAAGACCCTATCATGTTGATGTTTTCGGAAAGCTTGTGCCAGGTTTCGAGGAGAGGTTGAACCACCTGCTGCTAGTTTAAACGAGTGTCCATCGTCTCGAAAATGATAGACTGTGAGTTTATTATAATATCTGTCCTGGTTATTCAGATGAACCAGCGATCTTGCACCTGGATCCTGTCATCATCCTCAGCTTTCTCACTGCCCTCCTCTCTCTAATCTACACCGAAGAAGCACCTGAGTCCATGTCCTCCTTCCCTCATCCCTCGCATATGTCAATTTCTTTATGACGACGACGCGCACATATGAACTCGGAATGGAAGATTCTGAATGATCTGAATGGTGTTGACCCAGCAGTAATACCGTACAGCTTATTACTGCATAACTGCTGATTACTACTTTGCGTTTGCTGTATGCCTGAACTCTTTGTCGGTGACTGAAGTCGAAGTCAAGCTAAGGCAGAACATGGACCTTACCACAAGAACTCATCTAATTGCGTTGCTTGCACTGGCACTGATAAGGACCTTTCTGAAGAGGAGAGCATGCTGTGCATGCATTACCCCTGTATTGCAACTCTCTTCGGATAATATCCGCTGGTTTGGGGGATTGGTGCGTTTCGCTTCTTGTTCCGCCCGTTGAATTCGCCTATTGCTGTGTTCTTGCGCAGTTAATACACCGTGTTCTATCATCACTCAACGTAATACCTCACGAATGGATCAAGAAGCTCTTCACCTTCAAAACCGTTGATATCAGGGGAATTCGAAGTTCTCGGACCTCTTACAACGGAAATATCCGCTCTCACAACGAAAGATGCATCTGATAGTGCTTAGTCGAATTGATGGTTGGGCGGCATAGGGCCCCCAGTTCAACGGGTCAGTCGTCTAGTACCCCGCAGTAGATCGGTTACTTCTAGCACGAGAGGATTAGCCGACGAGTTACAGGCACCTGTCTTATTCTGCACTCGTCGACAAACTCTAGTTTCTTATATGTCCGGCAAATACCCTCATGACATGTCAGAAGAAGATTTCAATGGGAGGATACATTAGAAAAACCACAGAAAATGCTGAGAATAGATCAAGAATGAGGCAATGAGAATGAGAACACTGAGAATGAGAATGATGGGAGGTCGAGTCAAGTTTCTGGATAGTGATAGAATGTACTGAGAATCATTCATATCGATCCCATTTGGGGCCGATCTCCCTGTTTTCTGCGCTATCCCCGCGGAAGGATTTTCCTGATGTCGGTACCCGACTCGTTCGCACAACAACCAAAACTCCGGTACATCCGCGACACACCACCCAAGAGGACCCAAATTGCAATCCGCGCAGCTCAGGAGCTTGAGCATCTGTACTGCACATTTCGAACGAAAATACAATGAGTTTACGAGATGAATAGTCAACATGTTGGCCTAGATACCTACCTTGTGTCCCTGTTCCTCGATCGATAGCGCGGGAGAAGCAGATATTCTCAAATACCATCGGGTTGGGTTGGACGAGCCAACAAGATACACTACGCCCAGTTGGAGGAAGAGTAGCAAGCAGTCCTGCTGGTGGTTTCCCTGCCTGTTCGAGCTATTAAAAAAGAATGAATTAGAGACGAGCAAGGGCGGTAAACTTCAGTCTACCGAACCTCAGGAAGCTCCTTCTCGACGAGAGTTCCAACACCGGCTTTTAGAATGAGGCATCCACAGCCAAGTCGAGGACATAGAATACCATACTTATTCGATTTAACTCCATCAGAGTCGTTTGTAACATCGTCGACTGAGCCCAAGAAAGAAGATAACAAACGTGCAGAAGGCCTATTTCGTGACGAGATCGATCGCTGTAAGGCTTCTAAAAGACCTGGTGGAAGCGGTTCGGACCCAAAGCCAGACAATGTATTGCTAGGACTCTGAGATTCAGCATTTCTTGGTTCCTCTTCTTTCTTCTCTCCTTGGATATCGTCAAGGATAATCCGCATCTCGCCCCACGGTAAAGGACCATGTACAACCGGACTCGGTTCAACATATTCGAAACCCGCTTTTTCGTACAAAGCTCGCGTGTTCTCGTTGCATATCAACAACAAACGATTAGTTGATCCATCGATCCTCATCCGAGCAACATACTCCTTGAGCAGCGCAAGCGCGATCCCACATCGTTGATATTGTGACGCTACTACCACAGCGTGGATGCATACAGATGATCCGTTAGGGTCGTGCTTCTCTATTGACTCTCCCGTTGAGGTGGGGAGTTTAGACCGAGTAGCGCAGACGAACCCAATGATTACTCGCTTGGAGTCTTCTGATGGAGGAGGGAGGAAGGCGCCGAGAAAGAGAGACGGTGCGAACTCCTGACGCATCTTGAATTGCTCCAGAGTTGCTGCTTCACCCTCCGGAAACTCTAGTCACGATATAAGACAAACATCTGATAGACAAAATATTCGGCCATACCTTGTTTTAAGAGGTTGTGCGCGTCTGTAACTTCATCTTCTTTCACAAAATCGAATGTCACATTCGGCGGAAAACTTCCAGTCATCGTTGATCGAATCTAAGAAACGCCTGTAGAGCATCTGAGGCATCAAACTGTATTCGATCTTGGTCAGCATTCCCAATCCGGTCAAGTTGCCGGATGCAGTAAGTACGGATGCAGTAGGTAAAGAATCCAGCGCTGCCAGTACTAGGTCAGGAGACAGTTTTTATATAGAAAACAACTGAAGAATTTAATACCTGAAATTGACGGACAGTTACTAAGGCAGACAATGATAAGTTTGATTCTCCACGCTTTGAGGCTTCTCAGATAAGTCTGATTCACTTGATATTTGCTTGAATTGCTGTCGACGATATGCAATAAACTGGGAGTCGCATAGTATTTAAGCAAAGCTTTTCAAAAAAACTAACATGCATTTATGCCCTATATTATGTGCATATACGATCAATCCCCTCTATAACCGCATCGCCTCCGCACAGAGCCCCGGCGGAGGGTCACATGCTTATCGGTTAGGTGCCGCAAGCCCATTTGAAATAGAAACAAGGTCCGACGCGCTCAAGCACGATAAGCAAGTCGCGAGCATATTAGCCAGAACTCGCAGTCGCCTTCGATAGACCAGCCAAGCGGTCCAAGGCCGCAGTCCGTGCAGCTTAGCGGCTTCGTCATAAACTTTGCATCTGCTGTAGAACCGTTTACGCAAGGAGGCGTATGAAAAGCCGTCGTGAGATAAAGTGCGTGTCCATTGGGACGAGGAGAATCAGTCAGAGCCTACATCAAACTTCCATTCGAGTCTATTTTGCGTACCTTGACTTGCAGATGCCTGATTCAAGAAGTGAGAAAGTTCAATGTTCTCGAATGCCATGGGACTCGGTTGGACAAGCCAGCAAGGGGCCCTGGTGCCTAAGGCAGGAAGAGATGCAAGAGGCGACGAAGAGGACTGTTGGACAATGTCGAGCTGAAATAGAGCTGAATTAGCGGACATATATTAATTTCCGTTGCGGAGATATTGAACCTCGGGAATGTATTTCTCGACGAGATGTCCTGCATTTGACTTCAAAATGATGCAGTCGCACCCGGTGCGAGGGCATAAAATATCGTACTTATTACTCTTCACTCCTTTGGTATCCGTAGTAACTTCGCTTAGTCCTCTAGCAAAGGAAGAAAGCAGACATGATGACGAGCGAGTAACGATTCCATTCATTTGTTGGGCTATATCGAGGTGACTGGACGATTGTGGAGTGGATTCGTGCGGTAACAATCTCGCGATGCCATTTAAAGTCGGTGGTCCAACACTGCTAGAACACGCCGGTTCTTTCAGTACAAGGCGCATTTCGTCCCATGGACGAGCACCCAAGACAACAGGACTGACTCCGACGTATTCAAATCCTGCTTTCTCGTAAACAGCCCGTGCGTTATCACGGCAGATTAGAAGCAGACGCTTGGTCAAGCCATCGTTTCTAACTTCAGCAATAATCTGTTCGACAAGTGCTAAAGCTATACCACGACGTTGATATGCCGTAGACACGACTACATTCTGAATGCATACAGAACTTCCTTCAGGATCATGGGTCTTCATTGATTCTGTCGTGAATGTGGGTGACAAAGAGCGCGTTGCACATGCAAATCCAATGGGGATTCTTCGAAACTTTGTAGTTGAAGAAGGCATGAACGCTCCCAGAAAGAGAGATGGGACGAGTTCTTGACGCATTATGAAATGTTCGATAGGCGTCACTTCATCTGCGGGGAAACCTATTGAACGTTCATGAACACAGGAATAATGGCTCTTATCATTTAATAATATATTCTACCTTTAGTTTCGAGGTCGAACACTGCAGGAACTTCTTCAGCTTGAACGAGGTCGAATATCAGCTCTGGTGGAAGTTGCATCATGTTGGTTGGGGTTCAAGAGCCGCACCATCGTCGATCCCTTATGAGAACGCTCCTATTCCTGAACATTGTTTTGTTCTATTTGCTCATATTACCAATTTCCGATCAATCAATACAAAAAGCCAAAACACCCCAAGTAATGCTACATGAATCCGCATCCAGATACCCTATTTCACATCTAGTGACTAAGACACTAGATGGACAACAGAAACTCAGAACTCGTTGCTATAGAAGACCAATCAGTCATTCAGACGTTCAAAGGAGAATGAAGCGGCTTGCTTACATATGTGCGACCGTAGTGACAGCTGGGTTCTGCGTGAGGGCAGGGAAAGGAGTCTGGGTGCAGGCCGCGTCGACATCTGTGATGGTCAATGTGCCCGGGAAGAACGGGTCCGGTACGTGAGGCGCAGGAACTAAACAATCAATCTTCAGAAACCGGAACCAGAACAGGCCAAGTAGGAATTAGCGAACCAGGGATAAGTTCTGTGCAGTCGACCAGTTCAGATTGGTCATGGCCGAGAAGTGACAACTTTGTCATCGCAAGGCCGAACGCGGTGCGCATCGCATCCTCATCGGTAATGAAGCTCTGCCACAAGCACGATGTGCGGTCATCACGAGCAAGCGCTGTGTCAGAGGGGAGACGAGCAGCTCCCGGAAGAGCACTGTGCAGGCGAGTTTCGATGAAGAATTGGCTGTCAAAAACGTGTCCTGTACTATCGAATGGAGCCCCCCTGTTGGCACCGGTGATCGTGTCAGCTGCACCAATTGAGTGAGATGCAAGCAGAGAAACGATATCGTCCGTAGTGAGACCAGCATCCGCGAAACGTGCGACAATGATGTCAGCAGAATCTAAGTGAGAGATGCATTATTATATTGTCGAAGGTTAATCATTCAAGATTACGAACCTCCTGGTTGGTTGACCAAGCCGTCTGGAGCTGCAGCTACCGGGTCAGGACGGCCTGCAAAGAACTGGATCTGGGGAGTGCCAGCACAGTTGGTAATGCCAAGAGCACCAGCAAAGGCGACCAAGTCGCCCGGGGTAACGTTGTGATTCTGAAGGAAGGGCGTAAGGACAGAGACGAAGTCTTCCACACCGCCGTTGCCTCCGTTGGCGGCGAAGGTGAGCTCAGTATCGGCGAATGTGAGAATCGAGCCATCCGCTCCGCCACCGCCGAGTGTCGGCGAAAAGGCAATACTATCGTGGAACGTCAGACGAAGCATTCCACGGACTTCTTCGCCGCATTCATTTGAGAACAGGTTGTTCTGCAGGTCATCTCGGAGCGCGAAGAATGAGCAGCATGCCGCATCAGTGGCAACATTTCCGTCGGGACAAGTAACGCGACGAGTCAGGGCGGCAAAAGCGCCAGACAGACTGGCAGCAGCCGAAGCAAGGGCGAAGAGTGTTTTGAACGACATTGGAAGGTGTTATAAGGGTGGAATACAGATACCTGAGTGCTTTTGCCTCTGTCGAGCTTAGGGACTTTCTGCGCCTCTTTTATACGTCTCAAAGGCACCAAACGTCTGAAAGATGATTGGCAGTGGACTGAGCAGCTGCTACGGTCGCAGATGGGGATTGAGACACAGCGATGAATCCCAGACGTGAGAGCAGGCCGCAGACGATAGAGATACCATTCGTTCCAAGAGTATGGTTTGATATCCATATTCCACGCAAGAACACGGAGCCGACATCTAGATGCTCGAATGGGTATCCCTCCATGCCGCCCAGGCACAAAAAGATGAGAACAAGGAGCCAAGCCGTATAACTCTTCTGGTAAATTGATACTGGCTAAAATCTATTCGAGTGGGAGCACCTCCAGACTAGACTCCGCGATGGATTACACCAGAGCGGCAGTACCAAGGTACCATCTGATCCACGTCGAACGTAGTGGAGTTCTGCATGAAGCCACTCCCTAGGACTACGGTAAACGATGTATAAAGGTACTCCTGCAACGAAAGTGAACATGCAAAAAACCTAATGCACACTCAGCGGATCTTCAGAAGCACCACAAGAATAGCTCAGTCATAGAGGTGCCTTTGATAATCATGTTCGCAGCTGCTACGGAGAGAGCCTGTGTCAGCAGAAACTAGACGGGCAAACCACATCCCGAGGATTTTCCCATGTCAAACTGTGCCGCGCGGAGAAGAAGACCGATATGCAGACAAAAACATCAAGTACTGTGTGAAGCTGACTGGATTAACGGTACCGACTACCGCTGGTCGGGAAGGCGCGTGGAAAATACATGAGTGAAGAAGAGCGGGTCAAAATTAAAAAAATATACCGCTGCTCCGGCGCCGCTTCGCGCAGGGAACTCGCATCGTCCGTCTAAACATTGCAGCAGCGCGTCTCGCGGCGGATACTCACCAGGCAAGTAGAGACAGCTGACAGGAACTCTAGAGCGATCAACGCCAAGGACGAAGCGGCCCAAAGCATAAGCAGTACGGTGGCCTGCCCTTGAAACTTCAGGCCCATAGTGCAAGCACAACTCCATTAGAAGCAAAGCACAACGTCCAGTCCGAATTTATCTTCGTCCAAGGCACATCCTTCAATGCCGTTAGTAGAGAAGTCACATCGCTTGAGAAAGAGCTCTGATACAGTCAGGCTGGGAGTTTGTTTCGGGCAACAACAGCACGCACCATCTGATGCTAGACGGCATACTACTCGTTTAGAGCTCTCGTTCCCGTGCCGCTCAGGGAGACCCGACTCGCGAACTCCTTCCGAAGTTCGTCTTTTCTCGCCTGCCTCGTCTTCGTCTATTTTAATGGTGTCCTGAGAGCAGCTGAAATGCTTCGGTACAGAATCGAAGTCGTCGATGCACAACCTCACCTGCTCAGGAACGGACCCGGCATTTATGCTCGTCCAGTTGTATTGTTTGGATTATTCATCTTCATCTTTCGCCCGCTCGTATCTCAAACCTTTTCCATGCCAGATATGCGGATCCGTGCACGACTGTGTGTGCTGAACCGACCATTTTCATGAAGAACTCGAGGGACCAAGCATGTTTTTATCGATGGGTAGGACTGGTCACGTCTGAGATGAAAACGGGTCTCCGTGATAGGGGTAAGTGAAGTACCGAATGGGGCCTCGGGAAAGACTTCATGCCGCGGTTGATCATACTTGTACATCCAAAACATATGGGTTCAGCTCGACTACGCTCGGGATTGCAGCCGAAGCGATATCGTCATACGAGAAGACGTATAAAAATTAATCCGAATTGGCGTTCGTTTGTGGTCACTGACGATAACACGTCACCAAGTAGCACCGAGACCTGTCCGCCCAAACGACCATCAGATAAACATTCATGATGAGATCCGAGAGAGTTATCAACCTGACAGAAGATTCTGATGTAATGGTGTGACTATATAGTGAGAATCGGTGTCAGCCTGCCAGATCTAGAGTAACTATGTGTATTTGGACTTCACCTGAAATAACAATAGTCTGAAAGGCCGCTTCCACCGTAGCTTAAGTCCCAACCGGGATCAAGTTCGTTCTCTGAGGCCTTTGCCATCGCCATCGAAGGTTCGAAAGAAGATTATAATATAAGTAACGTGACAGAGTCACGTGATATAAAGACCGGGACCTTTGATGCCGATCACGTCGATCACGTTTTCGATCTATTCGTCGCTAGCCAAACAAACCTCAGCTCAACTCCAGCAGGTACCTCCATCATCCATCCCTTTCCCCCTTCCGGTTCGCAGCCAGGAGCTGCATACCGATTTCTTTGTCTATAACTCCTTTTTCTATAAGTCGGTCTTTTCGAGAATTGCGGTCCTTGGTGCGATGGGGTATTCAAGTGTAGGGAAGACACGCTTGAAGGTTTTTGGTCAGTCAACATGGATTTGGTTGAGTGTCAGTATCGCTTTCTAATGTATTGATTGAAGGTCTCCTATGCGTCATTAACACAGTCGTTCTTGCACTCTCGTCTCGCGTCAACCAATTTTTGGACTTTTTCTGTATGTTCTAATGTTAGATTCGACGTAAAAGCAGACTAATTGGCTTATTGTGAAACAGTCATGGCCGATCTGTTTCCTTTCATATTGTCAATAATCACCCTGGTCTCCCTCTCTGTCGTGTAAGTTGTCGCCTGTATTGTATCACGAGCGGCAACCTGATTATTTATTTAGACTTCTGCTTGACTTCGCTATGTACAATCCGTTTACATCTCGGCCTCCATTTGAGATTGGCTTCTTAACAATCCTGAGCATTCTTTGGCTCGGTATGTATTCGGGTATCATATATCTTTTTTTTTTTTTCGGGCTGATAATGTCGGAATTTAGCGTCCAATGCGTTCTCTACATCTCGTTGGAGATTTGTCCCACTTTCTTGCGGTAGCATCCCAGATGACTTCTCAGCCGAGAGAACGTGGTGCCGAGACCTGCAAGCGCTGAAGGCATTTGTGTGGATTGAGTGGGTTATCCGTGCGTCTTGCTTTTTTACCTACGATATTGTGCGATAATTTGATACAACTTCCGCTGCATCCCGCCACATATACAGTTCTTTTAACGACAGTACTTACGATTCGTTACGCGGTCGTCCAGCACGTACGCGGAAACAAAGAGATCTGGAGGACAGCTCTTTCACATTATGTCCCAAGGGCGGAAGGCGGAATGCATCGCCGAAATACGAGTTTCTTCTCGGGATTTGGGAACAATGATTTCTCTATCAGTGATGCCCACATCGAGAGAACTTATTGATCTTCGACCATCCGTGTCTGTGCCAAGCAACTTCGACATTTCATACTGGGATCACGTCGTCAAGAACCCTCCGTTGTGTGTGGTTTTATATTCGTCATTCTCTTCGTCTCCTATTTGCGTGCTGGAATACGCATACGATCTGTTTATATGATTGGCTGTTCGGTGTTTGTTTGGATACCCTGTATTTATTCATAATCATTTGATAAGTTTTTATTTCTGAACGCTCACTCTTGGAGCATTTGAAGTCACCAACAGCTAAGACCTTGTTACGTTCTGATCGGCTCATGATACTCGTTCTCTGCGTCTTAGCACGCCATGTTCTCGACACTCAAGGGACAAATTTGGATGAGAAGCAGAGATACACGCAGACTTGCAGACTTGACAAACGAGACTACAATAGATACAAGAAACGGAAAGTGGCAAAACTAAGGCACAACAAAGAAAGTAGTCCGGCGGACAAGATAATAGCGTAAATACATCGGAGTCACGCCAAGACAGAGCATTGAATGATCTAGTACGCGGAGGCTCGATGAGAGGGCCAAAGTATGTATTTGTCCTGAACCGATCGAAGCGGCGGAGAAAAGAAGGGAGGCAACGATAAGTAATAAGCAGAACTATATTGGACCTGGGAGTACCGGATCTTTAATTTCTGCACCGCCATCAACTGAAGTCGTGAAGACAGCAGGGATAAATAATAAATATGTTTCTTCCGTGTTATGGGTCGATGAGATGCCTGCTTCGTCGCTTATCGCATTGCTAATATACAATATTCGAAGCGAAGACGTATTATGCTCAAGTGTTTGACCGAAAACTCCACGAGAAATCTCAACAGCGTTCAAACCCGCCATTCGTCGGTGCACACGGGGGGAACAAGTTCGGGCGTGCATCACCAGAGGATTTGTGCAAACCCGATATGTGCGGGTAAGGATGGAACTGAGGGAACACTTCGTGGAGGTACTTTAAAGGATATCGTCGATGTCTTCTATGACGCGGAACAGTGCTAGACGAATTGGGTTTGCATGGTCCGGGCTGGGCCTTAGGTTGTGTGCCGTGCCCGAGCTGACGGTAAGGCGGAAGTAGCTTCCATCTTCCGCAGAGCTCGGCCCAGGAAGGTATGATGAGATCATACAGCAGCGCATACTTCGGGCCCTTCTCGCAGTTCGGACGAACGTTGATAATATAATCCTCAGCCCGTAATTCTTCTCCCTTCTCGGGACGCTTGAAGAATTTGTCAAAGTATGGGTCGTAGAGAATATTTGGATCGCGCGTCGATTGTGCAGGAGGGCGAGCTTTTCTAGATTTGCATGCAGAAACCGATCTGACAGGAAGCCCGTTGGAGAAAACCGATGTATCCGAGGGGAAGAATGAAGGCTCGACCGATTCGGAAGCAGGACTGTAGTCGTAGGTCGGAATGCACACTGGCCAAGACAAGGACCGGAAGGATGTATGTACGGGAATGGCGGGCTGTGATTCCTGATCAAAAGGCGTGGGCGGACTCTACGAGAACCAGAATCATCACTTTCTGCAGATCGTGACCGTGCTCGCTTCTTGCCCTTAGATTCCGCATCGCGACCTCGGTCAGTCTTAGTAGAGTCTTCCGTGTTCAAAGCGGGAGCTTGGTTGAGATGTCACGTAAGTTTGAAGCAGAGGATTAAGAAGGGAGAAGTCAATCCAACTCACCACCGGCAACAGAATAGAATTTGATATCCTCGTCGTCAAGATCGCTTTCACCTTCCCAGAGAGCATTCTTGAGTCCCAGGACTGTCGCGATGTCTTCCTTCATTTCGTTTACTGCGGGCCCAATATCTGATCGTTTCGTGTCCGTGCGTGCTTCTGGTGGTATATACATCGGGTCTTTGAAACTGAGGAGTATTCGGACATCGTCATCGGAAAGGCCAGCCATTCTCTTCAAGCCAAAGAACCCATCACGGTCAATGCGATGAATTGTATACTCGTTGGTCAACTTGGGACGTTCAAATGATGCAGTACGAAACCCTGGACGCGCGTACGGCCTACGAAAACGGAAGTTCTCGCAATCGGCAATGAAGTTGA